>CATOUR010000014.1:24355000-25555000 GCA_951848785.1 Callosobruchus maculatus | reverse complement strand
TCGGCTTAATACGTTTCACGAGTTTCTGATTATATTTATCCTTCTTATCATATCTTTATTACCTGTAATCACCTTGCAGAAATGGTAGTATCTCCTGTATATCGTAATACAATCCCATATTTCCAAAATTTCCTCTTGGCGTGCTATTTAGCAGCTGATCAAATATGTCCCATGACCCATTTGCGCACTTGTTTTTTATCCTTTCTCTGGTCAGAGATCCATTTTTGAAACTAGAATGTTATTATTATATATCGATATCATAGGTTAACTAAAATCTTGTCTACATTTGCAAGTGCCAAAAAGCTTTTTAAATAAATATTGGCAGGTGTTGTTTGAGTGTTTACCGATAATAAAAAAACTTCTACATTCAGATAAATTTAACAAAGTCTCAAATTAGATATTGTTAGGAAGGTACAGTTTTGTTAGAAACAAATCCTCAATCGACTTGAAGAAGATATGGATCACACTTTCAGCATTTGAGATATAATATTTTGATACGGAAATATACATAGTTAATTTTCAACATTGTTATTGCTGGATCTTAGCAGTTTGATAACAAATAGTGGAGTAGGTATTAAAAATATACGTTATGTTTACCTTACCATAGTAACGCCATATACGCATTTTCGTCTAATGGATTACAAAGCACATGCCCATCCAAGACCATTTTGGGTTCTTTCAGCCAAAGGAAGGCTGTATCACTGGTCCCTAAGCTTACTGCTATCCAACCTTCATTCAGTCTCATACCTTAAAAATGGTTAAAAGGTGAAATATCTAAACAAATTTTATTAAAACGTACCTATTAAAGATGCAGGATTATCACCTGTATGAGCAATCACACGACAGTTGGGATTAAAGTTATACCTAAAAGAAACTTTTATTATTAACTAAACATTATAGGGAGTTGTTATAATAGTTATATATATCTGTGCATCTATTGTGTGTGAATTATTTTTTTACATACATTCTTTGTTATATTTATATGGTTTTTAAAAGATTGAGTAGAAAAAGATTAAGTAACATGCTACTAGCTGACACTTCACATTTGAGGTAATTAAAGTCCACTTATTTATTTATTATTTATTTATTTGTAAGATTCGTGGAAAAGCATTAACTTTTGATGGAATGTATAAATATGAGTATTTTCTTAACACTGGATTAATGCAAAATTTGTATGATACTAACCTTTCTTTGAAATATTTTGAAATAGGCCCGACGTCTGAATATGAAGGGACTGGTTCTCCCAATTTTTCAGCTAAATTTGGCCCACAAGTATCTAGCAACGTTTGATTCCATTTTTTAGTATGAATATCCAGTAAATTCATACCGGATCCATCTGATATATCAATCGGTGCTATTTTTCCCAGAAATATTGAACAGAGGAAACTGCTTATAAGAGATATTCGCTGTAAAAATATACAAAATAAACTCAGAAATCATGAGAATAATATACAGGGTTATTCGCGTTATTCGACACGGAGCATTATGGCTAAAGTATTTGATAAAAAAGAAAATAATAATTTCGGAGGGATAGCGACCCACAAGGGCTAGATTTAAAAAATATTTTCATGTTATACAGGGTGTCCCAAAAACACGAAATGTATCAAAGTTATGTTTTTTTTAAATGGAACACCCCATATCAACGAATTCGAATTCGTTGCCCCATATATTATTGCATATTCCGATTCCTTGGTAAATTCTAGTGTGACTTTATGTATCACACGTGGGACTTGAAGCGAACCGTTTAGGTGTAAATCACCATTTTCGGTATAAGTAGATATCAGGAAAAAATTGAATATCATCGCTGAAATTATAAAATTTGGAAGGCTGTGACTTTGCCGTATTACTAAGCATAAAATGCGTCAGCTTTGATGATACTGTCAAATTTAAGTTACGTTTATGCTTGAAGAAATCGGTCGATTAATTAAGGAAACTTCGATCAGCGATAACTAGATTTTTCAAATGGGAATGCCTGATTTTTTTATACGGTCAAATGTAAAATTTGATAACCTTTCTAATGATATAGGTTGTGAATACGAGTCTCTGATAGTTTTTATTTAATTTTAAATTTTCAACCAAATCGGTGTTTTTGGAATTTTCAACCTATAAGCAACCTAGCAGACCATAAAATATAAACAAGAACCTGTTCAGGTAGAAGAAAACAACTAACTTAGCAGGAGAATACACACGAACTAGATTCACAACAAAGTCTAACCAGAAACAACGGCGGTAACATATCTTTGGTCAAAGAGAAGCTGGAGTATGGCAGAAATTGATTTTTTCACGGAAATGAAATGAAAACTACTAGACAATGTTGTAGGCAGTTTATTTTCATAATAAAATTTCACATTTAATGATATAAAAAAAAGTATGCAATTCGGTCAAAACTCAAGACAAAAGTACCTCTGACGGGAGTTCTGGAAATTCTTCAGTACTTTTTAGCAAGATCGCAGAAAATGAAGAATGAATTAAAATTTGTTCAAATTATAAAACATAACTTGAGTGGCAGAAAATTTAAATCTGATTTGTCAGTATTCCTTTTTTGCAATATTGCTAATAGATATTGAAAAATAGAAGGGCTCCAGTCAGAGGTATCGACTTCGACGCAAATTACTACTTTTTTACACCATTACATATGATTGATAATTGCGTGCTGGAGCAACAGTCGCTGGTTGTTTTTGTTTCATATCAGGGTTTTTAACTGTCTTGGAAATTTTCAACTTCTAGTAAATTGCGGTAGCCAGTAGACTGTAAAACATATCTATTACTGCCATGCTCCAGCTTCTCTTTGACCTTAGATATGTTATCGCAGTTGTTTCTTGATTTGTTGTAAGGAATTTTTATCATCTTGTCTCTTTATTCTATATCGTCTGTATCTTTTTTCTAAGTTACTTGTTTTCTTCCATCTGAATTAACATGTTTTTGTTATATTTCATGGCCTGCTACGTTGCTTATAGGTAGGAAAATTGAAAAACGCCGATTTGTTTGAAAATTTAAAATTAAATGAAAACTACTAGAGATTGATATTCACAATCTTATAGCACTAGAAAGGTTAGCAAATTCTACGTTTAACCGTATAAAAAATTAGGCATTCCCATTTAAAAAAACCAAGTTATCGCTGATCGAAGTTTCCTTAATTAATCGACCGATTCCTCCAAGCATAAACGTAATTTAAATTTGACAGGCTCATCAAAGCTGACGCATTTTATGCTTAATAATACAGCAGTCACAGCCTTGCAAATTTTATAACCTCTGCGATATCTATTTTTTTCCTGATATCTAGTTCTACCGAAAATGGTGACTTACACCTAAACATCAGTTCGCTTTAAGTCCCATGTACGATACATAAAGTAACACTAGAATCCACCAAGGAATCTGAATATGTAATAATATACGGGGTGTCTAATTTAAAAAAAACATAACTTTGATACATTTCGTGTTTTTGGGACACCCTGTACAACATGAAAATATTTTTAAAATGTAGCCTTTATGGGTCTCTACCCATTCGAAATTATTATTTTCTTTTTTATCGAATACTTTTGCCATAATGCTCCGTGTCGAATAACGTGAATAACCCTGTATATTATTCAATGAGCGGTACTGGCAGTAATAACTCACGCAGATGAAGTTTGCAGAATGAGTCGCGAGTTGAATAAGTACTAGGTATACTTTATCTACGACCAAAGTTCTGAATAGTACAATTTAGAGGAGGAGGAGGATGTATATTGTAACCGCAATTTTTTTTGGGGGATATCTAGAGAGATGAGATGCGTTCATGATGGCCGTTCATCTATTGCTCCATCGAAATTAATTGAAACAAGGATCTATCACGCTTTTGGCTACCCTAATAATCGTCTGAAAATAATTTAATGAAATACTCCTTATCTTCGTAAAAGATGTTTGATCGATTCAATATGGCCTAGTGCATTCTGCGTTGAGTCATAGGTATGTGAAAAATATCCTATACAATTCACAGATCGCCATTTTGTAATGAAATGACATTCCGAAGGCGTATTTAGAGTAAAGCAATAGGTTATGATTTAAACCTTGTGTCGCCTGTTCTCAACAAATGCAAATCGATTGTTTTGCTGCGTTTCCTCTAATTACTTTTTTATTGAAATTTGAGTTTCAAGAATAGCAGCTAAAACTAGAGTGCATTGGAATATATCTAAACGTATACAAAATAAACTAATATACTCGTACGGCTGAAAATCATATTAAATTGCAAGCAATTATGTGAAGTGCACATTTTTATTTATATGCTAGAAAACTAATGGTGCTGTTTAATATATCTAAATACACTTCACGAGACTAGGTTTTATTTCTCATTTGAATATTTATTGGAGGAGAATATGCATAAACTTACCTCAGTGTTTTTGTATGCCTCAGGTTTTGTTTGGAAGATTTTTGCTATTTGTGATCCAGAAAACCTTTCATAAGCACGTGATCCTGTTATTTCAGCTAGTTTCTGCAAAAAATATTGTTAGTTACGATGAAGTATTAACAAGTTTTGTGAATTAATGCATCTTGAATATTCTTACTTCAGGGCCCCCAACTGCTTCTTCTAACTGTTTGCACTGCTTTGTTGTACTGGAATCCATCCATATAGGACTGCTGGTAACAGAAAAACTACTGTTCAGCTGCTGGTGCAGGAAGTCACTCGATGAAAGATTTTTTAAGGTTTCTTCTGCACCGTTCTGCCAGTAAACTGTACCATGTTGCTAAAAATATCTATTTGTTCCAAATATGCATATGCCTTCGTATCATCACTATCACCAGTGCAGTCTAATGCCGGTTTTCCATTAAACGGACAAAACAGTAACAAAACACAAACTTCTGTCGAGGTCGAGGAAAACAAAACTACGACAACTCGCAAACTTTTTGAAGACTGGCGTGTTTTGCGACAGTTCGAGTTTTGTTTTTCAGGTCCCGCTCGGAAGCGGTAACATCAAAAGGTTTCGACATGTTTTGAAACTCGAGTCTGTCCGATGGAAACGGTTGTGTTGTGTTTCTTGAGAGTGTTCGACTATATTTCGTTTTGCTGCCCAGATTTGTATCAAATAGTTTACGTAAGTATAGTTTAATATTAATAATAAATTAAGGTGCCGTTTATTCAGGCAGAGCACATTTTCATTACAGATAGATCCGTCACATATGCGATTTTCTGAATCAACTGTGTCGCATAAATGAGATTTGATTCATTCCATGAAATGTCATATTTTGGCTTTCTCAAAGGGTTTATTCATAAATTACAGTCTTCATATTCTCGAAACATTGCTTGATGATTATTGAAAAGTATGTGTTCCTGACCAATTGAGGTTTTGAATAACATTTTTTTTTGTCATAAATGGAAAGATCATACATAAGTTTTATAACAAAACTGTTTTTGTTTTCTTTTTTTTTTCGCAATAATTCAAAAGTTATATCAAAATAAAAATGGGTTTTTGAATCGAGTACCGAAAACACGCCGATGGCTCTCGAACCCGTGTGACGTCACGATGGCGGTAACGATGCTCCTTTGACCAACGACATCCTACTCCGATACTAGATTCTAGATCCCAGCCAATCGCGAAAATACGTACTGCTAAACTGGTAACTAGTGTATATTTGTTGCAAGACAGTTGATGAATGAAGTTTGCAACTCGAGATACGAAGTCTACGATCGAAATAAATATGTTTTTGAATGTTTGAAGTTGATACCAGTAAGTAAGTACCTATAGTCAAATATGTTTCGTTGAAAATATCTCCTCAATCGGAGGATAGCCCAGTGGTTAGAGAGTCCGATAGTGGATCTCAGGGTCTTTGGGGTCTTTGGATCGAACCCTAGGCCTTCCAATTTTTTTTTTTTTTTTATCAAAAATGTTATTGATGTGCTTTTTGCACTTGTTACGCACATTTTTTTACGATCAACATAAATATGTCTTTGAATCAAATTTTGTTAGATATATTACTAGTACTACACAGTGCAAAAGCTAAGTACAGGAGGCGGTGGACAATTCAAAAAATCAGTGGAAATGAGGTTTGTCCGTCAATATCAATCGCCATTATTTTTTGTTAAATGTAATAGTTGGTTAATAAAACAAAATCCCTTCATCCAGATTACAGATTCCAGTAAGTAAGTACCTATAATCAAATATGTTTCCTTGAAAAGATCTCCTCAATCGAAGGTTGGCCCAGTGGTTAGAGAGTCCGATCAAAAAAACTATGGACAATTTTTTATGAGTGGTGGCGTCCCACAGGGGTCTTCACTATCTCCTGTACTCTTCACGTTATATATGGCTGATATCCCAAAATTCGAAAAAACAGAACTCGCTTCATACGCTGATGATACTTGCGTGTACGCAACAGCTGTCCAAGCAGAGGTTGCATGCAGGCAAGTAGAAATACATATAAATCGGAAAATAGTCCCATACCTGAACGAAAATAAAATCTCCCTGAATACAGAAAAGACACAGGTATTCAGATGCACAAAAATTTTTGCAAGGCGTAAAACCAAAATATTTAAAAAATTAAGAGTGTCTGATTGTGAAATTCAGGAGAGCAAAACAATCAATTATTTGGGCATTACACTGGATGAGCGTTTATCGTTTCATAGGCACATCGCAAAATTACGAGCCAGGTCATCAGCAATGATTAAAACCTTATATCCCCTCATATGCAGGAATAGTAAGCTGCATAGAAGCGTAAAATTACTTGTTTATAAACAAGTAATAAGACCTGCCTTGACTTACGGCTGTGCAGTTTACAGCTCAGCATCTGATACGCAGATAGGTTTCCTACAAAGGATAGAGAATAAGATTTTAAGATTAATAATGAGCACCGAGCAAAGAGAAACCAATGAACAAATTAACTAACGACTGCGGATCTATGATAAAAAATTCATAAGCATCAGGCAAGTCATACACGAAATTACCCGAAAATTTTACAGATATTCAGTGCAAAATAGCCCACTTACTGCCAATATCCCAATATCCCATCTGGATGGGAAAACCCGGAAACACGGTCTAATCTACGACCTTATTCTTATAGAACCCTCAGTGTAAATATGTATTATATCTTCTGTAAGTAATGTAAATAGTATAAATAGCTAGATTTAGGATATAACAGCAAATAATTTTTTTAAGTGGGTTTTTACCATTTTCCCGCAAAAGAATATAACTTTTTTTACCAGAAAAAATTGTGCTGAAGGATGAATTGCTTTGGTTAACTAATCATATGGGGTATATCAGACTTATCACATGCCAGGAGATAATAAAACTTACATTAGCATGTCAAATAGGTATTATTTGTTGTAAATACAGCCTACCACCAGGCACCCGAGGGAGCACAACTGAGTTATGGGCTCAGTTCACTTGGTTAAAATGTGAACCCTAGGGCCAATCTCATGTATTATAAATACCACGACAAGTATTGTAATAATAATTAATGTGTTAAAGGTTAAAGGTTAAAGGATCTCAGGGTCTTTGGGGTCTTTGGATCGAAACCCAAGCCTTCCAACTTCTTTTTTATTTTTTCTTTCAAAAAATTTATTGATGTGGTTTTTGCACTTGTTACGCACACTTTTCTACGATCAACATAAATATGTGTTTGAATCAAATTTTGTTAGACATATTACTTGCACTGCACAGTGCTTGTTAAATTTTTATGAAAATTTAATATTGTTAAGCTTCATTGCCCAAAGCTAAATAAATAATAATACCAAGTGATAAACAGAATGTGATTACGAGTTTGAGTTGCTTTTTTTCATTAAAAAACTTAAAAATGAATGAATTGAATGGATGAAGGGATTTTGTTTTATTAACCAACTATTACGTTTAACAAAAAATAATGGCGATTGATATTGACGGACAAACCTCATTTCCACTGATTTTTTGAATTGTCCACCGCCTCCTGTACTTAGCTTTTGCACTGTGTAGTGCTAGTAATATGTCTAACAAAATTTGATTCAAAGACATATTTATGTTGATCGTAAAAAAATGTGCGTAACAAGTGCAAAAAGCACATCAATAACAGTTTTGATAAAAAAAAAATAAAAAAAATTGGAAGGCCTGGGGGTTCGATCCAAAGACCCCAAAGACCCTGAGATCCACTATCGGACTCTCTAACCACTGGGCTATCCTCCGATTGAGAAGATATTTTCAAGGAAACATATTTGATTATAGGTACTTACTTACTGGTACCAACTTGAAACATTCAAAAACATATTTCGATCGTAGACTTCGTCTCGAGCTGCAAACTTCATTCATCAACTGTGTTGCAACAAATATACACTAGTTACCAGTTTAGCAGTACGTATTTTCGCGATTGGCTGGGAATCTAGAAGCTAGTATCGGAGTAGGATGTCGTTGGCCAAAGGAGCATCCTTACCGCCATCGTGACGTCACACGGGTTCGGGAGCCGTCGACGTGTTTTCGGTACTCGATTCAAAAACCCATTTTGATTTTGATATAACTTTTGAATTATTGCGAAAAAAAAGAAAACAAAAACAGTTTTGTTATAAGACTTATATATGATCTTTCCATTTATCACAAAAAAAAGTAATTTTTTTCTTAATTCAAAACCTCAATTGAAAAAAACGGAAAACAAAACCGAAACTCGACCATAATTTAGTCCGCTTGATGGAAACAACAAGTTTTAAGTCTGTTTCAGTTTTGTTTTTGTTTTTTAGGTTCCAGACAATACAAACGGAACATAAACTCAACTGCCCGTTTAGTGGAAAACCGGCATAACTGGCGATCAAGTAATCATTTCGCGCAAGTTTCTGGGAGCAGGAATTTTTTACAAACTAGTGACTGTTGAATTAATAACACTATGCAAAAAATCCCAGACAAACCTCAGGCGCTTGCCGACAAAAATATTCAATAATACGGTTCTATATGGAGTAATCGTGAATTCTGAGGATCAAAGTAATACGATTAAATACAGACACACCTATATCTACATATATGATGTTGCATCGTTTAGCCGTGAGATGGCTAGAAATTTGAAAAATAATTTACAGTTTCCAAAATCGCTCGGCAGATATGAATTGAAATTTGGAATATATCTAAAAAGAATAAAAAATTGACATGTCAGTATTTGTACTAGCTATTTCCAAATTACCGAATATTTTTTTGGCTATACAGGTCGACCTATAACTGCACATTTTCGCTCTATTGGTACTCCGATTGGAACATTTACCTCTATGTTCACAAAACGAGAGCTGAAGTAGATGCATAAAAGGTAGAAGTAAAAAATTGTTTAGGTAACCCAGAAGTCAACGAAAAGTTTAAAAATATTTATTTATTCATAATAGTTCTTCAAAATGATGACTACTTCTTTCTGCACACAAATGAGTGCGTCACTGTTCTCAAAGGTTGTTTATTATAGAGGTTCACTGGTTAAAATTCTGTGGCACCGCTGAACCTGAGTATTTATTCGCTCTGAGTAGTCGATATAGACCGAAGCGTCTAGCAGCCTACTACTTGAAATGGTGCTTTTTTTTTTTACTTCTGTGTCATCGGCATCGACTACTTTGGTCATTAGGGTGCTACTGGCAATTTTGTGCATATTCTAGAAATGCATATGCAAACCAAAGGAGCGAAAATTTGTGGAAATGATATTCCTTTTGTCTTAAAAAAGTTATAGCTTCGTCGGACCATGGACAAAAAAACATATGATAAATTTTAAGCAGCTGGTTGTAGTACCTTTAGAATGACATAGAAATTCCGAAGGTCATCTTAAATGTAACTTTATGCTTATTTTTCTAGTGACCGCGACTATAGATTATGGTTGCTTTTCATGGGTTTCGGTCAACGATTGAAACTATAACTTTCCTTCACTACGTTTCGGTTTATTTTAATCTAAACCATCTTCAGGTGTCTATAAATGAATAGGAAATGATCTGTATCCAATAAAAATAAGAATAAAAATAAAAATAAAAAAACAACAAAAAAACACAATTAAATAAAATAGTTATAAATTGTATGTGTATAGATAGAAATATAACTAACTATAAATGTATATATAAAACTTTTAAATATAAACTTAGTGATTTTATTACCATTTATTGGAAATGAATATAAAAAAATTCAATTTACTGAGGCAAAGAAAATAATACTAACAAACCTACTTACGTTAATTTCAGATGTCGGTTACATTTCTGTAAAATTGTTTTGTTTGCGAAACAGCTTCTACGGGTTGAGAGAATGTAACCGACATCTGAAATTAACGTAAGTAGGTTAATTAGTATTATTTTCTTTGTCTCAGTAAATTTAGTTTTTTTATATTCATTATCAATAAACGGAAATAAAATCACTAAGTTTATATGTACATTTATAGTTAGTTATATTTCTACTTTACACATACAATTTATAATTATTTTATTTAATTGTTTTTTTTGTTGTTTGTTTTTGTATTTTTATTCTTATTTTTATTGTATACAGATCATTTCCTATTCATTTATAGACTCCTGAAGATGGTTTAGATTAAAATAAACCGAAACGTAGTGAAGGAAAGTTATAGTTTCAATCGTTGACCGAAACCCATAAAAAAAAGCCATAATCTTAAATGTAACATGGTCATTCTGATAAATATTTTTTAAATTTCAATTAAATATTCCGGATCGTTTTGGAGTTGTAACAAAAAGCTACAAATTATTTTCCAACTTTAGGGATCTCTTACTGCACTATTGCGATGGGACCATCTTTCTGGGACAATCTGTATATTGACTGTATTATCAATTTCTGCCAACCTGTGCACTGCCAGACACTGCAGCGATCTTCGCAAAATCCACACCTTCTAGCATCAGTTTGTCCATGAGCATGTCCAAGGCTTTAACCCACATTATAGTTGGGACTGTAACGTTTCTGTTGTCAGCTTTATCGATGATCGCTCCACCTGTGGTGCGAAACTCTGGAAGCTCTGAGTCAAAGTTGACATGGACCTCTTTCAGGAGTTTCAGGTTCTCATTGAGGATGCACGCTTTCAGCTAAAATTAGTAGGTAAAAATATAGATTAAATTACGTCTAGTTATGATAATGTCGATAATGATGCCACGTATGGGGTCAGGTTAGAATATCTCCCATCGTATATTCTGCGTGTCGTAAAAGGCGACTAAAACCAACCGAACTACTATCTAAACTACTAAATGAGTAAATGCATTTTACGAGTTCGCAACATGTCTGTTAAGACATTGTGACTATGGTGATGATAATGATATATGATCATATTCTTACTATCTGCTTACTTACTATCATTGATCATAGTGCCAGCTCAATACAGTACATTTTAATAAAATTATATACCCTGATTTATTTTAAACAAGATACTTTTATAAAAAATGTGGCATTTTTGAACAACACAAGGACACTGATGCTTGCATGAATGTACGTTCTTGTGTTAAATCATTAATGATCGTCTGTAGCGGCCTTATCGCTCTATTGCTTATTATCCAATAATTCGCATCACAAGGTGTTCATTTGAAAGCTTTCCACAACGGATTTATCGAAAACCACTGATCAAAAGAAAAAATACCAAGACATGTCAAAAGATTTGTCAAGGGAGACAACTTTTTAACCAAAAGCTACTTCGCCCTTTTGTTGTACCCTCTGCCCCTCAGGGTCATCCCCTTGAACATTTTAAATGAAGGGGTATCGATTAGTAACTTGTTTTGAAGATACATCGAAGTCCTTTATTTTGACGTTTGACTTTTTTAAATCGGTCGATCCATTTTCGAGACAATTAGAAAAATCTGTATGTATCTTAAATTGTGTTATGGCCATTGCAGTTCTAGATAGAATGAGGAATACGCTGCTCTCTGCACTGCGCGCCACGCCGGTGTGCCATGCGGCAGCGCCAAAATTCTTGAGTCCCTTCGTCTACTTAGGGCGCACAATTCGCGGACTCAGTGATTGCTCACCTCACGGTGTGAGGAGTAGTCACTGGGTAACGGAACAGCAGCGCGGAGCCTAGGCTGCACCTTTTTGTAAAAAAAAATAATAACAATCAATTCAAACTATACTGGGACATTGAAATACATACAGACAAAACCATCCCAGCAAATAGACCAGATATAGTTTTCCAGTCAAAGACAAACAAAGTGATTTATTTAATAGATACCTATTGCAATTCCCAGTGATATGAACATCCAAAACACCTACGCTAGGAAGATATCTAAATACACCGATCTCGCCAAAGAAATAAAACGACTCTGGAAACAAAACAAAGTTGTTACTGTTGCCCTCATTATGTCGGTCTCAGGCCTTACTCCAAATACATTTACACTACACCATTGGACCAGGATGAAAAGTTACATAAAACCTTCCAAAAGTCCGTGATCTGCAAGACTTGCAGCATTGTACGGTCCTTCCTGAATTCAGAATAATAATAGGTGAGGTGTTGACTTGGCGTAGCCCGTCAATACTTGTTGCTACCGCAATTATGCGAGAGTAACAAGTTAGATGATAATAAAATAAAAAAATAAAACGACTCTGGGAACAAAACAAAGTAACTATTGTCCCCCTAATTATGTCTGTCTTAGGCCTTACACCAAACACATTTACACCACATACCTACAACAGTTAGGCCTGGACGAAGGGTTACACAAAATATTTCAGAAGTCTGTCATCATGAAGACCTGCAATATTGTACGATCCTTGCTAAATTCCGATCCGTAATAGTTCGGATGTTGACTTGGCATAGTCCGTCAACATCTGTTGCTACCTCAGTCAAGCGAGAGAAACTTGACAACTCAGGATAATAACAAACACCACACCTTCAACAGTTTTTGCCTGGACGAAAAGTTGCACAAAGTGTTCCAAAAGTCGTAATCCTGAAGACCTGTAATATTGTGCGATCGTACCTAAATTCCGATCAATAACAGTCCGGGTGTTGATTTGGCATAACCCGTCAGCACTTGTTGCTATCGCAATTATGCTAGAGTAACAAGTTAGATGATAATAAAATAAAAAAATAAAACGACTCTGGAAACAAAACAAAGTAACTATTGTCCCCCTAATTATGTCTGTCTTAGGCCTTACACCAAACACATTTACACCACATACCTACAACAGTTAGGCCTGGACGAAGGGTTACACAAAATATTTCAGAAGTCTGTCATCATGAAGACCTGCAATATTGTACGATCCTTCCTAAATTCCGATCCGTAATAGTTCGGGTGTTGACTTGGCATAGTCCGTCAACATCTGTTGCTACCTCAGTCAAGCGAGAGAAACTTGACAACTCAGGATAATAACAAACACCACACCTTCAACAGTTTTTGCCTGGACGAAAAGTTGCACAAAGTGTTCCAAAAGTCGTAATCCTGAAGACCTGTAATATTGTGCGATCGTACCTAAATTCCGATCAATAATAGTCCGGGTGTTGATTTGGCATAACCCGTCAGCACTTGTTGCTATCGCAATTATGCGAGAGGAACTTAGCTAGTCAGATAATAAATAATAGTACACTGTACAGTGTACGAGCTGCAACAATTCGACACAAAGGAGAAGAATATCTGCTATGCACATTTTGTCTAACTGGGTTTATTAATAATCTTCTGATTTGACGACATTAGGTTTTTTGTATAGGGCTATTTAAAATCTAATGAGTTCAACCTGAAAGTTTGGATGACCTTTCCCAACGCGCCATCGGAAGCTACCATGATATTCAAGCTCTAGCCATATCCCACATCTTATGCAACTCTCCAAATTTAAACATCGCCTATATTACTGTTTGGCCAATAACGGGCAACATTCTGAACATTTATTCCAATAAAAAGTGATATTTTTGTGTGTTTTTGTTATCTATCTGAACAGATTAAGATAATGCATGAAATTTTTGTTATTTTCTTGAAAAACCGATTTTAAAAAAGCCAAGCGTCAAAATAAAGAACTTAGATATACCTCTGAAATAAAACAGGGGTACAAGGGGGTGAAGTCGTTTTACTTCCCACACCGATAGGTGAGGGGAGTATTGTGATCGCGAAAATTTTCGATTTTGAGATAATACGTTTTTTGGGCGTTTTATGATGTGTACATAACGAAAATCCACATCACTCATTTCCGTCGGTCTGTCTGTCTGTCTGTCGGTCTGTCTGTCTGTCTGTCTGTCTGTCTGTCGCGTTTTTCTACCCTCGTAATCTCAGTAACAGCTGCATGGATTGTGATGAAATTTGGGCAGCGGTATGCTGTGGGGTCGTAGTAGGTAATGTTCCTATAATTTTGAAAATCGGTGCATAGGCGGCGGAGTAATTAGCAAAAAACAAAAAAAATTAAATATTGCTGAAACTTCGTTTTTAGGCGTTTTAGGGGTCCCTGATCATTTTCTACTTTTTTTTGGGTGGGGGTGAAATTGGGGTGGTGGGGGGGTGGGGGGTTGTAAAGCTGAAAAATTTGTTGCTTTCATAATAGACTGTCCACTGACCTGTGAAGGAAGACCTGGCGACATAAATAACTTTTTTAGGTCCATCCGAACATTGCCTTTGCCCATTACAGAAAGCAAAGGACTTAGAATTTTTTTTGATGTAAACATACGAGAGTATTGCGTCAGATCGTTGTAACGAGGAAACTGTTGAATTGATTTTAATGAAATTTTGAAACGGCATTACTACCATGGCGAAGATGGAAAACGCGTATGGTTTTGATAAATCGTGCCAGTGGCGGCGCAGAAATAATCAAAACTAAAAATATAAAAACAGCTCAAACTTCGTTTTTAAGCGTTTTAGAGGTTCCTGATCATTTTCTGCGTTTTTTTGGGTGGGGGTGCAATTGGGGTGGTTGGGGGGTTGGGGGTTGAAAAATTAAAAAAATTCTTGTACTCATAATAGGCTGTCCACTAACCTGTGAAGGAAGATCTAGCGACACAAATCACCTTTTTAGGTGCATCCGAACATTGCCTAGCCTATTACAGAAACTAAGGGACCTAGAATTTTCTGTATACTATACGAGAATTTATTGGTCTAAATCGTTTTGTATTTTGTAACGTGGACACTATTAAATTGATTCTAATGAAATTTTGACACAGTATATTGTTACCGTGGTGAGAATGGAAAACGCGTATGTTTGTTAAAAATCTTGTCAGTGGCAGCGTAGCAATAATCAAAGAACGCGACAAGTATGAGAGCAACTCAAATTCAATTTTTAGATGTTTTAGGGGTTCCTCATCATTTCCTACCAGTTTTTTGGGTGGGGGTGAAAGTGAGGTGGTTGGGGGGGTGGGGGTTGTAAAACTGAGAAGTTTGTAGTATCGATAATAGGCTGTCCATTGACCTGTGAAGGAAACACCTAGCGGCATAAGACAATTTTAGGGGGGGGGGGGATTATTTGGTTGCAAGGGATCTCAGACTAAAGCTTCATGCTATGGGAAAATAATAAACTGGTATCAGCGTAATGTGTGGGAAGTACTGAGTCAATCAACTTGACTTCATTTTTTGGTTAAAGATTTCTTCCCTTTGACGTGCCTCGGCGTTTTTCTTCGAATCAGTGGTTTTCGATAAATCCGTGGTGGGAAGTTTTCAAATGAATACCCTATATATGTTTGCAATATGAATGTGAAAGAACAATGTCATTTGCCGCTATTTAAATGAGTTATGACGGATTAACATTGATCGCTTTAAGAAACCCTAAGCGCTCAGATAACAGAGTCACTGAACGCCCCGCTACTTACTGAGCGCACGCCATTTTATGTAGCAAAATGATTTTATGCTCGATTTGGGTAGCGACAATTCAATGGGGATACATAACCTAAACCCATCTGCTTTCTGATTTGTCAAATGGCAGTAAGTGTCACCGACTTTACTGAAAAATAGAAATACAAGCCTTTTCTTTATAATATAATGACCGAAACATAGATTGCAAAGAAATCGGTATACCGAGGTGTCGTACTTTCAAAATTATTCACGTTTTTTTTTACCTCAATCCTATTTTCCAGGCCATCATGAAGTGGTTGCGCATAAACTCTTCCACGATAGGTAAAACATCATTAATATTAATGCCGGTATCAATAGCGATTGCTATTATTTCTTGATTCTTTCAGCTCCTTCCCAGTATTTACAGTTTTGGGGCATCGGGGCATCAAGTTAGACAAACTGGCGGTTGCGAATGAATGGATGATGTCGGTATGTAATGTCAAGTTGTTATATGTTGAGTGTGACACTTTGAACGTGGATCGTTCAGCACAGTTCATTCCGCTCTAACAGAGTGCTCTATGCAAAGCCGAAAGACTCAGTTCCCTAAACGCAACCATTATTCATTACTTTGGCCCCAAAGAAAACTGTTCAGACTTTTGGGAATCCCCTCGTACATCGCCTTTCCTTCCCACATTTCCTTTCTTGGCCTAGAGCGTCTGCGCGGCGCGATTCACGTGCATTAGCAACGTAATCATCGCGCATCCGCATCCAACTAACAAATAATTAGCATATTTACATTTCCAGTACCCACATAAATTCTAACTACCTTCTACAACAGTTTACTTACCGTTTGAGTGCTGAGGTCCAGTCCCAGGAACGTCCGTTCGCTGGCGTTTGCGATTTCCTTCTTCGCCGCACAACTCATGTTTTTACTAGGCACCGAGCTATTGAATGCACCACGTTTTCGTATAAAATGAAAGTCGGCTTTATAACTACAATGAATCGCAGCAATTCTGTTGTAATTTGGTGTGTGGCGAGATATCCCGTTGGCTTAGAGGTCAAGGATCTTGAGATACTAGGTTTCTTATTATGTTTAAGGTTTTATTATGCTTTTAATCCGAATGTAAGCTTATCGTACTAATCTTAGTTTTGCTGGGTGGGGATTGTGTGGTTTCATGTTTTGACATATGGAAATGCATTACCGTAAATCGATATATGTTCCTTGTTTAAAGGAGAATACGAGGATTGTAAGAGGAGTTCAGTACGAGTGCACGACAATCAGGCATTATGGATTTTGAATGGGGCATTCATGATATTGTTGGTCATTTGATGGCACAGACAAGCTACTAGTGGTCCACTGTAGGCTAGATGCTGTTGTGCCGTCAATATCAAGAGAAGCCAATTAAGGCCCGCTATAGTTGGCAAGCACTGACCATAGGCGTACGAGTAGTTAAGTTCTTGAATCTGGGAGGGCTTAAGTCCTGGACCTGGGGGGCTTAGGCCCCCGCCCTAAATACAATAAACTTAACAGAACGAATTATTTTTGGATGATAATGGGGGGTAATTTCATTGTTGGGGGGGCTAAGGCCTCACCTAACTACGCCTATGTCACTGACACGCGCAACAGAGTGTTGCTGTGCGATTTCGATTGATTAAAACCTAGACATTTACCGGAAAAATCGCCTGCAAAGCCTGTGTGGCGCTTATCAGGGGACTAATTATCTGTTGTAAGGACTTGAGCGCTATTGCACCGCTCAAGCTTTGAGCAGTCAAAGATGAAGTTGAAGCAGCAGGTTAAGTCAAGATTGCATCCTTCGCTGCGGCCGCTTATGAGCTGACTCGCCTTTGTGCGATGATCTACAGATTCCACCTATCTATAGGTGAGGCTATTTGCCGAGTGATCCAGTTCGCTCATTTGAACACCTCCTGTCCTGTTTGAGGGCACAGATGTGTCATGTTTATATGTTTATTATCATGTGGTCTTGGGCACATTTTAGGCACTTTGGTGAAGCAGTACAATACGACTGAGCGTTGCTATCAATCGAGAGTTCTTTTGAACCTTGACTTTGATAGACAGTCCCGGAAGTTCATGTTTATTAAACACTTGCTTGGATTTTTCAGTCTTAGGCAGAATGAGAATGACTACTACCGAAAAGGCATGGGCACGCTGCCATAACGCGTCCAGCAAATTATATGGTGAGGAGCATGACCCTTCTGCCTCTGATGACGGCATGGATGTCTCGTTCAGAGGGCAGAAGAAAAATTACAACCTCTAAAAGGTTGTGATTCCAAAGCTGAATAATGTATAGTCAAAGTTTAAGAACCTTACTTAAATATTGTTGGCAGAATGACCTATAGCTGGCAGCAGGCCAGCCGTCCATATTTTCTTTGTATTAAAACTTTGATAATACAAGTAAGTGCAAAGTGCATGAAAAGAGGACGTGATATTAATAAAGAGTGTACATCTAATTAACAAACGTACATTAATTTTCGTATTTATGAAGTTACGTCTTGTATACATTGAGTCAATGGCAACCGCACATCATATCAATAAACAGTGCCCATGAATCTAAGATCGCCGGACATTAATATTACGAATGGCATCAAATATTCTTAATATAAATGTCGGCGGTGGACATTGTTCAAGAATGGGCTATCTATGTCGTTCATAGTTTAGTGTTGGTCATTAGTTAATTAATCCATGATCAGAAATGATTGTAGCCTTGACGGATTCGTAGAATTAACGTTTACAAATTTGAGTACGACTATTCATCGACTGAATATAAAACAGGAGGAAATTGGCTTGGAAAGTTCTATGAAATCAATCTGATACACAGTCTAATAAATCTTACAAATATTGCCTTAACTTCAAGGTGTAAAGGTCCACGTACATAAGGCTTGAATTCCTGTATATCTCAGAATTTTCGCGCGTCCCATTTTATAAGATTCAAACACATCTTGTGACACTTCCTTAATCCTTTACACACCGCATATCTATTTTTAAAATGTTGTCTCACAACACACACGTTTTCTATGCTCTGATAACTACAATATTAGAAAAATTTACAATGACTTTGACAGAGACTTACTAACCTAGTGAGCGGTATTTTTCCAATCACTTGTAACGAGGCTTGAAGTTAATTCTAATATACCTGACTCTTTTTTTTCTCGTTTAATTTAGAATATTTTTTGAATTTTCTCTACGAACTAAAATAACAAATTTATTTAGTAATAGAAAATTATCTACAACAAATTACTGCTACGGCAATATTGCATGAATATCCAAATTGGATATGAACTTTGAAATACGTCAACGTTACGTATAGACTGTCGTAGCTTTACAGCTTTTGTTAAATAATAATAATAATACAGCTTTTGTTAAATAATAATAATTATAAAATAATAAATTTTTGTTTTTAACATATAATAATAATAATAATAACCCCCATCAGGTGCTAGAACGTTGTCGCTCGTTTGGGGGCTTAGAAAGTGACTTTTTGATGGGCAAGCTATGTCGGTTGATGGCTCATCGGAGGCTCTAATACCACCGCGGGGTTGTCATGCCGGCATGGCTCGTGATCAACAAGTCACTTCAACCAAGGCTAGCACACTCAGGAAGCTGTGGGCTAGGTAGACTTTACATCCTCTACCGAGCACAAAGCTTCTTTCCCCAAGCTATCCTGACCTCAGTCAGATAGGGATTTGGCAAATCCGGGGAGATGTGCCACAGAAGGCTGAGCGCCGGTCCTTCTGTCATATACCGTTATTGCGCCCCACACTTCAACGACCTCAGCAGGGCGTGACTGTGGAACGTTGTGGGGGGTACGCAACCGGGGAGCTTGCCTTAACTGGCCGGCCTGCGAGGAGAAAGCCTCAACAAAACCCGACAGTAAAGTCGCAAATCCTCCGGAGCACCTTGGGCCAACTTCGGAGTAAATATAAGTCCCTTCTCTCCTGGAATGGGCGTCACCCGGGAGAGCGACATTTAGATCGTCCCTACTCGTGGGAACACGATGCATAAAGTTACTTCTACAAATAACCAACGACGGCCTAGGGTACGTCGATTAAACTCACCTGAACCCCAAACCGAAAAAGAACAACCAATAGGAGATAACCCAGTTGCGGATGTTTTGCTGGTAGAGCCGGCAACCACCAAAGCTGGCAAGCCAAGACAGCGCTTACAGTGGACTACTGAGATGAACACATCTGTAATGCACTGTTACTATACCGCCACAAAACTAGAAACAATCTCCACAGGCTACAGGCATGAACTACACAGGCTATTTACAGCACAATACCCACACCTCTCAGCACGGGTAACTGAACAAAGACTTATTGACCAAAAACGTGTCATTATCAAAAATAACCGACTTACACCTCAACAACTACAAGCTATAAAGAATCTTGTAGCGGACGAAATAAGTACAGTTGAAACGAATGATTCTCTAGTCAATGAATCAATCATGGAAACACAACACGATCATACCCTAAACGATAAGACCCCAAACACAAACACAACCAACACCACAGGCACACACTTAGAAGAAAACCCAGAACATGAGTTTATACCAGATGCCCCAGACACAGTATGCACTAACCGGCCTCCCACAACCACACAAAACCAAAACGTTACTCAAACACCTTCCTTCACACAATCTGCCGAACAAGTGATGAACGCACAATTTAACAAATGGTGTGGCACTAACCCTGCACTGCGAGATCCCCTGCCCAGACTAATTTTCAACAGCAACACCCAAAAAATATTACATACAATAAATACCAACGTAATACCACAATTCTTGACAGAGGACAGTAACCTAGAGGACATCCACACCGTCATATATGCTGCCGCAGCAGCCACACTTATAGTTAACGGCCAAAAACTTCCGAAACGGTCCAATAATCACAGAAGCAAAAGGTCGAAACCTAAATGGCAAATGCGAATCGAAAACAAAATTACCACAATCAGAAAGGAACTGGCACACCTCGCACAATACACCAACAACAACAACCGTTCAAAACGCATACGGACAACAATAGATATCCTCAAATCCAAGTCGCCCCAAAAATCAATACCAGAAATAACTGATACACTCAAACAAAAACTTGCAGTCTACGCAGCTCGACTACGCAGATACAATGAATCAAACGACAGAAAGGACGCTAATAACCTTTTTCAGAAAAGTGAAAAACAATTCTACAAAAAGATAACAACCGACAACCAGATAACAGCAATAGAACTTCCTAATAAACAAGAGTTAACTGAGTTTTGGGGAAGCCTATGGTCAGAACCCAAAACACATAATGAAAACGCTCCATGGATCAGACAGGAAGAGGAAAAACATCAACATATAACGGAACAGGGAGACGTTATCCTTACGCCAGAGGAAATAGCTGAAACAATAAAACATACTCACAACTGGAAGTGTCCAGGCGTGGATAATATACAAAATTTTTGGTACAAGCAGTTCAGCTCAGTATACGAAGTGCTCACAGACCAAATTAATAAAGCCATACTCCAACCCAATAGGCTTCCCAAATTCCTCACGCAAGGAATAACGTATATAAAACCCAAAAACGCAGACACCAAAAACCCTGCCAACTATCGCCCAATCACTTGTCTTCCCACCTTGTACAAGATCATCACCGCAACGATATGCAGAAGAATTGAAAAACACCTCACGGAAAACAGCATCCTGACTGAAGAACAAAAGGGATGTAGAAAACAAAGCCAAGGATGCAAGGAACAACTTATAATTGATAGTGTGATCATGGAGCAAACCAGAAAAGAACACAGGAATCTTCATACCTGTTTCATCGACTATAAAAAAGCTTTCGACTCTGTACCCCATAGCTGGCTAACAAAAACTCTCCAAATATATAAGATCAACCCAGGGCTTCGTCAGTTTCTTACAAGAACGATGGAGACATGGCGAACAAATATACACCTTCAAACTGAGGACGGTCATATTCAAACGGATGAGCTACATATACGTCGTGGTATCTTTCAGGGTGACTCTCTCAGTTCACTATGGTTCTGCCTCTGTCTCAATCCGCTGTCCAACACACTTAACAGCACAAACTGTGGTTTCACCATCAGGCACCAGAAAGCAAATCAACACAAAATCAATCATCTTCTTTACATGGATGATCTAAAACTATATGCCGCCACAGAAGTGCAACTGAGAGAATTACTCAGGATAACAGAAGTTTGTACGTCCGATATCAAGATGGAGTTTGGCATGAATAAATGCAAGGTGCTTCACATCAATAAAGGCCAATGGAAAAACCATCCCGAACAGGAAGTAGTAACTGGCCAGGCGCTAGACAACATGGACAAGAATGAAACGTACAAGTACCTGGGTATCAATCAAAACGCTAAGATAGACCACACAAAAATCAAATCACAACTAACACAAGAGTTTAAAGACCGCCTTATTAGACTGTTAAAAACGAAACTAAATTCTAGAAATCTTACAAAAGCTATTAACACATTTGCTATACCAATCCTAACATATTCATTTGGCATTATCAAGTGGTCGCACACTGACATAGAAAACATCCATATACTCATCCGAACAGAACTCACAAAACACAGAATGTCACATCCCAAAGCATGCAAGGAAAGGCTCACCATAGACAGAAAACAAGGGGGCAGAGGAATTATAGATATACAGTCACTTCATGCAAAACAAATAAAATCACTCAGACATTTTTTCCACAGTAAACAAACAAACTTGCATAAAGCGATAGTAAAAGCAGACAAAAACTACACACCACTCGCCCTTTCTTGTCCAGACCACGCAGCAGACGCACACAACCACATAAAAGCACAACAAGAAAAAATAAACACCTGGTCGCAGAAGGCACTCCACGGCAAACATAGATACCGTGTTACACAAGACCACATTAATGAAAAGCAGTCATACACCTGGCTGCAGGATGGCCAGCTCTTTCCGGAAACGGAAGGTTTTATGCTTGCTATCCAGGACCAAGTGATTGCGACACGAAATTACAGGAAGTACATAATGAAAGATCCATCCATCTCTGATGACAATTGCAGAAAATGCCACCAACAGAAGGAAACAATAGAACACATAACTAGTGGATGCAAAACTCTCGCTGGAACTGAGTATACAGCCAGACATAACTCTGCAGCCAAAGTCATCCACCAAGCACTAGCCACAACAAACAAGCTAATTGAAAACACAGATCCATATTATAACTACACACCGACCTCAGTACTAGAGAACAATCAATTCAAACTATACTGGGACATTGAAATACATACAGATAAAACCATCCCAGCAAACAGGCCAGATATAGTTTTCCAGTCAAAGACAGACAAAGTGACCTACTTAATAGATATTGCGATTCCCAATGATATGAACATCCAAAACACCTACGCTGGGAAGATATCGAAATACACCGATCTCGCCATAGAAATAAAACGACTATGGAAACAAAACAAAGTTGTCATTGTCCCCCTCATTATGTCGGTCTCAGGCCTTACTCCAAATACATTTACACCACACCTGCAACAATTGGGCCTGGATGAAAGGTTACATAAAACCTTCCAAAAGTCTGTAATCCTCAAGACCTGTAGCATTGTACGGTCCTTCCTGAATTCAGAATAATAATAGTCAGGTATTGACTTGGCACAGCCCGTCAATACTTGTTACTACCGCAACCATGCGAGAAAAAATAAGACATGCATAATAATAATTTATTGGTCCTTTACACAATAGTGCTTGCACAAGTCAAAATTACAATGTATAAAATTTTGCATTGCGTATATATAACAAAAATTGTAAAAAAAACACAAACACACATTACACAGGAAAAAAGGAACAGAATTACATGTTCATTGACAATAAATAGAACATTTCACACATTTTAAATAATAATAATAATTCATTGGTGCTTTACACAAAAGTGTTTACACAAGTCGAAAATTACAATATATAAAAATGATACAAGGCGTATATAGATATAACAAAAACTCAACTCAACTGACAATAACACACATTGCACAGGAAAGACGAAACAGAAGGACATGGTCATTGATAATAAAAAAACATACAAAATTTCATATTATGGTAACGAGTGTGAAAGGCAGAAAATAGAAACAAGAGAAATTATCAGTGCTTATCAAATATCTGAAAAGTCATTATTTAGGTACTTATTAAAGCTGTAAAATGCTTTATCGATCAAGTATCGCTTCATTCTTAGTTTGAAAGGATCTAAAGCTAATTGCCTGACATTAGTAGGAAGAACATTATAAAATAGTATGCCGTAAAAATTTGCGCCATTTCTGGTCTTATGAAGCCGAAGTTGAGGTAGGATTAGGTTATCATTGTGGCGAGTATGGTAATTGTGAACGCTGCTGTGTGAAGAATATAGATGCTGATTGGATTTAATGTACATCAGGCATGCCAGAATATATATGCAGGGAAGGGTCATTATTTTCAATGCAATGAAACTGTGTCTACATGGATCAGTGTATCCGATATTAGCAATATATCTTACACAGCGCCTTTGCACCCCAAAAACTTTCTCCATATGTGCTGAGTGGCCCCAGTTGAAGAGTGCATATGTCATTCATGAGTGGAAGTAAGAAAAATGGCAATTTAGAACCACGGTGTCTGAAACTACATTTTTTAGATTTCGTATTACATAAATGCACTTTGATAGCATTGATGTTACATGATTAACATGCGATTCCCATGTCAAATGAGGGTCGATGTACACTCCTAGGAACTTTATTGACTCTAAAGTATCGATGGTATTGCTGCGCAAGGTTAAGACCATTGTCTGAGACTTTGACTGATTGAGTGTCAATTTATTTGTATTGAACCAGGTCTCTAAATTGCTTTGTAGATGTATACATTCATCTACAAGCGCTGTTGCGGAAACATGTCTGTGCACCAGTGTTGTATCATCTGCGTATAGAATGACATTATCCGTATTAACACAGTTTGGCAGGTCATTAATGTAGATGAGAAAGAGAATGGGGCCAAGAACTGAGCCTTGCGGCACACCATCAGTAACCGCCAAGGAACTAGAGGAATCGTTTTCAAACCACACATACTGTTGACGATTACTCAAGTATGAGGCTATCAATTTAATACTATCGGGATGGAATCGATAAAATGAGAGTTTTTCAACTAAGATGCCATGTTGAACACAATCAAATGCTTTTGTAAGGTCAAATAGATTAGCCATACCATATAATTTTTTTTTCAAATGTTTCATTAGCGAATTCTATAAACTTATTTATTGCTGTGGAAGTTGACTGATTGTTTCTGAAGCCAAACTGACAAGAAGTGAAAAGCTCGTTACTTTCAAAGTATTCACTTATTTGATCTTTGAGCAAAATTTCAAAAATTCTCGCAAACAATGGCACTAAGGATATTGGTCTATAATTTGATAGTTCATTGACATCTCCCTCTTTAAAAATTGGAATAACTTTGGCTATTTTGAAAATGTCAGGAAATATATTATTTTTAATGCAAAGGTTGAATAATTTTGTTAATGGAACAAT
The DNA here is from genome assembly GCA_951848785.1 of Callosobruchus maculatus. Lineage (NCBI taxonomy): Eukaryota > Metazoa > Arthropoda > Insecta > Coleoptera > Chrysomelidae > Callosobruchus > Callosobruchus maculatus. Next base: position 25,529,849 of record CATOUR010000014.1, on the reverse strand, counting down.
AATCAAGTTTGTAATAGTTTTCAATATTTTTACATTAAAGCCGTAAACATCTGTGCTTTTGGAGTTGTTTAGCTTGTTTATTGCGTTTCTTACTTGGTTATCTGTTACTTCTTCAAATCGGAACTGGATATTTTTATTGATATTCTTAAGATAGCAAGATGGAGGTATATTTGAGGATGAAATTTTTTGTACAAGATTTTTTGCCACGCTTGTGAAGTAACTGTTAAAATCTGTCGCAGTTAATATTGTTTTAGGGCTTTTTTTTATTTGACGGCTATTACACTTGACTATGTTCCACATGGCTTGCTGCTTGTTGTTAGCACTATTGATATATCTATCGTTTGCTTCATGCTTAGCTTTGATTATTTCCCTCCTATATTTGTACTTAAAACTATTCAAATCCTTCCTAGTGAAAATTTCAGGATTGGCTTGATGAATCAGCGTGAGACAACTGAGAGTATCTCTCATTTGCTGAAGCTGATCATTAAACCAAGATACTTTAGGACACTTGCTATCATTACTGAAGACACGTGACTTTACTGGCAGGTTTATATCCAAAGCAGTAGTAAATGAGTAAGTAAGTAAAGTAATGTAAAACGACAACAAAATGTCTTCCTTCCATTCCATATTTGCACGTCCTACTTTTTGGCCAAGATCTATAAGGAAACTCAATTGACATATTTAATTTTTAGATACGGAACAAACCCAATTTAAACCGACATTAAAATATAAGTTCGAATCTTTATTGAATTCACGACACCGATGAGAAATACTAGTTTCTCCAACATTGTCATTTGGGATGCCTAGCACCTCAGAAAGTTTCGAATCAGAGTGATATATCGGTCTCAATCTCTCAATCGTAAGCTTTTAAATGATGGTTTTAGATCTCTTTATTTTATTAACTTCGAAGGTTTTGTACCAGCGTGTATTCTCAAAGCTGCGTTTACGAAAAGTCGATATGCTGAAAATGTGGTGGCAGTTGTTTTAGTCATAGGTTATCTAACGCACTGGATTCGGTTCTTTTCAATAAACGTCAAATTCTAAGCTATTTCTGCTGCTTCTTATAACTGAAACATCCGGATATAGTAGAAGCAATAAAAGCCTGTTTTTCAGCTAAAAGCTGCGGCTACGTAGCTGAGAGTTATGTCATTTTGAGCTGACGCCTACGTAGTGTGAGATGAACTGTTGGTTCTTGGGCTGTCCGGCCGGTGTCGACACGCTCCGCCGCCTTGGCGTCGGCGCGCTTCGCTGCTTGACGTTTCGCCAACACGACGGCATCCTCAGAAGCTAATGTTACCTGTTTGGCGTGTTCCGAGAGACTGAGACCGCGCCACAGGGTTGGCACTTATATTCCCCGGATTAGGAGTGGGGGCGGCTGCGCTGTGCACCGCCGACGCCTGTGGATCTCCTGTGCATCGCAGATTCTTAGCGTCTCTTAAGGCGGGTATCCATATTCTGTTCAGCTTATATGCTTCTCCTTTGTTGTTGTCAAACTTTATCTTGTGGTTACTGCTTTCTTGGAATGCATGCTTGGCTACATCTGACCTAATCGGCAATTTGATTTGTGTTCCGAAATTCTAGTTATCTCTTTGTTGTTCGGGTGTATTCCACAAGCACATGGTATCCCATAAATTCCTGGTGCTGTCCACGGATGCCTTTTGTCATTTGCCGATCTTAAATGCTGTTGTATTTTGCCAGTTGGTTTGCATATTGTCCTAATATTCTCCTTCCGCAGTAACCTCCCAATTCTGTTTGTGACTTGGGGAACATAAGGTAGGAAAGCTTTGGCTACTGGTGGTCGCTGTGGTTGCTTTTCTACTGTACCAGCTCGCATAGATGTTGTTATTTGCTTTTCTGAGTAGCCGTTTGCCTTCAACGCATTCTTCAGATGTTCGAGCTTGGCACCTATTTCGTCTAGTTCACACACTCTTCTTGCCCGTTCTGTCAGTGTTTTGATGATTCCAAGCTTCTGGTATGGATGGTGGTTCAACTTGTTGTGCAAATAGCGATCGGTGTGCTTTGTGTGTCCCAACCCAAGGATGATCCTTTTCTGGTCACTAGCACATCGAGAAAAGCCAGTTTTTTGTTTTCCTCCACTTTCATCGTGAACTGAATGTTCGGATGTACACTGTTTAGGTGTTGTAGGAATTCTATCAACCTGTCTTGTTACGGCTACGTACTGTGTGACCAACGTAAATTGACCGGCGAAAAGAATTCGGTGAAAGAAGTGAGGACATTGTCATAACTCTTAATGATTCCATCCTGTTTCCTTATTTTGCGACTCATTTCCTTTCATATATAAAGCAACGGCAGATAATTTACATTCATTTAATATTCTATTTATCTGCTTGATAAAACTTATAACTACAACCGGCAACAGCAGATTTTATTCCCCACCTTAAAGACGGTCCAGCATCGGGATTGGATAATCCGCAGCAGACGAAATTTAATGACTCTGTTGTACTTACGTTTTCGGTCTCTTTTTAGACTCGACATGATAATGACGATCGCTACCTGAGGGAACCTCCCACTCCCCTTCCTTATGCCGCGTAGGTCAATTTACGATGGTCACACGGTAGCTGTCAGATGCAGATTACAGAATAGGTGGGCAGTAGTGTTTGTACTGATTGATTCGTTTAAATTAGCCGCTAGAAATATTAACAATGAGAGTGTGTCATTGTAATATTCGGTAAAGCCATAGAGTCTACACTACTCGCGAAGTTACGCAAAGTTAGTCAAGTAGGAGAATGTAGATGGTCACTTCGGATTAATTCGCTAGCGTCCGAGCTACTTGCAGTCGTTGTCGGTCACACTCAACGAATTCGAATAGGTAGAAGCAGTAAACAAGGGTTTTGTTTGGACCCACTATGTCAAGCATATTATAAATATTGTGTTTATCGTTGTGTTTATCAAGCAGCTTGATGCTCGTAGCAGGAAATTAGGGAGGTAGAGGATCGGAGGCAAAAAATAGCAAAGGATAACTTGGCCACGTTGCCAGATCGTCTCCGTGTAAACCTATTGTATTTTCGTTGACAACTGACAATATATATTTTGCAGTCATTGCAGTAATAGTAAAGTTGAAAAAAGCGTGTGAGGAAAATCACAAAATAGACTTTTGCACCAAAGAAAGATACTGATCAATTTATTGTTATTATACAGGGTGATACTTCTTTGTCAACTGTACATAGAAGTCGTTAAAATAAACAACTTTTTCAAATAACTCTTTCCCGAAAACTGAAAAATAAGCGAGTTACAAAATTGAAAAAAGTAAGTCTTGATTGTGTAATGTGTATCAAGACGTACCTACCTAGTCTGTTTGTATTTAGTTTTTTGCTTTTATAGGTTGATCGTTTCGGGTTCATTGTTATAGTTTAGAGTAAAATTTGGGTTTTAACGGTGCATAAAGTATTAAAAGATCATTTTTAACAATTCCACAAATTTGATTCCCGCGGATTTCTGTGAAAAATAACATCGTGTTTGTGAACACAGTGAATAATAATAACTGGGCCTTGCCAATATACAGATGCCTGTTAGAGCATGGACTGAGACGAGCCGATTAACAATTGACTAAACCCCAGTTAAACCATTTTAACCTCAACAATTGAACCCGTGAGGTTAGTTACTGAAACTTAAAAATGCCATAGTAGTTTTTCAGCGGCCCGGGAGTAGCGTCCACACACAAACCAATCTCACCCCCATTTCGGTTTCCGCTAAATTAGGTCAAGCCAATATTTCTGAAAAAACGTGACAACGTCGCATCAACGGAAATCCCAATTCACAGGTACCCAGATCTCGACCCAACCTTTCCTTTTTTCACCCTTTATTTACCAGACGACAGGTAGCGGACTCATTGATTTCTATTGTTTGTTTTGGGTGATGCGTGCAAACCTTTCATCGGTAAGAAATGCCAGTGACGTCTCAAAAGGGGTGTAGCTCATGGAGCGAGAGAATATTATATTCATGTATTTCCATTTCGTTTACGTTTCTATTCCAGCTAATTCTCATGAACATGCAGTTTTTTTAGCTAACCGCGATTCATAAAACTGAGATTTAATATTTGATTAAATAAGAAACGTTTCGAAGTTATGTCACTTTAAATTTATTTTTCCAGTTTTACGTAAACTGAATTATTGAAAAAAATTTTATTTTGCGCCGTAAACAATTTATGCTAAATATGCTAAATTTATCAAATAGAATTTAAATAAATTTATTTTATACATTTCTTGTCTTCAAACTTTATTGTTCATTTGTGTACCAGACAGTTACCTGTTGCAGGTTCCCTTCTTCAAAATGCTTCGATCTGTAATGGTAGTCTCGAAACTGGGAAGATTGCGATACATAATGCTCATAGGTACCCGTTCCCATATATTATAGTTAATGTGTCTCTGTTTCCAAGGCAATAATAGGTAATACAGCAAATTTGTTACTGCACTGCCTGTTGCTCCAATGTGAGAATCATACACTCCGAAGGTGAGAAGCCTGACAAAGGTGATAAAACCTCCCTTTTATATATTTTCAGGGCCAAATTCTTTCAAATACCAAATCATAATCACTAAGTAGATGGGTTCTTCAAGTTGTATTTTTTGTAGGTCTGTTGTATTTAAGTTTATTTTTAACATTATCTGGTAATAGAAATATGTATATTGAAATATATTGAACAAGTTCAGTGTAAGTTTTCATTTAATGCACCCCAATGTAAGTACTTAGTAGTGTTGTAGTTCCCTTTCAAATATTCAAACAATTAGTGGACCCGTATGGTACATAAATAGTCCAATAAATTTGGACTGGCTGCGATTGGTCGTAAATCCTATGCCACGAGTATTTAAGATCTGGCATCTGTCATTTTTTCCTATCACTCTGTAATAGTTTCTCTTTTCTATATCCTCAACGTAATCGTCATTATCTTATAGCCACACCGTTACATGCTTATCTCTTCAACGTATCTTGTTACTATTATTATTATTACATAGAACAAAGAAGAAAAATGTGCAGCCCGGGCTACTGCCCGCCGAGCTGCTCTTTCGTCACACGCTGACCATCACTCCCTCAAAAATAATGTAACGTACGTCTATGTCTGTATAATAAAAGCTCTTTAAATCCAGCGGATTTCTGTCAATTTCTGTAAACAATAACATCGTCTTTGTAAACAAGTGGTAAATAATAACACCAGGGTCATGGATACACTCACATGCCTGTTAGCGCATGGGTTTTGCTTCTTCTAGCCTATTCGAATTCGTTGGTCACACTACTTAGGCTTACTCGTCGAAAGAAAATATTCTGTAAATCTGTTTTGTGGTGAAAATGAGGCACATAATTGAAATATGTAAAACTTGGACTTTCCTTGACGTTATACGATCTTCTCTTTCGTAATCACAAAATTCGACAATCTCTTCATCATCGTCACTCAAAAAATCATAGATATTTTCCATTTCGAAAAACGCTGTTTAGACAGCTTCCAAGATATAACCCTCGGTTATTTGACATAACTGATAGAAAGAACCTCCAGTTATGGATACGTTAATATAGCTTACATCTGTTTTGTAACATTAGATCAAAAGACGCTTTGACTGGCAGTTAATCGTATATAGTAGGTAGTCGAGATTACGTGGTCTACTTGTAAAGCTAGATTGAAAGTTCAACTAAGTTAAGACCTCCAATCTAGCTAAACTGGGGTACCTTTGGGCTGCTCAGTTTACTTACGGTGGGTTGTGGATCCTTGGCAACTTATTCTTCTCCTCTTATAAGAGATGTCAGGCAAAATCACTAACTTTTAACACGAGATTACTCTAAAGGCTCAAAAACTTCAAGAAAAAGGGCGCCAGGAGTTTTCACCTCCAAACTCCAAGGAAGTTAGTGAAATTGCCCAACCTCTCCAGAAACACTGAAGGGATGGGTGCAGAAAAAAATTCAAAAGAGAATTAAACAATAACAAGTATATTGGTTGTTAAAATATAAACTATATGAATTGTGAATAGTGACTAATTTACAGTGGTAAAAGGGGACTAATTTACAGTGGTAAAAGGGGACTGCTGTAAGTGAGCGATACAACCTGGCTTGCTCAACGAGGTTGTCTTCTCCTCCTGGGTCGGCTTGTGGGCTCCTTCTAACCGCTCCTTCAGAGGGTCCCCTCTGATGACTGGCAGCCTCTTCAGGTTCCTTAGGCCCTGACCCCTACTCTTTGACTTCCCCCTTTAAGGCTGAGGGGTATCTGGGTCTGGCTCGGCTACCACTTCCGGCCGCCGTCATGCAAAGTATAGAAAAAAGAAGGATTAGAGTCTGGACCCTCTATGGCAAAACCCCAGGATGTAGGAGGTTATGCAAGCTCAGGCGTACTACTTGGCTATGAATCGAACAATTAAAAGCCCCCTCCTCAACAATTTAGTTGAAACAATATCTGCTTAAATTTAACAATTTAGCTGAAACTATATCTGCTTAAATTTAACAACTTAGTTGAAACAATATCTGCTTAAATTTAACAAGGATCCCTTACAAATTGCTTAAATTCTATACTAAAATTTCTTAAAAGTTCAGCACAAAGTTGTAGCAGATATCTCCCCACAATGGTTCACAATTGAATCTGCATATAATTAAAATATAATCTAAAAATAAAGGACCAATATCGTAATCACAAAGTATCACCTAACCTAGATACTTGATAGGCCTTTCAAGTCTAACACTTAAAATAAAACTTAAAAAATATGAGTCTTGAAGTGAGCAAGGCTATAGTTCACTTAAGTTCAAAGCAGTTTAATTGATTTAAGAGAAAATCAAGGCTATGATTCTACTAAGTTACTGCTGGCTCTAGTGTTCCAGAAAGTTAGAATCTTGAAAGGTAATACAACCGCAAAAAAAAATTATCAAGCCCACAAATGTTTACTAAAATGTCTCAAAATCAAATATCACAAATAATCCAGAAAATTGAAACTATATGCACAGTAGTTGCAAGGTGCGAGCAACTATACCTCAATAAATACTCTCAATTTTAAAACTATAGCTCCAAAGGAAACAAAAATCTATGAGTACATTCAGTCTCACATAGATGTACTTCGGTAGGCTGTATCAGTTGTAAATATGGAAAATTGTCAAAATCGTACAGCAAAATTACAGCTCAAAATTTGCAAAATGTGTGTGTCAGCACACTCAAAAATTATCAAAATTATACCAAAATAAAGAAAGGTGCTTCTCTCTCTCTAAAAAAAAATGTACGAAAGGGGCAATACTGAACAAGGTTAGACACCTATGCAAAAGTGCTCATTAGCTGCCCAAAATGGCGGAAACAATAACTATGCAATTTTTGCACAGACTCTACCAAATAAAAGAAAAAGGTGTGCTCTCACTCTCTCCCTCAAAAAGTACAAATGAGCAACAAAATAAAAAAGAAAAAGCGGACTGAAGGTCACACTTGGAGGTGACTACAAACTCTAGATACGAAAGTACGTAAAATAGCTCGACAACTGCCTAAATGGCGTTCAAATTGAAATAAGCAATATTTACGTACCTTCTATATCCAAAGTAGCGGGAACAGCTTGCAGTCACGCTCTGTGTGTCCTTCCAAGCTCTCAGAAGCAGGTGGAAAAAGGGGCTTGTATTCCCTTAGATCGACATCAATACCAGGTTGGTTCCTTCAGGTAGCAGATGCACATACTTGAGCTGAAAACACATAGGTATAACACAGTATGGCGTTCACAACCTAACTCGAAAATGAAACAAAATCAAATCAACAATATCGATTTTAGATACTAAAGGTTCGATATCAACGGTATGCTAGCAAAACATACGAAATCACTGCGAAACAATGGCAGTTAAACAAAATGTCGAAATAGCGGAATTCCACAAATAATTGCCGTGTTAGGTACTTCAAATAAAATCTCGCGAAAAGAGAGTGAATAAACTTCAAAGTTGACCCACACGACAAATTGAAACTGGCAAGTAACTCATGGATTAAAGATGGCGGAAGGCCAAAAAGGACAGAACCAACCTGTGATGTTGAGAGATCAGAAGCAGCCGCAGAAGCTAACGCAGAAGAGAAGCCGTAAAGAAAGAGAGAGAGACCCCAAAGAGAGGAACACTCCTATTTATGGTTTTTCGTCGGAAACCACGGAGGCTTCTCGAGAGTTCACGAATTTTAATAGCCAACTGACCAATCACAGCAGGCCGCTGGTTAGGCAGCGCCGCCAACGGCTCACTACCGACCCAACCTCAAAGTAACTATAGTCTTAGTTGCAACTCGGGACAGAATTACTATTATTAATGAACTAAACTCATAATAGGGAACGAAAAATGCACCAACAGAATGAAACTAACAACTTTGCAAGGTTAAATTCTATAGACAACAATATAGTAACACGTTGAAATTTCATTGCGCTACATGCGAGTCTGGTTGCCTATACCACATAGGTACGTCTCACAATCCGCAAGGGAGGCAGACGACAAGGTGACGCCTCCTGGTCGCGTCTGCGCATTAGAACCAAATATAGTCCAGTCAGGCTAGAGAACAAATAGGCGCGGAAAAGTGGTTCTTGCAATAGCGTAACGGCAAAGCATAAGGGAGGAACACATATTCACCTGTCAATCGGACATTATTCTGGAAGAATTGATCTATAAAAGGAGTCACAAACGACGTGTAACGAAATTAACAAAAATTTCGTTACATACTGACGTATCCTTCCGAAAGGTAAAACAATAATGAAGTAATGAAATGGAGTATTGCTCCCATGTGTGGGGATGCGCTCCCAAACACTCTCTAAAGCTTCTGGACACTATCCAGAAAAGAGCAATTAGGTGAATCGATACGCCTAACCTCACAAAGGACCTCCACAGCCTGGAACATCGAAGGAGGGTGACTGACCTATCCCTGTTTTCACGTAAGATGTTCGAGTGAGCTCTCCCAGATAGTAACACCAAAGGCTGTCCGAACCAGGAACACTAGAGAACCTCTGCGAGCTCATCCTTACCAGGTCAAGGTCCTTACTCCCCGAACCAGTCTCCTCCAGCATTCCTTCTTTTCGAAAACTTCGACGCTGTGGAATCAGCTGCCGGGGAATTTGTTTCCCGACGGCTACAACCTGCAGCGTTTCAAATCTAACGTGAACCGACACTTGTCCTCTCGCAGCGCTTCTGCAGCGCCATAGGCTTTCAGCCTTTGCGAGATGCTGACCATAAAAAAATAATAAATGTCTTTAGCCGTATTAGTTTTGCAAGTGGGGTGAGCTATTTCAAACTAAAGTGAGATTGTCAAATCAGTGAATATCAGTTCTATTAGGCTTTTAAAAGGAACAGCTGAGCACAGTAGTGAAGTAACGCCTTCGTGGATATTCGCATATTTTTGGATATTCTCATTCGCGAAATTACTCCGAACGTTTTGCAAATACATGTAAATGTAATCGTTGGTTAATAAAACACACCCATTCATTTCTGAAATATTTTAATATAAAAGGGTAACTTAAACTCGTAATCACACCAGTCAAACAAACAAAAATAATTCTTTTCTGAATATTTACTGAGGTTTTTATGTTATAGTTATTATCTCCTTGAATAAAACTAATAATAACAACCAATAAATACTTCTATAATAAATAAACTATAAATATACTTAATGATTTTACATAATAGTTAATACTTTAAGCAAACAAAAATAAAATTAAATATTTTGTTTTAATAAATATAAAACTGAATACTAGTATTCGCGAATGCTGGCAGCAGATATTCGCATTCGCATCCGCGAATGTCCAAAGTATGGTATTCGTTACTTCACGGTATAGCGCGCGAAATTGAGAACCAAGAAAAGACGTATTCCCGTGTTAGCGAGGAGGCGTGGCTGCCTGTTCCCTTTCTCCAGTCTGTGTGTCTAAAATGAGGGGAGATAGGTCCAAAAATCCAAAGGTAAGGTCAAAAGGTCCAAAGGTAAGGTCCAAAGGTCACCATAAAAATGAATTTCGTATCTCCAAGCTCCTGACGTTACCGTTAAACTTACAATAATGACTCAAAGAGCAAATTCAAGAAGAAAGCTTGCGCTTGTGCAACTATTTAGCCTTTTTTGGATATCTTGTTTGGTTGTTAAATTACAGGCATTTATAGAATGAATTATTTTGCATTGCGAGTTTTTTTGCACTTTAAAAAACTTCTTTGAGAAAATCGAATGTTGTCATTCATTAAGGCCTTAACTATCGCCTTTTGAAATATCATATATGTAGTTTGAAAATAGAGTGAGTTATGCAAGAAATTTGGAGTCCGTGTTTTACATAGCAAATACGTATGTATAAATGTGTGTATCCAGGCCCCTTAAGCACAGTAGATTAGAACCTAAAATTAACAGTTTTCGACGTTTTCGTTAACGTTATTTGAACTAAGTGGATAAAAGCAACACGTATTGAACTGAGTAAAGTTAAGCGAGCTAAGATTATCTGAGATTTTCTGTAAATCGACTGCGCCTTTTATTAATATAAAGCGAGAAGAAAACAATAATTAAGAACTTTTTCAAATTTGAATTGATAAAACAAGTGTTACGTGACTATAAACATATCATCCGCCATTTCAATAATTCCTGTGATTACAACATTGGAAGAGTTTGGTCTTTAGTATGTTCGAATATGAGCGTCGCACGACAAAAATATATATTAAATGCAATGTAAACAAACAAAAATAATTCTCTGAATTTTTACTGAAGTTTTAATATTATAGTTACTATCTTCTTGACCAATACCAATAATAATAGTAATCAATAAATACTTCTACAATAAATAAACTATAAATATACCTAACGATTTTACATAAGAGTTAACGCTTTAAGCAAACAAAAATAAAATTAAATCTTTTGTTTTAATAAATATAAAACTGAATATTCGCATCCGCGAATGTCCAAAATGTGGTATGTGGTATTCATTACGTCACTAAAGCACAGTAGATTAGAACCTAAAATTAACAGTTTTCGACGTTTTCGTTAACGTTATTTCAACTTAGTGGATAAAAGCAACACGTGTTGAACTGAGTAAAGTTAAGTGAGCTGAGATTATCTGAAATTTTGTGTAAATCGAATGCGCCTTTTATTATATGTTAAAAACAAAAAGGTGCAGCTCGGGCTCCGACACACCGAGCTGCTGTTCCATTACCCAATGACTACTCCTCATACCGTGAGGTGAGCAATCACTGGGTCCGCGAGTCGTGCGCCCTAAGTAGACGAAGGGACCCAAGGATGACTGCCTTCTGCATTCTGGCGGCTAAGATGTGCGCCGCCGCACGGCACACCGGTATTTTGCGCAGTGCAGAGAGCAGCGTATTCCTCATTCCACCTAGGGATCCAATGACCATAACCAGCAGACTTACAGTGTAGTCTGGCCAGAGCCTGCGAAGTTGTCCGAGCAACTCCTGATATTTGGTCCGCTTTTCCTCCTCCTTAGAGACGATGTTCACTTCGGCAGGCGCCGAAAACTCAATAACGAACATCGTCTTCTGTTGGTGGTCGAGAAGGACTATGTCGGGCTTGTTTGCCTGTACAAGCTCGAGCGTGGGGAACGAGTAGTTCCAGTAAATCCGGCATCTCTCGTTCTCCACAACGGACTCTATATCCCCTGGAGCGTATGGCAGCACCGGTGTCTCATCGATACCGTATGAGTGCCTTAAATGATAGTAGAGCACTCGTAGAGCCGCGTTGTGCCGATGGACGTAAGCCGTCCCAGCGTACGTCTTACACGCCGACAAGAGATGCATAAGCGTCTCTGGCGCCTGTCGGCAAGCTCTACAATGGGTGTCGGGTACATCTACACCCATAACCCTTTTACGGTATACCAAGGTGTTGAAGACACCGTCTTGGCAAGCCATTATAAAGCCCTCAGTCTCCGACTTCAACCCACTAGACCTTAGGAAAGAGAAGGTCAACTGCTCAGACAAGCCATGCTCTTCTAGATGTTTGTAGAAGATTCCATGCATTGGCTTATCTTTATGAAGTCTTAAGAGGAAGTCGACTTCGGCAGTTTTAATGTGGGCTTTTAATTCTGCGTAATGGACTGCTGACACCTCCGCTTGAAGTCGAGTGTGAGGCTGAGCTCCTCGGCTGCTCGCTTCGCTGCGCTAAAAAGAAAGGCTCCTTTTCCCGCATTCTCGTGCTCTCGCACGAAGCGGATCAGGGGATCGGTGCTGTTCGTTACATAGCAGGCAGTGGCCAGTACTACTCTGTTGTGCAGACGCTCCAAACTCAATAGTCCACGCCCTCCCAGGTGTCGCGGGAGGTATATTCGCGGGACAGAGGACTTAGGATGCAGGCTTCTCTCCATATTCATCCTTTTGCGGGTCTTAGTGTCGATTTCCTTCAGCTCGTTCACTTTCCAGTGTATAGCACCAAAGGTGTATAATAACAATGGGACCGCAAGCATGTTTGTGGCAGCGACTTTGTTCTTGCCGGACAGTTCTGACGACCAGATCTGCCGGAGTCGGTGCAAATACTTGCGGCGGAGACACTCTTTAACCAATGTTGCCTCTTGGACATGACGCTGCGCCACTCCAAGGTAGGTATAAGTATCTCCGGCATGCAGTTGTCGCAAGATGCTCCCATCAACGAGCTGTTCCTCATCTCCACTATCTCCGCTTCGTCCTTTCTTCAGATGAACCAATGCACATTTGTCTGTCCCGAACTCCATTCCGATAGCATGACTGTACTCCTGCACCACCCTCAGCGATTGTTGTAGTTCGCGTTGGCCGGAGGCATAAAGTTTTAGGTCATCCATATAAAACAGATGGGTGACCTTGTGCCTCCGGTTATTGGGCGTGCCACAGCTGTATCCTTTAGTATTTCTCAGCGCTATGGACAGAGGCAAAAGTGAGATGCAAAAGAGCAAGGGACTCAAGGAGTCTCGTTGGAAGACACCTCTTTTCAATGACACCAACTCTGTCTGAACCCGAGTTTCACCTGATGTTATGGTGAACTGGGTCTTCCAGAGTGGCATCAGTTGTTTGATGTACCCCACTATCTGATTATCCACCGAAAGGCATTCCAACAGCTGCACAATGAGCTCATGAGACGTGCTGTCGAATGCCTTGCGATAGTCAATCCAGGCCATAGAAAGGTTTCGCTTGTACTGCACAGAGTCCTGCGTGACACATCGGTCAATCAACAGGTTCTCCTTGCAGCCAGCTACTCCTTTCTTTGACCCTCTCTGTTCATACACGTCGAGAAATACAGGATTCACAGCTTGAAGGAAGCATGTACAAGATTCTGGTGAAGAGCTTGTAACACGCGTTCAGACATGTTATTGGCCTGTAGTTTTTGGGATCAGACAAATCTCCGGTCTTCGGGAGAAGCACGGTTCGACCCTCGACAAACCAAGCCGGAATTGGCTGCTCCTGATTTAGCCACGAGTTAAAAACTCTAGCTAAATGCCGGTGGCAACTGGGGAATTTTTTCCACCAGTAGGTGTTTATGCCATCCGGGCCAGGAGCTGCGAAATTCTTTGCGCCTCGTAAGGCGTCAAGGATTTCTTCCGTGTTTATCGGGTGACGCAGTACATTCAAGTTAGGAATCCTCCTACAAACGGACTCAAACTGCGCCAAGGCCGGAGTGTCTGCTGAGAGAGGTTTGGGTTGTTCGTAAATGTCCCTCCAAAAGGCCTCCACGCGATCAGCAGTTGGCGGCTGCTCTATGGCTGGAGGCGGCTGTTGGAAAAGGCGAGAAGGTCTTTCGTAGAACATTCTGTTCTGCTCCAGACCTCTCGCCCGCGCCACCAACGATCGCTTAGCAGCGATTAGCATCCGTATCCTGTCAAGACAGTGTTGCTTGACAACAACCAGTACCGCTTGACTGAGTGTATGATGGTCGCGCCTCAACCCGTAGGCTATCTGGCGCACTCGGCGCGTAAAAGGCTTCCCAGCCGCTCTATATTCCATCACACACTGGATACGGGATGCTTCCTGGCGAGCCAACTGGATTTTCGCTTCCATTTGGCGCACCCGTCTCTGTGCTCTCTCAACAGGAGAGTCTCTCACTCTCCCCTGTCTAGCTAGCCTCAGAGCCGCAGCGTAAATTTCGCAATTGATGCTCCAAATGTCAGAGGCCTCCGAGTAGGTATACTATGTCACTTCTGGCTCATTGTCACTTTTTTTACCTCAAAATTTCCCCAGATCTGGGGAAAATGCGGTGTTGCCACGTCAATTTTACTCTTGTAATTTCAGTGATTTTTCCCCAGATCTGGGGAAATTTTTTGGTAAAATCCAAGGTCCGACCTGGTAAATTTTCATACCATTTTTTCAGTGTTACTGTATTTACTTACCATTCATTACTTTAGATAACTGATGCATTTATTAGAGTATTTATGAAATATTAATTATTCCGTGATCAGGATTTAAGCCCAAACCCCTTAGACTGTGTGACAGAGACGATAACCAGGCAACCACTATAACTCGTGAGATATTATTTTCAGTAGTTAGCACATACACTTCGACTACCTATAGGTTCAATTGAATGTGTGTGCTTTATGTGACTAACTGTTAATACTAATTCCGGCTCCAGAAAATCTAGATCCCCTATATCACGTCACTGTATACATAATACCATACATAAACCATATGTCAAGGAAAGAATTAATAAAACAAATAATATCATTTTTTCAACTTTATTGTAAGTTTCCAACTATTAATACATAATAGCAGCCACATAATAAACGTCACTCTATTGCTTGAACATAGCATTCGTGAAATAGTGATAGACATATACTTAGGATAACTTCAATAGGAATGATCAGCTCATTTTGCGTGAATAATGACCCCATGGCAGTGTTTCAACGGATCCTGGTATCAAAATCCTCTTATCGTCATACGGCGATAGCGCAACCTTTTCTTGAGTTGCAGAATGTATTTCATGTCTTTTGGATTGTATAAGATTTTGCTTAACATACTTCTCCTTCCATTTTTCCAAGCATTCTACATAATCATCAAAAGTTATATCATTTTGTACTACACATTTCTTCACTCCTTTCACTTTTTTAGTTATAGCAAAGTTTGACAAATTACAATCTTTCTCATGTGTACTTCCCTTTTGATCATCATTGATTTGACTGACTTTGTACACTTTTGATGCATACATTTTCGATCTCAGAGCAACAAAGTCTGTCATTATTTCCCCATTATTTTCATCCTTCATAAGTCCAATAACTTTCTTATTGACCTGTGGGATGTCATACTGATTATTAGTTGGATAATCAGATGTATCGAAGTAATTATAGCAGTCTCGCTTTATAACTTCATATGGATCCTTATTACGGATTTCATATACCAGAGAATCGGTATCCGTATAAATGACAGTACAGTTTTCACCATAAACACTACTTATAATGAAAATTATAAATTTGTATTTTAGATATATCTAAAACACACATACCGATATATATTGGCTTGTTGTAGAAAACATGTGTTTTATTAAGTTCAATAGCTGCTAGGTTTTCATCAAAAATAATTAGACTTTTGAATGCAGGATTTGAAATTCTTGCTTCAGCTCCATATCTTCCATCCCATTTCGTTACCAGATAAACTTTTGAGTGTTTCATCACGTCTTCAATAGTTTTTCCAAAAACTGCATTATTCATCAATTTGAATAAATTTTTTTCAAATTCATTCTTCGCTTGCCTTCTCAATTCAGTATTCAAGTCAATGTATGGTTTGAGCCAAAGAGATTGCTTGAATTTCAATACTCTATGTATTTTTTTTAGAACTAGTCCATTTGCAATAGCTTGCTTGAGATTTCGATAATGTAAAACATACTTTGTTTTATCATATAGAGAAGCCATAAGTTTGGTACTACCAGAAGCAAAATCATTCATACATCTGTTGTCGTCTTTTACATGCGACACCGAAAGAACTTTTGTATTTAGATGTTCTGGACAAAATGGGATATCCTTATGTATATCATGCAAATGTTCAGGATATTCTAAGTCAACTTCTAAAATGAATCCTTCTTCAGCATCATCAGACACTGTCATCACATCAAAGTTTTTTATGTCCTCAACCCACTCAAATCCAGCATAAGGCAAACATTCGCTCATAGATTTACCATATTGATTATTTATATCGAAATACATTAGATATGTATCAGCTTTGGTTGAATCATAATTTGGGCTATATTTATTGTTAGCCTGCACACGTCGCTTTCCGCAAACTTGACTGAGACCACCACGTATACCTTTCTGAATGAATAGAACCATATCATAGTCAGTCAATAGCTCCAGTTCCTGACGAGTCGTATACAACATGCAGTCCCACGTGTAACCAGGGAGAGTATAATAATGTGCAGGATCTAGATTATAAGTACGATGGCAGCTTGAACGGAATTGTTCAAATACTTCGGCTAGGAGAATTATATCAGTTTTCAGGTATAAATCCGAATATTCACCCAAATTTCTTATACCAAATGAATTCCATACAAGTTGAGCATGCTTGTATTGTTCAGCAGAAATATTCTTCTCTACAAGTCGATTGAAAAATTGATCATGAGATGGTATGTGAGGATAATTGAATTTGTCAAAGCTGTCAGTGAAGTCATATGGATATACACCCTTCTTAGTCAATAACTTGATCTGGTCCTCAGTAAATTGTGAAAACTCTGTTTTCAATATGGGATGCTCTGTCAAATAAGACGATAACTTGTCTAAGGATGAATTCATGAATTTAAAAGAGTCAATGAACCTGAATGACACTGAGCTATCATCAATATTCTTGGTGAAAGATATATATTTTTCTTTAGTTATGGGGAGTAGGTCCACGCGACCATCCATGGCCAAAGCAATGTCTTTTATGATAAAATGAGCATCGTAGCCAGATAAGTTATGAAAAACTACAGGGATTGTATGACTATCCTTAAAATTGATGTTACAACCTTCATGAGCTGCACCACGATAATTGTCAGTAGGGAGCAGATGATTATGGTCTCTAACCTTTTTATCCTCATAAGTAAAAGGCTTTTCACATATATGACAAAAATTACTTTTTTGGAAATCCTCCTCTTGAAGCGATGTCATATTGATATCGTAAGAGCACATGAATACCGTTTCTACATTTTCGGCAAATCTTTTCAATTCTTCACACAACCATCTCATACAATCTTCACCGCGGTAAGATCTATAAAACGAAAGAGAATCATCATATGAGCATTTAACGTAATAACCGACGCTGCACGGTATGTGTTTTTGATATTCTTTCACATCCTTTGTCGGTACAAGTATAGCTTCCATATCCGCATAAATCACAAACGGTGCTTTGCATTTATTTTTAAAGTTTTTGAACCGAAGTACTTTTTCACTCTCGCTTGGTAATTGAGGGATGCAAACGTCAGTCTTCATACAATCATCCATATGCGTGCATAACTTTTGATGTGAATAAAAGTAGTGGAAACAGCGATTACAAAAATGTTTTTTATGTCTGTTCATACTTAGTTGAGATGATACTAATCTAGATAGATCTTTTATCCAGACGTAGTGGGTCCTGAAGGGTTTATCACTTTCACCCTCAAAACTATTCTTGTACTCATCGTAGTACTGATTATGACTCATTAGAAGATTAACATGTTTATCTCTTACTTTCTTGGTAAGCCTAAAAGGCACTACTGTATATTTACACATATTTAACTTTAAGGTGTATATATTTATAGATATATCATTTTGATTTTCAAAATTTTTGATCTGATGAATTGTCATTGGGAACTGTATCCCCTTCAGATTAAGAATAGAGGTATAAGAAGGGTACATAGAAGTCCTATCAGAATTTTTGTCAGCAGGATACAACGCTGAAACAACTGCCCATGCAAAGCAAGCTTGATCATCGTTTTTCACATTAACACAAGCTTTCTTATTCTTAATATATGATGGGAGATCAATGTAAGAAGATCCACGCATCGGATTAAACAAGTTTATATTCACTCCCAAGTTGACTACTTTCTTCAAAGCCCATCCACTGTCCTTCTCTTGAAACTCTTGCAGCTGCTTCATGATGGGATGCAGCACTTTGGAGTCAAACCATTCACTTATATTGGTATCTTGATAAATCGGAGAGTTTGCAGTTGTGAAATACTTCAATTCACTTATAACTTTATCCGCTTTTGATATTACAAATTCGCCACAAAATGAAACATTAACTTTTACAGCAGAGTTTTTCTTGAGAACATATTGTAGTCTTCGCCCAAATATAGCTTTAGAATCCTCTAAAAAGTATTTAGGATCCTTGTGCTGAAGATTTGTTATAATTCCAGTATGAATTCGATTATTGAAGGCAGATTCAGAATCTTCCCAGCGAACCCGATGCTTCGCTGTTTCTCTCAATCCTCTTCCTTTTTTTATCAAGTGTTTAATTTGAGCACGATAACTTTTAATGGTGTTTAAAGCACTTGATAATCGCTGCTTTTCTCCAATCGTTACTGCATTTCTCAAGTTATGGGTAATTCTTCGAACAGCTTTATCACATTCGTGTAAACCAACTTCAATTTCTCCCCAATTTCCTGTAGTTGATAGCACATCAATTAAATTTCGAATTTTTTCAGTTAGAGCCTTTAACCAGTACATCCTGCTTCAACGACTGCACTTTTGAACTGAATGTGATCTTAGCAGCGAGCTCTATATATAGTATAATTTTTCAGAACTGCCAACCTATAACAATAACAGTCCTTAAGATTCACCTCATTTAAAATTTATAGTAAGAAACTTGAACATGTTTTCAAAATGAACAACCAGATAGCACTGCAGACCTCAAAAAATCGATTAGACTGAAAAGGAACTATTGCAAGGTTTAATGCTAATACCATTTTTGACTGAAAACTTGAGTGCTAGAGAGATTTTTTTTCGGACACAACAGAACTTTTCCTTTGGACACGTTTAGCAAAACGTATTATACTTGCTAATTTCAATAAGCAACCGCAAGCTTATTTGTTTACTATGTCTATGGTTTACATAATGATTTAATTGGAAGGTATGACCAAAGCAGACAAAGAAGAAACTCAAATCAAATAAATATCCAGCATTTTAAACCTAGGCCGCAAGACGGTTCTTTGATAGCCATCAGACAACAATTTTCCTCTATCCATGTTTTATGAAAACATGCGGTTGACACTACACGTACTCAACTCAATAGGTGACAGCTCGGTTTGTAAGCGAGTCTGACAGACACCCTAAGTTTACAGTACTTCTCCCACAGTGTGGTACCTAGCGTGCCTCCCGACAGGAAAAAAGTCGACCATCCCTTTATACCCAAAGGAGCCTGATTAGTCATTTATATCAAAATCAGTACATGACAATGATCATGATAGTGCTTCAATGATTTTTCACATATTTGAAATTTACCAAGACCTCTTAGCATGCATGTAATATGTTTTACCGCTGAGGCCGCAAGACGGTTCTTTGATAGCCATCAGGCAACAATTTTCCTCTAACCATGTTTATAAAAAAACATGCGGTTGACACTATACGTACTCAACTCAATAGGTGACAGCCCGGTTTGTAAGCGAGTCTGACAGACACCTTAAGTTTACAGTACTTCTCCCACAGTGTGGTACCTGACGTGTCTTCCGGCTGGAAAAAAGTCGACCATCCCTTTATACCCGAAGGAGCCTCAAAAAAAAAACGAAATTATTCGGATCTCCAAAGAAGCAGCTAATTAAAACACCATATGAGGTGTGTTCCATCATTACTTTATTGAGATAAAAACTTACCTATTACTAACAGTCCACAGTAAATTGACTTCTTATTTAGCCTGACCACCGTATACACCTAGTGTTGCGTTACTAAAGGCAGCTCAACCAAGAAGTCGACGCAATACTGCAAGCTCGTATGAATAGCTCCTGCTGTTACCTGCAGCTGCTGTGCAGCTTCTACTATTTCTGCTGCTACAGCTGCGGCTACTCCTCCTATTACAGGTGCTTCTGCTGCTAAAATTGCTTATGCTGCTCCTGCTGCCACAGGTGCTCGTGCTGCTCCTACTGCTAAAGCTGCTGCAGCTCTTACCGGTACAGCTGCTGCTGCGCGTGCTGCTAATACAGCTGCCTCTTTTGTTGAGCTGCTTCTGCTGATACAGCTACTGTTACAGCTGTTCGTGCAGATGCTACTGCCAAAGCTCCTGCTTCTCCTACTGGTACAGTTGCTGCTGCTGCTCGTGCTGCTACAGCTGCTCTGTCGCAGCTTCTCACTAGATCAAAGAGAAGGAGATACCCCTGATCTGGAAAAAATATCCAGACTGTATTTATAACGTTACAATATTTATATAACAAGCGAAATTTTGCTAATATGAAGCAAGCATGTTGTATACTACAATAACATAAATCCTTTTTTTTTGTATACGCGAATCTCTGTAGCAAGTGGACTTTATTTATAATGCTCTTTTTTGTACTTAACATATTTCACCATATTTCAAGCCAGAGGTAATGCATATTGATTTATTTCGAACTGTAAAGTAAGCTAATCACACTGCATACTTATACCATTCAAATGAACAAGAAATTATTCTTGAAATTCATTGCCCTGTATTAGGAGATACTATTATTAAAACTATAACTAGTATTTCACTCACTATACATAAATATCAAAAACTCACATCACCTCATTAAACTTAATCATGCTGATTGGAAGTACTAATATGCAATACTCTTGTATCTGCTACCCTGAACAAAAAAAAAACATTGAGTCATCAGGAACTTATCATATATAAAAAATGGCTATAACTCATAACTGGAAATATCAACAAATATAAATGAAAAATTCTCCCCTGGCAAACTCTGTCTCTGATTGTAGCTATAGACTCAGATACTCTTGTTGAGAAGGTATCCCCCACATTATGTCATCAGGAGGTAACACTCAGACTAATACACAAAAAAGATAGTCACTAACATCTTTGCATATAAGTAAAACGGTAGCATTGTTAGATTAATTTGCTGCAAAAAGGTGACAAACAGAGCAAATTTAAGCATACATCCCTATTGTCTGCTATCAAGTAGGATCAAAATATTATCTTGATAACTGCAAGTGCATTAGTCTATTCTATATTCTTAAATGCTGAGTTTGAATGAAAAGCGCCAAGTCCACTGAAACCTAATTTTTTCATAAAATTGTCATATCTTTTAAACTGCTTGAAACATCGATTAAATAAATAGACAAATGTTCCCCATGCATGCCCTGGTTCTAGTCGCACCTATAAAATCAACTACCATTACCATTTTTTTTTCAATTCACATAAAAACACCCCGCCCCCTCCCCTTCACACACACCACTCCATCCTCCATATAGTGGTTACCTAACAACCTATGTTACTAAACATATAAGTTTGAGTACATATCATATATAAAGTTTCATGATATTTTTCTCAAATCTACGCCACCCTGGTGTGACAAGCAGGCATGGGAAAAGCAAATAATTTCATATTATCACCATATTTTCTATGTATTGAGTATGAAGAATTTATTTTACAATTTTACCCTGCTAACTCAGATTGTCATTCTACCTTTGATATCTACTAGTCTGATCAGAAAAGCGCTAAGTCCCGAAAATCTTAATTTTTTTCATAAAAACGTCCATAACTCGTAAACGGCTTGAGATATCAAAAAAATAAATGGAAAAATCTCCCCACGACCCCTGGTTCTCGTTACATCTAAAGAATCGAATTCCATGATCAGATGTTTTTTTTTTCAAAAAAATAACCCCCTACCCCTGTACACACAACACAGAAGGACCA
Organism: Callosobruchus maculatus; assembly: GCA_951848785.1. NCBI lineage: Eukaryota > Metazoa > Arthropoda > Insecta > Coleoptera > Chrysomelidae > Callosobruchus > Callosobruchus maculatus. The sequence continues at coordinate 25,508,162 of CATOUR010000014.1, read as the reverse complement.
TGTAAGACCCAGCAACACTTATCATACATCTGAATTAAATAGTACACCTTTTTTACCTAAAAAAGAAACAAATCACCCTCGACCCCCTCCCCCCCCCCTACCACCCCACACGCGAAAAAAAGTAAATAATTTTATATTATTACTATATTTTTGCGCCTTGAGTATGAAGCATTCATTTTATCCTGCCAACTCAGATTATTACTGTACCTTTGTTACCTACTGTTTGATCAGAAAAGCGCTAAGTCCCGAAATCTTAATTTTTTTCATAAAAACGCCCATAACTCGTAAACGGCTTGAGATATCAAAAAAATAAATGGAAAAATCTCCCCACGACCCCTGGTTCTCGTTACATCTAAAGAATCAAATTCCATGGTCAGATGTTTTTTTTCTTCAAAAAAATAACCCCCTACCCCTGTACACACAACACAGAAGGACCATGTAAGACCCAGCAACACTTATCATACATCTGAATTAAATAGTACACCTTTTTTACCTAAAAAAGAAACAAATCACCCTCGACCCCCTCCTCCTCCCCCTACCACCCCACACGCGAAAAAAAGTAAATAATTTTATATTATTACTATATTTTTGCACCTTGAGTATGAAGCATTCATTTTATCCTGCAACTCAGATTATTACTGTACCTTTGATACCTACTGTTTGATCAGAAAAGCGCTAAGTCCAGAAAATCTTGATTTTTTCATAAAACTGCTCATAACTCGTAAACGGAGCGAAATATCGAAAAAATAAATGAAAAAATCTCCCCGCAGCCCCTGGTTCTCGTTGCATCTAAAGAATCGAATACCATTGTCAGACTTTTGATTTTGGCAAAAATGACCCCCACCCCTCTATGCACAATACAGAAAAACCATAATGAGACGCAGCGACGCGACGCTGTTGACAGATGCATGTTAAATAGTACATACTATACTTATGAACTTTTCTGAAACCAAAGGAAAAAGACCAAAATACACCCCCATTCTAACTCCCCCTCTCCCACCCCTGTTAACATCTTTTCCACACTCACAAAAAATACCACTGTACAGTACCACCTGATTAATCACTAAACCCCCACCAGAGAGGAGAACTTACCACAATCACTTCACAACACACTCTGAACCATAGTTCGATCCCCCTCCCTCAGATATATAATGTAAGCGTAGTATATCCTCCTACCACCGTCTTAGAATACAATTAAACCTCTCTACAAGATGAAGGGCATTCAAATAAAGAAATGTAAAAATATCAGATTTCACTTACCTGATACTACCGAAGTACTGGAGAAACTAAGCAGAACCACGACTAAACACATACTGAGATATATTCACGATCATCGCGCTTTTATACTTCTCAGAGATAACGCCACTTATTGAAGAATATTTTCCAGACTCAGATCAGCTCGAATAACGCCAACTACATACAAAACAGTTTTCAGTCTTTGCTTTCTGTTCAGAAAAGCATTTACACATCTGGCCAGTGCGAGTACGACATCAAGTCTATTTATATACCATATAGATGTATGCACACGACGATGTACTCGCACTGGCCAGATGTGTAAATGCTTTTCTGAACAGAATGCAAAGACTGAAAACTGTTTTGTATGTAGTTGGCGTTATTCGAGCTGATCTGAGTCTGGAAAATATTCTTCAATAAGTGGCGTTATCTCTGAGAAGTATAAAAGCGCGATGATCGTGAATATATCTCAGTATGTGTTTAGTCGTGGTTCTGCTTAGTTTCTCCAGTACTTCGGTAGTATCAGGTAAGTGAAATCTGATATTTTTACATTTCTTTATTTGAATGCCCTTCATCTTGTAGAGAGGTTTAATTGTATTCTAAGACGGTGGTAGGAGGATATACTACCCTTACATTATATATCTGAGGGAGGGGGATCGAACTATGGTTCAGAGTGTGTTGTGAAGTGATTGTGGTAAGTTCTCCTCTCTGGTGGGGGTTTAGTGATTAATCAGGTGGTACTGTACAGTGGTATTTTTTGTGAGTGTGGAAAAGATGTTAACAGGGGTGGGAGAGGGGGAGTTAGAATGGGGGTGTATTTTGGTCTTTTTCCTTTGGTTTCAGAAAAGTTCATAAGTATAGTATGTACTATTTAACATGCATCTGTCAACAGCGTCGCGTCGCTGCGTCTCATTATGGTTTTTCTGTATTGTGCATAGAGGGGTGGGGGTCATTTTTGCCAAAATCAAAAGTCTGACAATGGTATTCGATTCTTTAGATGCAACGAGAACCAGGGGTTGCGGGGAGATTTTTTCATTTATTTTTTCGATATTTCGCTCCGTTTACGAGTTATGAGCAGTTTTATGAAAAAATCAAGATTTTCTGGACTTAGCGCTTTTCTGATCAAACAGTAGGTATCAAAGGTACAGTAATAATCTGAGTTGCAGGATAAAATGAATGCTTCATACTCAAGGTGCAAAAATATAGTAATAATATAAAATTATTTACTTTTTTTCGCGTGTGGGGTGGTAGGGGGAGGAGGAGGGGGTCGAGGGTGATTTGTTTCTTTTTTAGGTAAAAAAGGTGTACTATTTAATTCAGATGTATGATAAGTGTTGCTGGGTCTTACATGGTCCTTCTGTGTTGTGTGTACAGGGGTAGGGGGTTATTTTTTTGAAGAAAAAAAACATCTGACCATGGAATTTGATTCTTTAGATGTAACGAGAACCAGGGGTCGTGGGGAGATTTTTCCATTTATTTTTTTGATATCTCAAGCCGTTTACGAGTTATGGGCGTTTTTATGAAAAAAATTAAGATTTCGGGACTTAGCGCTTTTCTGATCAAACAGTAGGTAACAAAGGTACAGTAATAATCTGAGTTGGCAGGATAAAATGAATGCTTCATACTCAAGGCGCAAAAATATAGTAATAATATAAAATTATTTACTTTTTTTCGCGTGTGGGGTGGTAGGGGGGGGGGGGAGGGGGTCGAGGGTGATTTGTTTCTTTTTTAGGTAAAAAAGGTGTACTATTTAATTCAGATGTATGATAAGTGTTGCTGGGTCTTACATGGTCCTTCTGTGTTGTGTGTACAGGGGTAGGGGGTTATTTTTTTGAAAAAAAAAAAACATCTGATCATGGAATTCGATTCTTTAGATGTAACGAGAGCCAGGGGTCGTGGGGAGATTTTTCCATTTATTTTTTTGATATCTCAAGCCGTTTACGAGTTATGGACGTTTTTATGAAAAAAATTAAGATTTTCGGGACTTAGCGCTTTTCTGATCAGACTAGTAGATATCAAAGGTAGAATGACAATCTGAGTTAGCAGGGTAAAATTGTAAAATAAATTCTTCATACTCAATACATAGAAAATATGGTGATAATATGAAATTATTTGCTTTTCCCATGCCTGCTTGTCACACCAGGGTGGCGTAGATTTGAGAAAAATATCATGAAACTTTATATATGATATGTACTCAAACTTATATGTTTAGTAACATAGGTTGTTAGGTAACCACTATATGGAGGATGGAGTGGTGTGTGTGAAGGGGAGGGGGCGGGGTGTTTTTATGTGAATTGAAAAAAAATGGTAATGGTAGTTGATTTTATAGGTGCGACTAGAACCAGGGCATGCATGGGGAACATTTGTCTATTTATTTAATCGATGTTTCAAGCAGTTTAAAAGATATGACAATTTTATGAAAAAATTAGGTTTCAGTGGACTTGGCGCTTTTCATTCAAACTCAGCATTTAAGAATATAGAATAGACTAATGCACTTGCAGTTATCAAGATAATATTTTGATCCTACTTGATAGCAGACAATAGGGATGTATGCTTAAATTTGCTCTGTTTGTCACCTTTTTGCAGCAAATTAATCTAACAATGCTACCGTTTTACTTATATGCAAAGATGTTAGTGACTATCTTTTTTGTGTATTAGTCTGAGTGTTACCTCCTGATGACATAATGTGGGGGATACCTTCTCAACAAGAGTATCTGAGTCTATAGCTACAATCAGAGACAGAGTTTGCCAGGGGAGAATTTTTCATTTATATTTGTTGATATTTCCAGTTATGAGTTATAGCCATTTTTTATATATGATAAGTTCCTGATGACTCAATGTTTTTTTTTTGTTCAGGGTAGCAGATACAAGAGTATTGCATATTAGTACTTCCAATCAGCATGATTAAGTTTAATGAGGTGATGTGAGTTTTTGATATTTATGTATAGTGAGTGAAATACTAGTTATAGTTTTAATAATAGTATCTCCTAATACAGGGCAATGAATTTCAAGAATAATTTCTTGTTCATTTGAATGGTATAAGTATGCAGTGTGATTAGCTTACTTTACAGTTCGAAATAAATCAATATGCATTACCTCTGGCTTGAAATATGGTGAAATATGTTAAGTACAAAAAAGAGCATTATAAATAAAGTCCACTTGCTACAGAGATTCGCGTATACAAAAAAAAAAGGATTTATGTTATTGTAGTATACAACATGCTTGCTTCATATTAGCAAAATTTCGCTTGTTATATAAATATTGTAACGTTATAAATACAGTCTGGATATTTTTTCCAGATCAGGGGTATCTCCTTCTCTTTGATCTAGTGAGAAGCTGCGACAGAGCAGCTGTAGCAGCACGAGCAGCAGCAGCAACTGTACCAGTAGGAGAAGCAGGAGCTTTGGCAGTAGCATCTGCACGAACAGCTGTAACAGTAGCTGTATCAGCAGAAGCAGCTCAACAAAAGAGGCAGCTGTATTAGCAGCACGCGCAGCAGCAGCTGTACCGGTAAGAGCTGCAGCAGCTTTAGCAGTAGGAGCAGCACGAGCACCTGTGGCAGCAGGAGCAGCATAAGCAATTTTAGCAGCAGAAGCACCTGTAATAGGAGGAGTAGCCGCAGCTGTAGCAGCAGAAATAGTAGAAGCTGCACAGCAGCTGCAGGTAACAGCAGGAGCTATTCATACGAGCTTGCAGTATTGCGTCGACTTCTTGGTTGAGCTGCCTTTAGTAACGCAACACTAGGTGTATACGGTGGTCAGGCTAAATAAGAAGTCAATTTACTGTGGACTGTTAGTAATAGGTAAGTTTTTATCTCAATAAAGTAATGATGGAACACACCTCATATGGTGTTTTAATTAGCTGCTTCTTTGGAGATCCGAATAATTTCGTTTTTTTTTGAGGCTCCTTCGGGTATAAAGGGATGGTCGACTTTTTTCCAGCCGGAAGACACGTCAGGTACCACACTGTGGGAGAAGTACTGTAAACTTAAGGTGTCTGTCAGACTCGCTTACAAACCGGGCTGTCACATATTGAGTTGAGTACGTATAGTGTCAACCGCATGTTTTTTTATAAACATGGTTAGAGGAAAATTGTTGCCTGATGGCTATCAAAGAACCGTCTTGCGGCCTCAGCGGTAAAACATATTACATGCATGCTAAGAGGTCTTGGTAAATTTCAAATATGTGAAAAATCATTGAAGCACTATCATGATCATTGTCATGTACTGATTTTGATATAAATGACTAATCAGGCTCCTTTGGGTATAAAGGGATGGTCGACTTTTTTCCTGTCGGGAGGCACGCTAGGTACCACACTGTGGGAGAAGTACTGTAAACTTAGGGTGTCTGTCAGACTCGCTTACAAACCGAGCTGTCACCTATTGAGTTGAGTACGTGTAGTGTCAACCGCATGTTTTCATAAAACATGGATAGAGGAAAATTGTTGTCTGATGGCTATCAAAGAACCGTCTTGCGGCCTAGGTTTAAAATGCTGGATATTTATTTGATTTGAGTTTCTTCTTTGTCTGCTTTGGTCATACCTTCCAATTAAATCATTATGTAAACCATAGACATAGTAAACAAATAAGCTTGCGGTTGCTTATTGAAATTAGCAAGTATAATACGTTTTGCTAAACGTGTCCAAAGGAAAAGTTCTGTTGTGTCCGAAAAAAAATCTCTCTAGCACTCAAGTTTTCAGTCAAAAATGGTATTAGCATTAAACCTTGCAATAGTTCCTTTTCAGTCTAATCGATTTTTTGAGGTCTGCAGTGCTATCTGGTTGTTCATTTTGAAAACATGTTCAAGTTTCTTACTATAAATTTTAAATGAGGTGAATCTTAAGGACTGTTATTGTTATAGGTTGGCAGTTCTGAAAAATTATACTATATATAGAGCTCGCTGCTAAGATCACATTCAGTTCAAAAGTGCAGTCGTTGAAGCAGGATGTACTGGTTAAAGGCTCTAACTGAAAAAATTCGAAATTTAATTGATGTGCTATCAACTACAGGAAATTGGGGAGAAATTGAAGTTGGTTTACACGAATGTGATAAAGCTGTTCGAAGAATTACCCATAACTTGAGAAATGCAGTAACGATTGGAGAAAAGCAGCGATTATCAAGTGCTTTAAACACCATTAAAAGTTATCGTGCTCAAATTAAACACTTGATAAAAAAAGGAAGAGGATTGAGAGAAACAGCGAAGCATCGGGTTCGCTGGGAAGATTCTGAATCTGCCTTCAATAATCGAATTCATACTGGAATTATAACAAATCTTCAGCACAAGGATCCTAAATACTTTTTAGAGGATTCTAAAGCTATATTTGGGCGAAGACTACAATATGTTCTCAAGAAAAACTCTGCTGTAAAAGTTAATGTTTCATTTTGTGGCGAATTTGTAATATCAAAAGCGGATAAAGTTATAAGTGAATTGAAGTATTTCACAACTGCAAACTCTCCGATTTATCAAGATACCAATATAAGTGAATGGTTTGACTCCAAAGTGCTGCATCCCATCATGAAGCAGCTGCAAGAGTTTCAAGAGAAGGACAGTGGATGGGCTTTGAAGAAAGTAGTCAACTTGGGAGTGAATATAAACTTGTTTAATCCGATGCGTGGATCTTCTTACATTGATCTCCCATCATATATTAAGAATAAGAAAGCTTGTGTTAATGTGAAAAACGATGATCAAGCTTGCTTTGCATGGGCAGTTGTTTCAGCGTTGTATCCTGCTGACAAAAATTCTGATAGGACTTCTATGTACCCTTCTTATACCTCTATTCTTAATCTGAAGGGGATACAGTTCCCAATGACAATTCATCAGATCAAAAATTTTGAAAATCAAAATGATATATCTATAAATATATACACCTTAAAGTTAAATATGTGTAAATATACAGTAGTGCCTTTTAGGCTTACCAAGAAAGTAAGAGATAAACATGTTAATCTTCTAATGAGTCATAATCAGTACTACGATGAGTACAAGAATAGTTTTGAGGGTGAAAGTGATAAACCCTTCAGGACCCACTACGTCTGGATAAAAGATCTATCTAGATTAGTATCATCTCAACTAAGTATGAACAGACATAAAAAACATTTTTGTAATCGCTGTTTCCACTACTTTTATTCACATCAAAAGTTATGCACGCATATGGATGATTGTATGAAGACTGACGTTTGCATCCCTCAATTACCAAGCGAGAGTGAAAAAGTACTTCGGTTCAAAAACTTTAAAAATAAATGCAAAGCACCGTTTGTGATTTATGCGGATATGGAAGCTATACTTGTACCGACAAAGGATGTGAAAGAATATCAAAAACACATACCGTGCAGCGTCGGTTATTACGTTAAATGCTCATATGATGATTCTCTTTCGTTTTATAGATCTTACCGCGGTGAAGATTGTATGAGATGGTTGTGTGAAGAATTGAAAAGATTTGCCGAAAATGTAGAAACGGTATTCATGTGCTCTTACGATATCAATATGACATCGCTTCAAGAGGAGGATTTCCAAAAAAGTAATTTTTGTCATATATGTGAAAAGCCTTTTACTTATGAGGATAAAAAGGTTAGAGACCATAATCATCTGCTCCCTACTGACAATTATCGTGGTGCAGCTCATGAAGGTTGTAACATCAATTTTAAGGATAGTCATACAATCCCTGTAGTTTTTCATAACTTATCTGGCTACGATGCTCATTTTATCATAAAAGACATTGCTTTGGCCATGGATGGTCGCGTGGACCTACTCCCCATAACTAAAGAAAAATATATATCTTTCACCAAGAATATTGATGATAGCTCAGTGTCATTCAGGTTCATTGACTCTTTTAAATTCATGAATTCATCCTTAGACAAGTTATCGTCTTATTTGACAGAGCATCCCATATTGAAAACAGAGTTTTCACAATTTACTGAGGACCAGATCAAGTTATTGACTAAGAAGGGTGTATATCCATATGACTTCACTGACAGCTTTGACAAATTCAATTATCCTCACATACCATCTCATGATCAATTTTTCAATCGACTTGTAGAGAAGAATATTTCTGCTGAACAATACAAGCATGCTCAACTTGTATGGAATTCATTTGGTATAAGAAATTTGGGTGAATATTCGGATTTATACCTGAAAACTGATATAATTCTCCTAGCCGAAGTATTTGAACAATTCCGTTCAAGCTGCCATCGTACTTATAATCTAGATCCTGCACATTATTATACTCTCCCTGGTTACACGTGGGACTGCATGTTGTATACGACTCGTCAGGAACTGGAGCTATTGACTGACTATGATATGGTTCTATTCATTCAGAAAGGTATACGTGGTGGTCTCAGTCAAGTTTGCGGAAAGCGACGTGTGCAGGCTAACAATAAATATAGCCCAAATTATGATTCAACCAAAGCTGATACATATCTAATGTATTTCGATATAAATAATCAATATGGTAAATCTATGAGCGAATGTTTGCCTTATGCTGGATTTGAGTGGGTTGAGGACATAAAAAACTTTGATGTGATGACAGTGTCTGATGATGCTGAAGAAGGATTCATTTTAGAAGTTGACTTAGAATATCCTGAACATTTGCATGATATACATAAGGATATCCCATTTTGTCCAGAACATCTAAATACAAAAGTTCTTTCGGTGTCGCATGTAAAAGACGACAACAGATGTATGAATGATTTTGCTTCTGGTAGTACCAAACTTATGGCTTCTCTATATGATAAAACAAAGTATGTTTTACATTATCGAAATCTCAAGCAAGCTATTGCAAATGGACTAGTTCTAAAAAAAATACATAGAGTATTGAAATTCAAGCAATCTCTTTGGCTCAAACCATACATTGACTTGAATACTGAATTGAGAAGGCAAGCGAAGAATGAATTTGAAAAAAATTTATTCAAATTGATGAATAATGCAGTTTTTGGAAAAACTATTGAAGACGTGATGAAACACTCAAAAGTTTATCTGGTAACGAAATGGGATGGAAGATATGGAGCTGAAGCAAGAATTTCAAATCCTGCATTCAAAAGTCTAATTATTTTTGATGAAAACCTAGCAGCTATTGAACTTAATAAAACACATGTTTTCTACAACAAGCCAATATATATCGGTATGTGTGTTTTAGATATATCTAAAATACAAATTTATAATTTTCATTATAAGTAGTGTTTATGGTGAAAACTGTACTGTCATTTATACGGATACCGATTCTCTGGTATATGAAATCCGTAATAAGGATCCATATGAAGTTATAAAGCGAGACTGCTATAATTACTTCGATACATCTGATTATCCAACTAATAATCAGTATGACATCCCACAGGTCAATAAGAAAGTTATTGGACTTATGAAGGATGAAAATAATGGGGAAATAATGACAGACTTTGTTGCTCTGAGATCGAAAATGTATGCATCAAAAGTGTACAAAGTCAGTCAAATCAATGATGATCAAAAGGGAAGTACACATGAGAAAGATTGTAATTTGTCAAACTTTGCTATAACTAAAAAAGTGAAAGGAGTGAAGAAATGTGTAGTACAAAATGATATAACTTTTGATGATTATGTAGAATGCTTGGAAAAATGGAAGGAGAAGTATGTTAAGCAAAATCTTATACAATCCAAAAGACATGAAATACATTCTGCAACTCAAGAAAAGGTTGCGCTATCGCCGTATGACGATAAGAGGATTTTGATACCAGGATCCGTTGAAACACTGCCATGGGGTCATTATTCACGCAAAATGAGCTGATCATTCCTATTGAAGTTATCCTAAGTATATGTCTATCACTATTTCACGAATGCTATGTTCAAGCAATAGAGTGACGTTTATTATGTGGCTGCTATTATGTATTAATAGTTGGAAACTTACAATAAAGTTGAAAAAATGATATTATTTGTTTTATTAATTCTTTCCTTGACATATGGTTTATGTATGATATTATGTATACAGTGACGTGATATAGGGGATCTAGATTTTCTGGAGCCGGAATTAGTATTAACAGTTAGTCACATAAAGCACACACATTCAATTGAACCTATAGGTAGTCGAAGTGTATGTGCTAACTACTGAAAATAATATCTCACGAGTTATAGTGGTTGCCTGGTTATCGTCTCTGTCACACAGTCTAAGGGGTTTGGGCTTAAATCCTGATCACGGAATAATTAATATTTCATAAATACTCTAATAAATGCATCAGTTATCTAAAGTAATGAATGGTAAGTAAATACAGTAACACTGAAAAAATGGTATGAAAATTTACCAGGTCGGACCTTGGATTTTACCAAAAAATTTCCCCAGATCTGGGGAAAAATCACTGAAATTACAAGAGTAAAATTGACGTGGCAACACCGCATTTTCCCCAGATCTGGGGAAATTTTGAGGTAAAAAAAGTGACAATGAGCCAGAAGTGACATAGTATACCTACTCCTCCGATAGACGTTCACCCACAACCTCATCCTCTCTCTTCAAATCTGCCAGCTTCAAGGACCTTCCGTTGTTATGCAAGGCCCTTCGGTCTCTGAAATCCCCAGGTGTGACGACTTGGTCGATTTCCCTCTCAGCGGGCCTTACCGGCGAACTTTCAGCCTTCCGTCCGCCGAAGGGGCAGGCTGAGCTGGAGCACGAACATATCCCTGCCTCCGGAGGTACGATACATAATCTCGCAAATTCTGAGAGGTAAGCGTGCTATGCTCTGGGTGCATTTCACACCACCTCTCATACATGCGGGACATGTATCCCCTACGGCGCGGGCTACTGCTCTCGTAGCAGCTCAGTAGGTCATCCTTGAGCTCCGTCGTCCACCTAAAATGGTCCATGTCATTGCGGGGGTCGTCAACAGGGCAATTCGAAGCACCGCCACCTTGCCCAACGCCGGCTTCCGAAACCGGCTCGGTGTGGGTGCTTTTCTTCCGGGGTGGTCGAACCCGAAGATAGGGCCCGTCAGGTGGTTGGCCTTAGGGCCCCCAGACGACATTTCCGGAGGCAGCCGTCCAAATTGCCTCCTGAGGATGCACCTGCGAAGGTTGCCGGCTGGATTACATCCTTGGGCTTCGGTATACCCTGCGGTGTCGCCACGCACCGGATAGCCTACTGATGTTGGGTGGCTTCCTGCGGGTGTATTATCAGCCGCCCCTAACATGGAGTCAGACGCTGTCGGAGTACCGCTCCTCACATGGAGATCCGTCGTGTCCTAATTGTTGAGGAATAGCCGATCCTCTGAATGCAGACGCTATTCCACCGTGCTAGTTTTGGTCCGCCCCGGGTATTTGATTTCCCCGGTACCACCCATATCTGGGAGGCGTTCCCCTATCCGCCACCTTGGGGAGGCGCCACTGAGGGGATCTAGCAACCCCTCGCGGGGTTTATTATTATTATTACTGTTATTTATAAAGCGAGAAAAAACAATAATTAAGAACTTTTCCAACTTTGAATTAATAAAACAAGTGTTGCGTGACTGACTATAAACATGTTATCCACCATTTCATTCATTCCTGTGATTACAATATTGGAAGAGTTGGTTTTTAGTATGTTGGAATATGAGCGTCACACTACAAAAATATATATTAAATGCAATGTAAACAAACAAAAATAATTCTTCTCTGAATTTTTACTGAAGTTTTAATGTTATAGTTATTATCTTCTTCATCAAAACCAATAATAATAATCAATAAATACTTCTACAATAAATAAACTATAAATATACCTAACGATTTTACATAAGAGTTAACAATTTAAGCAAACAAAAATAAAATTAAATCTTTTGTTTTAATATATATGAAACTGAATACTCGCATCCGCGAATGTCCAAAATGTGGTATTCGTTACATCACTAGAGCACAGTTTTTTAGAACCTAAAATTAATAGTTTTCGACAATTTCGTTAATGTTATTTCAACTTAGTGGATAAAAGCAACACGTATTGAACTGAGTAAAGTTAAGTGAGCTGAGATTATCTGAGATTTTGTGTAAATCGAATGCGCCTTTTATTATTATATTTTGCATTTCTTATTTTTTCTCGCATGCTTGCGGTAGTAGCAAGTATTGACGAGCTGTGCCAAGTCAACACCTGACCTATTATTATTCTGAATTCAGGAAGGACCGTACAATGCTGCAGGTCTTGAGGATTACAGACTTTTGGAAGGTTTTATGTACCTTTTCATCCAGGCCCAATTGTTGTAGGTATCGTGTAAATGTATTTGGAGTAAGGCCTGAGACCGACATAATGAGGGGGACAATGACAACTTTGTTTTGTTTCCAGAGCCGTTTTATTTCTATGGCAAGATCTGTGTATTTAGATATCTTCCCAGCGTAGGTGTTTTGGATATTCGTATCATTGGGAATCGCAATATCTATCAAATAGGTCACTTTATCTGCCTTTGACTGAAAAACAATATCTGGTCTATTGGTTGGGATGGTTTTGTCTGTGTGTATTTCAATGTCCCAGTATAGTTTGAATTTATTGCTTTCGAGTACTGAGGTCGGTGTGTAATTATAATATGGATATTTGTTTTCAGTTAGTTTCTTTGTTGTGGCCAGTGCTAGGTGTATGATTTTAGCTGCAGAATTATGTCTGGCCGTGTACTCAGTTCGAGCGAGAGTTTTGCATCCACTTGTTATGTGTTCTATTGTCTCCTTCTGTTGGTGGCACTTTCTGCAACTATCGTCGGTGATAGATGGATCTTTAATTATATACTTCTTGTAATTTCGTGTCGCGATGACTTGGTCCTGGATAGCATGCATAAAGCCCTCCGTTTCTGGAAAGAGCTGGCCATCCTGCAGCCAGGTGTATGACTGCTTTCCGTTAATGTGGTCTTGTGTTACACGGTATCTATGTTTGCCATGGAGTGCCTTCTGGGACCAAGTATTTATTTTTTCTTGTTGTGAATGTATGTGATTGTGAGCGTCTGCAACATGGTCTGGACAAGAAAGGGCGAGTGGTGTATAGTTTTTGTCTGCTTTTACTGTTGCCTTATGTAAGTTTGTTTGTTTGCTGTGGAAAAAATATCTGAGTGTTTTTATTTGTTTTGTATGAAGTGAATGATGTCTATAATTCCCCTGCCCCCTTGTTTTCTGTCTATGGTAAGCCTTTCCTTGCACGCATTCGGATGCGACATTCTGTGTTTCGTGAACTCCGTTCTGATAAGTATATGAATGTTTTCTATGTCAGTGTGTGACCACTTGATGATTCCAAAGGAGTATGTGAGTACAGGTATCGCAAACGTGTTAATGGCTTTTGTAATATTTCTAGAATTCAGTTTTGTTTTTAAGAGTCTAGTGAGGCGGTCTTCAAATTCTCGTGTTAGTTGTGCGTTGAATTGTGTGTGGTCTATCTTAACGTTCTGATTGAAACCCAGGTACTTGTACGTTTCATCTTTGTCCATGTTGTCGAGCGTTTGGCCAGTCACTACCTCTTGTTGGGGATGGTTTTTCCATTGGCCTTTATTGATGTGGAGCACCTTATATTTACTCATTATCATTATTATTTATAAAGCGAGAAAAAACAATAATTAAGAACTGTTTCAAATTTGAATTAAAACAAGTGTTACGTGACTGACTATAAACATGTCATCCGCCATTTCACTCATTCCTGTGATTACAATATTGGAAGAGTTGGTCTTTAGTATGTTGGAATATATCTTTTTTTAATTTAACTCCCAATTGATTTGCTATCTGTAAAACTAGTCACAATGAGCAAATAGTTTGTTGCACTAACACTAACATGCAGGGAACAGTTCAGTAACTATTTCCTCTTACATCTTTGCACATACACAAAGTTTAGCACTGGGAACTACACACTACACATTCACTCAAATCTTTCTGGAAGATCACTTGGGATGTGTCTCTTCAACCTGCGGCTGCCCTGATGCTGCATAAGGTGTCTGGCTAATGGGGTTGGGATGCTCTTGAAGACGAGTTCTGTACCTCTCGGCGATGTTTGACACTTCTTCTTTCACTGATGGTATCTGCAAGTCGCGCCTGATAAATTCATTTGGAACATACCATGGAGTTTTGGTTAGGAGTCGTAAAGTTTTGGCTTGGAACCTCTCCAGTATTTCGATATTAGAATTCGAGGCCGATCCCCATAGTTGTATACCATAACACCAAATTGGTTTTATTATGGCCTTATATATCAAGACTTTGTTGCTCAGCGATAGAGAGGATCTGTGACCTATCAACCAATATAGGTTTTGAAGTTTCAGCCCTAGCTGTTTCCGTTTAGTAAAGATGTGTTTTTTCCATGTCAGTCTTCGATCAAGGTGCATGCCTAGATATTTTACATATTCTTGTTGTTGTAGATTTTGGCCATTTAGAGATACAGTCGAACAGTTGTTCCTCCTGTTAGTAAACGTTTCATGGACGGATTTTGATTCGTTCGCTTTGATACGCCACCTCCTGAGCCAAGTTTCTGTGTCGTCAAGGCTTTTTTGTAGCTGATTTGATGCCTCCATGTGGTTAGGATGCACTGATAGTACTGCAGTATCATCAGCATAAGTAGCTATAGTGACGTTATTCTTTGTGGGTAGGTCAGCCGTTAAGAGAATATACAGTAAGGGTCCTAATACGCTACCCTGTGGAACCCCGGAACTGATTGGAAAAAGTGATGTTTGCGCTTCTCGATGTTGCACGAAGAAGTGTCGGTCATGTAGATATGACTTAAGGATAAGGAAGTAGTGGTAGGGAAGATTCATTCATTTTGTAGAGTAGACCAGTATGCCAAACTTTGTCAAATGCCTGAGATATGTCTAAGAAAGCGGCCGAGCAATACATTTTGTCTTCTAGGGCTCGATATATGGTTTTGCAAACACGGTGCACCTGTTCGGTGGTTGAATGTTGTGGTCTAAATCCAAATTGATGAGTTGGTATTAGTTGTAGTTCTATTAGTAGTGGTTGGAGTCTGGAAGGTAATAGCTTTTCCAGGATTTTTGACATATGTTGGAATATGAGCGTCGCGCGACAAAGTCCGGCGGCGTCTTGTGTAGGCGCCCGTAGATGCCGCCGTCGCCGTCGCGACGTCTCGTACGTTCGCCAGTTATTATTTGGATGCGGTGCCAGCCGTCAGTCGCCAGCGCCGCCGCCGCCGGTCCGAATTCCCGGAGTCACGAAGCCGAAACCAAAACAGGACGTTGGAGACACGTTCTTTATTGGCTGCATTTGTTTCCAGCTTCCTGGAAAGTTTTACAACCATCCCCAAGCCGGATACATACATACCTTACGCCGACAAAGACAAAGAAGTCATTAGATGTTTCTTTTGTCTGTATGTATGTAGTACAGGGTAGTAGTAGTCCAGGCTGGTTTATCAGTTATGGAGACGGTGCAAATTGTTGTCTTAAGTTAGTTTATGGTATAAGAAAGTACGATCAAGTCACAGACTAAAAGACGCAAACTGCTTAAATATGAAAAATCGTCGCATTCTTCACAGTGCTTGTATGTATTTCTCACTTCTAAAGTCAAATGAACTTTCTTGAAAAGATGATGTTTTGTATTGAAACACATAATGTAAAACTGTGATCCAAACATCTGCTTACCCAACGTATACATAACACTGAGCAGTTTAAAAAATCTTTCTCCTACCATGTCGTTAAATTTTACAACAGTCTGCCGAATGATCTAAGAGTTA
The DNA here is from genome assembly GCA_951848785.1 of Callosobruchus maculatus. Taxonomy (NCBI): domain Eukaryota; kingdom Metazoa; phylum Arthropoda; class Insecta; order Coleoptera; family Chrysomelidae; genus Callosobruchus; species Callosobruchus maculatus. The sequence continues at coordinate 25,492,310 of CATOUR010000014.1, read as the reverse complement.
TATCTAGTAAATCAGTGTTCAAAGCAAAATTCGCTCAAGCTTTGATGCGCTAGCAGAGTAACCATAATGGTTATCTTGTGTTATCCTTTCTTTCTTTATGGGGTTGGGTGGTAGAGCAGCCTTTCCCGTTAAGGGCATGTGCTGAACCTCGCCCTAATTGAAATTCTTAATTATTTGTTTTATTGCTTTACATTAATAAAGACATTTATTATTATTATTATAGATGAAAACAAGGCCTGGAAGGCTGGTGTGATGTAGGCGTAGAAATGGTACGTCTTGTCATGAACCAATGTATTGGCTGTATAGAGTATGAAATTCGTACTCAAGAGGTGTTATTAGTCTAACTAAATGTTGCCAGTGTTGCACTGGCTGTGCCAATTTTTTTTATAGTCAGCGCTATGGCTGTGTAGAAGCGCTGCGAGAGGATAAGTATCGGTGCAAGTTGGATTTGAAACGCTGCAGGTTGTAGCCGCCGAGAAACAAATTCTCCGGCAGCTCATTCCACAGCGTCGGAGTTCTCCAAATGAAGGGATGCTGGAGGAGACTGGTTCGGGGAGTAAGGACCTCGACCTAGTAAGGATAAGTTCGCAGAGCCTCTCTAGTGTTTTGTTTGGACGGCCTTTGCTGTTGTTATCAGGGAGAGCTCACTCCAACATCGTTCGTGATAGAATCTGTAAAACAGGGACAGATCAGCTACCCTTCTCCGATGTTCCAGGCTGTGGAGGTCCTTTGTGAGGTTAGGTGTATCGACTAGTCTAATTGCTCTCTTCTGGATAGTGTCCTGAAGCTTTAGTGAGTGCTTCGGAGCGTATCCCCATACCTGGGAGCAATACCGTTTTAGAAATACTGATGACGAAGTCATACCAGGACATGTTATTGTTGATCCCCAAAAGATTGACGGAAGATGACTCGACTATTGGGCGACCCTCAATTTCCACAGTTGGTAAGCCAACGTGAGACGTCTTTGTTAATGTTGTTTTCTGAGTTTTCTTTACATTAAGCTATACTTTAGTTACTAATACCCACTCGACAAGTGTCTTGATATCTACATTGATCTGTGAGGGATGTTGCTTCGCGGACGTGCCGTCTCTTGGAATGATATTGGCTTGCCTGGTTCCATACACAGTATTAATGTACTGTCGTTTGCGAAGCTGTTGGCTGTTATTTACAGCCGCTCGTTGATGTGCAGCAGGCTCTGTACCGATGTTTGGAATTAGCAGGCGCTAGGTCAGTGTTGCCCTGGACGACTTGGCGAAAGCTATATTCAGCGAGATGGTAGGGCATACAGGCTTTCGTCGACATGTCTGGTAGGATCGACAAGGAGGTTTCTAGGACGTAGGATTTTAGTGTTGATTAATGGGGTTGGCAAAAAGGGCCAAATATAGCCTACTTGCCTGGTTTCGCCTCCCCATTACTACTATCGTTACTACTACTACTAACCATACTCCTCAGAATCAACTCAATTCAATTATTATGTAACATTTGCCTTAACTCTTTGCGGCTTACAAAAGATAACCGCTTAGTGTTATAGTGCATTTTGAGGCAAAACATATCCGTAGATAATACTCCCAACCATCAAGATGTAACTGACTTCTGTTTATGAATGCTCCTGCTGATGATGTCCACAACAATGGTTCTTCTGATTGAACTATGAGATACGGGGGAGTGGTGGCTGTCGATGGAGTCGATACCTTGTCATCGGCGCTGTATATCAATTCCACCATGGGGTACCGATGTGTAGTTGGTATCGCGTCAACCTAGAATGCCGGAGATGCTGGTTCGAATCCAGCCGGTACCCATCATTTTTCCGATTTTTCTGTGAACCAAATGATTTGAATTATCTCCCTCTTGTGGAGTAACCAAGCATGTTTTGTTCGATTCCAAGGTAAGTTCTGCATCAGTGTACAAGGTAAATGATCCTTTTATTGCAAGCTGGACCACCTTTTCATTACCAGCTATACCTGGGTGTCCTATCATCCACACTAGTGTTACTTTGTTGTGCTCCTCCAACCTACCCAGCTCTTACTGGCATTCCTCAACTAGTGCAGACCTCACCTTGAGGCTGTCTGTGAGTATTGCAACCCATTTGTTTTTGTACATGACACATATTCCTCGGTTCTATTCCAGTGTAATTGCGCTGTTCAAGGATGCAAAATATCCTTTCCATAAACGCTATCCGGATGAGAGGCAATGAACGCGTCAAAGAAAGAAGGTCACGAAGTTGGGATCAGCGCTTACAAGCCTAATTGTGAAGTTTGTCGGGAGTCCGGGTTTCGGCGGGCGCCGGAGTGGCAGAGCGGGTGGCGTCGCGTCCGCGTCCGGGAGTCCGGGAGTAAAGCTGGCTCCGGGCGGCGAGACGCCCCGTCGACCGCGACGACGTGGCGGGCGCCTTCTTTGGTTTGGCATGCCCTCCACATAACATTACAACCCCTCACATCCCACATGATAAACAAGAAGACAGTATATTGTTGAAGGTTATTTGAGGAGCTCGCATAAAAAACCATCCACTTTTACAAATAAACGTCAAATCGTGTGACATTTCAGATGTCACATCTGACAGCTCCAGTCAATACCATTTGTAATCATGTCATCGTTTAGCGTGCAGCAGCGTGTTAAAGTTATTCAAACTTACTACAAAAATTCGCGTTCTGTGAGAACCACATTTCGCAAACTCCAAAGTGAATACGGTCGATTTGATTGACCAGTTGAGAAGGCTATACGGAAAATGGTGCGGAAATTCGAGTCAACAGGTTCGTTGTGAGACCTGCGACATGTTTCGCATCGGCGTTCAGTGCGTTCAAACGAAAACATTGAAGCAATTCGTGGGAGTGTCGCCGACAGTCCATCTACCTCCATTCGCCGACGTTCACAGCAAGTCAACATTTCTTATGGCTCTCTGCTCAATTTTGAAAGACTTTTTGAGTCTCCAAGCGTACAAAATTCAGTTGACGCAGAAACTATTACCAAATCATAACGGAAGACGTTGAACGTTTGCTAACTGGATCTTAGAGCAGCTGTCAAGTGACAATCGTTTTTACGTACAAATCATTTTTAACGACGAGTCTCAATTTCATTTGAATGGCTAGGTCAACAGACAAAACTGCCGCATCAAGGACGTATGCAGAGGTATCCATCATGTATCCACAGCGGGTCACTGTTTGGTGTGGATTCTCAGCGCAAGAAATGATTGGGCCGTATTTCTTCGAAAAACCGGATGGAAAAGTGGCAACCGTGAGTGGCGTGAATTACCGAGCGATGTTGGAAAACTCTTTGTGGCCGATATTGGATTGCATGGACACTGACAACATGTGGTTTCAACAAGATGGAACGAAGTGTCATACTGCAGGCGAAACCATCGATATTTTGAAATCCAAATTTCCCAATCGCTTGATTTTGTTGAAAGGGGATATTGATTGCCTGCCAAGATCTTGCGATCTAACCCCATTGGACTTCTTTCTTTGGGGTCACGTGAAAGAAAAGGTCTATGCCAACAATCCCAAAACGATTCCGGAGTTGAAAGGCGAAATTCGGCGTGTAATTGGTGAAATACAACCTCATGTATGCCAAATGCTATAAGGAATTTCAGTCGCAGAATTATGTACTGCAAGAAGTGTCGCGGAGGCCATTTGCCCGATATTATCTTTCAGCATTGATTAACGTATTGTTAAATACGTTAATCAATGCTTCCACGTAAGAATGGTAAAGGGCAATGTTTGTAATACAATAGAGGATCGCCAAAGATTCGAAATAGTTTTGAGTTTTATTCGAGAAATAGGATCACACCCTAAATTTGGCTCACCCCTTAGTACTCTTTTGTGAGAACAATTTTGATTCAACCTTTCAGGACGACCAATTTTTTCGCGCTGTAGAACGACTACCGTACTTGTTAACTGCAGGCGAAACAAATATACGCAAAACATGCTCGAAAACTATCTGAAGGCCCCCGATACTCAAATACAACCAACAAAAAACAATGACAACTTGACGGCGACACACTACATCATAAGCAGGCATTGTGAGAAACGATAATATTTGGCAGACTTACTACGCTCGGTGTCGATAGAAGACCCTTTTTTGTTCCAGTCAAGGGCGTAGCCAGGTACGGGAAGGCGGAGCCCGATTGAACCGCAAAATGTAGCTAGGAGTTCTAGAGTCAACAGTTGAGATAAGTTGATAAGTTAGTTGATTAACCTTGCACTTAAGTTCATTATATGCGTTGGATTGATAGCCAAACATTCAGGCTGATTGGAAGCGGTTGCTAATATGTTACACTCAAAAGAGATCGACAGGACACAAGCATAAATCATATCAAAAGAATAACGTCTATCATTAAGGCTCATCCTAGCAACGGTTACAGGAAAATACAAATTACTTTGAGATGTTCGGCTATTAGAACTCATGTACAAGTTCTGCAATATCGTTCCAACCACCGGTCTGAGTCTCCAGGAGATTTTTGGAAGCGATCGATTTTTCTTCTTTATTCTTTATCTTATATCTTATATCCACAATGAAGCAGCGTTTTGCTGATTTAATTTTCTGTATTTGCTTTTATGTCACTACATCCTAGTATAAAGTTGAAAATAATGTTGATGTCAAATAGAAAGCACAAATCTTCTGCCAATACCACCATTTGGAATTTTTCAATAATGAAGTCGAACTATGGTATAACCTGTGGCGGAACAAAGGTGTGACAAGAGAAAACCTTATAGGGAGCTAGTCTTTAAGGGAATCAGACATATTCTTTCGTGCAACAAGAAATGCAATAAGAATTTCCTTGGCACAGCCTTACACAGCAAGCAGTATAAAAGAGATCTTTCTCTACACTTTTCCATGCGTACAGAAATCTGGTAGGTAGATAAAAATTGAGATAAAATTGCAAGTGAACTATTGAAACGGCTTTGCAAAGAATCTCATAAATGTCTGCTAATATAAAAATAACTGTTTTTCCATAATAAACGTTTTTGTACCGTCCAAAGCTTTGGACTGAACTGTCAACAATATTGAAGAGCAAATAAAAAACGTTGTTTAAAGAAAAATTACGTCTCCTTTGGCTCCTGCCAATATCAATAACTTACACCTTATTTAAAAAAGTGCCAAAAATTGACTTTATCGGAGGGGGGGGGGGTTGTATAATTTTTTGTTTTCTTGAAGAAAATTTCTCAACAAGTTATAGTCGTTTAAAATATATACATTGAGTAAAAAAATGTTTATTTTTCTTGAAATAAACAAAGCAAATCAGGAGAGCACCCTGACCTCAGTTTCCTATAGGAGCCTCATTGACACCCTTGCAATATAAGGACGCGTATTATCTTTCAGGAAGTAACCCTCTTCGAGGCCTCGTATACGCAGTCGCATAACGTTGAACCGTCATTCTGCAACAAATCAGAAGTAAAGTTGGCTGGCACATGGCACTCAACTGGAGCTCACGTCGTTCACCTCATCGTCGGCGTCGTCTAACGCTTTGGCATCCTTCGTGTGCCCCCAGGCAAAACCTGGACTCGTCGGAGATGGTCGTCTGATGTCACTCAGTATGTCGTTGTCGGTTTTCTTGGCGCCGATGATTTAGAGTGAGTGGAAGCACTAGATGCGGACGATATGATGTGAAGCCTATTTCACGGAATTTGTGGTACACCATGCAGATTCGAACGGGCCTTCCTATAGCTGCATACCAAGCGTCAGTAGTAGCAGATGACGATCTTGCCGGTCTATAGTTTTCCTACGTGCTCCAGAACCTCTAGCTTGCTGCATTCGCCCTTCTTCGATCCATGTGCGCAATGCTGCTATAATTGTAATCACACCATGGTTACAGCAATCGCTCTGAAAAAAGCACCATGTTCTCGCTTGCCTACAATCCGATTCCTTTCAAAGGGGGTTAACTGCGTAAAGCTGTCATCTTCTAGGAGCATCTTTACATAACCAAATACTCTCTCGCCATATTTGCAACAGATCTCAGTTTCTGGATCGACAAAAAGCCATGCTTTCTTTCTACAGTATAGAGCTTTTAGGTGTGCTATGTTAGTAAATAGAATCTGAATGAACAAACGTTGGATGTGTACTAGAAAGGGTACTGCCAAGCTGTGCATATATTTTTAATGCTAATATCCTTTTTTCCAGGTGATATTTGCATAAACTTCAATAATTGTAGTCGTAGTTTTTTTAGATAGTTTATATTTAGAGATGTACAATATTCTCTTATATGACAATTGTCAATTGTATGGATGAAGAAACGATTTAGAATAATTTTTCTGTCAACTCTTTCACGGTACTCCTGTATCGTTCCACCATAGGTGTGTATACCTCTGCTGCGTCATACGATGGCTCACATGCCAATTCTGGCTCTGGTAAGTTGGACATCATACCTTCATAAGATGTCGAAGGCTTCACTAATCCGTATTCCGCTTGATAGCCCGCACCTAACATTGCAGAGTTTGCTTCTTTCTGGAACCGTACAGCTTGTTTTTCATACAGTATGTGTAATGATAGACTTTCTGAAAAAAATTAGTTATTATTATATGTACTTTATAAATATTTTTACATCCAGCATGTTCGCAGAAATTGGTTTATGTGACACTTCTATAGAGTTTAACATACAGGAAATTTAACCATTCCGACCGATTAATAAAGAAAATATTTTGTGATAAAATCTTCATAATCTAAAATTTCTGGTTATAAACCTAACGCATAGTGTAAGTGCCGCTACCAACAAACAACTAAATACTTTAGGAGTGACTACACAAAATAATATTCTATGGCTGCTTTGAGACTATAAGAAACATATAAAAATATTTGATTAACTTTGTGCTTCTATTGTACAGTATAATGTCAGTTGGCAAACCCATTTCATGTATCTCATTTAAAATATTACTCTACAAAAACCACACAAAGTACGGAGTACGGAGTGCGGAAATAAGCTAACTTTTAGTTCCCACCTAACAGCTATGATGAGAGTCGGGTATTAATATTTCTGATAGCGTGGGAAAGGAACAGAAAACTACCATTCCGACAATTGATGTACATCTAGTTATCACAGGCTGATTTACTGGTAAACACTAATCAATGCAGTTTACTTACAAATATGTATACGGGTGAGTTAAACACATCGGCCAGTACTTGCAGAATGGTTTTGTTTTGTGAGGCATCACCAGTAGCTAGTATTTCTGTTCCTTGTCCTGCAATATTGTCATTATGCCAACAAGAATGTATATTTATATTTAAACCCTTATGGCAAATGCATAGAATCAACGTCATTAAGAACACATATTAAAGATGAGAGATAGAAATATTATATATAATTATAGCCTCATAAGTCCTCGCACAAACATACACGATATGTCTAAACAAAAGTTTAGACATATCTGAAAATGTAGTGTGCTTCATGAACGACTAATTTATTTCTATAATAACTCAATGTTTGTTGTTTACTTTCTTTCACAAGGCATATCCGGAAGTAAATATCATTTACAATAAGAAAAGTCGGAGATAAATTCAACGTATATCACGATTCAAATTAGGGGCGTTTTCCATGCCGAAAAAACATTCTGACAGCTAAGCTAGACTGTTTTTCAGCTTTCCCTGGATTGAGGTATGCTTTGTAAACATAAACTGTTTGCTCGCATATCACAGGGGTTATTCACGTCGGCATGGAAGCGTACATCCAGCATATACAATCAAAGCATCCAAACTAGCATCCAATAGTTTGACAAGTCGTGTGTCGTGTGATACAGCTCATCGGCAAAAGGTTCTGAATCACCGACCTTAAAGAACCCCACCGTCGAAAAGAGACAGATATTGAGGAGAAGCTTTCCTCCTATCACTTGATCGGATAAAACAGTCGCAACAGCTTCCAAGACAAACCCGAAGTATTTGTCAAGATATTTGCAACAAATTCCACTATGATCGTCCCTTCCAGTATCCATGTAAAATCGATATCAAAGGTACCTTAAGGGTATAGGTATATAGCGAAATTGAGAATCCAAGAAAAGACGTATTCCCGTGTTAGCGATGAGGCGTGGCCGCCTGTTCCCTTTCTCCAGTGTGTGTGTGTCTAAGATGAGGTAAGTCCAAAAAACCAAAGGTCAAAGGTAAGGTCCAAAGGTCACCATAAAAATGAGTTTCGCATTTCCAAGCTCCTGACGTTACCTTTAAACTTACAGTAATGATTCATAAAGCAAATTGAAGAAGAAAGCTTGCGCTTTGTCACTGTTTTGGCCTTTTTTGATATCGTGTTTGGTTCTAAATTACAGACATTTGAAGAATGTATGATTTTGCATTGCGAGTTTTTTTTTGCACACTAAACTCTTTTTGAGAAAATCGCAAATAGTTGTCATTCATTAAGCTCTTAACTATCGCCTTCTAAAATACGTATGTATACGTATATATTTATGTAGTTTGAAAAGCAAGTGAGTTCTGTTCGAAATGGGAATCCGTGTTTTAACATGGCAAGTACATATAGTATAACTGTGTATACCCAGGCCCATTAGCTATGAGCGAAATAACGTGTATATGTATGTGTGTAACAATGACATCGATAAGGCGATACTTATACAGGGTGTCCATTTACTGTGTAATTCTTCAATATCTCGCAAGATATACCTAATAGACAAAAATGTCAAATACAAAAGTTACATATATGTGTGTTTAAGACGCATATTCTGAAATTATTTTGAAATATATACAGGGTTTTGCGAGAAAGCAGGATAATGATTAACTTGTTTTTTTTTTTTAAATGGAACCATTATCTTTATTTAACCTGATTTAATTTGCGTCATTAATCTCTATTCAACTCTAACATATTTCTGGGATCGGTTGCGACGCCGACGTTGCAAAGTTACAATTTATTTTCAGTAAATTTTTGGATTTGAAAGGTCGCAGATAACACGTTCAAATTGATGTATTCCTCCAACATTTCTCAATATGGTTATGCATATATAGTTACTTGAATATTAAGTGAATATTATTTTGTATGTTACCAACTATTTTCTAAAGAATTTCAAATTATGATAATTTGAAAGTCATTTCACTTTGTTTTTTAAATGTAACACCCTGCACGTTTTATTAAAAATCGAATTACCCTATCTCTCTCCGCAATATGTTTTTTTGACCTTGCGGCATTGCCAAGTCATGAGTTAATTTTCTAAAACAAAAAAGTTCTCTAAATATCTGTTTTATTTTTAATAATGGTAATACTAATGTTTATATATCTCTCAAATATATATTACAAAGAGTTATTAAATATGGTATCTCACTAAGGGAAGAGCTTAAGTGAGGGCATGAAAACTCAAAATCTAAATTTTCCTACCACTATCTTTTACAGACATAGTTTGACATATGGTGATATTATGTAAATCATTGCGATTAGTGTATAACTATGGTGATTAACTAACTTAGTTCGTTAATAATGTGATAGAATAAGTCAGAAAATTATATGTTTTTAAATTTACATTACTTTATTTCTAAGGATTTGAAACGCCTCTCTAGTTTACTTCTAATCTTTCCTACCTGCGAGCTACCAGACACTGCAGCGATCTTGGTGAAATCCACCCCTTGTAGTACAAGATGCTGTCGTACAAGCTTGTCCATGAGCATGTACAGAGCATTCACCCACATTATCGTTGGAGCTGTAACGTGTTTGTTATCAGTTTCATCGATTATTGCTCCTCCTGTAGTGCCAAACTCTAGCAGCTCTGAGTCAAAATTAACATGAACCTATTTCAATACTTCCAAGCTGTCGTTGAGAATACATCATCATCTTTTCCTCATCATGTTGCCGACACGAATATTATCAATAGATTTGAGAACTGTACCTCGCCATCGTTCGCGGTTTTTTGTCAGTTCAGTGGCGCTCTTGATACTCATATCTAGCAACTGTTTCGTCGTATCCATCCAGGGGAACGGCCACGGCGCCGCCCACTCGGGGCGTGACCCTGAATTACAAGTTTCTCCATATTATCGCTTCTGTGAATATGTCCGACGAATGTAAGCATTCTCGTCGACACAATGGAGGATAGTCTCTTTGGATTACCGAGCTCATCCAGTATGGAAACATCACTTACGCTTTTAGCTGAAACGGGCTAAACAGAGAATATACAGAATTCATCAAAGAGCAGAAGTTTGAGTGTTCTGATAATATGATGATCCTAGCGCTAGGTTACACTATATTATGAAAATTGGATACATCACTTATTGGAGGCTATTGCGCGTGGTTATTTCAGAGAGTCGAAATATCATTTTGGGTGATCTCTCTTAAGTATTATCTATTATTGTTAATAAAACATTGTGATAGAAGAGGCTTTAAAGGTCACCAATCATTTATTTCTGACAGTCGCAGCACACTTGTCATAATATTTGTTATATTGAAATATCCGGTTGGAACAAAGTTAGGGAAGTTGAGTTTTTGCGGTGACTTATTAAATTTTTCCTCCTCTGTTCAGCTATGTTAAAAGAGGTATAACGTACCGACCATTTTAAGTATTCGTAATAATGCGTGATAAATGTTATGATGTGAAGTTGCGCCCTGTAGCAACCGTGGCAAAATCAACTTGGATAATGTTTATACAGCAGATCGTTCGGTAATAAGAGCTCCTTTAAATGAGACCTAGCTTGTTTAATTCTGTTCACTTAGGCCAAAGTTATTGCCATTTTAAATAAAAGAATGTTTGAGATTCATCCTCCACTACATTTCACAAAATAGAGTAAAATACAATCAATCTAAGGTTCTATGGTAATATTTATAATACACCTTACATACATTTTGAGAAAATGCCTTTTTACTGATTAGTCGTAAGAGTTACGTCCCCTAGCGGCTGCTCTTGCAAATCTTCATAATAATTTCCAAAAATCTTGTATAAGGAAAAGTGTAGTCTAACATGCTCAAGATTTGACAGGCCCACCTGTACTTCATGTAATTGCAGTACTGTGTCCCTATAATTGGATATACTGTGGTTCAGGGTAATGGACCTCGCTTTATGTCACAGTACGACTTCTTAAGCAAAATCATCTACGCGATGCGGGGTTCCACTGAGCTCCTCTCTATTTCAAATACTGAACAGTACTATGCATCTAAATAGTATATTTATTTGTCAGTCCATATAAATTCTTACTACATTCTACAACACTCCCCTTACCGTTTGACTGCTGAGGTCCAATCCCAAGAACGCTCGTCCACTGGCAATCGCGATTTCCGTCATAGCTGTTTAATAGACAGCATAACCAAATGCACTAAGCTTCCATATCAAATAAATGTCCGCTATAATAAATAACAGCAAATCTGTTGATAGTGTGTGTTTAGATATTCCTCTGGTTCAGAGGTCAAGGATCTTACATTACTTACATTACTCAAATATCATGATTTCAGTCCGAATATTGGATATTTAATATTAGTGTCTTGGAGGGGATTGTGTGTAGCCTCATGCATGTTTCATGTTTTTCACCTAATGGTGTGTATCTACGTAAGATGTCTCGTTTCAATGGGTAATGATCGACGCAATAACCAGGTCAAACGGGGTATCAGCACAAGCCTCTTAAAAACAAAATAAATAATAAAAATTGCATCAAGTATTTTGACTTGGTTATTCTCAGGAATATTTCTATTGCATTTTAACACTCTGAACACCAAGAATATGCCTTGGTTACAAAAAAAATAAAAATTTGTACTCAAAAGTTGATACTGTCTACGCGTAAGGAAAATTCAGTTAGGGAAGGCTTATAATCACAAAATAATTTTTTGCTAGGTTTAAGTGAAATGCAAACTCTGGCGGCACGCAAAAAGAAATAGATAGGATACTTTAGAGAATTTGCTAGCACCACCTTTCTCTAAATTTCTCGATCACCATATTGAGGAATAATCAAGGACCACGAAATATTTAAGGCCCGGTTTCATAATCAAACTTAATTCACCCATTATGCCTAATCTGAACATTAAAAAATAAATGGTTTTCATAATCACCAAGTGACAGATTAAAATGACATAATTGTCCAATAAGGTAATTGCTCGCTCTCTGCCAGTTAAAGAGCATTAATTCGAAAATCAACCTATAAATCTGACATGTCGTTTGTATGACGTTTAAGAGTTGACACACATATCAGAATTTCATTAGGTTAAGGTTGAGTTGCCAGTGGTTGTTCACTTTTATCAATGTTTATAAAATAAAACAGATTACATCGATTCATAGCAGCTTTTGAGCACAGTCAAAAGCAAGTATTCATCTAATTGCATAATATTTTATTTATTCATCTCTATATGTATTTGTAGACGACTGTATTATATCCTCACTTGTCAGGTACCTACCTTCTCCTGCTTGTTCGCTTTATCTGTAAATTTGCATTCTATAATGCTTTTGAATATTGCTACTGTACGAATGAGTAGCAGTTCCTCTTCTTTAGTAATGTTACCATCACGCGCACGTTTTACTTTTTTTGGCTTTGATTCCATACCTTTCTCATAAGAGTAATAATGCTTTATTTAATAGAATTGCAAACATCAAAACTTGTCACAATCTGACACATTCACTTTTACAGGTTAAGAGAAATGTCATAATGTAGTTCAAACGGCACAAAATGTGGCATAAAACCTTCTTTCAGGTGTACCAACCACATTTTATTGCATGTTAGTTAATCGACGTTTCCAAATGCATTATGAAACGCGCAACACTTTAATGGAATGATTAAGTTTATAGGTACATTTGCTAATCAACGCATTAGTGAATGATTATGAAACCGGGCCTAAGAGAGAAGTTTGAGCATTTCTCTATTTTTTAGTTTTGGTTTCTGGTGATATCTCTGCCGCCACTGGAGAAACTCTCAAAAAATCCTACACTTTTTCTATACTTTTTTACACTTCCAGGGATACCATGTGCATCAAATAAAGTCCACAGCTACTAACAGCTACCAGCTTTCTGGCATGCCAGATTAGGACAGATTAGCAGGACAATAAAACATATTTTATGAACATTTTTTTTACGGATATCCTTACTGCATGCTCCCTGATATTTCTTTTTTAAATGATCAGTGATCTCGCTTTGATACACTATTACACTATTTTTATTCGCACAAGCTAGTACAAATAAATGCCACCCTGGGAGGTACTGATGATTCATTATTCTTACATGTCAAACACAGAGCGCGCAGCAGCTTTTCATAATCGATTCACACCTTTAGGGATATGAATTGATACAGATAAAGTGCCTGATAAGCAAAATACCAGAGTTGTATAAGAATATTTTATTATCAATGTAGATTTTACTTTCCTACTCCTATCAGGTGAATTGTTGTGTGCCGTGGTTTTCTATGAAGGGGTAGAAAAGCTACAATAAATTCCTAAATATATTTGTCTTTGATATAAAGAAATACTCTCAGAAATTGAAAAATTGGATATTGACATAATAATTTTAAGTGAAACAAAGAAAAAGAGACAAGGAGAGGAAACAGTCGGAAAATATACACACATATGGAGTGGTGTTCCCAAACATGAAAGAGCAGCAAAAGGAGTATCCATACTTATTAAAAATAAATGGAAAAAATATATACAAGACTACCAGCAAATAAACGACAGAATCCTGAAAATCAAAATAAAAATATTTGGACAATCAACAACAATAGTTGGGGTATATGCAATGAATGACAATGCAACCCAAGCACAGAAAGATCTCTTCTTTAATACACTAAACGATGTACTGGACACTATAAAGGACAAGGAAGATATCATGTTAATTGGAGATTTTAATGGTCATGTAGGAAAGGAAGACGAAGACATAGTAGGACGATTCGGAGAAGATGAAAAAAAAAATGACAATGGAAATAGAATATTGGAAATATGTCGAGAACATGAATTGATAATAACCAATACGAAATTCCAGCATAAGGATATACATAGGTACACTTGGGAGGAACCAAGTAGGAACCAGAAATCTATTATTGACTTGATCATAGTAAAGAAAGCTAGTAAAACCATAGTACAGGATGTAAGAGTATATCGACAGGCAGAATGTGCCAGTAATCATCGTTTAGTATTAGGGAAATTCATATACACAGGAAAGTACCAAAAAGACAATGCCAAAAAAGACGAGGAGTTGGATAAACTTGACAACACGAGGTATAAAGTAGAACTAATGCAACAATTTAGTATCAGAACATTATATCAGAATAGACTACAAAATTTACTAGAAGACAAAGAAGAATGGACTCCAACAGAAATGTATCAACATCTGAAACAAGCAATAACGAACGCCGCGAAAGAAGCACTTGGAATTGAACAAAACAAAAATAAATATTTAGAAAAATATAGTGACGACTTAGAAGAAATGATAAAAAAGAAAAAAGATGCCTTTCAGAAATGGCTGAGCGAGAAAACACCAAGAACACGTGAAGAGTATGTTACCCTTAGACAGCAGGTAAAACAAAGAGTTGTACTAGAGAAAAACGAGTACTGGGAAAGAGCATGTAGAGACATAGACAACACAATTGGCTATAACAGATCAACGGAAGCATGGAAAAAAATTAAAAATATTAAAAGCAACAATAAACACAAGAATATTGTACAACTGATTACACCTAACCAGTGGAAAGAACATTACTCGACGTTATTGCAAGAAAATCGGCCGAAATATCTTCAACCAGACCTAGAGACAACAACGATAGGCGAAGCTGAAATCACGAAAGAAGATATAAACAAAGCCTTAAAAAAGGCAAAAAACAATAAAGCACCAGGGCCAGGAAATATAAAAATGGAGTTGTTGAAATATGGAGGAAAAAGGGTCGTATCTTTCATTCAAGAACCATTTAATAAAATTGAAAAAGGAGAAGAAATTCCCAGAGAATGGAATTTATCATACATGTCTTCGATATATAAAAAAGGAAACAAGAAGTCGACCAACAATTATAGAGGAATCAGTGTCATCCCCTCAATCGCAAGACTTTTCACCGCAATAGTAAAAGAAAAAATAGAACAACATATGGATAATTTAAGCGAAGAACAATCAGGATTCCGGAAAAGTAGATCATGCCTGGACAATATATTTATCATGAGACAGGTCATAGAAAAGAATAAAGCTAAGAACATTGAAACACATATGACATTCATTGACTTAGAAAAAGCGTATGATAGTGTACCCAGGAAACAATTATGGGAAGCTATGAAAGGAATGAAGGTTGGAGAAAAATGGATCAATATAACAAAAAGATTATATAATAATACAAAAGCACAAATAAAAGAATGCACTGAATTAACGAAACCAATAGACATAACAAAAGGATTAAAACAAGGATGTGGCCTATCACCCACACTTTTTAATATATATATATATATATATATATATATATATATATATATATATATATATATATAGAACAAGCTTTAAAGACTTGGTATAGGAAGTGTGGAAGGATGGGCATACCGATACAAGGAAATATATTGCATTCACTACTTTTCGCGGACGATCAAGTTATTTTTGCACAAGAAAAAGAAGACATGGAATACATGATAAGAAAGCTAAAAGAAGAATACGAACTGTGGGGACTTAAAATAAATATGAATAAAACCGAATATTTATGTATTGGACAACAGGTTGCAGATTTGGATTTGAATTTGGATGACGAAATTATTAAAAGCTGTCAAACTTTCAAGTATCTGGGATCGACAATACACCGAGATGGTACATGTTTAAGGGATATAGAGACAAAAATAGCACGAGGAAAACAAGCCACAAGAGCACTCCATGGACTGATATGGAACAATACTCTTACTAAAGAAAACAAAAAAAGAATCTTCCAAAGCATAATACAAAATATTACTTTATATGGATCAGAAGTATGGCCAATGACAACAACGATAAGAAACAAAATAAGAACGGTCGAGTTGGACTTTATGAGAAGATGTCTACAAGTCACAAGATCTGACAAAATAAGAACTGCAGAAATATGGCAACGAATGGAAGTAGAATGCTCGATAACAAGGAAATTAGAAAACAGAGCATTACAATGGTATGGCCACGTTCAAAGAATGCCAGAACACAGGTGGCCAAAACGAGTACTGGAATGGGAACCTCAAGGGAGAAGACGGAGAGTACGGCCGGCACTAAGATGGGAAACATACATTGGACATGCGATGATAGATAGAGATCTGAGAGTAGGGGACTGGAATGTAAGAGAATTGTGGAGGAAAAAAACGGCGAACTCGTAAGGGAAAATGCCGAAGAAGAAGAAGAAGATATAAAGATATGCAGAAATTGATATCTATAATCTACATATTACGATCATATATGTCCAGGAGATATTGTGGTATAATCGTCGATATTAGTCTGTACGAAAACACCAGTAGAGAGTTTTAGCTGCATAAAACAGTGATTTTTAGTGGTTTGTAACTACATAAAAATTGTGAGTACCACATATATTATCAAAATAAGTTTGAGTCAAACGACAAACATAATTAGCAGTCGCCTTTTTGTGAAGATAAACAGAATATATCAATAATTCTGTTTTTTGGGGTTGCCAATAGAGTCGAAAATCCTCTGACCGCTAGTGTCGAAAAAAGGAATTATTGTGAGATGACAAAAACTCGCGTTAAAAGAGAGGTAAATATAATTTAATAGTATGGGCGACAAGCCAATTCAAGACCTATATGCTCTAATGGAAGAAGTGCTTAAGCAAAATACTGTAATTGGCAATGACATCAAAGAAATAAAGCAAACACTTCTGGAACAAACAACTCAGATCAATGAACTGGAGAACAGAGTTGACCTTTTACAAAATGAAAATGGAAATTTAAACAGAAAATTACAGCCCTGGAAAAGAAACTGAAAAAAAAACAATCTTATCATATTTGGCTGGTCAGAGGAGAACAAAGAGACAATGACTGAACAGCTTCTGATACTACTGGACAGCAAACTGGATATTTCAATAGATGAGCGTGAAATAAGCAGCATCTACCGTATAGGTGAAATACATCAAAATAAGCCTAGACCAGTTATAGTTGAACTAACAAGAAACCTTACGAAGTCGAAGATATTAAAAAACAGCTACAAACTAAAGGGAAGCGGAATTAGTATTACACACGATCTTACAAAAGAGCAAAAACAAGAAAAGAAGACTCTTTATGAACATTTCAAGATTGCGAAGGAAAAAAAACAGAATGTACAAATTAAAAAGGTAAATTACTGGTAAACGGAGACGAATATACAGTTCAGCAGCCAGAACAAGAATCAGAAGATACCAACGGGCTAGAAGACAGAAGCGGTGGAAGCACTAAGAAATTGGACAAAGAAGATACTGAGAACAGTGCGATAACCGGTGAGAACAGAGGCACGTCTAATACTTACTCTATTTTTTGCTCTGGCTCGGCCATTAATACAAGAGCAAATTCAAAAAATAAAACTTGCGGCTCAGGAAAGGTAGACACTCCGCCAGCAAAAAAAATTAGGAAATAAAAATTTCAAGTAATTTGTGAAAACTTTTTCTGTTGTGTTATATAGTATTTGTGTTTGAATTATTTTACATTTTGATATACCGACAATCTACTGGATTTTAACTTGGCCTCAAGGATTTCTGATCACGTTGATTCATTTATTCTGTTTTACTAAAAAAATACATTCCTAGGTATAAGATACAAGAATTTAATAAAATTATGGAAACCTATACAGGGTTGGGATAAAGTATGGATCAAAGCAAATAACTTTGGAACGGAAAGAGTGATGTTGCTGAAAATTTGCAGGCAAGTGTAGTGACGTCTAATGCATCCGAAGACATTATGTTAGCTATTAATGTACTTCCGGTTTAACCGGAAGTACCGTCAACTTTTTTAATTTAAATGGAACACCCTGTATATTTTTGCAGATTTTAATTCATCTTTATTTTCCGAATACGTCCATAGTGGGTTTCGTATTTGTTTCTTAAAAAATTTGTCTCACAAATTCGTCCGTGGCGGTCTGCGGTCTTCCCGTTTGAAGTAATTTTTTTGTATTTTTTTTTAGTCACCGTCAAACGTGTTATAGGACCCCTGTCGGGACGTAAATCAATAAAAGTTGACACACTTCTTTGTGAGTTCACACGC
Organism: Callosobruchus maculatus; assembly: GCA_951848785.1. NCBI lineage: Eukaryota > Metazoa > Arthropoda > Insecta > Coleoptera > Chrysomelidae > Callosobruchus > Callosobruchus maculatus. The sequence goes on along the minus strand of CATOUR010000014.1, from coordinate 25,474,270 downwards.
GATCGCCAAAACCGACTTTGAATGACCGGCATTTTAAACACCTGAAATGATAAAGAAGCTTTATCTTTCCCGTTTTTACAGAAACTTATACTAAACCCACTATGGACGTATTCGGAAAAAAAGATGAACTAAAATCTGCAAAAATATACAGGGTGTCCCATTTAAATTACAAAAAGTTGACGGTACTTCCGGTTAAACCGGAAGTACATTAATAGCTAACATAATGTCTTCGGATGCACTAGACGTCACTACACGTGCCTGCAAATTTTCAGCAATATCGCTCTTTCCGTTCCAAAGTTATTTGCTTGGTTCCATACTTTATCCCAACCCTGTAGAAGAGACTTTAAAATACAAACAGCTAAGACAAATGTAACCGACGAGATTTCGCATCTTACAGAATTTCTAACTACTACCCATACTAACATGAAGATATTTCACGTCAACATAAGAAGCGCAAGTAAAAACCTAGATTATTTGAACATTTTTCTACAGCAGACGGGACATGATTTCGATTTTATTGTATTAACAGAATGTTGGCAGATAAAAGATTTGTCCTTATTGAGTATACGAAACTATAGTCTATTATATAATCAGGGGACCTTAAATCAAAACGACGGAGGGCTTGCATATGTTAAAAAAGACGTTCCTTAGCAATATAAAATTGTGGATTTATCTGGCATCAAAATAATTGAGATCAAAACAAATTTCATAGACAAGAATGTAGTTATAACGGCTGTGTATCGTTCGCCCTCAACATGTCCTAAAACATTCGTCAATGATCTTTATAATTACCTGGACCAAACCAGAACCAATGTTCAGGTACTAGTTGGAGATATGAATATAAATATATCAAGTAATTCTGAGGTTTCGAACTATTACTTAAATGTCTTAGGGTCGTTAGGATTTGAACCTTACATTAATGGTTATACGCGTGTACAAGGGGAAACAAAATCTTGTATCGACCACATATTCGTAAAAGATCTTAGTTTGTCACTTCAGTATATGCCTATTATAATGCATTACGATATCTCCGATCACTATCCCATCATTGTGCAAATTTTATCATCAGAAAAAAGTCCACATAATAAGAGAGTCCAAAGTTTAAACATTACCTCGATAGAAGTAAGCTAATAGAGAGTTTTTGGTCCGCACATATGTCACTGAAATCGTGCTTATCGTTATTTGGAGTCTGCGCAGTAACGATTTGACACACAGTTAACTTTATTAAACATAACGGACGTGGTTAATTACGTCAGATTAGCGGTATCGTTATTTGTGCTTTTATGGTTATTCTTATGTGACATTTGCTACGTCATCGTATATATATATATATACACTAATTCAATAATCTCCTCCATACTTTTCTAAATGATAATTTATCTCGCAATCGACGTCTAGGGCACAATCCGTTCTAATCACGTATTTTGTTTAGAATGTCCAAATTAACCTAAAATTCCTACACTTGTCAACGGTAACAGTACTGACAGTTCGATTTCGCGTCCAAAAACTCTACATTTTGCGACGAAAAGTTATCGTTATTAACGACAAAGTTAACCATAACCATAACGAAATTGTCGTTTGCCGTGACTGACCAAAAACTCTCTATTATCAAATAAGTCACTAGAAAAATGGACAGAAGTATATACGTCTGACACATTGGAATCAGCAGCAAATATATTTGTGGAAAAAATTAAAACATTAATCCAAATAAGCACAAATAAGGTCAAACTGAAACGTAGCGAAATAAAAAGAAGTCCATGGATAACAAACAAAATTTTGAAAATGATCGAAGAAAAAAGCAAAATGTATAAAATTATGAAGCGGAACCCTACCACTGAAAACAACAAAAATTACAAACAAATAAAAATAAAAAATAAAGTAGAACATTTCATCAATTACAAATTCGGAAAACAAAGGTAACTCTGTAAAAGAAATAAAATCGTTGCAAGGTATCCTGACAACTAATATACATGAAATAGCTAATAATAATAATAACTTCGCAGAATTCTATAGCAGCGTCGGTGAGGATCTTGCTAATAGTATAAAAAATAAACAACCTACGAAATTTGATAAAATTATGTCATGCAATTCCTTCTTTCTCGAAGAAACGAATGAGACAGAGATAATATCAACTATTTTATCACTCAAAAACAAAAAATCGCCAGGAACTGATGGGATTCGGGCTGAAGCACTAAAAAAAATTGCGCAACAAATAGCTAGATCGCTTTGTTATTTGATTAATCGGTGTTTTATAGAAGGTTACGTTCCATCAATATTTAAGCTCAGTTCCGTTTCACCAATATATAAAGGGGGAGACAAACTACACCTATCCAATTACAGACCCATATCCCTTGTTTCATCGTTGCCAAAAATCTTCAAAGAATAGTTGGCTACCTAGAAGCTAATAAAATTTTATCTGAAACACAGTTTGGATTCATAACAGGAAAATCGACTCAGGATGCAATAGAACACGTATTGAGCAAAATAACCAAGTATACAGATGAAAGCTCTCCATGTATATGTACTTTCATTGATTTAGCAAAGGCGTTTGACACCGTGGACCATAAACTTCTGCTGGACGTGCTAGGTAATATTGAATTCAGAGGTAACGAATTTAACCTAATGCCCAGTTACCTTACTGACAGATTTCAGCGTGTAAAAATTGATGACAGTGTAAGCAACTATAAAATAATTAAATACGGGATTCCTCAGGGTACCGTTCTGGGCCCAATACTATTCAATATCTCTCTAGCAGACCTTTATAGACAAAATACAAAGGGGATTATAACTAGTTTTGCTGATGACACTGTCATCATACATACCTCAAATACTTGGGAAAGCCTCAAGAAGGAATCTGAACATGATATAGGTCTCATCAAATTATGGTTTGGCCATAGGTCATTAGCAATAAATTTCAATAAGACTTTCTTCATCCCATTTTCTGGCAGTATAAACTCTTTACCAAATCATAACACACTATTGGTACAATCTGAAAACGATGAACAATTAGTGGTGAATTCTACAGAAAACCTTAAATACCTGGGACTGTACGTAGATCGTCACTTAAGATGGGACATACACATACAACACACAGTAAAGAAGCTAAGATCAATTCTTCCTAAGATCAGATACCTTAAATCATTTTTGAGCATTAAATCTTTAGAAATTATATACAGCCTGCTGATAGAGAGTCATATTAACTATGGTATTACTGCTTGGGGAGGGGCTAATCCTAAGCATATGAAATTATTAGAGACTACTCAAAAAATTATTTTAAAAACAATATATAATAAGCCCTCACGCTACCCATCGATAGATCTTTTCAATGAAGTAAAATTCTTTGACATAAGGCAACAGTACTTTTATAAGATAATAGTTTCTCAACATAAAAATAAAAGCAATGAAAACTATATTCAACACAATTGCAGCACACATAATATATAAATAAAATATAATGGAGGTACCAAAGCCAGAAAAAAACGTGATGCAGAGATCATTCGTATTCCTTGGACCTAGATCTTATAACTTAATACCAGAAGAACTTAAAAAACTCCATTCAATAACTCTATTTAAAAAAAGGCTTAAGAATTGGATAGCCAATTTACCAAGGCAGAAGATTCACCAATATGTTGACAGAAAACACATTTATTATAATAATGATATTGCGTAAACTTGATGGAAATCTATTTTGTGAAAATGTCATAACCAAAATAAGTATTACAGCATCAAAAGTAACTGTGGATAATTTGATAACATCTATTTTGTGAAAATACTAAGTATTACTTAGCTCTTATATAGGTATTTTATAGATATTTTATAGATTATATAAGCTAGTGACCCAGTGTCAGAATTAATTTTTAATGCATATTAATGTATGGACTGTAGTCAATTGTATGTGTATGTGTATAGACATTGTGGCTATTAATGTAAACATTTTTTTTAATTATTATATATATGTGTGTGTGTGTTATGTGTATTTGAGAATGTGTGGGTACATGTATAAGTATAAAGTTACAGTTTGATCCATTTTTTCTACAATTAGTTTAGACGTAAACTCACGCACAAGCTTTTTGCTTTCTGTGAGTTAGTCATATTTATTTGCGAATTATTTGTTTTCCGTAAGATTATATTTATATTTGAAAAATGCAAATAAATATTATTATTATTATTCTGATTTGCTAAGTTTATCTCGCATGATAGCGGTAGCAACAAGTGATGACGGGCTGTACCAAGTCAACACCTGAACTATTACTGGTCTGAATTTAGGAAGGGTCTCACAATACTACAGGTCTTCAGAATGACAGATTTATTATTATTATTTTGGAGGGTCCAGTTAAATTGCCGCGAGCGGTAACTTCGTTCCTTTTGCCCAAGGAAGCATGCGAATTTGCAGAATACTGCAGAATTCGTCAGTAGTATAATATGCCATCTAAAAATTCTGCGACAGTGTAACTCCTAACAAAATCTCATAGCATTGAAACGAGGACATTGATAGCCAAATATAAGTTGCCTCCACAGGTGATAAGCTTGGAATTTTAAAAACCTTTTATGTCAACTTGTATAAATTCATCATATTTTGTGTACAGGGTGACCTAATAAGAATGGACGCCGGCAATATCTCGGTAACCGTTAATCATATAACTTCGAGCAAAAAATATTATTAGATAAATCGACTAAGAGAAATCGCTGGAAATTATTTTTAAATTCCGCAAGTGGGCGCTAGGGGGCGCACCTGTTACGATTCATCAGATAAACCACTTTTTCTCAAAAAATATGCAAGTAAAGGTATATTATAAATTGTACCATCATGTAGACAGGACAATTTCTGTTTTTTCGTTAATAGTATTTTGCTCTATCTTGTAAGATGTAGTGGTGGGGGAATGTCAAAAAAGTGTTTATTCTAATGGTCATAACTTTGGTATGAGTTAACGGAATTGAACAAGCTAGGTCTCGTTTGGAAGAGCTCTTCTTACCTAATAATCTGTTATATAAAACTTTTCAAAGTTTATCTTGACTTAGTAGCTACATTGCGGTATTTGACATCTTAACAATTATTACCCATTATTACAAAAATTTTAAATGGTATGCTATATATCTTGCAGCATAGATATATAGAGGTCGAAATTCTTAAAAAGTCAGTGAAAGATCTAACTTCCTAGCTATTTTCAAGCCGGAGATATCAATAAAATATGACAAGTGTGCTGTGAAATTCAGAAACAATTGCTGCCATATAAGAATATAGCCTCCGTCACATCGTTTTAGTAATCATTCTATAGATAATACTCAAGTAGAACCACTAGAAATCATATTTTAACTTTTCGAAATAACCTACATGTGGCGTAGTACATAGTCGCCAATAAATGCTATATTCAATTTTCAAAATAATGCAACTTTTAAAAGAGACAAACAAAAAGAAATTACAGTATAAAATTTATTATCATATTTGTTATTATTAAACGTCAATTTGAGCTGATCACAAAGTGTTACATGAACTTCACAAGCAATGATAGTAAGAAAAAATCAATGTGAATGGATCTTAAAAATTAAGACCAATTAATAGCAAAATAAAGCAAAATAAGATGGTATAACAACAATGATAACAAACAAAAAATACATAAACCTCATTAACATGCGCATACCATACCTATTGTCAGTGTTGCCTTAATGTTCAATGGCGTCCATTGTTCTAGATGCACTTATGAATCCATTCACGCGTGGATAAAGGTGCCAGTTTGAGCATCTAGAGCAACAACACTGAAAATAGGTTTAGTATACGTGTGTGAGTTAGGTTTATGTATTTTATCGGTTAACTTTGTTGTTATACCACGTTACTTTGCTTTATTTTCCTGTTAGTTAGCCAATCTATTCACATTCATTTTTTTTACTATGTTTACTTGTTGAGTTCATATAACACTTTGTCATCAACTCAAATTGACGTTTAATAATCATAAAAATATTAATCAATGTTATACTGTAACTTATTTTTAATTGTTTCTTTTATTGGCAACTACTACGTCACCTGGTGGTTATTTTAGAAAGACAAAATGTTATTTCTAGTAGTTTTACTTGAGTATTATCTATAGAATGATTACTAAAACGATGTGACGAAGGCTATATTCCTATAGGGCAGCAATTGTTTCTGAAAATCACAGAACACTTGTCATATTACTTGTTTTATTGATATCTCCAGTTTGAAAATAGATAGGAAGTTGAATCTTGCACTGACTTTTTAAGAATTTCGTCCTCTATATATCTGTGTTAAAATATATATAGAATACTGTTCAAAATTTTTGAAATAATGCATAATAATTGTTATGATGTCAAATACCGCCCTGTAGCTACTAAGTCAAGATAAACTTGGATGATTTTTATACAACAGATTATTAGGTAATACTAGCTCTTTCAAAAAAGACCTAGCTTGCTTAATTCTTACTATACCAAAGTTATGGCCATTTGAATAAAAACTTCTTTGATATTCCCCCACTACTACATCTTACAAGATAGAGCAAAAAACTATTAAAAAAAATCAGGAATTGTCCTGTCTACATGACGGTAGAATTTATAATATACCTTTACTTGCATATTTTTTGAGAAAAAGCCGTTTTTCTGATCGATCACAACAGTTGCGTCCCCTAGCGGCCACTTGCGGAATTTGAAAATAATTTCCAGCGATTTTCTTAGCCGATAATATTTTTTCCTCGAAGTTATATGATTACCGGTTATCGAGATATTGCCGGCGTCCATTCTTATTAGGTCATCCTGTACATACTCAATGGGCAGAATAAAAAAAATGCACCGGGTGGATTACATTGTAGATTATGATCTGATAAGCCGAGTTTATTTATTTTCGGGTCTCTTTAATAAGAACGATATCAAGAAATCCAAGTTGAGACTGATTTGGTATCTGTATATCGTATTAATATAGATCGATTTCCAAATTACTGAAACGTAAAAATTTTGAACACCTTAGAAAATGAAAAACATTAAAAACAACATTTAGGTCCCCAAAATGTATGAATTACAAGTTCGGGGCTTAATAGCTAGCTATTCCTCCTCCGACTAACTTGAGAAACAGTTTCCTGTGAGAAAATTCAGAAAACTGTAAAGCTTTCCTGATGGGGTAGAGATTCTCTATGAAGTTTACGTCAACATCAACAAAGAGGCCGAATATTACCAGACAGATGACAGACAGATGGACAGAAGCCACTGATATAGTTTTTCGTAATCTGGATGTCATAGAATAGCCCAAACATATTTTTTTGCAATTAAAATACATCTTCTGCCTATTCAAACCTAGAAAAACATATCGCGTAGTCCGTAGTCCATTCATTGAGAAGATTATGCCTTCTATATTCCAGTTCGCTGACGAATTATATTTCGTTCTTAGAGACTGAATGACTCATCTTGGTGCTGCTCTATTGTATGTTACATTTCATGCAATGTAGACGCATCCTTTAAACCTTATAATAACCTATACAAAATGTAGTAATTCTCAGGTCCTAAGGTGACATACCAAAGAAAATTGCAGCAATCTTGAAACATCTTTGTTATATAAAAAATACCTGATCAAGTTCTAGAAATGACAGCACTTCTACTAGTTATACGTGAGGTGCTAACATTATAGTAGTCTGAAACAGCAAAACACAAACACATTGAACATTTTCCATTTCGCAACATAGAGCAAATTATTGTGCCCCGGCACAAAGTACACAGACGGAAGTGAGTAAACTAAATCACAATTGTTTGGCAAAATATATATCTATTTAAAAAAACTAAAAAAAATATTTGCGTTATATTAACAGTTTAGCTTTTTTGTCCTTTTTACTCGAAATCATCATAACTTCCTAAACATTCCGTTTATTACGTTGAAATATAATAGATGCTGCTTAGCAAATAAAAATGTTCGCCAAGAAAAGTAAATCAGCTTAAACAAATGTTTATTAGAGATTTTAGACTTTTATTATTTAACGAAATACCCCTAACCATACTTTATTATCTCGCTCCATTGATCCTCATACAATATGCTATCCAATAAAATACTACACCGTCCTACCTTTAGCACAAGCTTATCTACATGAGTACATGACGTTAAGTCTGCATGATCATAGCATCGCTTATTGAACATTATTAGACCCTTTTTGCGCCATCGCTGTTTTCACAGGCATTTCAATTTGAGGTCTTTGAGAAAAACGTCTCTTACACCGATGCTTCAATTTAACATTGTATGTCAAAATGTCATGTAGAAAATCTTGTAGAAAATTGCAGTTTTTGTATTAGGAAGAATGTTATGAATATGAATGGTACGAGACAGAAAGGCAAAGTAAGTATATTTATGGGGCTATTTCCTTGAAATTCAAAATTTATCTCAAAAAAGGGGTTTAACGTTTCTAAAAAGTATTTATTTTAATGCTCACCTACTTTTTCGGAGTACTTTTTCATTCGCCGAACTACTGTTGGTATAAGCAGTAACCTCTTCTCAACCAACAGCTTTATGTGGATGAGTTGACGAGATTCAGGACACCTTCTTGTCCTTGGGGTGAGAAATTGTCCCTAAAGGCGGATGAACCAGTAGATACATCCGGTCAACGGCATGAGGATGCAAAAAGCAAATGGGAAACTACTGCATTAAAGATCTTTAAGATATCCCAAGAGAAACTCGTAAAATAACAAACCTGAGAAATTATTGATAACATTAGTTTCGGCAATACTCTAGCTCCGACTTAATGCATTTTACGAGTTTACAACATGTCTGTTAAGACATTATGACTATGATGATGATGGTTTTCATTCGCTGGTGAAGCGTCAATATAAGGTAAAAAATAGAGATTATTTGAAATATTTTTTTTGTCAATAAATTGTGATCCAGTGTCACCTAGCCTCGTTTGTGCACTTTATGCTGGGAGACCTCGTATATCAGTGGCAGCAGGCCGCTCACGGCGGCACCCCTAGGCGCGTCACGACGGCGCGACATTCTGAGACAACAGGGGAGAGAAAACGTGTGAGCATCTCTTTCGTTAAAAATAACCGCGTCGGTCCTCTTTTGTGGCTGTTATGCATCCTTGCATCCCTTTGCGTGCCCCACTACCACATCATAGACGCCAACTAGCCACTGACGCGCTGTCGCCAGCTGACGCGACGATAAAGGGGCTTCTCTCGACGCCAGCCGTCTAGCCGCCAAAAACGTCAACGTTCTACCAGTCATACGGGGAATTTAAGATATATTCTGTTTTGACATTTGGGGCTTCACTTGAACTTAAATTTTTTGTACAAGTACATTTTTAATGTCCCGTTCTTAATCATTCTATTTGAAATTGATGTAAGCTCAAAGAGCTGTTACTCGGGCTTATATTGTCTGTATAATGAGTGTCACTGAGTTTCGATTGGTGCCCTACACTTTTTTTAGTGGAGGTGGCTTGGGATTCAGTTGCCATAATAGTTGCCGCTCAGCCTTAAAAGGCTTATTGTGCGCCCTCAGTCAAAGGAATCAAACAGTCCCATTCTAAGATCTTTGCGAACTTTGAGATGTGTTGGACTATGATCGGGCGAAAAAAGTTCTCCTGGCTTCGGAACTCACGTCAGTGGTTTAATATAAGAGAGGCTTGCAAATGATGGTCGCCAACCTCCGCTGAGGAGATGGTACTGAAAGAAGAAGAAGGACTATGCTCTCCTGTCTTCCGTTCTGGCCTACATTCAGATAGGAGTTCCTGCTTTCACTCAGGGCACGACTATCGAAGATAGCATGCTCAGCTGTTTCCTCTGCCTCACGGCACTTCCTGTATAATGGGTTTGCCACTTCAATCCCCAGCTTTTGCAGGTGTGCGCTGAACGTCCAATGGCCACCGGCCACGTCCAATGCAGCTACCGTTCGTTGTTCCTTCCTGCTCAATCTGAGAGCATCTGCGGCATCAGAACACGAGGGCCCCCTCAGCATCCTCTTAGACTGATACCCCACCACTCTGTCCCAGCTCATTTGACACCCATCTCGTGACCATGTTGTATAATATACCACATACTGGTTCTGGGCCGATGAGAGGGAGTTGTGCGCCTTCTTTGGCAAACCTGTCGTTCTCTCATTACCACCCCCTCCTATGTGACTAGGCACCCAAGATAATGTTACCTTGTTGGTCTTCGCCAGTATCTTTAGGGTATTATGGAAGTTTCACACTGTCTTTGAAGTATAGTGGTTACTTCCATCAGGCTATCAGAGCCGCCCGGCTGTCTGCGTTTACATAAATAGTCTTTTTACTGTATCCTTTATCGATGCATATTCTGGCTCATTCCTGAAAAACTGTAGCCAATTTACCTAGGCGGATACTTACCTTCCAAATGACGTAAAATTGACTAAAAAAATATATATAGTAGCAAGTTATACTGACGAATTAATTACAATAACATTAATTTCAGGTAATTGCGGCTAATTTTTTAACATATCGTTAATTCATTCTATACTTTCTCAAGATTCATTTAAAATTAATTTTGTCAAAAAGCAGATATCTGCAGTGGGATCTTTTAAAATATCATTTATTTGTAATTTACTCCATACAAGTGTGCTGTTTATTGTGATAACGGGCGGATGCAAATTGCAGCCGCGGTTAGGGTATAATCTTATAAATCTCAAATGTGACCAAAATATTATACAAAAATGATATTATGTTACAGGTCAAATTAATTCTTATCTGAAGCAACAATTTGGTGGCATTTACTTACCTACTTCTGTTAGTGATCTTAAAAACTATGTGACATCAATGACTTTTTTAAATTACAAACCCAAAATTTTGTTCGCATTTATTGTTACAGAGATTTTGCAATTCTCTACTTAACTAACTAGAACTTAACCAGAAAAGTTAATTTCTTGATACAGATTTCCATTATTTTAGACAATTTCGACAATATCAACAATTATTGTGACAGTTTTGATAATTTTTTTGCAATTTTCGGAAGGTGATAATATTCCCAGTGTGCGGTTTTTTTTAGACTGAAACTAATAAGTTATCTTCCTTTTGTTAGAGTAGTTAATAACAAAACAAAAACTATTGACATTGAAAGAAAATTATATTTTTCTAAATTGTTAATTGTTAATAATACATAACATTATGTACAAACATGTTCTTAAATTGTCTTACATAAATATATACATAAAAACCATAATTACTAACTAAGGTTCTCACCATAAAAATGACATACACTTTTTATATATTCTAATCTACTTATCCAATTTTCATTGAGTAAGATTCAGAAAATTTAGTTGTTGCATTTGGAGCGTGCTTTATTCTGACACTATTCATTTCAATGTATGTATGTGTCTGTTTGAGTATTTATCAAAGACTACAAAAATAAACAATGATGGATGGCTGTTATAAAAACTCCCCTTAAAGTGCGCATGAAATGATTCACAGGCATTGGTAGTGTGAGATGTGTTGGCAGAGTGTTCTGCCCAAATTTCTGGAGGAAACTCAGAATCTCCCGATATATAATTTCCGACTAAATAGTCTGCATATAAAGACACCCTTGCATCAGAAGGCTGAGTAATTACTATCTCATCTCTCCTTAACAGATGGTCGTCCGCTGCAATTTCCATGTTTACCTGAAATGGAAAAGTAACCAGCCGCTGCAATTTTCATATCCCGGATTAAGAATATTTGACCATCACTGCAATTTGCAATCGCCGGTGATAACACAACTGGCGCCAGTATTGGAGAATCCAAAGATGAGCTTGAAGAAAAATGAACTAAATTCGAAACATTGGCAAATAATTGGATTACAAGTAACTCACTGCAGCTGAACCGTGAAAAGACCCAAAGGTTGACTGTTTCAAGCAACAGATCTATGACAAACGGTACTTCCCTGAATTTGCTGGGTATGGTTATTGACGCCGTCTACATTGGTCAGCACATGTCAGAGACCTGAATGAAAAATTAAGTTCTGTCAAGCGCAGACTGAGAAAAACCATTGATCAAAAGTATTTGATAATGGTTTACCACTCATTGCTTCATTCTCGTATGGTGCAATCCTATGGGGTGCCCACCTCCCATTCAATATTTAAGACAGTTGCAATCTCAGAGTAATAATTCTTCTCTCTAGAGGGAGCATAAACATACGATTATATAGGTTTGTTTTGGACTAAGAGTAACTGAAAATAGGTATATGTAAACATAAACAATCTAGAGGTTGCTAGGCGATAGTGGGCGACGCTAAACAAATACCAGTGGCGTCGCGTATTTTCTGCATGATGGATCTAGCGGCGGCTAACTGATCAGTGTGGACCGTATATTCTTGAACACTGCGTAATCCTTGTCATTGTCATGTTGTTATTATTATTGGAAAAATCTCTTACGTACATAATATATGCGTTTAAAGCGCATCTCAAGTGAAAGCTGGAAACTATATGCACTCTACCAAATCATCGATAGTGAGTTAAAGTTTAAAGTAGCTGTGTAAAATAGTAGGCTTTGGGTTGTCATAGTTAATGTGGCACTATTTTGTTTGCTGTTTAATTGTTTAAATGTTTCAGGCGTGACTGAATACTACTAAGGCTCCTGTACAGGGTGAGTCAACGATTGGGCAAAGTAAAGATTTGTCTCTTATTCTAAGAGATATAAAAAATCTTGTATATGAAATGAAAGTTTTGGTATCGTTAAGGTATATAATTGTAAGATATTTTTGAGTGTACAGGGTGGCTCAAAAAAGTGTGACGAGTATAACATATATTTTTGAGATGGAACACCTCATTTTTTAATAGAAAAATTAATAGAAAGTAGGGCGTTCCATCTAAAAAAATATGTTAAACCTATAACTGACATATTAAAGATTTTTTTTACCGCTTGAAGTGAGAGAAATTTTACTTTGCCCAATCGTTGATTCACCCGGGACACAATGTAAATTAAAGAAAATATTGTCTTCCTTGGATTTCCATTTTCACAACTATGACGCCCCTTTCTGTGTGAATGGCACCAGCCCCACTTCTTTCTACACCTCATTGTCACTACAAAGTCAGTTTTATCAATTTGTAGTTTATACAAACACCAACACTTTTTTTAATTGCAGTGAAACGTAACACTCTACTGCATCTGATTAAACACAACAAAAACAAATTAGAGGGCTGGTAAGTGCTATAGAAACAGTGGACCGCCACGTTTCCGTCGAAAGTCTAAATATCTGTGGAGTTGTAACTGTTATTGAACCTTACGAGTTCCAAAACTCTAGCATGGTAATAAAATAGTAAATCTAATAATTACACGGTAACTATAAGCATGCCAAGCGGTATACACTAAAATGCTAATAGAAGTACTCCAACCTCACGGAATTATAGTTGACTTATAAACCAAAAGAGTATAAACAGAAAACTGAAACGCTGTAATATATCCATGTACCTTGATATCTGAATAATACTCCCTCTATAGAGAAGAATTATTACTCTGAGGTAGCAAGCTATACGAGTAATGGAAAAATCGGCTATCGGGATCATTGCCGCCCTTGCTTTTAAACATTTGGAACATTGTCTATGTCGTGTGTCTGGTTGTATCAACAATTGGTTGAAATACATAAAAATAAAAGCAGTTTTAGAAAGAACTTTGATAATCGTAGTTATCATAGTAGACATGGGGATAATTTGCTCAACCCACAACTCAAACTTAAAATCTCAACTGACAACTAACTACGTTTCGAATTGTATAACATTTTGGGAAAAATATTAAGAACCTTGATGATTTGGCATTTAAGAAAAGGTTCAAAAAACTCCTTGCTCTATTATTGTTTTTATACAGTGAACGAATATTTTACTATTGCTAAAACTAATACAGATCTTATCATATAGGCACTTTTATGTTTTTTTGTATTCCATTCCATCACGTTATTTACTACATTCTGTGTTATTTTATGAAACATGTTCGTATAGTATTTCCACTAGTATAAAAAACTTCTTGCTTCTTGCTCTATTATTGTTTTTATACAGTGAACGAATATTTTACTGTTGCTAAAACTAGCACAGATCTTATCATGTAGGCACTTTTATGTTTTTTTGTATTCCATTCTATCACGTTTTTTTACTATATTCTGTGTTATTTTATAAAACATGTTCGTATAGTATTTCCACTAGTTAAATGGAGAAAGTTGGCTAATACGGGATAGTTAACGTTATTTGACTCAAATATCTTTAGCCGTGCTACTGACACCTACTCCTTGTTAAACTGCTACTTCGTGGTTTATTTATTTCAATGTTTGAATGTAGTTGTTTCTGAATAGAGTGAGTACAACATAGAAAAAAAGCATATTTGTAAGCAGAGGTGTAGTATCTTGTTTTGCCTACCTGTTCGGATAAAATGGGATAGTCTTTGCATATCTATAAGAAAATACTAAAGTAAGATATATTTATTGGACTTGAAAACAGAAAACATTATGCGACTCTTATCTTATGAAAACTTTAATATGGACAAGGATTGCACGAACTCCTCACCCCATCATTTTAACCCCGACCCATGCTTCGTGAGCCCAAAGTCGACAGTCCTGGCACATCACCCAATCGTCGTTCGCCATATATGCAGTTCTTTATTGTTTCGAAGCCATAAAAGTAACATAACCTACCTTTATGAAATTATCACCTGTAACTCACTACAGATTAACAATCAATTAGAATAACCACCTGCTACATCTGAACATACTTTATTTGTCGCTTATGACCAGCAATTGTCAGATTGGTTTCCTTATTTAGAAACAAGTGTCGTTTTAGCAGTCTATCCTGTTTTGGCTAACCTTCCCCTAGTTTTTTTTGACTTGTTATAATTGAGGTTTTGAATAATTTTTTTTTGTCATAAATGGAAAGATCTTACATAAGTTTTATAACAAAACTGTTTTTGTTTTCTTTTTTTCGCAATAATTCAAAAGTTATATCAAAATAAAAATGGGTTTTTGAATCGAGTACCGAAAACACGCCGACGGCTCCCGAACCCGTATGACGTCACCATGGCGGTAAGGATGCTCCTTTGACCAACGACTTCCTACTCCGATACTAGATTCTAGATTCCCAGCCAATCGCGAAAATACGTACTGCTAAACTGGTAACTAGTGTGTATTTGTTGCAACACAGTCGATGAATGAAGTTTGCAGCTCGAGACGAACTCTACGATCGAAATAAATATGTTTTTGAATGTTTGAAGTTGAAGTCAGATTACAGATTCCAGTAAAAAGTTGAATGGCCTGGGTTTCGATCCAAAGACCCCAAAGACCCTGAGATCCACTATCGGACTCTAACCACTGAGCCATCCTTCGATTGAGGAGATCTTTTCAACGAAACATATTTGATTAGGTACTTACTTACTGTAATCTGTAATCTGACTTCAACTTCAAACATTCAAAAACAAATTTATTTCGATCGTAGACTTTGTCTCGAGCTGCAAACCTCATTCATCGACTGTGTTGCAACAAATATACACTAGTTACCAGTTTAGCAGTACGTATTTTCGCGATTGGCTGGGAATCTAGAATCTAGTACCGGAGTAGGACGTCGTTGGTCAAAGGAGCATCCTTACCGCCATGGTGTCACACGGGTTCGGGAGCCGTCGGCGTGTTTTCGGTACTCGATTCAAAAACCCATTTTTATTTTGATATAACTTTTGAATTATTGCGAAAAAAAAGAAAACTAAAACAGTTTTGTTATAAAACTTATATATGATCTTTCCATTTATCACAAAAAAGTACTTTTTTTCTTAATTCAAAACCTCAGTTACAATGTAAAATGTAGACAATAAAACTTGAAACTTGAAACACACAAATTCCTGGATTCTATTTCATTGTAATGGGCCTATACCACATTTTTTGTTTATTGGCTTAAACGAACCGTGACACCACGTAGATGCCACAAATAATTTTACAAAATTTTTCTATCGTATTTATAACCGAAAAAAATTGCTCTAAATATTGAATTTTTTGAATCCAACACTTCCCGCCCAGGTCGTGACGTCACGTGTAGGGAACCAATAAGAGCTCACTGGTACAAAACAATAGCATCCGCTCGTAGTCATCGGACCACGAAAGGACGCTTCTCATTGGTTCCCTACAGAAAGGACGCTTCTCATTGGTTCCCTACAGGTGACGTCATCATCGGCTATTTCAAATTACAGTACAATTTTCTTTTTAGTGTTATTCTCATTTGGATCAAGTTTTCTGCTGACTTTTTACAGTAAACGGTCCTATGTATCATCAAAAATAATACCGCAGTAAATAAATTGATCAATTTGAGATCACGGTATAGGCCCATTGCGCCCTTCAAGGGTGCAAAACACCATTTCCATAAACGCTATCCGGTTGCAAGTCAACGAGCGTCAAAGAAAGAAGGTCGCGGAGTTGAGATCAGCGCTTATGAGCCTAATTGCGAAGTTTGTCGGGAGTCCGGGTTTCGGCGGGCGCCGGAGTGGCAGAGCGGGTGGCGTCGAGTCCGCGTCCGGGAGTCCGGGAGCAAAGCTGGCTCCGGGCAGCGAGACGCCCCGTCGACCGCGACGACGTGGCGGGCGCCTTCTTTGGCTTGGCATGCCCTCCACATAACATTACACCCTCTCACATTCCACATGATAAACAAGAAAACATCCCCTATATTGACGGTTATTTGTTTGTGTGTTTGTTTTTCCATAGATATTCCTGGATGAGGGATATAATTTCATCCAATTAAGGCTGTATCCGGTCATCAGTCACGGCCTAAACTTGCTTATTAAAAGCTTTTTTTTAACTTGCAATGTATGTATGTTTGTTCGACTGGAATCTTGCAACTCAATTTTGAAGCAGATATCTTCAACCGATTGAGCTGAAATTTTGTATACACTTTTAGTTTGGATGACAACACACAATAATCTGTGTGACGTCGTTCTAAATCCAATAGTGAAATAGTTATTTAATGCATTTCTACAATATGGGTATCCATATTGATATGAGAACGCCCAGTAGATGGTAAGGGGAATGACAATCTAATGAGAGGGATGTCATCACTGACAATAGATCCACTGATGTCATTTTTAGTCAAAACGATGAATTTTGTTACAAGAGTTTGGGGAAAATATACTATTCAAAGTCGACAAGTTGTTTTATCACTGCATGAACCTTACGACCTGAAAGAAGAGAGTTTTTGTATTTGGCATCCAACTAGAGGCTTGCGGTGTGAGCAAGAATCTGGCAGCAGTCACAGGAGATTTTGGATCTAGTTGTACGAGTTCCTTTATACAACCTACGCAGTGGTCATCACCAGGTTGTATCGACGACGGTGGCGACATCGGCATGAGGTTAGGGGGTAGCTTACGAACCGCTGGTGCAGCGAGTAACCACGGAGGGTGGACTGGACAGCCGGTGTGTGTATGACCAATAATAAGTTGTAAAGGAACATTTGGGGTGCTGGACTGACTTTGGGAAAGTAATAGGGATAAACTCCTGTTGTTAGTGGGTTGGCTGAAAAATTTCAGTTCAGGATATGATTAATTAAATATTGAAAAATTAATTTTTTTTAAACATTTCACTGGGCTGGTTAATAGAAAAATCACATACCAATCGAAAGTACGAAGCCCATAGAATATGCAAACGTTAGGTTGGGTACGTTTTTCCCGTCCCAACTATAGGGTAGGCAGGTATAAACAGGTAAATCAATAATAGTAATTTGCACCAGTGTGGTTGGGAACTAGGGTTAGGGCCCGCTTATAGGTCTGTGCACTGGTGGTTCTAGCCACCAGAAGGCGTCTTTCCTTCTTTCATTCGTTCATAAATAAAATCACTTTCATGTGAGTCTAAAGAAGGTCTGTTATAAATGTTTCGGCTGCTTTTAACGTTTTCTTAAAAATGCAAGCTGGTTGAAAAGAAAAATAATCCAGAATAAGAACTGAGTTCTTGTGAATTCAAATGTTACTTTTTATTATTTCTCCCCCTTATCCAGCCAAACAAAGATTATGCAATAGTATTTTTCGAGATCCAGGAGGACCAACCAAAGCCCACTTTTTGTTATTGCTGTGCTGTTCATCTGATTTTCGAATCTTTCCGCGAGTACAATAGTATCATCGCAGGAAGTAATACTGAATCGAGTACTGAATATACCAAAAATAAATCAAGCTATTTCTATGACATTCTCAAATGTACAAATTTGTTGAAATAAATATAGTATCAATAACTAAAAGCCATACTTTATGGCACTAAAAAGTGAAAAATAATTCTTGCTATATGCTGAAAATAAAAATAATAGTATTTTTTTGTTTGCGGCATCAGCTGCTATGATTATTAGCTGTAATGTAAGACTCGGAAGTTTTTTGGCTGTGTGTTGAAGTTGGGCAGGATTTTTGTTACAAGCACCTTTAAATCTTCTAAGGTATGTTAAAATTATTAAAAGATTTTTTTTCTCACAGTTTCTGAGTTTATAGCCATTGTTGGCTCAACTCTCTTTAAAATAGTAATACTAATATAGTAATACTAATAATAATAACCCCCATCAGGTGCTAGAACGTTGACGCTCGTTTGGGGGCTTAGAAAGTGACTTTTTGATGGGCAAGCTATGTCGGTTGATGGTTCATCGGAGGCTTTGATACCACCGCGGAATTATGCCGACAGGGCTCGTGATCAAAAAGTCACTTCAACCAAGGCTAGCACACTCAGGAAGCTGTGGGCTAGGTAGAGTTTACGTACCCTACCAAGCACAAAGCTCCCTTCCCCAAGCTATCCTGACCTCGGTCAGATAGGGATTTGGCAAATCCGGGTAGAAATGCCACAGAAGGCTGAGCGCCGGTCCTTCTGTCACACACCGTTATTGCGCCCCACACTTCAACGACCTCAGCAAGGCGTGGCTGGGGAACGTTGTGAGGGGTACGCAACCGGGGGGCTTGCCTTAACCGGCCGGCCCGTGAGGAGAAAACCTCAACAAAACCCGACAGTAAAGTCGCAAATCCTCCGGAGCACCTTGGGCCAACTTCGGAGTAAATATAAGTCCCTTCTCTCCTGGAATGGGCGTCACCCGGGAGAGCGAACCTTAGATCGTCCCTACTCGTGGGAACGCGATGGATAAAGTTAGTTTTTCAAATAACCAACGACGGCCTAGGGTACGTCGATTAAACTCACCTGAACCCCAAAACCAAACAGCACAACCAATAGCACACAACCCAACTGCGGATGTTTTGCCGGTACAGCCGGCAACCACCAAAGCTGGGAAACCAAGGCAGCGCTTACAGTGGACTACTGAGATGAACAAATCTGTAATGCACTGTTACTATACCGCCACAAAACTAGAAACCACCTCTACAGGCTACAGACATGAG
This sequence comes from Callosobruchus maculatus, assembly GCA_951848785.1. Lineage (NCBI taxonomy): Eukaryota > Metazoa > Arthropoda > Insecta > Coleoptera > Chrysomelidae > Callosobruchus > Callosobruchus maculatus. Next base: position 25,454,999 of record CATOUR010000014.1, on the reverse strand, counting down.
CTACACAGGCTGTTTACAGCACAATACCCACACCTCTCAACACGTGTAACCGAACAAAGACTGATTGATCAAAAACGAGTCATAACTAAAAACAACCGTCTTACCCCGCAAGAACTACAAGCTATAAAGAGCCTTGTATCCAACGAAATAAATACTGTCCCACCAAATGACTCGTTAGCCGATGAATCAACCACAGAAAGGCAAAATATTCATCCCCGAAATAGCCAGACTCCAAACACAGGCACAACCAATGACACCAGCATACTTTCAGATATGGACTCAGAACATGAGCACATACCAGATACACCAGACCAGACATCAATCAACCTACCCCTCACAGCCACACAAAGCCAAAAGGTTACGCCACCGCCTTCCATCACACAATCCACAGAACAAGTGATGGACACACAATATAACAAATGGTGTGGCACCAATCCTGCGCTGCGAGATCCTTTGCCCAGACTGATTTTTAAGAAGAACACCCAACAAATATTACACACAATAAATTCCAACATAATACCACAATTCTTAACAAACGTCAGTAACCTAGAGGACATCCATACCGTTATATACGCTACAGCAGCAACAACACTCACAGTAAACGGCCAAAAACTTCCGAAACGGTCTAAAGACCACACAAGCAACAGGCCTAAACCTAAATGGCAAATACGAATCGAAAATAAAATTTCCGCAATCAGAAAGGATTTGGCACACCTCGCACAATACACTAACAACAACAACCGTTCAAAACGCATCCAGACAACAATAGATGTACTCAAATCTAAGTCACCTCAAAAATCGATACCTGAAATAGCTGATACACTGAAACAGAAACTTGCAGTTTACGCAGCTCGGCTACGGAGGTACAATGAATCCAACGAGAGAAAGAACGCTAATAATCTTTTCCAAAAAAGTGAAAAGCAGTTCTACCAGAAAATAAGTGCAAACAACCAGGAAGCAACCATAGAACCACCAAGTAGACAAGACTTAACTGAGTTTTGGAGTAGTTTATGGTCAGAGCCCAAAACGCATAATCAAGACGCTCCATGGATCAGACAAGAAGAGGAGAAACACCAACATATAATGGAACAGGGTGACGTTATTCTTACACCAGAGGAAATAACGGAAACAATAAAACATACTCACAATTGGAAGTGCCCAGGCGTGGATAATATACAAAATTTTTGGTACAAGCAATTCAGTTCAACATACGAAGTGCTCACAGACCAAATCAATAAAGCCATACTACAACCTAATAGGCTTCCTAAATTCCTCACACAAGGAATAACGTATATTAAACCTAAAAACACAGACACCAAGAACCCTGCCAATTACCGTCCAATCACTTGTCTCCCCACCCTGTACAAGATCATCACTGCAACAATATGTAGAAGGATTGAACAACACCTAACACAAAACAACATCCTCACTGAAGAACAAAAAGGATGTAGAAAACAAAGTCAAGGTTGCAAGGAACAGCTTATAATTGACAGTGTGATCATGGAGCAGACTAGAAAAGAACACAGGAACCTTCACACTTGCTTTATAGATTATAAAAAAGCCTTTGACTCTGTACCCCACAGCTGGCTAAAGAAAACATTACAAATATATAACTGACTTCGTCAGTTTCTTACAAGAATCATGGAAACATGGCGCACCAACATACACCTCAAAACTCAGCACGGCCATATCCAGACGGATGAACTACACATAAGACGCGGTATCTTCCAGGGAGACTCCCTCAGTTCACTGTGGTTCTGCCTCTGTTTAAATCCGCTCTCCAATGCACTCAACAACACAAACTGTGGTTTCAACATTAGACACGAGAAAGTTAATCAACATAAAATCAATCATCTCCTCTACATGGATGATATAAAACTATATGCAGCAACTGAAGTACAACTGAGAGAATTGCTCAGAATAACGGAAGTTTGCACGTCAGACGTAAGGATGGAATTCGGAATGAGTAAGTGCAAGGTGCTCCACATCAACAAAGGTCAGTGGAAGAGCCATCAAGAGCGGGAAACACTAACTGGCCAAACACTGGACGACATGGACAAGGGCGAGACATACAAGTACCTGGGTTTCAATCAAAGTGTTAAGATAGACCACTCACAAGTCAAAGAAGAACTAATACAAGAGTTTAGAGACCGCCTTATTAAGCTACTAAAAACAAAACTAAATTCCAGAAATCTTACAAAAGCCATTAACACATTCGCGAAACCGGTCATCACATACTCCTTCGGCATCATCAAGTGGTCGCACACTGACATAGAAAACATCCAAATCCTCATAAGGACAGAACTCACGAGGCACAGAATGTCACATCCGAACGCATGCAAAGAAAGGCTTACCATAGATAGAAAACAAGGGGGCAGAGGAATTATAGATATACAGTCACTCCGCACAAAACAAATAAAAACACTCAGACATTTCTTTCAGAGCAAACAAACGAATTTGCATAGAGCAATAGTCAAAGCAGACAAGAACTATACACCACTCACCCTCTCCAGTCCAAACCACGCAGCAGACACACACAATCCCATAGAATTACAACAAGAAAAAATAAACACATGGTCGCAGAAAGCACTTCACGGCAAACATAGATACCGAATTACACAAGATCACATAAATCAAAAACAGTCATACACTTGGCTGCAGGATGGCCAGCTCTTTCCAGAAACGGAGGGTTTTATGCTTGCTATTCAGGACCAAGTAATTGCGACGAGGAACTACAAAAAATACATAATTAAAGATCCATCCGTGACCAACGATAATTGCAGAAAATGCCACCAACAGAAGGAAACAATAGATCATATAACAAGTGCATGCAAAACCCTCGCTGGAACCGAGTACACGGCCAGACATAACTCTGCAGCCAAAATTATACACCAAGCCCTAGCCACAACTAACAATCTAATCGAAAACACAGCTCCATATTATAATTATACACCGACCTCAGTACTTAACAACAATCAATACAAACTATACTGGGACGTCGAAATACACACAGACAAAACTATCCCAGCCAACAGACCAGATATAGTTTTTCAGTCGAAGGCAGACAAAGTTACCTATTTAATAGATATTGCTATCCCTAATGATACGAATGTTCAAACCGCCTACGCTGGGAAGATATCTAAATACACAGACCTTGCCATAGAAGTAAAACGACTCTGGAAACAAAACAAAGTTGTTATTGTACCCCTAATTATGTCGGTCTCAGGCCTTACACCTAACACATTCACACCACACCTGCACCAGCTAGGCCTGGACGAAAAGCTACACAAAATATTCCAAAAGTCTGTAATTCTTAAGACCTGTAATATAGTACGATCCTTCTTAAACTCCGATCAGTAATAGTTCAGGTGTTGACTTGGCACGACCCGTCAGCATCTGTTGCTACCGCAGTCATGCGAGAGAAGCTTGAAAAAAACATAATAATAATAAAAAAACAACCGCCTTACACCCGAAGAACTACAAGCTATAAAGATTCTTGTATCCAATGAAATTAATACTGCTCATCCGAATCACCCGCAGACCTCAAACAGAACCACAATCGACAACACTAGCATACACTCAGAGACAGATCCAGAACATGAGCACACACAACATATACCAGATTCCGCTGTCCAACCTAATGATTCGTTAGCTACTGAATCAATCACAGAACGGCATGCCATTCGTACCCGAAATAATCAACCTCCAAACACAGGCACGACCAATACCACCAGCATACACTTGGAATTGGATCTAGAAAATGATCATACACCAGAAACAACATGCACTAACTTACCTTCCACAGCCACACAAAGCCAAAACATTACTTTACCACCTGCCATCACACAATCTGCCGAACAAGTGATGAACACACAGTACAACAAATGGTGTGGCACCAATCCTACATTGCGAGATCCCCTGCCCAGACTAATTTTTAAAAACAACACTCTACAAATATTACACACAATAAACGTCAACATAATACCGCAATTTTTAACCAAAGACAGTGACCTAGAGGACATCCATACTGTTATATATGCTGCCGCAGCAACCGCACTCACACTCAACGGCCAAAGACTCCCAAAACGATCTATAGCCCGCACAACTGAAAGATCTAAACCTAAATGGCAAATAAGAATTGAAAATAAAATCAGCACAATCAGAAAGGATCTGGCACACCTCGCGCAATATACCAACAATAACAACCGCTCAAAGCGAGTACAGACAACAATTAATATACTGAAATCCAAGTCACCACAACAGACAATACCAGAAATAGCTGATACCCTTAAACAGAAGCTTGCAGTCTTTGCAGCTAGACTCCGCAGATACAACGAGTCTAATGCCAGAAAGGATGCTAACAATCTTTTTCAGAAAAGTGAAAAACAGTTTTACCAAAAGATAACAGCCGACAACCAGATAACAGCAATAGAACCTCCTAGTAAACAAGAGTTAACTGAGTTTTGGGGAAGTCTATGGTCAGAACCCAAAACACATAATGAAAACGCTCCATGGATCAGACAAGAAGAGGAAAAACATCAACATATAGTGGAGCAGGAAGACGTTATCCTTACACCAGAGGAAATAGCTGAAACCATAAAGCATACCCATAATTGGAAGTGCCCAGGCGTGGATAATGTTCAAAATTTTTGGTACAAGCAATTCAGTGCAACATACGAAATGCTTACGGACCAAATCAATAAAGCCATACTCCAACCGAATAGGCTTCCCAAATTCCTCACGCAAGGAATAACGTATATAAAACCCAAAAAGGCAGACACCAAGAACCCTGCCAACTATCGCCCAATCACTTGCCTTCCCACCTTGTACAATATTATCACCGCAACAATATGCAGGAGAATTGAACAACACCTCACGCAAAACAACATCCTGACTGAAGAACAAAAAGGATGTCGAAAGCAAAGCCAAGGTTGCAAGGAACAACTTATAATTGATAGTGTGATCATGGAGCAAACCAGAAAAGAACATAGGAACCTTCATGCCTGTTTCATCGACTACAAAAAAGCCTTCGACTCTGTACCCCATAGCTGGCTAGCGAAAACTCTTCAAATATATAAAATCAACCCGGGGCTACGTGAGTTTCTTACAAGTACCATGGAGACATGGCGAACCAGCATACATCTCAAAACCCAGGACGGCCTTATCAAGACGGATGAGCTTCACATAAGACGCGGCATCTTTCAGGGTGACTCTCTCAGTTCACTGTGGTTCTGTCTCTGTCTGAATCCGCTTTCCAACGCACTTAACAACACAAACTGCGGTTTCAACATTAGACACGACAGATTAAACCAACACAAAATAAATCATCTCCTCTACATGGATGATATAAAACTATATGCCGCCAATGAAGTACAACTGAAAGAGTTAATCAGAACAACAGAAGCTTGCTCGTCAGACATCAGGATGGAATTCGGAATGAGTAAATGCAAGGTTCTCCACATCAACAAAGGCCAATGGAAGGACCACCCCCAGCAGGAAACAGTAGCTGGCCAAACACTAAACAACATGAACAAGGACGAAACTTACAAGTACCTGGGCTTCAATCAAAACGTTAAAATAGACCACACACAAGTCAAGGCACAACTAACCCAAGAGTTCAGAGATCGCCTTGTTAAGCTACTAAAAACCAAATTGAATTCCAGAAACCTTACAAAAGCCATTAACACATTTGCGATACCAGTCCTCACATACTCCTTCGGCATCATCAAGTGGTCACACACTGATATAGAAAACATCCACATCCTCATACGGACGGAACTCACGAAACACCGACGAAACACCGAATGTCACATCCAAACGCATGCAAAGAAAGGCTCACCATAGACAGGAAACAAGGAGGCAGAGGGATTACAGATATACAGTCGCTTCGCACAAGACAGATAAAGACACTCAGACATTTCTTCCAAAACAAACAAACAAATTTACATCGAGTAATAGTAAAAGCAGACAAAAACTATACACCACTCAACCTATCATGTCCAGACCACGTCGCAGACACACACAATCCCACACAATCACAACAAGAAAAAATAAGCACCTGGTCGCAGAAACCACTCCATGGCAAACATAGATACCGTATTACGCAAGACCACATAAATGAAAAACAGTCATACACCTGGCTGCAGGATGGCCAGCTCTTTCCAGAAACTGAGGGGTTTATGCTTGCTATACAGGACCAAGTTATTGCGACGAGAAACTACAAGAAATACGTAATTAAAGATCCATCCATAACAAACGATAACTGCAGAAAATGTCAACAACAAAAGGAAACAATAGACCACATAACAAGCGCATGCAAAACTCTCGCTGGAACTGAGTACACGGCTAGACATAACTCAGCAGCCAAAATCATACATCAAGCATTAGCCACAAAAAACAAACTAATCGAAAACTCCGATCCATATTACAAGTATACACCAACATCAGTACTCGAAAACGATCACTACAAACTATACTGGGATGTTGAAATACACACAGATAAAACGATCAATGCAAACAGACCAGATATAGTATTTCAGATAAAGGCAGACAAAGTTACCTACTTAATAGATATTGCTATTCCCAATGATGTGAATGTTCAAAACACCTACGCTGGGAAAATATCTAAATACACTGACCTTGCCATAGAAGTGAAGCGAATTTGGAAACAAGATAAAGTTATTATTGTCCCCTTCATTATGTCGGCCTCAGGCCTCACACCGAACACATTTACACAACACCTACAGCAGTTAGGCCTGGACGAAAGTTTACATAAAATATTCCAAAAGTCTGTAATCCTTAAGACCTGTAATATAGTACGATCTTTCCTAAATTCAGATCAGTAATAGTTCAGGTGTTGACTTGGCCTAGCCCGTCAACATTTGTCGTCACCGCAGTCATGCGAGAGAAGCTTGAAAAAACATAATAATAATAATAATAATAACCCCCATCGGGTGCTGGAACGTTGTCGTTCGTTTGGGGGCTTAGGAAGTGACTTTTTGACAGGCGAGCTATGTTGGTGGATGGCTCATAATGGGCTTTAATGTCATCGCAGAGCTACGACACCAGCAGGGTTCATGGTCAAAAGGTCATTTCAACCAAGGCTAGCACACTCAGGAAGCTGGGAGCTCGGTACTTACCCTACCTAGCACCAAGCTCCTACCTTTCCCCAAGCTATCCTGACTTCGGTCGGATAGGGGTTTGGCAAATCCGGGAAAATATGCCACAGAGGGCTGAGCGCCGGTCCTTCTGTCACACACCGTTATTGCGCCCCACACTTCAGCGACTTCAGTAGGGCGTGGCTGGGGAACATCGTGAGGGGAAAGCAACCGGGGGGCTTGCCTTAATTGGCCGGCCCGTGAGGAGAAAGCCTCAACAGAACCCGACAGTAAAGTCGCAAATCCTCCGGAGCACCTTGGGCCAACTTCGGAGTAAATATAAGTCCCTTCTCTCCTGGAATGGGCGTCACCCGGGAGAGCGACTTTTAAATCGTCCCTACTCGTGGAAACACGATGCATAGAGTTACTTCTAAAAACAACCAACGACGGCCTAGGGTACGTCGATTAAACTCACCCGAACCTCAAACCCAAACAGAACAACCCATAGAACGCAACTCAGCTGCGGATGTTTTGCCGGTAAGCTGGTAAACCCAGACAGCGCTTGCAGTGGACCACTGAAATCAACAAATCTGTAATGCACTGTTACTACACCGCCACTAGACTAGAAACCATATCTACAGGCTACAGACATGAGCTGCACAGGCTATTTATAGCACAATACCCACATCTCGCAGAACGTGTAACGGAACAGAGACTCATTGACCAAAAACGGGTCATAACAAAAAACAACCGCCTGACACCCGAAGAACTACAAGCTATAAAGATTCTTGTATCTAATAAAGTAAATACTGCCCGTCAGAATGACCCGCAGACCTCAAACACAACCACAAGCGACAACACCACCATACCCACAGAGATAGATCCAGAACATGAGCATACACAAGACAGACCAGACACCGCTGTCCAACCTAATGATTCGTTAGCTATTGAATCAATCACAGAAGGACATACCATTCATACCCGAAATAACCAACCTCCAAACAAAGACACAACTAATGACACCAGCATACACTTAGAAATAGATCCAGAGCATGATCATGCACCACATACACCGGAAACAACATGCTCTAACTTACCGTCCACAGCCACACAAAGCCAAAACATCACTCTACCACCTGCCATCACACAATCTGCCAAACAAGTGATGAACACACAATACAACAAATGGTGTGGCACCAATCCTGTACTGCGAGATCCCCTGCCGAGACTAATTTTTAAAAACAACACCCGACAGATCTTACACACAATAAATGCCAACATAATACCACAATTCTTAACCAACGACAGTGACCTAGAGGACATCCATACTGTTATATATGCCGCTGCAGCAACCACACTCATAGTCAACGGCCAAAAACTTCCAAAGCGATCTAAAAACAACACAAGCAAAAGATCTAAACCTAAATGGCAAATTAGAATCGAAAATAAAATTAGCACACTCAGAAAGGATCTCGCGCACGTCACACAATACACCAACAATAACAACCTCTCACAACGCATACAGACAACAATAAACAGACTCAAATCTAAATCACCACAACAAACAATACCCGAAATAGCCGATACACTGAAACAGAAACTTGCCGTCTATGCAGCTAGACTCCGCAGATACAACGAGTCCAACGACAGAAAGGATGCCAACAATCTTTTTCAAAAAAGTGAAAAACAATTTTATCAAAAGATGACATCAAATAATCAGATAACAACAACAGAACCTCCAAGTAGACCAGAGTTAACCGAGTTCTGGGGAAGCCTATGGTCAGAACCAAAAACACATAACGAAAACGCTCCATGGATCAGACAAGAAGAGGAAAAACATCAACATATAGCGGAGCAGGGAGACGTTGCTTTTACACCAGATGAAATAGCCGAGACGATAAATCACACTCACAACTGGAAGTGCCCAGGCGTAGATAACGTGCAAAATTTCTGGTACAAGCAGTTCAGTGCAACGTATGAAATGCTAACAGAGCAAATCAATAGAGCCATACTACACCTAATAGGCTTCCCAAATTCCTCACACAAGGAATAACTTATATAAAACCAAAAAACGGAGATACCAGAAACCCTGCCAATTACCGCCCGATCACTTGTCTCCCCACCTTGTACAAGATCATCACCGCAACAATAGGCAAAAGGATTGAACAACACCTCACACAAAACAACATATTGACTGAAGAGCAAAAGGGATGCAGAAAACAAAGCCAGGGCTGCAAAGAACAACTCATAATTGATAGTGTGATCATGGAGCAAACACGAAAAGAACACAGAAATCTTCATACCTGCTTCATCGATTATAAAAAAGCTTTTGACTCTGTACCCCATAGCTGGCTAACGAAAACTCTTCAAATATACAAAATTAACCCAGTCCTTCGCCAGTTCCTTACAAGAACCATGGAGACATGGCGAACCAACATACATCTTAAAACTCAGGACGGCCATATCCAAACAGAGGAGCTACTCATACGACGCGGTATCTTCCAGGGTGATTCGCTTAGTTCACTGTGGTTCTGCCTTTGTTTAAATCCACTCTCTAACGCACTCAACAACACAAATTATGGTTTCAACATCAGACACCAGAAAGTCAATCAGCACAGAATAAATCATCTTCTCTACATGGATGATATAAAACTATATGCAGCCACTGAAGTGCAACTAAAAGAATTACTCAGAATAACAGAAGTGTGTACGTCAGACGTCCGGATGGAATTCGGTATGAGCAAATGCAAGGTGCTCCACATCAATAAAGGCCAATGGAAGAACCAATCCGAACAGGAAATATTAACTGGCGAAACGCTGGATAACATGGACAAGGACGAAACGTACAAGTATCTGGGCTTCAATCAGAACATTAAGATCGACCACACACAAGTCAAGGCTCAACTAACACAAGAGTTCAGAAACCGCCTCCTTAAACTTCTAAAATCAAAATTGAATTCCAAAAATCTTACAAAAGCAATTAACACATTTGCGATACCGGTCCTCACATACTCCTTCGGCATCATCAAGTGGTCACACACTGATATAGAAAACATCCACATCCTCATACGGACAGAACTTACGAAACATCGAATGTCACATCCAAACGCGTGCAAAGAAAGGCTCACCATTGACAGAAAACAAGGAGGCAGGGGGATTATAGATATACAGTCACTTCACACAAGACAAATAAAAACGCTCAGAGACTTTTTCCAAAGCAAACAGACAAACTTGCATAGGTCGGTAGTAAAGGCAGACAAAAACTATACTCCACTAAACCTATCCCGCACAGATCACTCAGCAGACGGACACAATCACATAGAATCACAACAAGAAAAAATAAATACCTGGTCACAAAAAGCACTCCATGGCAAGCACAGATACCGCGTCACACAAGAGTACATTAATGAAAGACAATCATACACCTGGCTGCAGGATGGCCAACTCTTCCCAGAAACTGAGGGTTTTATGCTTGCTATACAGGACCAAGTGATAGCGACAAGGAACTACATGAAATACATAATTAAAGATACATCCATAACCGACGACAGTTGCAGAAAGTGCCACCAACAAAAGGAAACAATAGACCACATAACAAGCGGATGCAAAACTCTCGCTGGAACCGAGTACACAGCTAGACATAACTCTGCAGCCAAGGTCATTCACCAAGCACTAGCCACAACAAACAAGCTAATAGAAAACACAGATCCATATTACAATTACACACCGACATCAGTACTCGAAAACAATGAATACAAACTGTACTGGGACGTTGAAATACATACAGATAAGACTATCCCGGCAAATCGACCAGATATAGTTTTCCAGTCGAAGGCAGACAAAGTTACCTATTTGATAGATATCGCTATTCCCAACGATACGAATATCCAAAACGCCTACGCTGGGAAGATATCTAAATACACTGACCTTGCGATAGAGATAAAACGACTATGGAAGCAAAACAAAGTTACTATTGTCCCCCTAATTATGTCTGTCTCAGGCCTTACACCAAACACTTTTACACCACACCTACAACAGTTAGGCCTAGACGAAAAGTTACACAAAATATTTCAAAAATCTGTAATCCTGAAGACCTGCAATATTGTACGATCCTTCCTAAATTCCGATCCGTAATAGTTCAGGTGTTGACTTGGCATAGCCCGTCAACATTTGTTGCTACCGCAGTCATGCGAGAGAAACTTGGAAAATCATAATAATAATAATAAGATTATATTTTTTCTGAAAATTTTAATATTTTTTTCAGAAAGTGTAAAACACTATGTAAAAAATCTGTATTGGTTAGGTATTGTAGGTCTTGTGGGATATTATGGTATTGCCGAGGATGACCGTAAAGAGGGCAGTCTAGGATGATATGAGTCTCAGAGGTCCGAGTAAGACTGGTTTGACAAGATTCACGTTGTGGTGCTGTATTTCTGTGGGAAACACTGAAAACTATGTGTAAAAAAAGTATGCGCCTATACGAATACGAGTTATTACACATTGTTGCCTTTTCTGACATCTGGGGGTAGTTTCCAGACATCGATGGGCTATATGTTGGTTGGTGCTTCGATTCCATTCCTACTATAATTGGTCAAGCACCTGTGCCTTAAGGTATTTTAGATCTTCGTGTGTAACTGGTACTGGTACAATAAAGTATTCCTTCTCAGCAGCTTCCTTGGCAGCTATATCTGCGATTTCATTTCCACGAATTCCTATGTGTGTTGGTGTCCATTATGTACATTATTTGTGATTTTTTTGTTGCACCTGAGAGACTGTATATAGAATCTCTTGTACCAAGTGGTTTTATTGTATTTGTTAGAGACACAAAGCAGTGACTCACAGACTCACAGAGTCACTGCTTTGTGCCATATTTTTCGTATATTAAGCAATCCACGCTTTTTTCACAATACCAGTATTTTTCTGCTGCAGCTCACTATTCTTTACATGTTTGCTTTGCTGGTCTGACTTTCGGTCAGACAATGAGCCCCTAGACCTCCTAGATACATAACTGTCCTCTAATACACCGTGCTTCACCGACCACACTTAGTAGAGGACAATAGGTGTAAAGTGTATCCGAAGTCACTTGGAACAGCAAAAAATGCTTGGGCGGCTTCTCCTTTGTGAAACGCCCCAGGGACCCTGTATATCTGCCGCGTTTCACAAAGGACATGCCGCCCAAGCATTTTTTGCTATTCCAAGTGACTTCGGATACACTGTACTATCAGATCCATTCGGGTTTCGACGAAAACCGTTTGCAAACTGTCAGGAGCGTGCGCCCTAGAAATGACTGTGTTCGGGTTTGCACAAACTGATTTGAAACCTGTCAAACGGCTGCAGTCGGATGTTCGGGTTCAATTTTTGGACGGTTTGGAAACGGTCAAACTAGTCAGAGACAGGGGGCATGAATCGTTCTCGGACTGCTGCTTGCGCCTGCTCAGTTCACTGTATACACTCAATTGTTTCCGATCGTATCGTGACAGCTGATTAGTGGTTTTAATTTGTGTTCGGGTTATTTTCAACTCGGATCTGTTTTGAACAGTTTGCAAACCGTTTCCAATCTGCTTCGGCTACGCATCTAGTTTTGCGCAGTCCATGGATAGTTTGCAAATCGTCAGCACGTTCTAACCCGAATGAAGTTATTAACGTTTCGGTTTCCTGAAAGTACAACTTGATAGAAGAAAGATTAAATTAGGAATAACAGCCAAGTTCTTGTGCATTCAAATGTCCGTTATTGTCATTCTTTTCCCCCTTATTTGACCAACCAAATATATGCGACGCGACGCTTTCCCAACAATAAAAAACATATAGATAATCACAAAGTAAATAACACATTTCGGAACGTACATTAGGCAGCCGGTGTGGTTGAGATGGTCTGCTGGAGTCGACAATACTAATTTTCTGTGTTTATCCGGACCGACATATGTAGTTAGCGATGGCGCCGGCGCCACGAATTGCCTCTCATTATTTTTCTCTCTGTGTGTTATTACGGAGTCTTGTCCCTCCGATGTTTTCGTTTTATGGTACACATATGATTATGGTATTTCTGTATTGAGATATTTGAGACTTACAAATGCGAGCACAGATGTATAATGATCATAATAAAAAATGCTGTTCCAGTAAGTTTTGAAAATAATTGACGACCGTAGGAGTTGCCTATGGGAAATCTCCAGGAGGATTGGATGGAGTCCACTCCATCGTAAGCCTCCAGGACAGTGGCCAAGAGTGCATCAGCGGGTGTTCACTCTTATTGAAGTGACGTTGACCAGTAATTTTAATTTAGTCAAAAATTGTACTTAATAAATAAATAAAGTAATAAAAGCCTATATTTTGGATAACCAGAAAATATTAATGAAAAGGTGGCAGTGACAGACAAGATTCATCTGAACGGTCATCCTCTACTTGTTCTGCATTGTAAGATAAACAAGATTGATACAGTTTCTTTGAGGAATAGCTTTTCTGGGAGTGGGGTTCATATATTTTATAATTATCAGAGCTCCGGTCTGAGTATTAATCTATTTATTATGTCGGGATTGCGTGACTGCTGAGTTTCCGAATATAATAGAGAGTTTTGGACGTCCGTTTCCTGACGTTATTGCACGTTATCGGCTATTTGTGGCATGCGCAGTTCTCCCGAAATAACCGAATCGGCGAATAACCGATAAAGTTGTACGTTAGCTACGGAAGTTTACGGTACGATATGATTACGTGCAGTATTGCCAGGTCTAAACCACTATGCGGCACTATGCTGCCTACCTTTCAGGTAATATTCAAACCAAGCAAGTGATGGTGTCGATTTATGGTATCGAAAGCTTTGCTAAAATCTAAGAGCGTTAATACCGTCGCTAAGCCTCGATCCCAAGCACGGATTATGTCATCTACTACGCGAGATGACGCTGTGGTGGTACTGTGGCTTTTTCTAAAACCAGTCTGAAGGTCCGACAGTATACCGTTTTGGTTTAAATATTCCTTTATTTAGCTATAAACAACTTTGTCAAGTACTTTTGAGAGAACAGGAAGTAAACTTATTTGTCTCAAATCACTGACGTTTGCAGGGTTATTATGTTTGGGAAGAAATCACTTTCCGACATTCTAGTGAGGTTTTTAAATCGCCTCCCGTCGCTGTCACTTCGGATATTATGCAAAATAAAAGAACTGTTAAGGCTCCAATCTCGACTTCTTTGAAGAAATAATTGTGACGACCATCTAGTACGCAATTATAATCGCGGCACTAGCTGTACCTAGATTTTCCATCGCGGTCAATAAGGGTACGCGCACATAAATCGGCATCGGACGGACGGTACGGATGGAACAGCCGGTACGGTACGGATTTTTTATTAGGGTATCGCACATAGCTGATCGGAATGGTCGGAAGAATTGGAAATCACTTGCAAAATATGCAAATGATCTGCATGCAGTGTTGCCAGGCAGATCAGATTGAAATTCGCTACTGAGTCGCCTTGAATGTCGCTACGTTGCGTTGTCGCCTCACAAAAATAACGTATAAATCAGCCTGTGTATAACTTTATTCGTGGAGGGGGGGGGGGTGCAATTGATGTTAGGTATATGTATAATAGAATAATATAAACTTTCATTCAAAAATAGTGGATTACCCGATACATAGTCTCGACACAGCATAGTAAACAACCAGCTGAATATCTCTGAGGATTTCCTATATAAAAATGGTTCCCACAGAATTTGACCTTCGGATGATTTCACGGGTGTGAAATCTGGGTAAAGATGCGAAAATAAAAATATCGATACCGGTACCAATTCGATATTTTTTAGCCAATGGAGGTGCGCTTGGTTCATAATTGAGAAGGATTGATACATTTCAAGTATCAAAATATTGTTAGCATCCCTACTAATAATCATACAAAAGGGCGGATGCGCGTGTAATTACCGCCAACCTGAGATATTGTGCTGATTGTTTACTATGCTGTGGTCTCGACACCAATACAAGACAGTCTGGGCAAAACCGAAAAGAAGAATAGACAAGCAGTAATCAATGGCGAAAAAAAGGTAACAGAATTTTTCAAAAAGTCTCTACAAATCGCTTTATTTTGTTAAATCGCCGCTACGTCTCAACGTAATCAAAATGTCGCTATTTGCGCGACGAGTTGGTATGAATGGCAACACTGTCTGCAGGTAATACCGTCCCGACGTATGCGCGATGGTCCATTAAATTTAATAGAAAGTAACTTTTTCCGATCCGTACCGTCCGTCCGATGCCGATGTATGTATGTGCGCGTATCATAAAACGCCCGAACTGATGGAGCGCCTCCGTATGCATGCTCATGTGGTTCTGTGCTGGACAATCAAAAATTGCTCAAACGAGTGTTCATTCGGCGCGAAGTGCTCATTCGGTTCGTTTGCTCATATCTGTACGCGGCATTAGGCAACCAGTATCATGTCGCCATATCAGAGATGGTTGTAGAACTAACCATGAGACAGTTTCAAAAATAACCATGGGCGTACCATCCATAAGTGAGGAGGGGCTTCAAAATAGGATTTATTACTAGTAGGGGACCAAAGGTCCGTTAGAGGGGTGATACACGTACGAACTTTAAGTACGCGGTTTTTAAATTCGCGAACTTACTCGGCTCAACGTCGGGGACACACGCGAACCTGAAATCACTCATTTTGATAATTATTTTCCTATAAATAAACAAAACTTGTAACAAACGCCAAGCACAACAAGCGTTGCGCATCGATGGCATGCCGAAACAAAGTGGTGGCTCGCCCCTCGCAGTATGAGCAGAGACAAGCTACGAGCAAGATTTCAAACCAGTTGGATCGCCTACGGTTTGCGCGACGGTTTTAGTACGCGTACTTACGGTGACACACAAGCGAAAAAGGTCGTCGGGCCATAAGTACGCGTACTTGCTCGTACGTGTATCACCCCTTTTACAAATATAAGACAAAAATTAAACCCAGAACTCATCCAGAAGAAGAGTATCCATTTAAGTTTCACACATACCTGCTCCAGAAGTGTCCGTATTTAATAATCGGTAAAAGATTCTTAAAAGTGTGTGAAAACTTCGGAATATTATTACAACAATTGCACTTAAAACCGATACATGGGCAGTGCAATATGAATAATTTTCGACTGAAACTGCTGGTAAGAATTCTATGGCTACAGAGCAAAAAAGGGTCGCTTTTCGTCGACTATTCTGATATATCTGGTGCAAGTCAGATTTGCCATAAGGGCCAATCTACAAAACCGACTTTTGTCCAACCTGTTATTACAAATACCCCTATGTGCGCTGCTCAGGATTTGATGAAATTAGGGTAAGGATATGCTGTGGGCTCGTAGCAGGTAATGATGCTACAATTCTGAAAATAGTGCACTAGCGGCGAAGAAATTGGTGAAAAACGAAAAATTCTCAGAGCCCCTCCAAACTTCGTTTTGAGACGTTCTAGGGATTCCTGATCCTTTCACATTTTTTATTTTTGATGGGGGTGGGGGGCCGATTACGGGTTTTAAAACTGAAACACTTGCTGCATTCATAAAATCTCTACACTGTGCTGAAAAAAGATTGGTTTTAGTGATATCTTGTGCTTCTTAAGCCTATCCAAATGTTGACTTTGAATTTTATATCTATGGAATAATTTGATACATACATATTATAAATCCTATAACGTTTAAACTACGAACTTGATTGTGATAAAACTGTGACACCGTATTACTACCATGGAGGAAATGGTAACAGTGTATCATTGAAACTATTTTTAGTGACGAAGGAGAAATCAACAAAAAACGAGAGATTTGGATATCTCTCAAACTCATATATCTGTCTCAGAAGACAGACTATCTATTATCAAATATTATTGAACAAATTGAACCTGTATAATGACCAGACTATAAGTTATGTATACCTAATAATCTTTGCGATTCTGTTTGAGAGGCGCCGCGAATCACAAAAACGGATTTCTTTCAGATAGTCTAGTAATTCTATGAAATAAGGCAGAATTGGTCCAACTGAGAAACGAAAAATATCGTCGTGCAGAGTAAACATTTCTGAAGGAAGTAGCATTTCTTTCTTATTTCTAGGGTAGGTATCCACGTTCTCAATAACCGATGCACGGACTTTAATCAAATTTGGAATAGAGGTTTATAAGGTCCTACTGGTTAATGCTGCTATATTTTCGGAAATGAATGCATTGGCGACGTCATTTGTCAGAAAACTAAAACTATGAGGTTCCTTTTCTACTTTTTTGGGAGAAAACGATGCTGGGACAACTCCAACACTTTTTGTACACATAGAGGATGCTCCATTACCTTGAAAAAATAACCTTTATAATATTCTTTACTTTTCGGACTTATCCTAGAAGTTCCTAAATCCAGCAGGGATGAAATTGAGGTGTCGAAGAGGTTGGTGGGTGGGTTAACTCCAAAACTTTGATTTTATCGAGCAAGTGTGGAGACTACTAGATCAAACACTCGTACTCGACATTTCGAGAGCCTTCGATAGAGGAACCTCTGGTCAAGCTTGCTGTTTATAAACTACCACCTGGCCTACGCCAGTGGCTGAATAGCGTCTTTAACGACCGATCTCTGTTTGTGGTAGTCAAAGGCTATTCATTAGACGTATTTTCAATAAACGCCAGTGTTCTTCAGGGATCTGTTCTATCCCCTACACTGTTTCTGCTCTACATCAACAAGCTGCTTGAAATAACATCTAATCCAATCTACAGCTTCGTAGACGACAGTACATTAATATTATACATGGAACCAGGCAAGCCACTATCATCCCAGGAGATGGTACGTCCGTCGGCGACAGAAACTTAGCTCACAGATCAACGTAGGTATCAAAACCATTGCTGAGTGGGTATTACTAAATAAAGTACAGTTTAACGTACAGAAAACTCAGGCACAACACAGACACAGAAGTCTCACATTGGCTTACCAACTGTGGAAATGGAGGGTCACCCAATAGTCGAATTCCCTTCTGTTAAGCTTTCGGGATCAGCATCAACAATAACATGTCCTGGCACGACCACGTCGTCAGTATTGCTAAAACGGCATCCCAGAAGGTTGAAGTTTTGTTCCGCTGTAGGAAGCTGAGTAACAAGGCACAGATCCCACCATCGTTGGATTATTGCTTCCATATGTGGTGATGCGTAGTTAGACTAATCTATGCGCCCAACATCACAAAGACCTTCAAAACCTGGAACATCGAAGAAGGGTGGCTGACTTGCCCCTGTTTTACAGGTTCTATCACGGTAGATTTTCGAGTGAGCTCTCCCAGATAATAATATCGAAGGCCCTCCGAACGAGGAACACTAGAGAAGCTCTGCGAGCGCATCCTTGCCAAGTCCAGGTCCCAACCCCCTGAACCTGTCTGCTCTAGCAATACTTCTTTTGGGGAACATCGACGCTGTGAAATCAGCTGCCGGGGAATGTGTTTCCCGACGGCTATAACCTGGAGCGTTTCAAATCTAACATAGAGGAAGCAGGTTAACCATCGCTTATTGTCGGCGCCGAATACGAGTGCCGACCTTGTTGTTGGTTAGACCATAAAGAACGCTGGTTACCGGTCAGTAACAAAGCAGATTTTGTAAAGGCATACTTCCTCCCATGAAGAGTTTGTGTTAATGGATAACGTTTTTTTTTTAATGACAAAGAAGAAAAAGACAAGGGATACATCTAGTGAATCACCAGAGACAAATTTATGGAGAATATCATCACCTTTTTTTAACTTTGAAGGAACATGATGAGCATTTTTCCAGCACATAAGAATGACGTTGTACACATTTAATTATACATTGAGAAAAACTGAAACTTAACAAGAACATGGCACAAACAGCCAAATTCATATAAACTTTTCCCTCAACATATGTGACCGGCTCCGAAAACAAGTAGCCGAGAATTAAAAACTGATTCTGGCAAAATAGCCTGCTCTGATTCTCGCTTGTAACAAGCTCTGATACGCTTTGTTTATGTCCGCAATCATTTGAAAACAAAGGAAGTTTCCGGCGCTTATAGGCGCCGACTACCCGTAAGTAGGAAATCTGCTTTCTTTGTGTGTATACCCTTAAGGGTCTGGGTATAGCGCGCGAAATTGAGAATCCAAGAAAAGACGTATTCCCGTGTTAGAGAGGAAGCGTGACCACCTGTTCCCTTTCTCCAGTGTGTGTGTCTAAGATGAGGGGAGATAAGTCCAAAAATCCAAAGGGTCAAAAGGTCCAAAGGAAAGGTCCAGAGGTCACCATAAAAATGAATTTCGCATTTCCAAGCTCCTGACGTTACCTTTAAACCTACAGTAATGACTCAAAGTGCAAATTGAAGAAGAAAGCTTGCGCTTGTGCACCTATTTAGCCTTTTTTGATATCGTGTTTGGTTGTCAAATTACAGGAATTTATAGAATGTATGATTTTATATTGCGAGTTTTTTTGCACATTAAAAAACTTTTTTGAGAAAATTGAAAACAGTTGTCATTCATTAAGGCCTTAATTATCACCTTCTGAAATATTATATATATAGTTTGAAAATAAAGTGAGTTGTGCGGGAAATTGTGAGTCCGTGTTTTACATGGCAAATACGTATGTATAAATGTGTCTACCCAGGTCATAGGCCTTTACGGGAGGCTGGCCATACAAAAATATCTGATTTTTGTATCCCAATAGCACCGACTTTACTATTGTATAATTCTTAGAGTAACTGGACTAAAAGAACGAAGCAGCGTCCGTCAGGCAGGCGCTGGGTCCAGACCGTCGCGACGCGGCTCGACTCGCCGGCCAGATCATGTTTGTCGAATTGTTTACCAACGCCTTCCACCTCCTCCTCACCCTTCCCCCCGGCTCATCCGCTTAATTTTTCATCTTGTGTTTGGCTTCCGTTATTGGGGTATCGTCTCGATATATTTTGTATCTTGGGAGACGGCGATATTGGCGACGACATCGGCAGTCACAAGAAGAGATTAAAATATATCTAACACTACAGCAAAGAACCCCGCACTAAGCGTATTGTCACGCAGGTCGCTTTTTCTTTACTCCAGGGAATCAAACTTACAATTATGATACGAAGCCGGATGATCATTTAGCACCGCACCCTTTATTTTCACATCTGCAAAACAGCTAATGTCCAAGACCTCTTCTCTGACTATATTGCCCCTCCTCTGTTGGAACATTGACTTACGGCCTTGTTTCATTCCAGATAGATTTGACTTTATGTTATAATTCATGAGGTGCTCACCCATACTATTGGTGTTGGTGCTCCCCCACGCTACATGGTGGGCACTCGCATCCAGCGCCGATATAAGGTGCCTTCCCTTGTTCGCTCCGTGCTCCACAATCCTCCTCATCGCTGTGGCCGGAGGTGTTTCCACGGACTCATATGGCAAGTACACTGATACCATCAGGCTTCTGATGGTCGCATCACCTGTCTTCAAGTGTACTTCTCTCACGGCGATGTCCCTAGAACTGAGCTATGTTATCTTCAATGCTTTAACATTATCTTTCACAAGGACGCAGGCTCTAGGCCTATCGCATTTAGGACCGGTTTCTCAATGTCCGGTTAAAAGTGTCAGATAGGTAGCTGACAGATAGCGTTTCTATGGATATAACTGTCAGATAAGATGGGTGCATTCAGCAGACCAGCAGACTCAACAGTTGCGGAGCAGCTACCAAATTTTCTGCTGAACGCGTGCGTTACCTAGCAGCTACCGCTCCAGCGGTCGCCATTTTTTGTAGCGATAGAAAAGTACGCTCACTTGGAGCGGAGCGGATTAAGCTACTTTTGACCTTGTCCTTGTGAAGTGTCATATGTTATGACTTGTGTTACAGGTTATGTTGTCATTCACTGACAACTGACAGTCGACACAAACTATTTATCGTGATATCTCAAGAGTGCACAAATAATGCTTTTCAGCAGAACGCCAACTGTTGAGATGTAGCGGCTACAAAAGTAGCGGTTCCCGATCTTTCTGCTGAATGCAACCATTTACGTAAACTGATAAATTTAACCTTCAATTGTTCAAACAATTTATCCGACAGATGAGCGTTAACTTCCACATAAATATTTAGCTGGACATTGAGAAACCGGCCCTCAGTGTCGTAGATGAGCTTACCCTCTGCGGAGCTCATCCCCATCACTTTGTCTTTGAGGGTCCATGGTTCTTGGATTAGAACCACGCCTATTTCATTGGCCAGGATCTTCTGGCAGAGCGCTGCCTTCGCCGCTTTGTTGTGGTGCAGATTAATTTGCAGCACAGCGTTCATTGCGGCTTCTTCTTTTCTTGCCTCCCTGCAACTGAAAAACGGGCGCATTCCGAGCTTCTTCAGCTTCTGCAGAGAGGGAGGCGCCGGAATTTCATCGGTCGCAAAACCACACTCCGCTCCTGTTACCTCTACTACTCTCTCGAAGATTCCCTTGATAGGTCAGTATTTCTAATTTTTTGTTTGTCTTTCATCGAAGCTAGCATCCCGACTGTCGCGTTCTAAGCATTTACCCCGTTCTCAATCTTATAACATCTATCAGAATAGTTTTCCGAGAATCAAGATGGATTAATTCGAGCGAGCAACTGTAAGAGATACGATCTGTAAATACATTCGTGCATCGGAGGCCTGTGCCCTATCATTCTGTTGCCTCGCCACCAATTTCACTCTTCCTTTATTCTCTATGCCGCCAAGCGGCGGAGCGGCACTCAGCCATCGGCCGCGGAGGATCTAGT
Source organism: Callosobruchus maculatus (assembly GCA_951848785.1). Taxonomy (NCBI): domain Eukaryota; kingdom Metazoa; phylum Arthropoda; class Insecta; order Coleoptera; family Chrysomelidae; genus Callosobruchus; species Callosobruchus maculatus. Next base: position 25,433,230 of record CATOUR010000014.1, on the reverse strand, counting down.
GGGCCGGCAACCTGTCATTACCCGTCATTTGTTTGTCTGGCCGCCCGCCTATACTTTATGCTGCACGAAAACACAAGAGACGCGGACGCGCACTCGATTTACGGAATTTTTTGCTTTTTGTTGGGTTTGGCGGTTGTTTGACCTGAAGAAATTTATCAAGCCTGATGAATATTTGACTTTGATGCTGCACTGTATCAGCCGAGATTCGTATCACATGAATCTAGTGCGTGATATAGCGCCGGGGAGCTTTAGTCCAGGCGGTATGGTTTTTTTTGGCAGCAAAAGGTCAGAAAGAAATGAAATTTGGTGAGATGGTAGACATTGGTCCCCTGAATCTACACCTGGGTTTACTACCTAGGGGGGTTGCCGCTCGAGGGGTGCAGGGATGAAAACTCTGCTTCGCGATGATTTTTGAAAAATAACTCTGCTTTGGTAAGTGACATCGAAAAAAGTTTCAAATGATTTATGAAGAGAATACAATTCTGCATAATTTTGGTCTTTACATTTTTCGTACGCGACTAATAGTTTCTGTCCTACAGTGCATCAAAGTTAGGGATTGGTTTCTGACTTTCACTAAAATCGGAATTTAAGGGTGGATTAAAGCAAAGGACTTTATTAAAAAGTAACATTTGTTGTTACTGTAACATTTTTGTTTCCCTGAAAAAATATCTTCTCATTTTTTTATTATCTAGAGCTAGCTAAACTCAGGCATTTGGTTTAAAAAAAATATATAACATTTAGAAACGCTAGGGGTACTACCGACACGTGCTGTTGCGAAAAAATATTTTATTTGTGCCTACTTTTAGTGAAAATGATACTACCTCGGCATTGTTTAATTAAGATAAGATTCAATTTGCGACATTCGGGGGTTGCCGCTTGAGGGTGGGGGAATCGGAGTGAAAAGTGTTTTGTGACGCTTTTGACAAATAGCGCCGTTGTGGCAAGTGCTATCGAAAAAAAGGTCAAATGATATATGAAGACAACAAACTTCTTGACAATTTTGGTCTTTACATTTTTTGTGTGTGACCATATTAAGTCGAAGGACGCTATCAAAAAGTTCTGTAATACTTTTAGTCCTAAGAGAATAACATTCCTCATATCACTATTATCTTCAATTTTTTAAGTAACACATTTGGGCTTAAAATGAATACGATATTTAGGACGACATAGCTACCTACCACCGATCGCGAAGCAGACTTTTCACCCTCCCACTATTCGAGCGGCAACACCCAAGGTCGCAAACTTAGGTGAACATTCAGGAGACCAATGCTTACCATCACACTCAATTTCATTTCTTTCCGACCTTTTGCACTCAAAAGCCATTTTTAGAACAACGATTGACTAATATTGGTAGTAAGTAGCGATGTCGTCCTGAATATCGTAATTTACCTAACCTAACCTAATATGCTGTTTAAACATTGAAGATAATAGTTATCAGAAATGTGATTCTCTTAAGAGAAGACTAACTGTTCCTAACTTTGGGGCACTGTAGAAAGGAAACTATTGGCCGCAAATTAAAACGTAAATACCAAAACTGTGAAGAACTTTGTTATCTCCATTCATCATTTGAACCTTTTTTCCATAGCACCTACCACAAGCTGCTTCCCAATAAAGTCAGGTATCGCACAAGGAAGCATACTGGGTCCGTATTCATACATCTTGTATACAAGCGATTTACCGACAACTAACGTAACAGCACTGGGCACATTTGCAGATGATATGACAATTCTTGTGACCGATGATAGTTTAATCATAGCTCCAACGAAATTAGAGGAACATCTAAAGGTCATTGAATGGTGGCTGGATAAATGGAAGGTCAAGGTAAACGAGACTAAATCAACACAAATAACTTTCGCTCTCCGCAAGGACAATGTCTTCCAGATACTTTAAATCGAATACCTTTACCTCAACTGGAAGTCACATATAACAAAGAAAAGGAAACAAATTGATATATGTACATTTGAACGAACTAAAATGGATCATAGGGCGTAGATCCAAACTATCAACTGAAAACAAACTCCTTTGTCAACAAAGCTAACATTAACCGATTTGGAGATAGATACGGTATTGAACTTTGGGGTGGCGCTAGCAAATCAAATGCAGAAGTCATTCAGAGAGCTCAACCAAATACTCTCGGGTGTATTGTAGAGGCACCTTGGTATGTCTCTAATCACACCCTGCATAAAGACCTCAAGACCCGATACGTAAAGGACGTCATCCAAGAAAAAAGCACTGGATACCACGCCAGACTAAGTCATCATCCCAATCCGCCACTTTCGCCAATTTTATACATAATGATACCAGAATACTGAGAAGAAAATGGCCAGTCGATTTGTAGTTTTGAAGCATCATCATTGCATATTATTTCTCTAAACGTCATACGTGTAAAAATATCTTTAGTATTGTAGTATACTAGTCATCAGATTAGCTTATAGAGTGCTGACATTGTGATTGCTGATAAAGTTGTGATAATAAAAAAATAAAGTCAAGTTGATTGACTCTGTACTTCCCACATATTACGGTGATACCAGTTTATTATTTTCCTATAGCATGAAGTTATAATCTGGTATCACCTTGCAACCACCAAATCATCGCCAGCCCCCCACCCCACCTCCAAAAAATTGTGTGTATTTTTAGTTTTTTATTATTCCTGCACCGCCACTGGCACGATTTATAAAAAACCATACGCGTTTTCCACCCTCGCCATGGTAGTAATACTGTGTCAAAACTTCATTAACATCAATTGAATAGTTTCCTCGTTAGACAATACAGAACGATCTAAAGCAATGCTCGCATGTTTGGACCAGAAAAAATTCTGTCCCTTGGTTTCTGTACCTGATAGGCAAGGTAATGTTCGGATGAACCTAAAACATTGTTTACGTCGCTAGGTCTTTTTTCACAGGTCATAGGACAGTCTGTTATGAATGCAACACATTTTTCAATTTTACAAACTCCCCCACCCGCCCAACCACTCCAAATCGCCCATGCACCGATTTCCAAAATTATAGCAGCATTACCTCTATCACACCACAGCATGTTGCTGCTCAAATTTTATCACAATCCCTGCAGCGGTTACTGAGATTGCGAGGGTAGAAAGACGCCAACAGACCGACAGACCAGACAGACCGACGGTTATGAGTGGCGTGGATTTTCGTTATGTAGGCATCATAAAACGCCTAAAAAACGCATTAGCTTTCCCCGAGTGCAGCTCCCAAATTGTTACCTTTCTAGAATCCTAATTGCCCTCTAATTGTTCTATAGTACAAAAGTTTTCTTTCGGTAGCTGATATTTTGATTCAATAGTTTGCTAATTATGGTGGATGTGCAGTATAAACGAATAGGAGATTAGCACGTAATTGTCTTACTTTTCCAGTCCGCTAAAACGTCGTTGCGTTCCAGCGGACTAATATGTTATATGTTTAAGAAATATAAAAAAATGGAGGCAAGTTGATTGACTCAGTACTTCCCACACATAATGATGATACCACTTTATTATTTTCCCATTGCATGAAGCTATAGTCTAAAATCCCCTTACAACTAAATTATCGCCCATCCGCCTGCAAAAACAACATCCAACACAAAAACCCTCGTAAATAGTTTCTTGTATCTCCCTCCTTAGGAACTAGGGCGCCACAGTTTTTTTTCTGCATGCTTGAACTGGACGATGCGAAACGATCAAGAGCCTCCAACCCGTTTAAAAACGAAGTTTAAGCTGATTTTATGTTTTTGGTTTTTTGATTATTGCTGCGCCGCGACTGATACGAGTCGTTTTCCATTCTAGCAGTGGCAATAAATTCTGTGTCAAAAATTTATCAACATCAGTTCAATAATTTTCGCTTAACGCAATATACATAGAACGAAATAAAGCAAAACTCGTATGTACAGATCACAAAATTGGTTTCTGTAATAGGCAAGCCAATGTTCGGATGGTCCTAAAGAAGTGTAATATGTCGCTAGGTATTTCTTCTACAGGTCAATAGACGGACTATTATGAATACAACAAATTTTTCAGTTTTACTACTCCCCCCCCCCCCCCAACCGCCCCGATTTCAGCCCACCCAAAAAAATGGAAAATGATCAGGGACCCGTAAAACGCCTAAAAACAAAGTTTGAGCTGTTTTCATATTTTTAGTTTTTTTATCATTGCTGCGCCGCCATTGACACTATTTTTCCAAAACATACGCATTTTCCATCCTCGCTGCGGTAGTAATACTGTGTCAAAATTTCGTTAAAATCAATTCAATAATTTTCGTTTTACGCAATATAGAACGATTTAAAACAATACTCTTATGTATACATCACAAATTCTAAGTCCCTTGGTTTTTATAATAAGCAAGGCAATGTTCGGATGTACGTAAAAAGTGTATTGTGCTGCTAGGTTGTTCATTCAAAGATCAATGGACAACCCATTATGAGTACAACAAATTTTTCAGTTTTACAACCCCCCACCCTCCAACCACCCCAAATTCACCCTCACCCAAAAAACCTAGAAAATGATCAGAAACCCCTAAAACGCCTAAAGTTTTGGGCTGTTTTTATATTTTTAGTCTTTTTATTATTGCCGCGCCGCCACTGACCCGATTTTTCCAAAACATACGCGTTTTCAATCCTCGCCTTGGGAGTAATACTATGTCAAAATTTCATTAAAATCATTTGAACAATTTTCGCGTTACGCGATATCGAACGATCTAAAACAATACTCGTATGTATACATCACAAATTCTAAGTCCCGTGGTTTCTATAATAAGCATGCAACGTTCGGATGGACCTAAAAAAGTGTATCATGCCGCTAGGTTTTTCATTCATATATCAAGGGACAGCCCGTTACGAATACAACAATTTTTTCAGTATTACAACCCCCCACCCCCCAACCACCCCAAATTCACCCTTCTTCAGGAAACTCATTTTCTTGGAAAAACTTGTTTAAATGGAGAATAAGCCCAACCTAACGTCCTAACGTAAAATATGATCAAAAGGATAATGACCGTTCCTAGCAAGAATGCATATCTACTCGGCATATAACTCACAAGAGAAGAATGTGGTTAAGATCATCTACAGTAGAGGTATTATCGGATGAACAAATATTAGTCGTCACTGTTCCATTGATGACAAATTGTTACTCGGTTCACATTTTGTTCAGCGGTCATCACTTTTGGAATCCATCTTGGTGCGACCTTTCGATACTCTAAAGCATAACTTTTTGAGTAGGACCATGAGACAAAATTAAAGCAAAACAGATCTGCGATTTGTCAAGAACAATTGAAGAATTCGGGGTGAAAATTATACAAAAAATAATTGAGCTCAATAATGCTGTGGTGCGTATACTGAACAGAATATCAAAAAACAATTACTCAGAAGTTTACGACAAGTGGTTAAAGCGATGGGATAGGTCTATTGAATAGAATTGAGAGTATTTTGTAGGAGAGTTGGTGAAGATTTTTAAATAAATATTTCATTGTTAGACTATAGCAGCAATCCAGTTATCATCTTGTACATCCTCGTAGATACAGAAAACGGCGAAAGACAGCAAGCTTAGCCCAAAGAATCAAGAAATCAAATGGGAGCACCAAGCCGCCGAGTGTACTCCAGGACTCTAAACATAAGACCAAAATGTCAGTGTCGTTCAAACGGAACTGGCTGGCATAGCGATAGCTAATAAGGAGCCAACCAGGAGAGATGTATTTCACAAGATATATATAATCTGCACCGACAATAGACAAGCACTCCTAACTCTGAACAGACGTCGCGTCACATCAGGGCTAGCAATGGAATGCCACCAATGATCAGCCCATGGTTCAGGTGGATTTAAGAGCACAACAACAAAGGCAAACCGTATAGCGGACGGTCTAACCAGAAAGGCTGCTGACCAAAGAATTTTAGGACAATTTGGACTTTCTGAAATGTTTACAACCACAATTGCGGCATAGTCAAAAGCCAGTCCCATGACCAAATGCTAAAACGATGGGAAGAGCTATAAAGATGCCGATTTTCCAAGGAAACCCTTGCAGCCCTTGGCATGGCAATATCCAAGTACTTGTCGTTGACCAGGCTAGACCTACGTCTCATAGCAGAATTCCTGACTGCCCATCGTAAACTCAAGAAACACCTCGACACTACGGGACTAAATGACACACCGATGTGTAGGAGGTATCAAAGTCAAGACAAAACTATGGAACACGTCATATGTAAGATCTTAGAGTTATCTTCTATTAGAGAATGTGCGTTCCGCGAGTCTCCGATCTCTGTTTGTTGTAGTCGAAACCTGTTCATCAGACGTATTTTCAATAAATTCCGGTGTTGATCAGAGATCTGTCCTATCTCCTGCACTGTTTCTGCTGTACATCAACGAGCTGCTGCAAATGACTTCCAATCCAATCTACAGCTCCCAGACCACAGTACATTGATATCATGCACGGAACCAGGTAAGCCACTGTCATCCCAGGAGACGGTACGTCGGCGACTGCAACACGCTTTACAGATCGACGGAGATATCGAAACAATTGTCGAGTGAGGATTAGTAAATAAAGTACAGTTTAACGTACAGAAAACTCAGGCAACAACAATGACAAACAAGTTCAACCTTGGCTTACCAACTGTGGAAATGGAGGGTCGCCCAACAGTTGAGTCACCTTTCGTCAAAATCTCAGGGATCAACATCAACAATAACATATCCTGACAAGACCACGTCGTCAGTATTGCTAAAGCGGCATCCCAGAAGCTGTAGGAAGCTGTATATACCAGAGCAACTACTGCTGCTCTGCAAGGGACAGATCCGACCATCGTTGGAGTATTGCTCCCATGTATCGACATGTGCTCCGAGGCACTCTCTAAAACTCCTGGACGCTATCCAGAAGAGACCAGTAAGACTAATCGATACGCCTAGCCTTACAAAGTACCTCCACAGCCTGAAACATCAGATAAGGGTGGCTGAGTGAGCTCGCCCGGATAATAGCACCGAAGGATATCCGAACGAGGAACATTAGAGAGGCTCTGCGACCTCATCCTTACCAGGATGAGTCTCCTCTAGCATCCTTTCTTTTTCAGAACTTCAACGCTGTGGAATGAGCTGCCGGAGAATTTGTTTCTCGACGGCTACAATCTGCAGCGTTTCAAATCTAACGTGCACAGACACTTATCCTCCCGCTGCGTTTCTCCAGCGCCATAGGCTTTAACCCTTTGCAGGTGGCTGACCATAAAAGAATAAGGGAGATGTCCACTACCAACTTGTCCACCTTCTTGAAATTGGCATGATGGACGAAGACCTGAGGAAGCAACTCCCTGGGAGGATGTACAATGGCCCAGTTGTGGCCTAAGTGCAATGGGATTACTCACCTTCCCCACTCTACAGACAGAAGCCGCCGCGCCGCGTTGGTCGACAGTTTGAACTCTATTAATCAGTGGGGCGTATCTCTTTGTTCTAGTAAAGGGTGTATAAAAATACAATAAACATGTTATGATGGCCCCTTTAGCTTAACGGTGGTTGTTTGTCGGTGTGGGCATCGCTTCTTCCTGCCGGGCGGGCGGGGAGGCGCGCCACGACGTCGGCGTCGCCAGAGAGCGCCGCGACGCCGCGCCGGCAGTCCGGCGGGCCCACAGGAGCCCCCTTTTGACGCCATCGCAGATGCAGATTGGCGACCGGCGACTGGCGCGCCCGCGGCGGCCCCCAAGAAGGCGACGGCGACGACGCCACCCTCGAATGTTTGTTGTTTATCCCCATATCGACATTACCCGCCACCGCTCTCATTAGGTATTTTTGTATCGATAGTGGGGCGCAGTTGGCACCGATACTGGGGTGTAATAAAGTTTCCTCATATACAGAGCGTTTTGAACAAAAGAACCTCCGGCTAGAGTTCGTTTTAGCGGAACTCGAAATGGGGTGTCAATCGACGTGGATTGCCCTATCCTCAGAGTAACAACTGAACATAGAGGTAGTAAACAAACCACTTCGGCATGGCGTGCTCAAAGCCATCATCTTTTGACACTTCGGGCCCAAACATTGCCAACTAACCTAAAAATTCTTCCAATGCAACCCATGTTACAAACACTACTCTGCACTGTCCCATCTCGAAAAACTGTTAAACTGCACTCCAATATAGCACAGCAAGTCCGTAAATCTTCACTACAGTTACCAACAAATAGCGAATTCGATTTTACTGACCAAGCATAAAAGACGCACAAACAAAACAAACGTTTGACAGTCGGAGGTTACCGTAAACAAATCGCAGGAAAATTACATAGGCGTTGCCAACTCCCCAAAATTTATGTAAGACAGAATATGCGTTTATGATGAAGAAACATGCAGTAACGCAGCAGAGGTCAACATATCTATTGATTTTGCTGTAATCATTTCTGAACCATCAAAATACCGTCTTTTTTTAACGTAGAACGGAATATTTCTGGATACTATACAATTAAGACGATAGTAAACAATGGACTAGTATCACGAGGTTAAGAACAATGATTTAATTATTATGACCGCTTAGTGCATACAAAAATAAACGTTCTGCTGCATTTCGTTACTTTCTACATCATTTTGTTTTTTAGTAATTCCATTCTAAAGTTTAAAGAACGGAATTCAAATTCAGCCAATCAATGCCAACCGCGCGAATTATTAGCAGTGCATTGTTGCCAAGAGCAACTCCGACTAGCAAAACATTTACATTTCACATAAGCATGTTATTTGCTATCCCAAGTGTTATAAATATTTTGAAACTCACTTCTTAGCTTTCACATTTCTCATCTCCGTATTGAAGAACTGCATATTATCCACATAAAAGTCGTTCACCATAGCCATATCAACTTTAGGCAGGTTATCTGAATCGGCTTTTGTGAATCCACTATCGATTTTACTCATACTTGTTGGTTATGTTCTGATAAAATAACTTGAAACATAGTAAAATGGAATAAAAGGATATCCTGTACAAATAAACGCAAACAAATAATAATAACTTTAAGATTGTTGAAAATTACAGCCAAAGCCCAATGGAATTTGGAAATGACAATGACCGAACGACGATTGATTGACAGGATTGACGGATTGAACCTTAACTTAGCTTTTGGAAGGGCTGTTCCAAATTATGGTTCTATCACCGTCATAGAACTGTTTTCATCAAGCCCTACCCATTTTACAGTTCTAAAAACGGTGATTGGTTGGTCCACCAGAGTACCAACCAATCATCGATTCTAGAATCACAAAATGGGCGGGGCATGATGAAAACAGTTCTAGGACGGTGATAGAACCGTAATTTGGAACAGCCCTGGAATTTCGGATCACGGGACATTAAAACCACAAAACATATCAGACGGGAACAGAAGACAAGATAGATGAGCCAGCCCGCGTACAGCTCCGGCATTTCGCCATCAGAATGCGGCAACACAGCACACATATCTCTCTTTTGATTGGATGTTCGCCTATAGGGCAGTGACGTCACCGCCCTAGGAGAATTCAAATATTTTCCTTATTTTCACGGCTTTCCTGTGCCCAAAAAAATCGGAGAAAAAAATGAGATGCTTTTTATGACGTACTCTATCATATGCAACCGGAAATAAAATTCATGATACTAGTCCATTATGGTTGCCGTATCTGGTGGTCGATATGACAACGTAAGAAAAGATGTTGGCCTATTAGAATTAGTTGTTTACTACCTCTATGTTCAGTTGTTACTCTGAGGCCCTATCTAACCTAACTTGTTCCAAACGGTCGACTTATGGGGCCTGCGCCGGTACTCTGTAAATTAGAAACGTGTTTCTATGCACTATGTACTATGGGATCGGGTGGCCTCGTAAATTTGACAGCGTGCCGTGACAGCGTAGTAGACACGTGATAGGCACCCGAAACTGCCCGATCGTCATGGTCGTCATGGTGATAGAAACATGTTTCTATCTCTTAAGTTAGAGAGTACCGACGCTGGATACACACATTTATACATACGTATTTGCCATGTAAAACACGGACTCACAATTTCTCGCATAACTCACTCTAGCTTCAAACTACATATATAATATTTGAGAAAGCGATCGTTAAGACCTTAATGAATCACTACTATTTTCGATTTTCTCAAAAAAGTTTTTTAATGTACAAAAAAACTCGCAATGCAAAATAATACATTCTATAAATGCCTGTAATTTAACAACCAAACACGATATCAAAAAAATGCTAATTAGCTGCACAAGCGCGAGCTTTCTTCATCAATTTGCTCTTTGAGTCATTACTGTAAGTTGTCAGGAGCTTGGAAATGCGAAATTCATTTTTATGGTGACCTTATTTGGACCTTACCCTTGGACCTTTTGACCTTACCTTTGGATTTTCGGAATTATCTTCCCTCATCTTAGACACACACACACTGGAGAAAGGGAACAGGCGGCCACGACTCCTCGCTAACACGGGAATACGCCTTCTTTGATGCTCAATTTTGCACGCTATACCCTAGACCCTTATTGAGGTCAAATTGGGTTTAACTGGTGGTTACACAAGGTTAAACCTAGACCTAGGGGACGCTCTGATGAAAATCTGCGCCACTCCAAAATGAGTACTTCAATATTTGATGATTTTTCATGAAATATGTCGTCATGCTACATACGACACCAGTCACAACACCCAAAAATGGGGGAAATAAAAAAGTTATGATATTTTAAATGTTTCATATTACAGCTATTGGGAAAATATAGATAACTGAAAATGAAGTTAGTTTAGGTTGAATTAGGTTTGTGCAGACGTGTAACTAGGGGGTGGGGGGTCCAGCTCCTCTCATCAGACGACGATGACTTCGAAATATTTTGAATATTCTAAACAACAAGTACCCCAGGTGAGTTTTGTCACCTGTTCGGTTTTTCATAGCGTGCCGGAGTAGGCTTCAGTTGACCTTTTTTTCCAATTGAGAATCAAAAAAAATGTTTCTTCAGTCTACGTTTGACTAAATTCGATTCAAGACATCGTGCGATTTGGTGACTTTAGTTTAGTTAAGGTATTGAAATTTGATAATTTCAAGTAGCATAGATTTCTATCGGAATATTTTCTTACTCTGGGGAGTAGTCATTACGTCAAAGCGTTTCCAGAGTCTGGGAGTGGTGAACCCTTACAGATGTGTAGGTACAGCTATCCTGGCTACGAAACCGAAAACGTCGGCTTCTGGAATCTATTGGGCCACACAAAGGGCCTGTTGGAGAGAGTTAAATGTAAGCACTTAAAAAGACACTAATAACTTGCACACAACGAAGAGCCTACTACGAATACAACAAATTCTTCAGTTGGAACAATAACGACAATTTTTGACTGTAAGCATGCTTTGAAATGATATTCGGAAAATTATTGTAAAGAGCCAGACAAAACATTTAAATGGCAGCCAACTATATCTTCCAGTCAACGGCAAGATTACTAAAAAATTGACTGTACGGCCTACATCAGTTGAACATGAATTCTGTCAGACTGCCATTTGATTAAACATAATATCAAAATAATGTATAGAATAAAATATTGGTCGATATGAGTTTTACTTAAAGGGCCTGGGTATACACAGTCATACATATGTATTTGCCATGTTAAAACACAGATTCCCATTTCCAACAGAACTCACTTGTTTTTCAAACTACATACACAGTATTTAAGAAGGTGATAGTTATGACCCTAAGGGTCTAGGGTATAGCGCGCGAAATTAAAAATCCAAGAAAATACGTATTTCCATGTTAGCGAGGGGGCGTGGCCGCCTGTTCCCTTTCTCCAGTGTGTGTATCTAAGATGAGGGGAGATAAGTCCAAAAATCCTAAGGTAAGGTCTAAAGGTCCAAAGGTAATGTCCAAAGGTCACCATAAAAATAAATTTCGTATTTCCAAGCTCTTGACGTTACCTTTAAACTTACAGTAATGACTCAAAACTTGCGCTTGAGCAACTATTTAGCCTTTTTTTGATATCGAGTTTGGTTGTTAAATTACAGGCATTCGTAGAATGTATGATTTTGCATTGCGAGTTTTTTTGCACATTAAAAAACTTTTTTGAGAAGATCGAAAATAGTTGTCATTCACTAAGGTCTTAACTATCGCCTTCTGAAATATTATATATGTACTTTGAAAATAGAGTGAGTTTGCGAGAAATTGTGATTCCGTGTTTTACATGGCAAATACGTATGTATAAATGTGTGTATCCAGGCCCCTTAATGAATGACAACTATTTGCGGGTTTCTCAAAAAAGTTTTCTAGTGTGCAAAAAAAAACTCGCAATGCAAAATCACACATTCTTCAAATATCTGTAATTTAACAACCAAACAAGATATCAAATCATCAATCAAAGGCCAAATAGATGACAACGCGCAAGCTTTCTTCTTTAGTTTGCTTTTTGAATCATTACTGTATGTTTAAGCGTAATGTCAGGAGCTCGGAAATACCTAATTTATTTTTATAATGACCTTTGGACCTTACATTTGGACCTTCTGTCCTTATCTTTGGATTTTTGGACTTATCGCCCCTCATCTTAGACGCACACACTGGAGAGAGGGAACAGGCGGCCACGCCTCCTCGCTAACACGGGAATAAGTCTTTTCTTGGGTTCTCAATTTCGCGCGCTATACCCTAGACCCTTAACATTAAATATATTTTGGAATGGCTTTTTTTATTCAATTGGCGATATTGTTTTGAGCCTATCTAAAAATACCAGTTTTAATTCCAACCCTGTATTTCATACAGTTTAGGCACCAAACACTGGTAATTTGGAACGAGCTGTATACCAACTAAGTAGCTTTAGAAAGCTTTAATGATGTGCTAATGATTGTTTCAAATATCAGAATGGTAGATTATTGTTCAAACATAATTGCCTACAACAAGTTTCCATTTCTTTTCTATCCCCAAACTACCCTAGTTCTACCCCTCTAACAAAATGTGGCAACCGACAAAGACTCCTAAATCGCCTAAAAACGAAGTTTGTGCTGTTTCTATATGTTTCGTTCTGTGATTATTGCTGCGCCGCCACTCACACGATTTCGGATATTAATGTGTCAAAATTTCATCAAAGTCCATTCAATAATGTCCAGGTTACACAATAACAGGATGACCTAAAGCAATACTCCTATGACCCGTGGTTTCTGTAATATGCAAGGTAACGTTCGAGTGGATCTAAAAAGTGTATTATGCCGCTATGTCTTTCTTTCACAGGTCGATGAACAGCCTATTATGAATACATAAAATTTTTCAGTTTTACAACACCCTACCCCCTCAACCACTACATATCCACTCCCACTCAAAAAGGTAGAACTTTTTTCTAATTACTCCACCGTCCGTGTACCGACTTACAAAAATTATAGCAGTATTAACTACTACGATCCCACAGCATACCGCTATCCGAAATTCATCACAATCCATGCAGCGGTTACTGAGATTACGAGGCTAGAAAAACGCCAAAAGACCGACAGACGGACTAACGGAAATGAGTAACGTAGATTTTTGTTATGTAGATATCATAGAACGCCCAAAAAGTGTATTATCGCAAAATCGAAAATTATCACGATCACTATACTCGCCTCACCTATCGGTGTAGGAAGTGATAGTATATGAATTTCATTTGCGGTTTTAATTATTTTTAAGATCCTCAACGATATTTGAGAATAGGCAGATTTTATCCAATAAGCGTAGCTGAATAGCCGCTTCTACGATTTTGAATAAACAAACAAAAAACTAAGGTTATCAGAACCCGGGCTGCTAATATTGTTTTAGGCATTTAAAAGGTTCATGGTATTTTTCCATTTTTGGAGAAGGGAAGGGGGTGAAATTGGGGTGACACATAGGCATGAGAGGATGAAAAATATCAAGCTTTTTTGTATTTATAGAGAGCTTCTATTGCTTTGAGACTGTTCTCTTTGCATTTTATGTTTGATAATCCTATAGCTTGTAACATTGAAACTATTGCAATTCAACCTCATACTATCTCGTGAAGATGTAAAAAGTTTAAGGCTTTCAAAAAAATATAAAAAACATTCAAACTTAACTTTTAGATGTACTTCTTAGTTTTCTGCTTCTGCCAAATTATAGAAGCTTGATTATAGTCATCATCTGTAGCCTTTTTAGTATCGAGAATGTGTGTTAGGTACTTGTAGACTTAGTTATGCTATATTTGAGGCCATTTTTCCATATGGGTTAATGGGGCACTAGTTAAATCCGATAGGTGTATCTTTCTAATGCAGAATATCCAGAAAAGGGTAATGTATCACTTCATTCCCCTTCGAAACATGGAGTTGACCAAAAGGTGAAAAACGATCGCTTGAAGGAACATAAACAACACCTAGGAACTCATGAATTATGCAATGGTGACACTGATGCCTACTAATCTGTGTACGCTTATTTCCTTACACAATTAAAATCAACCAACTCAGTTGAACTAGGAAGTGAAGATACATTCTTAAATGGAGCGAAACTACAAAAACCATATCTAATTATAGACCTAGTTAATAGACTAGGCAAATTCTGCAGCCAGGGTATATGACAAACAGCTAAATTTGTCAACATGTATCTAAGAATACAGAGCGCTATGTATTTTTGAGGGCTCAATTTGAATTTAAAATAATTTTGGTGTTCAAAACAATTCGTAAATACCCATTGTGTTGTAAACGCTTTGTCCAGAGTTGTGTACCTCATTTGTAATCTAAAAGACAAGCTATCTGATAATGTACTAGTTACAAGTTATCATCCCTGCTACCATTCCAAAATGATCTATGCAATTCTGGTCTGGGGGGGGGGGCACTTTCCTCAAGTTTCAAAAGGTCTTTGCCATGCAAGGACGTTGCATTCATACACTGATCGATTTTACAACCGAGTGCCTGGGAAGTCCATGCTGATTGTGCTGTAAATGCTTTGTCCAGAGTTGTTACCTCATTCGTAATCTAAAAGACAAGGCATCTGATGATGTATTATTACAAGTTATCATGCCTAATTCCATTCCAAATTGACCTATGCAGTTCTGGTTTGAGGTGCACTTTCAAATGCAAAAGGTTTTTGCCATGCCAAAGGCGTTGCATTCCGTACATGTCGAAGTTGAAATATAAAGACTTATGCAGAACAGGGTTTAGAAATCAAAAATGTTGACTTCACCTTGCGCATACATTTTGACCTATCTCTTGCACTTAAGAAAATCGTCAACATTTATCTGACACATAGCTGATATGAAACTTTTAATAAAAATAACATCTGCCCTAGTCACCACTGTCTTGTAAGATCCAGGAATGGTACAAATTTTATGGAGTAAACTTCTTCAATTTATTACCTAGCACTGTCAAGTCACAGGATTTTAGGACCTTCTATAGAATCCTTAAAGTTTATTTATTTAGAGAAAGCGTTCTTTACAATTGATGATTATTTGACTAAAAACTTTTGCATATAGCTTCAGTTTCCTGTTTCACTTATGCTATGTAGAATTCTGTCTGTTTTTGTGACTCGCATTGGTCTCATTGTTATAAGTGTTTGTTAGTTGTTATATGTTTTGGAATTGTTACATACCATACGTTAAACAATTTTTTGGAATTGTTACATACCATACGTTAAACAATTTTTTGCATTTTAGGCTTACTATTAGAGTAGTATTATTTTTCCATATTTTTGTTAGGTTTATTGATGACGGTTCGTTATATTCAAATTTTTGTATTTTCGTATTAACACTAATGTGCGGTCTTAAGTTAGGTGAACATCAGACTGAGTTCTATAAAATATTGTTACTATGTATGTACATATTTAGGAATACAGAGCGCTATGTATTTTTGATGGCTTAATCTGAATTCAATATAATTCCTACACCCTCTCAAAAGCACACCCTTAAGTTAGGTGAAAATAAGAATAATATCCATAGAATAGATACTATTAGAACGTGATAAATCGTATTACATAAGTCCTGGGAGGTGAACTTTATTGTAAAAAAATAAATGTGGACCCGAGTTTTCACTGCTGAGTGAAATATACTACGAATTGTCAGAAGTGAAATCCGAACAGGTCAATAATGCTTCAGTTCATCCGGCATGGTGGGCATGGTGGGCGCACTGGGTAAATCGCGAATGTAGCGACCCATCGAATTCCACACTTTTTCAATTGGTGATAAATTGTGTGACCGTGGCGGCCAGGAGGGCACCCTGACCTCAGCTTCCTGTAGAAACCTCATCGACACCTTTGCGATATGAAGACATACATATGGAAAGGCAACACTTCATTCACATAACGTTGGGCTATCATAGTGTCACGAATCACAAGCGAAGGAGCCCTGCTGTTAAATGCAATGGAACCCCAAACAACCAAGGCAATAGCAAACTGGACATCACGACGTTCGCCCCATCGTCATCTAACGCATTGGCATCCGTTGTGTGCCTCCAGACAAAGCCTGGACTCGTCAGAGAAGGCCAACTCATGCCACTCAGTATACAATTGTTGTTCTCGCCCCCTTATACATACAGGGTGATTCAAGCTCAACGCCTCGGACTCTTGTGATCAAACCACACCACTCTTCAAAAAATCGACTCTGCGAGTGTATGTAGGTCGAGTTGGACTACATTTTAAAAATATTGACTTTTATACAGGGTGTCTAATAAAAGCGTAACATATCAAAGTTATGGTTTTTTAAATGGAATACCCTGTATGTTGTATATTTAGATTCCTGGGTACATTTTAGTGTGACTTTATGTATCACACATGGGACTTTAAGCGAACCGTTTAGGTGCAAATCACAATTTTGGGTATAGGTAGATGTCAGAAAAAAATTGAATATCGCAGCTATTATAAATCTTAGAGGGCTGTGACTTTGCCGTGTTACTAAACATGAAATGTGTCAGCTCACATTAGACGGTCGGGTTCGAATTACATTTGTACTTGGAGAAATCGGTAGATCAATTAAGGAAACTTCAATCAAAGGTAACTTGATTTTTTCAAATGGGAATGCATAATTTTTTTTATACGATCAAATGTGCAATGTGATAAGCTTTCTAATGATATACGGTTGTAAATATCAATCTCTGGTAGATTTGATCTAATCTAACAAAAAACTGTTCAGATGGGACAAAACAACTAACTTAGCAGATAGTTGCGGACGAACTAGAGTAAAGGGACAAAGTTATAAAAATGACTTACAAGAAATCAATTCTAACCAGAAATAGCAGACATAACACATCTAAGGTCAAAAACCAGCTGGAGTACGACAGAAATGGGTATTTTTCACAGCATACCGGCTACTACAATATTCTGAAGATTGACGATTCACAAAACCATTGTGAATTTTGAAATGAAAGGAAATCTACCACGTAATGTTGCTGGCAGTTTAATAGCTTCAGAACAAAATTTCACATTTCATGATTTAAAAAAATAGTAACCGATACCTCTGTGAGGAGTTTTGCAAATTCTTCAACACTCATAAGCAAGATCGCCGAAAATTAAGAATAAATTAAAAATCTGCTCAAATTATTAAACATAATTTACCTGACAGAAAATCAAAACATGATTTACAGTATTCCTTCATTGCGATCTTGCTAATAGATACTGAAAAATTTAAAGGACGGAAATGACTACTGTTTTGTACCATTAAATGTGAAATTGCGTTCTGAAGATATTAGACTGACGGCAACGATCGCTGAAAGTTTTGCTTTCATTTCAAAGTGTTTAGTGATTTTGGAAATTTTTAATCTCTAGTACATTGCAGTATTGCAATCGCTAGTAGGCCGTAAAAATTATCCATTTCTGTCGTACTCCAGCTTCTCTTTAACCTTAGACGTGTTACCGCCGTTGTTTCTGGTTAGAGTTGATTTGTTGTAGGGAATTTTTATAATCTTGCTCTTTTACTCTATTTCTGCTCGATCTTTTAGCTAAGTTAGTTGTTTTCTTCCATCTGAATACGATTTTGTTTATATTTCATGGCCTGCTAGTTTGTTTATAGGTAGGGAAATTGAAAAACACTGATTTCATTGAAACCTCGAAATTTAATAAAAACTACCATAGATTTATATTCACAACCTGATATAATTAGAAAGGCTATCAAATTGCACATTTGATCGTATAAAAAAGAATTATGCACTCCCATTTGAAAAAATCAAATTACCTTTGATTGAAATTTCCTTAATTGATCTACCGATTTCTCCAAGTACAAATGTAATTCGAACTCGACCGTCTAACGTAAGCTGACACATTTCATGCTTAGTAACACGGCAAAGTCACAGCCCTCTAAGATTTATAATCGCTGTGATATTCAATTTTTTTCTGACATCTACCTATACCCAAACTTGTGATTTGCACCTAAACGGTTCGCTTAAAGTCCCATTTGTGATACATAAAGTCGCTCTAAAATGCACCCAGGAATCTAAATATGCTAAATATGCAATAATATACAGGGTGTTCCATTTAAAAACATAACTTTGGTATGTCACTCTTTTATTAGATACCCTGTATAAAAGTCATTATTTTTAAAATGTAGCCCAACTCGACCTACATACACTTGCAAAGTCGATTTTTCGAAAAGTGGTATCGTTTGGTCACAAGAGGCGTTGAGCTTGACTCACCCTGTATACATAGATGTATCGTATACATATTATATGAAAAAAAATATGAAATAATATTTTTCACTATCATGTTTCACGTAAAGTAGGAGCGGTTTAAGATTTTAGTGCCCTATCTGGTCTTGTTGTTATGGGATATGTCACTCAAGGTATTTGAATTGGATTATTTGTCGTAACGTATGGTTTAATACAAAACACAACTGTATTCGGTTGGAGTATATTATAAATTTCCATTGAAATTGATTGGCGCCAATAGTACAAAATTTTGAGCAGAAAATTAATTTAGAAATAGTAGCAGACCAGACCAGACCAGAAAGAACTGCATCCTATTTGGAATCGAACAGTACAGCATAAGAAAACCTGGAAAAACATATGGCTCATTTTTTTTTTTGGAAGAACATTAACTAGATTTTTCCCTGAAGCACAATTATGTATAGTGAAGTCCAAACACTGAGAAAAAAGGGGTTGCGGTTGATGAAATTCGGTAGGACCAAATACAATAATAAACGAACTCATTTGCCATAATTAATTTATAAAAAAATACAACTTTCAATAATGGGTGAGCCCTTTATGTTGACGAATGCACTCCTCTAGCCTACGCGGCATGCCCGTAATCTGGTTGTTGATAAATTCTAGAGGTACAGCCTCCCAAGCTGCCCCCACAACATGTTCCAGTTCGTCCAGCGTGGTCAGAGGATTGGGTAAATTGTCCATGTATAGACCCATCCAATCCCATACTTTTTCATTTGGCGATAAATCGCGTGATCGTGGAGGTATCGAAAGCTTTCGACAGAGTATGGCATGACGGACTTCTAGTCAAGCTTGCTGCTTATGGACTACCACCTGGCCTGCGCCAGTGGCTGAATAGCTTTTTGAACGACCGATCTCTGTTTGTTGTAGTCGAGGGCTGTTCATCAGACGTATTTTCAATAAACGCCGGTGTTCCTCAGGGATCTGTCCTATCCCCTACACTGTTTCTGCTGTACATCAACGAGCTGCTGGAAATAACATCCAATCCAATATACAGCTTCGCAGATGACAGTACATTAGTGTCGTGCATGGAACCAGGCAAGCCACTATCATCCCAGGAGACGGTACGTCGGCGACAGCAGCATGCCTCACAGATCAACGCAAATATCAAAACAATTGTCGAGTGGGGATTAGCAAATAAAGTACAGTTCAACGTACAAAAGACTCAGGCAACAACACTTACAAAGAAGTCTCACGATGGCTTACCAACCGTAGAAGTGGAGGGTCACCCCATAGTCGAATCACCTTCCGTCAAGCTTTTGGGAATCAATATCAACAATAATATGTCCTGGCACGACCACGTCGTCAGTATTGCTAAAACGGCATCCCAGAAGTTTGGAGTTTTATTTCGCTGTAGGAAGTTGTATACACCAGAGCAACTTCTGCTGCTCTACAAGGCACAGATCCGACCATCGCTGGAGTATTGCTCTCATGTGTGGAGATGCGCTCCGAAGCACTCTCTAAAGCTTCTGGACACTATACAGAAAAGAGCGATTAGACTAATCGATACGCCTAACCTCACAAAGGACCTCCACTGCCTAGAACATCGAAGGAGGGTGGCTGACCTATCCCTGTTTTACAGATTCTATCACGGAAGATGTTCGAGTGAGCTCTCTCAGATAATAACACCACAGGCCGTCCGAACCAGGAACACTAGAGAAGCTCTGCGAGCTCATCCTTACCAGTTCGAGGTCCTTACTCCCCGAACCAGTCTCCTCCAGTATTCCTTCTTTTGGAGAACTTCGACGCTGTGGAATCAGCTGCCGGGGAATTTGTTTACGACGGCTACAACCTGCAGCGTTTCAAATCTAACATGAACCGCTACTTATCCTCGCGCAGCGCTTCTACAGCGCCATAGGCTTTCAGCCTTTGCGGGAGGCCGATCATAAAAAAAGGCCAGAGGAGTACCCTGACCTCAGCTTCCTGATGTAGAACCCTCATCGATACTCTTGCAATATGAGGACGTGCATTATCTTGCTGGAAGAAACCCTCTTCGAGGCCTCGGACATATGGAACGGCAATTGGTTCTAACACCTTATTCGCATAACGTTGCGCAGGCACCCCAAACCATCAAACCAATAGACCTGGACCTGGACTCGCCGAGGAAGGCTGTCTGATGCCACCCAGCATGCCATTGTCGGTGTTATTGGCACCAATCTTAGCGTTGGCGACGATAATTTGCAGTGAGTGGAAGCACTAGATGCGGACGATATGCGCCTAAGCCCAGTTCACTCAAACTGTAGTACAACCGTGCGGATTCGAGTGGGCCCCCCTATAGCTGCATACGAGGCGTCAGCAACAGTTCGAGTGGATCGCATTCGGGCTCGAATGGGCCAACAGTCGTAGTTGATGATCTCACCAGTCTGTAATTCTTCTACGTGCTCCAAAACCTCTAGCTCGCTGCATTCGCCCTTCTGCGATCCATACGCGCCATGCTGCTACAACTTTAGCCACGCTATGCCCCATGGTTACAGCAATTGCTCTGAAAGAAGCACCACGTTCTCGTCGGCCTACAATTCGACCCCATTCAAAGGGGTTTAACTGTGTAAACTGGGACTGTTGTCTTCTACAGGGCATCTTTACACAACCAATTAGTCTCTCGCCACATTTGCAACAGATATCATCATCTTTGAATCGACAAAAAGCCGTGCTTTGAGTTTTAGAGGTACCATATTTAGGTAATTAGTGTCTGAATGAATAAAAACTGTTACATGTTTACTAGAGATGGGACTGCCAAGGTGCTCCAAGTAGAAAGTGCCGTCTCCTTTAGAATCTGCTAGTATCGAGGAGGTTAAAGCTGCAAATTTAATGCGACTTACGGATTCACGATAATAACTGCATTAAACTGAACACCAATAAAGCTACTGGTCCTGACCAAATTCCAGCCATTGTCCTTAAACGCTGTGCCGCTGGGCTTGCACCTATTCTTTGCAAGCTCTTCAAACTTTCGTATCAACGAGGCGTGTTTCCCGCTTCGTGGAAGATTGGCTGCGTACAACCCATCCCTAAGAAAGGCAAAAAAACTGATCCCACCAATTATAGACCAGTGGCTCTTCTCAGCATCATGTCTAAGGTTATGGAGACTGTCATTAACACACAGCTCCTGAAATACCTGGACAACAATAACATCATAAATGACCGCCAGTATGGCTTCCGTAAGCACAGGTCTACAGGTGACCTCCTTGCCTACGTCACTCACTTGTGGAACAGAGCAATAGACAACCATGGCGAATCCCGTGTTGTTGCACTTGATATATCCAAAGCTTTCGACAGAGTATGGCATGACGGACTTCTGGTCAAGCTTGCTGCTTATGGACTACCACCTGGTCTGCGCCAGTGGCTGAATAGCTTTTTGAAAGACCGATCTCTGTTCGTTGTAGTCGAGGGCTGTTCATCAGACGTATTTTCAATAAACGCCGGTGTTCCTCAGGGATCTGTCCTATCCCCTACACTATATCTGCTGTACATCAACGAGCTGCTGGAAATAACATCCAATCCAATCTACAGCTTCGCAGATGACAGTACATTAGTGTCGTGCATGGAACCAGGCAAGCCACTATCATCCCAGGAGACGGTACGTCGGCGACAGCAGCATGCCTCACAGATCAACGCAGATATAAAAACAATTGTCGAGTGGGGATTAGCAAATAAAGTACAGTTCAACGTACAAAAAACTCAGGCAACAACACTTACAAAGAAGTCTCACAATGGCTTACCAACCGTGGAAATGGAGGGTCACCCCATAGTTGAATCACCTTCCGTCAAGCTTTTGGGAGTCAGCATCAACAATAACATGTCCTGGCACGACCACGTCGTCAGTATTGCTAAAACGGCATCCCAGAAGCTTGGAGTTTTGTTCCGCTGCAGGAAGTTGTATACACCAGAGCAACTGCTGCTGCTCTACAAGGCACAGATCCGACCATCGCTGGAGTATTGCTCCCATGTGTGGGGATGCGCTCCGAAGCACTCTCTAAAGCTTCTGGACACTATCCAGAAAAGAGCGATTAGACTAATCGATACGCCTAACCTCACAAAGGACCTCCACAGCCTGGAACATCGAAGGAGGGTGGCTGACCTATCCCTGTTTTACAGATTCTATCACGGAAGATGTTCGAGTGAGCTCTCTCAGATAATAACACCACAGGCCGTCCGAACCAGGACCACTAGAGAAGCTCTTCGAGCTCATCCTTTCCAGGTCGAGGTCCTTACTCCCCGAACCAGTCTCCTCCAGCATTCCTTCTTTTGGAGAACTTCGACGCTGTGGAATCAGCTGCGGGGGAATTTGTTTCCCGACGGCTACAACCTGCAGCGTTTCAAATCTAACGTGAACCGATACTACTTATCCTCTCGCAGCGCCTCTAAAGCGCCATAGGCTTTCAGCCCTTGCGGGAGGCCGACCATAAATAAAAAAAAAATAATAATTAATTCCCAGCAGGCTGGAAATCGTCTTAATACCTTTATTGGGTCCTAGATGCGTGTAATCTGAGTTTGCACCGTCGCAGATGGTGAGCTTAACTTTTGACAGCCCAAAAAACTGTCAAATGTTTGCACATTTTTTAGTTTTTTGGTTGTAGCTGGGAAATGATGCGTCGGACGGAAAAAGTCGTTCTGTGCAATATTAAAATTTTTGCGACGAATGACATCTAAAAATTTTAAGTCGGTTTAGCAATGGAGCATAAATTAATAGTTAAAGCGGTGAATTTTTTTCATTTCAGTGCAAACTAACATTTTGCGGCTATCTAAGACTACATATTTTTAAAGCTGATACTCCTATTGAAAAAGCCAATGGAATAAGAGATGTAGTAAATAGAATTTTACGTTACATAGATACCCCAGCTTTAAAATTCAATCATATTCACATATTATATAATTTTACAACAATTCCAGATCTGTTTGCTTTTACTTTACCATTTTGGGTGGACTTCATTTTACCCCTGGTATATCGTCGATATATATCTTTCGAAAGCATTTTACGAGTGTAGTACAATGACACCACACGTAACATGTGAAATTGAAAAGTGAAAAAGTTGTGCTACTTTGAATTTCTAAGTATTCACAGCACACATCGCACATATCTATGGAAAAGATAAGCAACGACACCAATCGCAACTCCTGGAAGTCAAAGATAAAAAAATATGATATTCCATTTTTTATGTTAAATCTACTGCGGCAATGTAGATAAACAACATCAAGTTAGTTTAGCTTGAATTTGGCTTATGCAGGTGCAGTTACTAAATACCTGGAGGACCTGATGTCCGCAGAAAAAACTTACTATGATATTTCAATACTCTAAAGCAACAGATACCCTCAGATAAGATTGTCTCCTGTACCGTCTTTCTCATAGCGTGTCCCGGCAGGCCGCAGAAGATTTTTGAGAAACTCAATTCGCCCCTGGGCCGCCTTAACCATCGTTTTTGATGGTCACCCAAATGTGCCATTAGCAAAGAGTACCAAATCAGCTGAGCGGCTTCGCCGTAGAAGCAAGTACTCTTCTGCAAATGTGGTATTCACTGAAGTGATCAATGCAACCATGCCGAAAGAACAATTTCTCTCCAACGAAAAGGGCGGCTTATTTCTATGCTGTGTGAGAAGCTGCTACAGCATGGGTTTAAAGTAAGGCAAGTGTTGAAGATGCTGGCACCCTTATTGTCAACACTGCCATTGAATTGGCTGGTAAATTTGCTACGGTCATTATAATTGAGGGAGGGGGGAGGTTTACAGTGACTTATTGATTCTATTAAGCGCCAGAGCACCAAATTCGTCCAAAATTTTCGTTATGAAACCTGGAAGGGGAACCTCTCAGAATACGTTCTACTCTCTCAAGTACTTCAACTTCTCGTCTGTTGTCAAACCGAATATCCTGTTCTTGCATGCGATCAGTGGATATGATACAACCTCTGAATTCTATCGCCAAGGTAAGTTGAAGTTCTTGAAAAGAGCACGACATTGCAAGACACTGTCGGGGTCTTCCATGATGAAGATGCAGATTCTGAGGTTCTCATTTCAGCAGGTCATCTGTTCTTCGCAGCCCTCCATTCGCCTAAGGTAGATGCGATCTTCTTGGACCAAATCCCATACGAGATATTTTCTCAATCTGTAACAAAGCCAACTTTCGAACTGTCTTCCCTACCTCCAACAAATGTAGCTACCGCTCAACATATTCCGTGGGTGTACCTTCAAATCCAGGGCTGGTATGATAGATCGAAGGATCCTCTTAGCTGGGGTTGGAGGAGGACGGATCTTGGCCTTGTCCCCATTACAAATACTAAGAAGCCAGGCCCAGCTGAAATTCTTAATACTGTGTCCTGCAAATGTACAAAGGAGTGTACAGGGAAGTGCAGCTGTCGAAAAACAGACATAAAATGCTCACTAATATGCCTCAATTGCAACGGCCAATGATGCTCTGATTCAGCACCCTTTGAGGATGGCATTGCTGCAGAACCACAAAAAGTTGAAAATAGTTCATTTGAAGATGATCCAGGTGAAGAGGACCTCAGTATGCAACCGCGATTTCCGAGCTAAGAAAATACGAATACGAATGCTGCCACAGAAACAACTATCGTGTCATCAAATACTCACCCTTTGATTCAATGAGATCTCAGTATTCCTTAAAATACAACAATGTTTTATCTAATGGGAAGAGTATTTAATAACTAACTATAGCCTGTTGTCGATCCAACGACAAGGATCATTGAATTCAGTATAATATCTACTTTTAGTTCAAATACTGCTTAATAATGTCGCAAATAGCATAGACAATGCGGTAAAGGCATGAGTCCTTGTGTCTATTAAAGTTGCCTTTTAGACAAGATGAACCTTTTTATGGAACTAATTATCAAGAAATGCTATTGTAACGATAATTTTAAGGTGTATATTGAAAACAAAAGAATGATTTAAATGCATTATACGCCAATATTACTATTGGAATGGTAGTAGATATCATTAGAACGAACCAGTAAATCAATCAATCAATATATTTATTTGTTAGGTATATAACCTATTTTGAAATTATTAGCTTACCTGCAATTGTCTCAATCCTGAAAGGTAAATTGTTTAAATGCCACGGTTTTGGAACAACTGTAAATATAGTTGAAGTGACAGAAAGGCATACAAATATTAACAACTAATCGAAAGCACTACATTTTTTTCTGTGTGCCCACGAATTTCTGGCCCTTGCTGGCATTAATATCAGCTTTTGCCGCTAGTCCTTTTAGTTATTTATTCATTTATTTATATATTTATTTATACTGTGTTTTTTTATGGTCGGCCTCCCGCAAAGGCTGAAAGCCTATGGCGCTTTAGAAGTGCTGCGAGAGGATAAGTATCGGTTCACGTTAGATTTGAAACGCTGCAGGTTGTAGCCGTGGGGAAACAAATTCCCCGGCAGCTGATTCCACAGCGTCGAAGTTCTCCAAAAGAAGGAATGCTGGAGGAGACTGGTTCGAGAAGTAAGGACATCGACCTGGTAAGAATGAGCTCGAAGAGCTTCTCTAGTGGTCCTGGTCCGGACGGCCTGTGGTGTTATTATCTGAGAGAGCTCACTCGAACATCTTCCGTGATAGAATCTGTAAAACAGGGATAGGTCAGCCACCCTCCTTCGATGTTCCAGGCTGTGGAGGTCCTTTGTGAGGTTAGGCGTATCGATTAGTCTAATCGCTCTTTTCTGGATAGTGTCCAGAAGCTTTAGAGAGTGCTTCGGAGCGCATCCCCACACATGGGAGCAATACTCCAGCGATGGTCGGATCTGTGCCTTGTAGAGCAGCAGCAGTTGCTCTGGTGTATACAACTTCCTACAGCGGAACAAAACTCCAAGCTTCTGGGATGCCGTTTTAGCAATACTGACGACGTGGTCGTACCAGGACATGTTATTGTTGATGTTGATTCCCAAAAGCTTGACGGAAGGTGATTCGACTATGGGGTGACCCTCCATTTCCACGGTTGGTAAGCCATTGTGAGACTTCTTTGCAAGTGTTGTTGCCTGAGTTTTTTGTACGTTGAACTGTACTTTATTTGCTAATCCCCACTTGACAATTGTTTTGATATCTGCGTTTATCTGTGAGGCATGCTGCTGTCGCCGACGTACCGTCTCCTGGGATGATAGTGGCTTGCCTGGTTCCATGCACGACACTAATGTACTGTCATCTGCGAAGCTGTAGGTTGGATTGGATGTTATTTCCAGCAGCTCGTTGATGTAAAGCAGAAATAGTGTAGGGGATAGGACAGACCCCTGAGGAACACCGGCGTTTATTGAAAATACGTCTGATGAACAGCCCTCGACTACAACGAACAGAGATCGGTCTTTCAAAAAGCTATTCAGCCACTGGCGCAGACCAGGTGGTAGTCCATAAGCAGCAAGCTTGACCAGAAGTCCGTCATGCCATACTCTGTCGAAAGCTTTGGATATATCAAGTGCGACAACACGGGATTCGCCATGGTTGTATTGCTCTGTTCCACAAGTGAGTGACGTAGGCAAGGAGGTCACCTGTAGATCTGTGCTTACGGAAGCCATACTGGCGATCATTTATGATGTTATTGTTGTCCAGGTATTTCAGGAGCTGTGTGTTAATGACAGTCTCCATAACCTTAGACATGATGCTGAGAAGAGCCACAGGTCTATAATTGGTGGGATCAGTTTTTTTGCCTTTCTTAGGGATGGGTTGTACACAGCCAATCTTCCACGAAGCGGGAAACACGCCTCGTTGATACGAAAGTTTGAAGAGCTTGCAAAGAATAGGTGCAAGCTCAGCGGCACAGCGTTTAAGGACAATGACTGGAATTTGGTCGGGGCCAGTAGCTTTATTGGTGTTCAGTTTTTGGAGGATGCTTTTTACATCTCGATGTTGAAATTTGACCTCTGCCATTCTCGAGTTCACGCTTATGGTGGTGGTCGGAGTACTTCCTTGAAAGTCTACGGTAGAATTGGCTGCGAAGAGCTTCCCCAAGATGTCTGCTTTTTCTTTAGGAGCAGAAGCGATGGATTTGTCCTCTCTGGTCAAGGGTGGTATTGACGAATAGGAAAAGTTCTAACTAACAGCCTTAGCTACAGACCAGAATGTTCTGGACGAACTAGGACATGAGAGGAGCTTGTTCTTAATTTTTTGGTTGTGTTCCTCCTTGCTGCTGTCAATCACGCGTTTACAGTGATTTCTGGCGTCGATAAAACTGCGGTGGCTCTCAGCTTTCGGATTTTTCCTCCATTCTCTGTAGTGTTGGTTTTTAGAGGTAACTGCATCTCTACAACGCTTATTGAACCATGGCTTATTTTTGGAGGGATGCTTGACGACATGAGGAATATAGGCTTCCATGCCGGATATTAATACCTCTGTTATTTCTTGGGCGCAAGCTGATGGGTCTCGTGACTTGAACCAGACGTCGTTCCAGGGAAAGGACTGGTAGTATTCCCTTAGGTCATCCCACTTGGCTGATCCGTAATGCCAGACCCGACGAGGCTTTGCATGGTGGAGATCTGGAGAATGCATTCTGCATAGCGCCGAGACGGTGTTGTGGTCTGACGATCCCAGTGGGGCGGTTACCTTCACTGTGTAGACCGTTGGAGCAGTTGTGAGATATAGGTCCAACAGACTAGCAAAATCTCCGTGGCGGCTGGGAATCCTTGTTGGTTCTTTGACTATCTGCTCCAAGCCGCAGCTGATAGCGAAGGCTTCAGCTTCACGTCCCTCGTCGTCCGTTTTGTTTGAGTGTGTCAGCCAGTATGAGTTGTGAACGTTGAAGTCACCCAGAAAGACTATCTCTGAATGAGGGTGATCTGATTGCAGCGCGTCCACAGTGGCTGAAAGCCTCTCGAAGAGCTCTTTGCAGTTGTTACTGCTTGGTGGCCTATAAATGCAGCATATAAATTTGGAATTATTTTGGAAGGATATTTTGAGCCATATGATGTCAAATCCTTCCAGTTCGAGCTCTTCTTCTCGATGACAAGAAAGCCCAGATTTAACGTACACGCATACGCCAAACCTACGTCTAAATCGGGTGTATAAGTCATATCCGGGATATCTAAAGCAGTTATCCATTGTTGAAGAGCCGACTTGAGTTTCCGTAAGAGCCAGAATGTGTGGCTTCTCTGCCTGAAGGTGTTGATGGACAGAGTTTATGTTGGAGGCAAGACCTCGTATATTTGTAAAGTCGGCTCTGAATAAGTTTCTCTGGCCTTCGGGCCTGTCGTCAGTGTGAAGTTGCTGCGAAGGACGGCTTCTGTTGTTAGCCTGACGAGGAGTGGCAGCACAATTCTTTAAACAGTCTTCGCTTAATGTTCCCCCCGGACCACCTGGCACCCGGAGATCCGAACGGCCAGGTATTTTACCTCCGGAATCTTTTGATCCTGGAAGAGCCATTGAGCATTTTTTTACTTTTAATTAATCCAATTTGTCACTTATGAGAAACCGAGAACATCAGCCCAGCGACGGAACATGAACCGTGAGGCCATTTGGCGCCGCCTATTTCCGGGAACCTATTTCTAGTTTCCCGGAAATATTCCGATGTGGGAGTGATTGCACCGCGGGCGAAGCTAAGTGACTGCACTTCTCCCGCCTGTGGCTGATTGCAGAGATAATAGTACATGATGCACCGTCGTCGGTGCAAGGTGTACCATCACCTCTGGGCGATGGGGTCGCCACATCCCTACGCCTATGACACATTTACATTTATATTTCATTAATAAAGTTGTAAGTGATATTTTAACTCATTGTACCTAAATTATTAAGAACTATGATTAATTTACTTATGACTGAATTCTTATTGATAATACTTATTAAAGATTTAATGGTAATACAATACATTAATAAACTTAATAATCTTATTCAGGATGTGCAATTTTGGTACAAAATTTTGATATCATTTTACCTTACATGACAACAAATGATTCGAAACGACAAAAAAAAACGATTATAAATTAATTCCAAATTTAGAATTATAAATGACTAAATCTAATAACTATGGTATCTATTTAACGTGAAATTTCATTCTCTACAACTTTAATTATATGCATCTTTTGATGGGAGTATGTCTTTTCAAGATATGTGGTCTTGGAAAGCAGCAAAATGTAAGTTTGCACTAAAATACGAATTCTTTATCATCTTTAGCATTAGATTTCGGCAATTTAACTGAACCAAATTTGATGTTTTATATACCATTTTATGCAATTCTAGTCTTCTTCATTATTGGATGGAACGAGATTTTCCGTCCGGTGCACCATTTTCCAGCTACAAGCAAAAAACAAAAAAAAGTGCAAAAATTTGACAGTTTGGGCTGTCAAAAGTTAAGCTTACCACCTGCGACGGTGCAAACTCAAACTTGCACGTATCTAGGACCCAATAAAGGTATTAAGACGATTTCCAGCCTGCTGGGAATTAATTCCAGAATCCGGTTTTTTTTCGACTCTGATTGGCCTAAAAGCTACGTACCTCATGAGTGGCGGACGGTACTTTCCATTCCTCCACACCTTTTCTGAATCCGTCTGGAGTCTTAGTCAACCTATGCCCGAGGTATTTTACGTCCCAAAGATGGCATTTTTTGGGGTTGAGCTTTTGCTTCTCTAAACCATTGAAAAACTTGTCTTAGTCGGAACAACTCTTCTTCAAAATCCTTTCAAAACACATAGTCACATTATCGCTGTCTTCCAAGCTAATCCTTGTAGTACAATATCCGTAAGTCTTTGGAAGGTACTGGGAGCATTGCATAGACCTATGCAATACTACATGTCCTATTTATAAGACAGGCAAAATAATGATCCTAAGACACCATTACATTATTAGTTCTCACTTTAGATTTATGAATAGCACAGGTGCAACAATTTGTGCTCTTCAAGTTACCAAGTTAGCTAAGATGATAGCAAAAAACAAATGCTATTTCCTGGCGGAGTAGTTAATAAAGTATGTATCTTTCAACATTTGTGGTTGGCCTGTGGTTAAGCATAATAAATCAAAGACGAACCACCAGGATAAGTTTCAGAAGCTACATTACAAATGTTCTCTAAGCGCCATTCATCGTTAGACTCAATTCCCGTCCTACCATGTTTACACATTGCAACAATTCCTGAAGGCCCTGAATACTATAGCTCAGTATTACATGCTTACACATTCTAACAATTCCTGAAGGCCCTGAATACTATACGTCAGGATTATTTACGCATTTACACGTATCTCTAAACCGACTGAACTAAAGCTGACTACACTGTTAATCACAGAGTATTTATAGAAAAGTCGCTAGTTAGTGCAGTATAAAATTTGAATTTTAATTTTTAGAAAATGTATATATGTATATAACGTAATCGGTATTCGTCGCGCCATCGTCCTTACACTGGAAGTTACTTTATCTTCTATTGGCGCTGATTATAATTTGCCTTTTCCGTCAGTGACATTTCGAAGGATTTTTCTGACGGTGAAAATAAGGAAAATTATTTCCTGTCATAACAGGAAAAGACAAGATAGTCAGTGGGATGTCAGTACGTATCATTGCTGTACACATAGATGACCTCCTTTCTAGTACTATCTCCGATGCATGATATGATGATCAGGAGACTGGTACATTCGTTATCTGATCCAAAAATTCGATGAGATTGGGCTAACGGAGACTGAACCTTCATCGAACGTTTTTTTATGGTTAGCCTCCCTCAAAGGCTGAAAGCCTATGACACTATAGAAGCGCCGCTAGAGGATTACTAAAGGTATACACTAGATTTGAAGTTCTCCAAAAGAAGGAATGCTGATTGAGACTGGTTCGGGGAGTAGGGACCTCGACCTGGTAAGGATGAGCTCGTAGAGCCTCTCTAATGTTCCTCGTTGGAACGGCCTTTGGTATTATTATCTGGGGGAGCTCACTCGAACCAGTCACACTTCTTCGGTGTTCCAGGCTGTGTTGGTATGATTTGTGAGGTTAGGCGTATTGATTAGTCTAATTGCTCTCTTCTGGATAGTGTCCAGAAGCTTTAGAGAGTGCTTCGGAGCGCATCCCACACATGAGAGCAGTACTCCAATGATGGTCGGATCTGTGTCTTGTAGAGCAACAGTAGTTGCTCTGGTGTATACAACTTCCTACAAAGGAACAAAACTCTAGGTTTCTGGAATGCCGTTTTAGCAATACTAACAACGTGGTCATTTCAGGATATGTTATTGTGGATGTTGATCCCCAAATGCTTGACTGAAGGTGACTCGACTATTGGGTGACCCTCCGTTTCCACAGTTGGTGAGGCAACGTGAAAGATTACATCTTTACCTGCATAAATAAGGACAAGGTAACCTTGAGTAATCCTAAGACCCAATACTAACCCACCCATAGTCTATATCCTTCATCATTCTGCAGCCATGCTTGTAGGAATCAAGATAACTGGGCAAGTGTTTTGTAATTTATTCATCATCAGTTTTTGATGCTCGTAGAAATCAAAATTACTGGGTTTTGGCAGTAACTTATCTTGTCAACTGCAACAGGCAATTTTGTACGTTAGCCTCCTAGTTATGAAAGTGGAAGGATACCTAATATTCTAATCAACTTCATCAGTTTTCTTCGGTTGATATCGAGGATAACATTGCCTGACATGAACATGTTGCTGGAAGCGCCAGATTGGTGACACAGAAGCTGGGGGTTCATTGTAAAAAGATATACTCGTCTGAACAATTGTTATCTACTGTTCCACAAAGCTCATATTGGACCATCTGCAGGGAAGTGTTTCTAAGAACCCTGAGGACCCTTAAGTTTACAAATCCAAAATCGAGGCTACCTCTGGCTGATGCCTTAGATAAGAAAAGAGAGGGGATACCGCACGCCCGTTTGATGCTATATGAATCAGCTGTGACCGAAAATAAATAGCTATTTGACAGCTGTCAAAATATTTTTTTATGATATTTAGCGCTTTTAAAACCAATTATTGTAAAATATTGTGGTGTGCATAATGGTAGGGTGTGCAGCTTACGGTTGTAAATGCCATAGCAGCAGGAAGAAGCCAGGAATCACATATCACAGGTAAATTTATTATCACTTTGGTACATTTTTGGTGCCATTTGTTAACAGAAATGTCAGTTGCGCGTTTTTCCTCTCTTTCCTTGTCTAAGCTTGATACCATTAGTGTGGTTATTAATATTACGAGAAACCTTCAAGGAAGAGGACGTAAAAAACTTGAAAACATAAGATAACGTAGAAATAAAGGAACGAGGAAATGTAAATGCCTGTGCTTCGCGATAACAAAAAATACAACAACAGAGGAAGAAACAAAAGATAGCCTGAGACAAACACAAGATCCTATAAAAGATAACTCCAGTATAAACTATAAAGACTAGAATAAAAGCATCAGCGAAAAGACCAAAAAGATGATCTATGAAATAATACGTAATAAGAAGTATCATGAGATATGAGAAGATGCTATGGCCTCACCAGAAAAGACAGAATAACAAATGATGAGATGATGAGGAAAATGGAGGTGGAAAAAGATGCTCTACAATATATAGAGGAAAGAGAAGACCAATATAGTATGGCCACATACGTAGAGTAGAAAATACATCTCTAAACAAAGTTCCGGAATGGAGCCCCAGGCAGTTAAGAAGAAGAGGAAGACCTATAAGATCGTGGGAAAATGAATTCGAGGAAGCCATAACAAGAAAAGGGCTGGAAGACGAGGACTGGGAAGACCTTCAAACTTCGAAATATTGAGAAGAGTGGTTCAACTGACATTGTTCATATTCAATATGCCCTACAAGGAAGAATGTTTATTCGATTGAGCTTCCTGCGAGTGACTTCTGCATCTCCCTTTAGAGGGCAGCATAGACTGACTCGCTGGTGTTCTTCCGTGCGAACTCCTGGTGAAGGAACATTTTGAACTCTAGGGAGCAGTAAAGCAATTAGGAAAGAGGAAAGAGACAAGAAAATCTTGAAATTATGAGAGAGATTAGACACAACGATTCTGGATACAGATTCTAGACATGAAGATATCAATTGATAAAGACGTATAGTGTCTCGCGTAGTGTAAATACATATCTACACGAAACTGTTCCTTACATGGCATGAGTGTTTTTGGCAGCTACCTATGAATAAATGGTAAGATCGACTACTCAACTTATATTTACATTCTGTTCTAATAAAATGGATATTATGAACAATCTACGCGAATATAATAGACGAGAACGCAAACAAATAAAACATGAATAAACTTTAATTGCTCTGACAGTCATATCGTATGGTGAATGATGAATATTAATTCAGATATAATCAAGATCGAACATCACGTATCTGCGTAACATATTCTCATTTGGTGTAAAGTTAGCACAGCCAATTTTCATAGGTGAAATCTCACCCTTAATATTGCCGCAAGTCTGCCAACCCACTTTTAAAGCTTAATTCAGATGCACACGACATCCGACGATACGACAGTACGAAACTATTCCTATTGGTTGAAATATTCAAAATGTCTAATCAAAATATTTCAACCAATAGAGACAGTTTCGTACCGTCGTATCGTTGGATGTCGTGTGCATCCGAATTAAGCTTAAGAAGGACGTGCCAAAGTAAAAAATAACAAGTGTAAATGTTCAGTTTTACGTTATTAAAAACGAAAAAAGTACCCACAAAAACTCCTAAGGCTTTATTTTCTCCTCCAGAAAATCCCCCAGGAAATAATGACCCCCAATATTTCCCCCAGTAGGCTGGAATACCCCAAATTTGGGGGAAAATCCCCCAGTATAGCAACCCTGATGGCCGGCGACCGAGCGCGAGCGGCTTATTTAGCGGCAGTGAGGGCGGAGCTACGCTTGGTGCCCTACAAAAGCACATAATCTGCCTAGAAGGCTAGAAGGGACGTGCCGCGCATTGCAATGCCAAGTTACGCCAGTGCTAGCCAATTAAAAAAAATTGAGTCGTATAATCTCCGCCACTGGCAGGATACGCACCCCAAGACCTTTGCATAGTTCAATCAGTCGTTAGGCAGCGAAGTCCGACCCTGGCGCCCGGGTGGCGCCACTGCTCCCACCGGAGTCTAGACCGGTTGTCCGCGCTGTTGTCACGTTGTAACAAAATTCCTGATGTTGAAGATATCTCCCGAGTGAATCGGCGAGTCCAAGAACAGTATAAGTGCAGAAACATAGTTTTCAGATAAATTAAAAAATATGTTAACTTCAAAACGAGTAATGTAACTGTATTCACCATCATATAAAAGTTGTTATAATTCTTTAGACCAATGATAATACAACATTAGATGCGAAAGTCTCAGCCCCTCCAAGCTATTAAAAAAATAGTTTATGCCCTTGTACTGTTCTTGAACTCAGTCTTCTTTTTACAGGCTTTTTTGTATTTTTTTTAGTTTTAGCGTATGATAAGGTTATGCCAACGTCAATAGAGGGTGCTAAGTAGGCAAAAATTGTTTTATTATTATTAACGATATCGCGAACCGTGGCGCTGACAGCCAACAATGAGTTGACCAATGACGTTAAAATCAGTATATGTCCTGGGACTTGTAATGTTTTTCATCCGCAACGCCGTAGACTTGTAATGTTTTTCGTCGCAACGCCATAAACAGGTGGCCCGTATAATGGGGTTATTCTTATGCTTTGTAATCTTTTTAAGCGCAAGCGACAGATCTTCGTATTTTAAATGTTTTGGCCATCTTAAGTAAAAACACCATTTTTTGTGGACTTTTACTGTTCTTGGACTCCCCGATTCACCTGGCTTTTATGATAGCAACGCAAATGGATCATTAGGGTGAGGCACGTGCCTCCATACCATCAGACTTTACTGCCATACACGTACACATATCGTATCATTCCGAATTGCTTTTGATAAAAATAAAACACATGTTTGGCCCTTCATAACCCACCAGCCGCTTTAAAACGTTTACTTTAGAATAATGACAAGGTTTCTTGGTTCATACAAGAAATTACGAAATATTAAGTAAAATGCAGAAATCTAATATTAGTATTGTTATGACAAATGATGTACACAGTTACAGTACCCGATTCCAAAATGATATTTATCAAATAAGTTCAAGAACAAATATAGGTCTAAATAATCCATTTCTACAAGCCAGTAAGGCATACAACAAAATTCCAGAGACCACTAGAAACGTAAAAAATTATATAATATTTGTTAAACAGGTGAAAATGTATTTAGGTATAGTTAGTAAGTAAATTTATGTATATATATGTGAATCTTTCCATCTCTCAAAGACAGATATGAAATTCTAAGTATTATCGAGGCCAGGGCTTTTAGCACTGTTCAGAGAATTTGTTGTTTGAAATGTAATGATTATACGAAATAAAAGAAGTTTAAATATAAAAAAAAAATTGGGGCTATTTTTTGCTTCTACGATTTATCCTTTATTCCGCGAATAAAAATTCGGCAATATTCGCTATTCATGTCTGCAACATCAGTTTATTCCAAAGCTGATAATCGCATTCGATTATCCAATATATTGGTTGGGTCAGGTTTCATAAACATTCGGATCTCGATGAATTTCAATTTTCATTTCTTATAACTCGCTAGCGCTTCAGGTACCGTATTGTCGCAGCTCTGTGCACATTAGGCAGGTTAAGATGTTGAGTGGGTGGATAGTGAGTTTTGAGTACTCTGGCGAATAGGGAAAGGCGAGCAGGCTAGTAAATAGCCTGGAGATCAATAGTTGGTTGCTCGTACAAGCACCACTACAATTAGTTAATTATGGTCCACACTGTACTAGTAGCTATCTTGCCTGTTGCTGGTGCCAGCAACCTCCCCCTAACCCATTTACTATACCAATAAAAACACCTCTTGGTTTTTTTTGTTCTTGTATGTGTAGTTTTTCTTATAATTGGAAGTTTGTTCTGTTGGGAAATAAACACTTTACTTAATACAACACGTTAGAACATCAAAAAGATTTGCGCTTATAGGTCCAAATTTTTTACTAAACACGTTCGAGCTGTAACCGTCTGTAATTTTATGACACTCACTTCTCAAAAAGTTAATCTCTTTTAAGAGGTATTTACTATACAAAGTAGAGTGCACGTTTTTCATGGAATCATCTGTACCTATATGAAGAATAAACCTACTTCTGTCTGTAAGTCTAAATATGGTTGGGTTAACCCTCCACTGATAACATGCAGTGTCTGAGACCGACGGATTTGAATTTCCTCGCTCAAAAGAAAACGCGTAGCTTATGACTACTGCGCCTCCTGGTACTTGTCTAATTCAGTCAGCCATAAACGGCAACTGGTGGAGTGTGTAGCGTCATCGAGATACACAAGAAATTGGTCTAAGTGAAGTTACCTTTCACGTTATACTTTTAATAGAAACAGTGGCTTGCAAGATCATTGAAGAAGTTGAACAGTAAGCTATTTTCTTTGTTTTATTATGATTTATTGATATGTCATATTCTCAGGCATTATCTACAAGTATGGCATACATGGGCGCCGCCAGGGGGGAGGGGCAAGGGGCACTGCCTCCCCCCCTGGCAAATCAAATCTAACATACATACATGGAAACTGTTACTCCCCTCCTCATGCGAGCGCAATTAAAATTTTCCTCTCTTTGCCACCTACGACTTGTTCCCATGAACGATCATTCAGTACGCTAAGGAGGGTCAACACCTGGTTGAGGTCAACAATGAGCGAAAATCGATTGACTGGTTTATGTACGCTCAGCGTTCACAGAACAAAGTTGACTGTGATAAAACGCAATTGATAAAAGTAGTAATCAACAAATTTGCCCAAGACCGAAGGAAGCTAGAGTTCGATTTCAAATCACTTCTCTAGTCTTTTTTCTAACAGTGAATACAAAATGCAGATTTATGTTTTATAGTTAGTTATTTTTTCAATGTATTTTTTTCTTGTTCTTTCATAATTCTTGTTCTTTATTGTTCTGTATGTTTGTTCTTTTATTGTTTTTAATTTAGATAGGTACTGTAATGGGTATGGGTACAATCCTATTGTTGTTATTTAAGACGTTTACCTCTTTTATCTTGCATATGTTCTGAATTATTTTTTGTTTAAATACAGAAAAAAAATCATGACAAGAAATATTCTTTTTGCCCCACTGGCTTTTTTTTCTGGAGGCGCCATGATGGCATATTCTTATGAAAGGGAGCAGGAGCGATTACTGCGCCTATTTGAAGAAGCTCCGACTCTTTCTTCATCAGAAGCGGAAGACGATGATCTCAGTTTGCAAGGAGAAAGTTTACCCGCTCCGAACCCAATCCATGGTCGATGCGCATTTTGTAGTAGCAAGAAAAACAGGAAAACTAGGTCTTCTTGTACAGAGTGCAATAAATATCTATGTGTCTGGAACACCTTACTGAGCCATGCAATAAATGCTATGCCGAAAAAATGACAAATATGATGGATGAAAGTTTCAGCCTGTCCAAACAATTGATAATCAAAGTATGAATTAGTATGTATCATTTGAGTGTTATCTTTTTGTTACCATTTTTAAAAATGTTGATTATAGTTTAATTTTTTTTATATTTTGAAACATATGTAAGACTGTCAAGAATTGCGTTGTTATATTTGTTCATTTTTTATATCTCCTGTGAATTACAAATGTAAACGGTTATCAATAAATATTAACACACAATGATATAAAATTACTTTCAAATTGAAATTATTTGATAGTACCTGTTATGTCCTAATATAGCTCTAGTTATAAAATTCGGTCTCATAGCCCGATGTTCCCAACTATGATACTTTTAGTCACGTTATCTTTGAAAGTTTAATAGAGTTTTTGGACCACTTAAAATAACGTCGAAAATATGCGAAAAATCCTCTTTTTTTCCCTATTTTTGAACCTGTAAAAGTCGCACATCTTTTGTTCTTCTTCTTCTTCTTAACATGCCATCTCCATCAATGAAGGTTGGATATCACAGTGGCAAATTCTTCTCTGTTTTCAGCGGTTCTTATCAATTCTTCGAATCCCAGGCCGGTCCACTGACATATTTTTTGTTATTTGACGATTTAATTATTGTGTTCGGGTATAACCCTTAAAGCGTTGAACTATCCTCATTATATTATTGACTATGGATGAAATCTTTCAAAATATTGATGGATGGATCACTAATTCCTTTTTATTTTTCCACATGAATGTTGAGTACCATACAACATTTGATATTCGAGATCAAATATAGGTGGAAGCGTGGACGATGAAACTTCTAAGCATATGTAGGTTTATTGTACAATCTTCTGCAGTGAACACACCACTTTTTGTTCCATGTCAAGAATAACGGCAAAAATTATCAACATCATTGAACGAACGCACGGGAAAAATATGGTGGTCACAAAACAGGATAGCGGCAACCACAGCATGGCGGCAATACAAACTCAAGCGCACATGCCCACAAAACATGTTATAGGGTATATTAAGCGACAGTCCGGTCCGACATAATATGGAGGGAGATTTGGATTAGAATTAGAACAAGAGTTTTTTTTTAAGTACTACATAAAACCTCTGTGAAGCGTTTTTTCGCAATAGTTAGAAATACGTAAAGCGTTGTTGTATAATAAATTGAAATCTCTGTTAAAACATTCTCTTGGCTTGACACTTAAGAGAAAAGGAGAGATTGTTTTTTAGGACTGTGCTGAATATAGCATAAAATAGATTTCGAAAAATATCAAAGTCTAAAACGGTGTTAACATTTTGAATGAGCTTACATATGAAACTGTCAGAATATGTAAAATGATAAAATATACTGAAATAAACGTCAATATTGCGTAATATTCGATACATTATTTCATTTAGTACCTAGACGTTATTTTTTTGTCAGTTTTTGGTCTGCTGACGTCTTTCCACGAGATATCACCAGATAAGATGACTGTTTGGCGTGCGTCTGCTACTTGGGTTTCCTAGTATTCTTTGTATAACTCGGACATCCCGCCGCTTGTAACACGCTTGCCAATATACCGGCAATGATTTTATATTTTCGTGACCGTAGATTTCAAACTTGGTTTTTTCTAATGGTATTGCGGTCAATTAAATGAAACAATTTTCCTTTCCACGACGTTTCGGTTTATTATATCTAAACCATCGTCAGGTGTATTTTGCTTTAGTTTGTTACATATTTAAACATAATTCTGTTTCCTGAATCCTCAGGGACGGTTTCGCTTAAAAATATGTAACAAACTAAAGCAAAATACACCTGACGATGGTTTAGATAGAATAAACCGAAACGTCGTGGAAAGGAAAATTGTTTCCTTTAATTGACCGCAATACCATTAGAAAAAACCAATATACCGGCCTCAAGCCCAAGCTAGAGCAATATAAGTTGCCATGTCCCCCATTATACATCTATATAGCACATCGATTCTCACCAAATTTTGCAGAAATTTCACTTTTAACGGAAAGGGGGCGGTCAATTATGTAATTTTCAACAAAAAAATTTGCGGACGAAGTAAAAAAAGTTAAAACTCGGTATTTTCAACACATTTTCCTATCAAACTCGTACAAAACAAGGCGATTTTGCAACCGAGAGCTTCTCTTGGTACTCTTGACAGATGCCACAACTGTCACAGGGATACGGTATTGCCAAAGTGTGTATATAACCTAACACCTAACATACCCTACCTACAACACCTAACCTAACACCTACAGTAACCAACAACTGCACTAACAACCAACTAGCTAGGTTAGGAGTTAGATAAGGAGGTGGATAGGTTAGGTGGTGGCTAGGTTAGGTTAGGTGGTGGCTAGGTTATGTTAGGTGGTGATTAGGTTAGGTTAGGTGGAAGCTAGGTTAGGTTAGGTGGTGGCTAGGCTTATTATTAGGTTAGGAGGTGGCTAGGTTAGGTGATGGTTAGTTTACATCTTATGATAGGTGGTGGTTAGGTTACGTGTTGGATATGTTAGGGTATTAACTGTATAGGTCCCTAGATGTTAGATATTGAGCACATGTTGACAACACCGCATCTTTATCACATTTTTGCGTCTGTCAAGCGCGGGTCTCGAATCCTAAACTCGTCTTGTTCTGTACGATTTTCTTAGGAAGATGTGTTGAAAATACCGAATATAACATTTTTACTGTAAAAAAAGTGCTTCGTCCGAAAGGAATTTTTTTAGTAGAAATGAAATGATAAGCCGTCCGCTTTCCTTTTTAAAAGTGAAATTATCGTAAAATTCGGTAAGAATCGATTTGCTATAGACCCGATATATTGTGTAAATATTATTGGAAAAATAGATACGAAAT
The DNA here is from genome assembly GCA_951848785.1 of Callosobruchus maculatus. Taxonomy (NCBI): domain Eukaryota; kingdom Metazoa; phylum Arthropoda; class Insecta; order Coleoptera; family Chrysomelidae; genus Callosobruchus; species Callosobruchus maculatus. Next base: position 25,392,565 of record CATOUR010000014.1, on the reverse strand, counting down.
AAAAAATACGAAATAAGAATTTTTATTATCACGTAGTAACGTAAAGTATGAGCTATTTAAGATTTTAGGGGGAGCCATGGCCCACATGGCCACCCCCTATGACCGCCAGTGCTAAATCTAATTCCTTAATCTGGCCCCCGACGTGAGCCTCGTAGTACTCCGCTTTGGAGCCGCGTCTCCTTCTGGCGTAACATCGGCAACGTCGCCGTCCACGTCCGCGCCGTCCTCAGGCGACGGCTGTCGGTCGTGCCGCCGCCGTTGCCGCGCCGTTGCCGCGTCAGCGTCACGGCGTCAGTCGCTTTCGGTGTTCCAAGGGATGTGGATCGCGGCATGCCGTGTTGGCCACTCGCCGTCGACGTTACCTACCCCTAACACGCGGGGGTAAGACACATTCGCGCGTCTTCGCGACTAGTGATACAGTGCCTTCGATTCGGGAACACGGGCTCAAAACCGGTTATTAATTACTCCCGGACACTCACGGTAAGGTTAGAGAACACACAGACGCAGCAAGTGCAGCGGAAGAAAGCTTTAAAGTTCTATTCGTACAGAATTCTAATAGCCCCGACGTTTTTAATTAGAAATCAACTTATTATTACCCTTGTTGAACACACTAGCAACGTGATAGGAGAGAGAAACGACAAGCCGGAAAGTTACAGCACTTATTTTCATCAGAATTCATATACCTGCTTCTTATCTACACATCGCAGGATTTCTTAATAGCCTACGCCTTCAACCCTTATACTGCAGCAAAAGGAAGAAATACATAGCTTTCCTAAGATACTTATTACTTTCAAGAAACAAGTGCCTGCCCAGAAACCTGGCTATCAAGACCTAACCTATTTGTTCAAGTTTGAAATACTAGTTGCTATCTCAGAACCTTCGAACACAACAAGGTTTAAGATAATAGTCAATGTGCGCTTGCAGTTTGGCCAGGGAGGTGAAACAGCTAAGCATACCTGAAAAATACAAGGAAGGTAACAAATTTATACCTACATTTAAAAGATTTAAGATCAAGCAACAGAACCAAAACAACAGTCTGCAGTTACTACTTGCTGCACTATAAATAGTCACCACCACCTTATCACTATTGCATCATATACAGCTACAAAGTTGCATTGACTAATTTTCAAACCATTCAACACACGATTCGAAGTCCTGTGATAACTGGCAAAGAATGTCTATCAGATATCAACAAATGAAGCTGAAAGATACGTTTTCGAATCATATTGGTAACTGTAGAGATTGGGATTTTTGAAGACTGAATTTAATTGAATAGACTATTTAAAGTACTTTGACGTCACTGGAGATTAAAATACGGTTATCGCCCTGGAAAAGTAGCCTTGACGCACTCTGGAATAATCAGAGAGCTTCTCAAGTTACTTGTAGACATTTCAAATCCGTTCTAATGAGCTGTATACGTACTATAAGAGGTTATAGAGGAGATGAATTTGTTTCATGTACAAAAAACTTAATTTTCTTGGAAAAGTTACACTCTAAAGGAGCTTTGGGTATCAGACGAAAGCTTTTTGTATTAAGGACTCGTACTAGAGGTGGCATTGGAACAAGAAGGATAAATAATGCCAGGAAAGTGTTGATTAGTGGAATAAGAAAATTTCGTACTAGGAATTTGAGTACTAAAGGAGTGGATTGTGTAGTATAAGCAGTCTGAGAATCATTTGAGTGTTCTGTGTCAAGGAAACTTGTTTTGGGTACCGGAAGACTAACCGGGGACTACTTTGGTGATAATATAGTCGATCGTGGATATCAAGATAGTCGTGATAGGCGGCAAAGTGAGTAGCGGGGAGCTGTGCAGCGGTGGCACCGTGGCCCCCAAATGGTGCCGGTGCGACCGTCCCAGCCCCATGTTCCCTTTCCGGTCGCGCAGGTCGAACTTGACTCGCCGTCTGAGCAAGGCCACGCGACGCGGCGTTGCCGGCTGCTCGCCTCAAGCGGACGCCATCGCGGCACTGCTCAAGAAGCTGCAGGACGTCCAGCTGGAGACGCTGTTCAAAGCTGTGGAGTCCAGAGGACGCGAACCCACAGGGTGCGTACTGCTGCCCTTCAAGGAGGAACCGCACCTGCTGTGTTGCCAGACGTGGAGGTGGCCCGACTTGCGCAGCGGGGAGGAGCTTAGGAGATTGCCTAGTTGCCGGTCCAGGGGGGACAAGGTCTACGTGTGCTGCAATCCCTATCATTGGAGTAGGATCTGCGTACCTGGTATGTCACATTCTCTTAGTTTCTCGAAGACAAAATATGGATTTAAGTAAATCTTTCCAATCATTTCCCAAACGATCAAACATAGACATAATGCGATGAGTCACTTAGTGTTGGAGCTTTGGAGTCCCATGGAGGTGAAGCACTTGAGTTCATGATATTAACAAATCGTCACCACCGTTCGGGTGCCGTTTCTTTTATTCGTTGACGGTTTTACTGTCAGACATCCGAAATTTCTAGTTTTTAACAGCACTAGTACAAATAAAAGCAAGGATAGTATTAACCGCCCCTCTTTGGAAGAGCGTCCAATAACACATTATGGAAAAATAACAAACATACAAAGAAAGCTGTAAGCAGTCACCATCCAGTTCACTGGCTTCAGAAGGTATATGAAACTATAAAAAATGTTTGTGAGGTATTATAATTATCATCTAATGTACCCCTCTACCCTGCCATAAGGCTGAGTCTTCTAGGGGTGGGATTGTTTGGGCAACGTTTACATTACTCCTTATACGAAGACCTCGTCGAAGACTAATGAAAACCTCATCAACACATATTTGATGTCCTGTTTAATGTACGAAGTTTGCTCACAAAGCTAATATTTTTCATGAACTGCCGATGGTCTCGCGAAACACATAAATAAGTCTACCTTGCATGGGAGTTTCCAGGATTCGCTGCGTGAGGGTACCATCAGAGATCGAGAAATGCAGCATTGGGGGTTATCTTAGGGTGACTCTTCTTGTTTTGTCTAATAAACACATTTTTTAAATAAGTACACATTGGAGTGCGAGCGGCAACGTTGCTTGTACTATCAATAGAGCGAGGTAGCGCAATATCAATGATTATTCCCCATGCCTCGGTTTCATTTATTATACCAAATTCTTCCATCTTGCAGGATGCAAGGGAAATAAGGCAGAAGTTCAGTATAGGCCACTTTTATGAGCTTAGATGAAACTAAAAAGTACCGCCAATGGCTTGAGCGTTTTAGTTAATGATGGCCTGGGCGACCTGCTCAAGCTTAAGGAAAATTGAACTCATCCTACTGCGTTTGCTGGCACCTCATTCAAGCATTCTATGATACATCTACCGCATATTTGGATAAAGGACGGGCCCTTTAAATGATTTCCTGAAGTCCGTAGTTTCTTATTTCCTTGTCTAAATAGTAAATGGGGTTATGAGATAGAGAGGCATCTCTGGACATCTCCGTCAAGCTAGAGAATTAGTTTTAGGACTTCTGGCCAAGGTCGGATGGTGGTTCTGTCTCTCACTGAATAGAAGCCGGCTAAGGTTACTTGTCGGCCTGCTATCTGAGCATAACATCTTCAGACCTCACTAGTATGTGATGGGGATGACAAACGACCCAACGTGTGCACGCTGGCGCTGTGGCGAGACTATACTAGGTTCCAAGGGTCCTTGAACCTGAAGACGGGGCAGGTCCCAATATCATTTTCACCTTTTTGATGAGGGCTATTCCTCCGTTGAAATGGGGTTTTAACCTTTTTGGAACATCCAAAATTAGAGCCCCAAATTAGACCCAGAGGTGGTCTGCAAACTTTATTTAAAGCCATCTAAGGCGTGTCACTACTGAACATACAACATAACATGACATAACAAGAAGGGTCACTCAGTCCTTTGATCCATAGAGGCGAACCCCTTGAATTCCTAGTTAACAAGCCCTCGCCACAGACCAGGCACCGACGCAAGTGCTATCTTGTTTATTTATTAAGGCATTCTTCTTTGCGGCGTCGTGCATGGGAATTAATAAAAATTTACACATCATATTTAATGTTTATTTTTCAAGAACGTCAGTGTATCCAACTGCTATAGAACGTAATTTTCCAAGACATTATTTTTGCTTAAAATATGTGTCCGCAATCTAAACAATGCTTTGAAGCCACGGAATCCCTCTACTTGATTCCTTTTTTTGATTTGTATTATCCAGTCCTCGTGGATTATTTTATTCGCCAATAAAACGATATATCATCGTCAGACGAACAGGTTACGTTTTCCACAACATTTTGTCTGTGCAGTTTAAAACGTTGCAGACAAAACGTTGCGTATGGATAGAAAAATCGTGCATTTTTGAGGTCGGCATAGTCATCCATGTACTGCGCAGACAAGTCGGTGCGTGTAGACATTGGCTTCGTCTTTCGATACATTTTGTACATAATTTAACGAGAATGACACACCTTCCACAATTTCCTGGGAGCTTTTGAATAAGTTTATCGCGTTATACGGAAGTTTCCAAGGAATTTGGCGTACCAAATCCAACCAATATAGTTGATAACAGAGACAAAAAGAAGGCATATGACATTTCGGCAGGAAAATTCAAAGAAAGTGTTGTAAAAGAGTTAGTGAAATCTCGTCGATTAGGGGAGTTGACAGTAATACAAGCCATATTCTTCGTACTTCGTTTTGTTGTACTTCTTAAAGAATTAAATGGTTTTGCCAATCATTAGGTTCACCATGTAATTCACGCAGTTATCTGACGTGGGCAAAGTGTTGTCCATGGGCTCGGTTTCTCAGTCCAGTTCATTTGTTTCCTCTTCTTCACAAGACAACATGCAAACCGAGATGCAAACATTGACCAGAGTAGTACTTCCTCCATGATCGATGTCAAAAAGACTGCGTGAAAATGAATCCAAAATGGCACACCATGTAAACGCTCTATTTTTGCAACGTTTTAATTCAGTATTAAGACTTCATAGACAAAACGTGGTGACCAGCCTTAAGGAGGACAAGCAAACAATCTTGAAGCATCTGCCACAAAAAGCAATTTAAGCAATGTTACGTTATAAACAAACGATTGTATGGCCTGTTCACGTCACAGGTGTTGATTACGACACGTATTTTTATCTGACAGCAGTGCACAAGTCATTATTTGAGCAAAGTGGTTTGTGATTACCGTATACAGCAATTGATTAATCTAATGAGTGTTCTATAGCAAACTGGTTGAATCGGCAGATATCTCAGGTTTTACGATTAGGCGTCTTTTTTCTCAAAGCTCTCTTCCTGCATTTATGTAAATGAGATTGACAGTTGTGTCCGTCGTTGCTTGCACACCAATGGGCCGTAGCAACGTTACCTAATGGCCATTTTTATTTACTTAATGAACAGTTATATTTTCTAAACGTAATGGCAGGAGAGATACCAGCTAGTTGCGTGGCGTGGATTCGAAAAAACGCCTAAAATCCTACGCTGTATCGCCCACCGTCAATTTCGAGCCATTAGCACAGCGGATAATAAGGAAGGAATTAGAGAGACACGTTCATAAGGTCTGTCTCCTCGCCTCATGAAAACAGTTGAATGAAATAGGTAATTAATTCAAAAGTCCAACGTAAAATCGTGTTAAAATAGATCGAGGCTTACTGCATATGAGGTGTTGAGAACTAAAGTGGCCTATACCACAAAAACGAAAAATGTGGAAAACTTGGCCTATGATTGATTTGCCAGAGATAAATGCTACATATATCATTATAGCATTGCATAGTTCCTTTGATTTGCAAATCTTTACTAGCGTTTTTCTCAGCTTCTGAATTCTGGGAATATGCCTCTCTAGCTCTCAACGCCTCATATAATATATTATATATAACTTACAGGGGTGACTACAGTTGTAAGGTTCATTGTACTAACTTTTCTAAATCTGAAATTCCAAGGTAAAGGCTAGGACAGTTGAAATAGTGCAGTGCTGTGCAAGGAAAGAAAGTAAACCTTGCTAGAGTAGGTTAGGTTAGGTTGAAAGGGAGCGGGACAATTATGCCTCCTTCAACGAAGGCTATAGTCGTGTTGGGTGAAACCGAGGGTGAAACTTCCTTAAAGTCAGTAGGTTCCAGTTGAATCCGCAAGGGGTTCATACTCAGACGACGATGTCCCGTCAACAGACCAATCAGAATGCGCAGGTCATTCCTGTTCCATTCTATGATCGGCGGGGGGTCTGATGAACACCTTCGAGTGTATAGTAGCCATGGTGCATCTTGCCAGTGCAGGAGTGCTTCCCTTTATGCCTAAGCGGGGTTTTTCGCAATGTCCGCGAATGGTTCTGGTCCTATGAACACAGACCTGTTTCCACCTCTTGTTAGTATGTCGGCCAAAGCATTGCCTTCCATCCCGCTATGATCTGAAAACCAAACCAAAGTTATTTTGTTCCTTGTTCCAAGTTCGTTGAGGAGATGTATGTAGTTCCATACAAGTCTTGAGTCAACCGATTTGGAGCTCATTGCTTGGGCAGCCTGGCTATCTGAAAAGATTTAGATTTATTTGTCAGGAGTCTTTTGTTCATCAGCTATCATTTCTGCTTGGAAGATTGTGGTATACTTCCCAAGGTTTAGTGAAATCTCAATTCTTGGATTGGTATCAGCTACCCCCGCTCATGTCCCCAGTTCTGACTTGGAGTCATCCTTGAATAGCGCATACTACTGGAGTAAAATTAGTACCTTCTATATGAACTGAAAATCCATGCGAGCTTAGAGTAACTAGAGCAACAAATTCAACAAACTATGTTATAATAATTGGCCGAGTAATTGGCCAATGATCACATAAAGTGTGGTATCTGTGGCTAGGAAAGCTTAGAAATATTATTTTACTTTTAATAACAAAAATGCTTATTTTGAGATTGAACAGTGATCAGCATTGGTTAGCCTTGTGTGCATCTCTTAAAATGGTTGCATAACTCAAAAAAACATGTACAGTGATAAGCAGAACAAAAACTGATAATGTCATGAAGAAGAACTAGATAAAGGATAATTAAATGCCCCATTAGCAACCGAATACTCAATTTAAAAAAATCACACTCGTTCCTGTAATTTAGTATTAACAGAGAAAACTTTTTTTTTCTTAAAAAACAGTTGATTATCTATTAATTAGCTCTACGCTATTACGATATATATATATATATATATATATATATATATATATATATATATATATATATATTACCCGTCTGGGTCCGGGTTTAGAATGTTCCCAGGGTTTAATCTGCCTGTCGTAAGAGGCGACTAAAAGATTGGTAGTCCTTGCCTTAAAAGGGCCTATGGTGGTCACCGGTTGTGAAAGCAGGCGTATGAACCACCATAGTGAGGAAGCGGCTGCACCTATGTTAAGGACGGCTTCCCGACAGCGTCTGACCCCAGGTTAGGGGCGGCTGATAGCAAACCTGGCAGTAGGTATAAAATGCGCCCCCAGGAAGCCGACCAACATCAAACGGCTATTCGGTGCGTGGCGACACTGCGGGGATAACCCAAGCCAGGGATGAAAGCCGGCCGGCAACCTGTACAGGTCATCCCTAGGAGGCAATGTGGTCGGCTGCCTCTGAAATGTCGGCTGGGGGCCCTAAGGCTAACCACCGGACGGGCCCTACCTTCTGGTTCGACCGCCCCAGAAGAAGAGCACCCACACCAGGCCGGTATCGGAAGCCGGCTCTGGGCAAGGTGGCGGTGCCTCGGATCGCCCTGACGACGACACACGCAACGACATGGACTGTTTTAGGTGGACGACGGAACTGAAGGATGACCTGCTGAGCTGCTACGAGAGCAGTAGCCCGCGCCGTAGGGGATACATGGCCCGCATGCATGGGAGGTGGTGTGAAATGCATCCAGAGCATAGCACAATTACCTCCCAGAGCTTGCGGAACCAGGTATTTTACCTTCGGGGGCAGGGATACGTTCGTGCTCCAGCTCAGCCTGCCCCTCCGGCGACTGAAAGGCCTGTTAACCAGGCTGAAAGGTCGCCGATGAGGCCCGCTGAGAGGGAAATCGACGAAGCCGTCTCACATGGAGATTTCAGTGACCGAAGGGCCTTGCATAACAACAAGAGGTCCTTCAAGCTGGCAGATTTAAAGAGAGAGGATGAGGCGCTGAGTGAACGTCTATCGGAGGTCTCTGACATTTGGAGCATCAATTGCGAAATTTACGCTGCGGCTCTGAGGCTGGCTGGACAGGGGAGAGTGAGAGACTCTCCTGTCGAGAGAGCACAGAGGCGGGTGCGCCAGATGGAAGCGAAAATCCAGTTGGCTCGCCAAGAAGCATCCCGTATCCAGTGTGTGATGGAATATAGAGCGGCCGGTAGGCCTTTTACGCGCCGCGTGCGCCAGATAGCCCGAGAGCTAAGGCGCGACCATCACACGCTCAGTCAAGCGGTACTGGTTGTTGTCAAGCAGCATTGTCTTGACAGGATACGGACGCTAATCGCTGCTAAACGATCACTGGTGACGCGGGCGAGAGGTTTGGAGGAAAACAGAATGTTTTCCGAAAAGCCTGCTCGTCTCTTCCAACAGCGACCACCAGTTATAGGGCAGCCGCCAACTGCTGATCGCGTGGAGACTTTCTGGAGGGGCATTTACGAACAGCCCAAACCTCTCCAAGCAGACACTCCGGCCTTGGCGCAGTTCGAGTCCGTTTGTAGGAGGACTCCAAACTTGAATGTACTGCGTCACCCGATAAACACGGAAGAAATTCTTGGTGCCTTACGAGGCGCAAAGAATTTCGCAGCTCCTGGCCCGGATGGCATAAACACCTACTGGTTGAAAAAGTTTCCCAGTTGCCACCGGCATTTAGCTAGAGTTTTTAACTCGTGGCTAAATCAGGAGCAGCCAATTCCGGCTTGGTTTGTCGAGGGTCGAACCGTGCTTCTCCCGAAGACCGGAGATTTGTCTGATCCTAAAAACTACAGGCCAATAACATGTCTGAACGCATGTTACAAGCTCTTCACCAGAATCTTGTACATGCGTATCCTTCAAGCTGTAAATCCCGTATTTCTCAGCGTATATGAACAAAGAGGGTCTAAGAAAGGAGTAGCTGGCTGCAGGGATAACCTGTTGATTGACCGCTGTGTCACACAGGACTCCGTGCAGTACCTGCGAAACCTTTCTATGGCCTGGATCGACTATCGGAAGGCATTCGACACTACGTCTCATGAACTGATTGTGCGGCTGTTGGAATGTCTTTCGGTAGATGATCAAATAGTGGGATGCATCAAACAACTGATGCCGCTCTGGAAGACTCGGTTCACTATAACATCGGGTGAAACCAGGGTTCGGACAGAGTTGGTATCATTTAAAAGAGGGGTCTTCCAAGGAGACTCCTTGAGTCCCTTGCTCTTCTGCATCTCGCTACTGCCTTTGTCCATAGCGCTGAAAAATACTAAGGGATACAGCTGTGGCAAGCCCAATTACCGGAGGCACAAGGTCACCCACTTATTTTACATGGATGACCTGAAACTCTATGCCTCCGGACAACGCGATTTAGAGCAGTCGCTGAGGGTAGTGCAGGATTACAGTCAAGCTATTGGTATGGAGTTCGGGATAGACAAATGTGCCATGGTTCATCTCAAAAGAGGACGTTGCGGAGATAGTGAAGATGAGGAGCAGCTCGTTGATGGGAGCATCTTGCGACAACTGCATGCCGGAGATACTTATACCTACCTTGGAGTGGCGCAGCGTCACATCCAAGAGGCAGAATTGGTCAAAGAGTGTCTCCGCCGCAAGTATTTGCACCGACTCCGGCAGATCTGGTCGTCAGAACTGTCCGGCAAAAACAAAGTCGCTGCCACAAACATGCTTGCGGTCCCATTGTTGTTATACAGCTTTGGTGCTATCCACTGGAAAGTGGAAGAGCTGCGACAAATCGACATAAAGACCCGCAAAAGGATGAATATGGAGGGAAGTCTACATCCTAGATCCTCTGTCCCGCGAATATACCTCCCGCGACACCTGGGAGGGCGTGGACTATTGAGTTTGGAGCGTCTGCACAACAGAGTAGTACTGGCCACTGCCTGCTATGTTACGACGAGCACCGATCCCCTGATCCGCTTTGTGCGAGAGCACGAGATTGCGGGTAAAGGAGCCTTCCTTTTTAGAGCAGCAACACGGGCAGCCGAAGAACTTAGTCTCACGCTCGACTTCACGCGGAGGTGTCAGCAGTCCGTTACGGAACTTGCTCCCGCACAATTAAAAACCCGGATTAAAACTGCTGAAGTCCAATTGCTTTTAAGACTTCACAAAGATAAACCAATGCACGGAATCTTCTACAAACATCTAGAAGAGCATGGTTTATCTGAGCAGTTGACCTTCTCCTTCCTAAGGTCTAATGGGTTGAAGTCGGAGACTGAGAGCTCTATAATGGCTTGCCAAGACGGTGTCTTCAACACCTTAGTATACCGTAGCCGGATTATGGGTATGGATGTGCCCGATATCCGCTGTAGAGCCTGCCTGCAGGCGCCAGAGACCCTTACGCACCTCTTGTCGGCGTGTAAGGTGTACGCTGGCACAGCCTACGTCTATCGGCACAACGCGGCTCTACGAGTGCTATACTACCATTTAAGGCACTCATACGGTATAGATGAGACACCGGTGCTGCCGTATGCTCCAGGGGACATTGAGTCCGTTGTGGAGAACGAGAGGTGCCGAATTTACTGGAACTACTCATTCTCCACGCTCGAGCTTATACATGCAAATAAGCCCGACATAGTCCTCCTCGACTACCAACAAAAGACGATGTTCGTTATCGAGTTCTCGGCGCCTGCCGAGGGGAACATCGTCTCTAAGGAGGAGGAAAAGCGGACCAAGTATCAGGAGCTCCTCGGACAACTTCGCAGGCTCTGGCCGGACTACACTGTGAGTCTGCTAGTAATGGTCATTGGATCCCTAGGTGGTATGAGGGATACGCTGCTCTCTGCACTGCGCAAAATGCCGGTGTGCCGTGCGGCGGCGCACATCTTAGCCGCCAGAATGCAGAAGGCAGTCATCCATGGGTCCCTTCGTCTGCTTAGGACGCACGATTCGCGGACCCAGTGATTGCTCACCTCACGGTGTGAGGAGTAGTCGCTGGGAAATGGAACAGCAGCCCGGTGTGTCGGAGCCCGGGTTGCACCCTTTTTGTTTTTGTTTTGTCTTATATATATATATATATATATTTTTCTCCTATGGCTCATTGTAAAGCTGTTTCATATGCTAACTAAACTAAGCGGAGCATTCAAATCACTGGATAGGACATTTAATTAACTATTAATTAGCTCTATATATTTAATTGCTCTTGAATTTGTTTTTCGAATCCGTGTCATGTGGAATTTGGTAGCAATACACCTGGTAATTCGTAATGGAGATATTTTCCTTGTCCTAATGATGTGTCTCGGTCTGTAAATTTTTCAGTTTCTACTCCGTCTTAAGTACTAGAATAAATACCATGCACACGACTCTGCGGTTGTTATAAATCCTCAAATTTCAGTAAGCTTTCGGGGAATTAAGACGCCTTATGGCTTTCAATCGTGAGTAAGGGTCTCATTAATCAAACCAAATATCACCATCAGTGATTCAATAAGGTATCCCTCATATTTCATGACAAACAGGTATGAATATAATCAATCATCAATAATTCAGAGAGATAGATAAATATAGTAACAAACAAATTATATATACAGCATATCATTAGTATTATTTTGCAAGAATAAAAATATAGGTTCTCCATATATGTTGTATTTCTTCGAGTCCGTGACTGTTTATTGCATAAGGCCAATGGTGGCGTGTGAAATTGTTCTTCGGATACCTAAAATGTCTTTTTAATTATTGGAAAAATAACAGTTCTCGAGATATTATATATAGGCGTAGGGATGTGGCGACCCCATCGCCCAGAGGTGATGGTACACCTCGCACCAACGGTGGTGCATCGTGTACTATTAGCTCTGCAATCAGCCAAAGGGGGGAGAAGTGGAGTCACTTAGCTTCGCCCGCGGTGCAATCACCCCCACATCGGAATATTTCCGGGAAACTAGAAATAGGTTCCCGAAAATAGGCGGCGCCAAATGGCCTTATGGTTCATGTTCCGTCGCTGGGCCGATGTTCCCGGTTTCTCATAAGTGACAAATTGGATTAATTAAAAGTAAAAAATGCTCAATGGCTCTTCCAGGATCAAAAGATTCCGGAGGTAAAATACCTGGCCGTTCGGATCTCCGGGTGCCAGGTGGTCCGGGGGGAACATTAAGCGAAGTTCGTTTAAAAATTTTCGCTGCCACTCCTCATCAGGCTATCAACACAAGCCGTCCTTCGCAGCAACTTCGCACTGACGACAGGCCCGAAGGCCAGAGAAACGTGTTCAGAGCCGATTTTACAAATATACGAGGTCTTGCCTCCAACATAAACTCTGTCCATCAACATCTTCAGACAGAGAAGCCACACATTCTGGCTCTTACGGAAACTCAAGTCGGCTCTTCAACAATGGATAATTGCTTCAGATATCCCGGCTATGACTTATACACCCGATTTAGACGTAGGTTTGGCGTATGCGTGTACGTTAAATCTGGGCTTTCTTGTCATCGAGAGGAAGAGCTCGAACTGGAAGGATTTGATATCATATGGCTTAAAATATCCTTCCAAAATCATTCCAAATTCATATGCTGCATCTATAGGCCACCAAGTAGTAACAACTGCAAAGAGCTCTTCGAGAAGCTTTCAGCCACTGTGGACGCGCTGCAGTCAGGTCATCCTAATTCAGAGATAGTCTTTCTGGGCGACTTCAACGTTCACAACTCATACTGGCTCAAACACTCAAACAAAACGGACGACGAGGGACGTGAAGCTGAAGCCTTTGCTATTAGCTGCGGCTTGGAGCAGATAGTTAAAGAACCAACAAGAATCCCCAGCCGCCACGGAGATTTTGCCAGTCTGCTGGACCTATACCTAACAACTACCCCAACAATTTACACAGTGAAAGTAACCGCTCCACTAGGATCGTCTGACCATAACACCGTCTCAACACTATGCAGGATGCATTCTCCAGATCCCCACCATACAATGCCTCGCCGTGTCTGGCATTACGGATCAGCAAAGTGGGACGACCTAAGGGAATACTACCAGTCCTTTCCCTGGCACGACGTCTGCTTCAAGTCACGAGACCCATCAGCTTGCGCCCAAGAAATAACAGAGGTAATAATGTCCGGCATGGAGGCCTATATTCCACATGTCGCCAAGCGTCCCTCCAAAAACAAGCCATGGTTTAATCAGCGTTGTAGAGATGCAGTTACCTCCAAAAACCAACATTACAAGGAATGGAGGAAAAATCCAAACGCCGAGAACCACCGCAGTTTTATCGACGCTAGAAGCCACTGTAAACGCGTGATTGACAACTGCAAGGAGGAACACAACCAAAAAATTAAGAACAAGCTCCTCTCATGTCCTAGTTCGTCCAGAACATTCTGGTCTGTAGCTAAGGCTGTTAGTCAGAACTTTTCCTATTCCTCAATACCACCCTTGACCAGAGAGGACAAGTCCATCGCTTCTGCTCCTAAAGAAAAGGCAGACATCTTAGGGAGGCTTTTCGCAGCCAATTCTACTGTAGACTTCCAAGGAAGCAATCCGACCACCAACATAAACGTAAACTCGAGAATGGCAGAGGTCAAATTTCAACATCGAGATGTAAAAAGCATCCTCCAGAAGCTAAACACGAAGAAAGCTACTGGTCCCGACCAAATTCCAGCCATTGTCCTTAAACGCTGTGCCGCTGAGCTTGCACCTATCCTTTGCAAGCTCTTCAAACTATCATACCAGCAAGGCGTGTTTCCCGCTTCATGGAAAATTGGCTGCGTACAACCCATCCCTAAGAAAGGCAAAAAAACCGATCCCACAAACTATAGACCTGTGGCTCTTCTCAGCATCATGTCCAAGGTTATGGAGACTGTCATTAACACACAGATCCTGAAATACCTGGACAATAATAACATCATAAATGATCGCCAGTATGGCTTCCGTAAGCACAGGTCTACGGGTGACCTTCTGGCCTATGTCACTCACTTGTGGAATAGAGCCATTGAAAACCATGGCGAATCCCGTGTTGTTGCGCTTGACATATCGAAAGCCTTCGACAGAGTGTGGCATGAGGGACTTCTAGTAAAGCTTGCTGCTTATGGACTACCACCTGGTCTGCGCCAGTGGCTGAACAGCTTTTTGAACGACCGATCTCTGTTCGTTGTAGTCGAAGGCTGTTCATCAGACGTATTTTCAATAAACGCCGGTGTTCCTCAGGGATCTGTTTTATCCCCTACACTGTTCCTGCTGTACATCAACGAGCTGCTGGAAATAACATCCAATCCAATCTACAGCTTCGCAGACGACAGTACATTGATATCGTGCATGGAACCAGGCAAGCCACTATCATCCCAGGAGACGGTACGTCGACGACAGCAGCGTGCCTCACAGATCAACGCAGATATCAAAAAAATTGTCGAGTGGGGATTAGTAAATAAAGTACAATTCAACGTACAGAAAACCCAGGCAACAACACTTACAAAGAAGTCTCACACTGGCTTACCAACATTGGAAATGGAGGGTCACCCCATAGACGAGTCACCTTCCGTCAAGCTTTTGGGGGTCAACATCAACAACAACATGTCTTGGCACGACCACGTCGTCAGTATTGCTAAAGCGGCATCCCAGAAGCTTGGAGTTTTGTTCCGCTGTAGGAAGCTGTACACACCAGAGCAGCTGCTGCTGCTCTACAAGGCACAGATCCGACCACCGCTGGAGTATTGCTCCCATGTGTGGGGATGCGCTCCCAAGCACTCTCTAAAGCTTCTGGATACCATCCAGAAGAGAGCAATTAGACTAATCGATACGCCTAACCTCACAAAAGACCTCCATAGCCTGGAACATCGAAGAAGGGTGGCTGACCTATCCCTGTTCTACAGATTCTATCACGGAAGATGTTCGAGTGAGCTCTCCCAGGTAATAACAGCAAAGGCCGCCCGAACGAGGAACACTAGAGAGGCTCCGCTAGCTCACCCTTACCAGGTCGAGGTCCCTACTCCACGAACCAGTCTCCTCCAGCATTCCTTCTTTTGGAGAACTTCGACGCTGTGGAACGAGCTGCCAGGGAATTTGTTTCCCGCCGGCTACAACCTACAGCGCTTCAAATCTAACGTGCACCGACACTTATCCTCTCGCAGCGCTTCTACAGCGACATAGGCTTTTAGCCTTTGCGGGAGGCTGTCCATAAAAAAAAAAAAATATTCCAAGCGAACTGTGATATTTTGTGATTTACTGATTACAGTATGGCTTTTACTGTAATTATTAATTGAGTAAAAATTGTACATTAATTGGTTATGGACGAATTGACATAAAACTAATTTCTGGCAATGCTATATGGGTCAAATCAACACTGATCAACAACGACTTGGTCAAATCGAGAACGGGCTGGTTCCTCACGCAATATTCTGTTAGTCTTACGCCATATCTGACGTATTATATATACAAAATTAATACGTTCTTTGAATTTGTGGTTCCTGGGTTTTTAGGCCGGCGTCGTTTTTTTTTTGGTTTGAGGCCAGAAGACTGACGGGGTACTTCGTGGAAAATTCTCAGACCCGTTCAACACAATAAGGAGTCTTATCCATTATCTTTTTGTTATCGTTCGGTGTTTTTTAAATTACGATCGGATCAAGATTCAGATACCTTTCACATAATATTTTTAGTTACGTGTTTTTTGTAAACCTTCTGTTCTTCTCTACTGTTATATAAATTATGATTTGAAAAAATAAACGCTTGATAAAAGATGGTATTCATCACTTAAACTGATTTTCCACAGCCACGATGATTCAATGATAAGCAGGGTAAAGCGAAGAACAAATTTTCCAAAATTTGAAAAAATGTACACTGCCTTAGGACCGGTTTCTCATTGTCCAGTTAAATATTTATCTGCAAGATAACAGCAACTGTTAGATAAATTGTTTAAACAATTGAAGGCTAAACTTACGAAGTCACGTAAACCTTATCTGACAGTTGTATCGATAGCAACGCTATCTGGCAGATACCTATCTGACCGAGTATCTGACACTTTAACTGGACATTGAGAAACCGGCCCTAAGAAACCTTCAGTTTCAACCTCGGTTTCAACCGAGGTTTCAACGAAGCATTTGGATAACGTTGTATTGAGCTTATCAGATAGTTCTCCTCCTTTATACAATTATTATCTATCCCTTTCCCTATCTGGAAAAGGGTAGTACAAGAAAAAATTGTTAGTTGGGCTGTTTGTATTGTTGTAATTAAGAAGACATAGAATGCATATATTTTACCGATTGGAAAACCTGTTGGAAAATAATACATACCTAGCTAAAAACGTGTTTCAAATAGTAACTCTATAGGGTTCTAACAGGCAAGAAATCTCGAGATTGGAACGGGAGATTTCTCAATGAAGCGGGGGTGTGATAGTTTGGTTTGGACGATCGCCCTTATAGTTTAACTCCCCATATCCGCCACTGGTAACAAGAAAACAGATTTCCTAGTTCCCATGATGGTTGGAGCCACTCCCAAAGAGGAAAACGCAAATTGGAGCTGGTCACTGCATCCAAACGCTATAAATCTTGAAATGCCAGTATTAAAAAAGACACCGAGGAAGCTGTCCTTGATTTATAATGTTATTAAATCTAATACGTATACGTATCTACCGATCTCATTCCATATACCCGTGTAGGATAAATTGTTTCTGTCTCCTGTGATATATACACACATGGTGGTTTAGGTTTCCTGAGCGATTAGTTTCTTGAATTCTCGTTTGAATGAACACAATGTAATGAGTCGATACAATATTGTAGATTAGATTAAATTTGATTATGTTAGATAAGGGTGTGTATAGAGAGTTGCTTGGCAGGTACGCTTCACATACCAAATCAATTTTAGAGATACAAGATCGTTTATGAGTGTTGTGAATGAGCACGATTCTTGATCTTGATTGGATATGCTTGAGCAAGTTGTTCTAGCTTGTAATCAGCATAACTTTATACACGATGGAATGTAGACATGTAGAACTAAAGTATGAAGTGCTTATAAATTTTATATGTTGTGAAGGTTTTATTACATGAGATTACATTCAAATAAATATTTATTTTTTAATGCCAAAAAAACCGGTCTTCCTAGCAGTATCTTTAAAATGAATTGTTAATTCATTATGCCAAGTTTTATTTGGATCAGTATTGTGTTTATATTCGATGATATACAGGGTAATTCCTAAGTTGATACCTAAGTTGTTTATTTTAACGGCTTCTATCATAATCATCATCATAGTCACAATGTCTTAACAAACATGCTGTGAACTCGTAAAGTGTACTCATTTGACAGGCTTCTCTTGGGATATCTTCAAGATCTTTAATGCAGTATTAGATTCCCATTTGCTTTCGGCTTCTATACACAGTTTGAAAAAAGTATCAACTTAGAAGCCACCTTGCAATTCATTATAAGAGCTTTCAAATTTAAAAAATCTGGAAGTATAACATAGCTAAAACATTAATATTTAAACCAAAAATGGCACTTCGGACACCTATGGTCGTATGGTGTACACTGTACACAGATGTTATCTAAGAACTTCGGTAATCTGGCCGCTGATCTTAAGCCTGTACCTCACCCTGTATACTGCATGGGAGCCGAAATCTGCAAATATTTGCAGAGCCAGCGTACCATCAGTCTCACCATGAGGCAGTGAGCGAGAAAGGTCTATGTTCGCTTACCTAAGTGAGTTAAAAACAGGGTTAAAAATCTCCTAGCTGCTACTTAAGGGGTGAAGAGGCCAGCAAAGAAACTCACCACTTTGAATATGGAAGTATTTTAAAAGTGACCTATCTGATTTGTGGTGAGATTATTTGAAAAAAAAATATCGGTGAAAGGAAGGCCCCCTAATACAAACTACCATACTAAGTTTCCGTACGATGCGCGAACTGAAAACTCTCATTAAACAAAGCTGAAGCTAAGGATTATCGTGAATAAGGCTATAGCAATCAAATCTGTAAAAGAGAAAGAGAAGATAGTAGAAACAGAAAACTGTTGGCTGGCATTACGAAATCTGTATTCAGTAAGACTAATAATTATCAAGACGACGGTCGACCGCCATGGATGCGAGAAACAAGCGTGGTAGGGAGAGTGTGTATGACCTCAAGCCAGTGGCGTCACCACATATGAAAAGAGTTCCAACTTTCAATCGAGGTTGCAACCATTTTGGCGATAAAACCCTTATCATGATCCATGCGAACTTCGTATGTTGACAGAGACATAATCGCCCCGTTCAATTTCAATCAACCTTAAAGTATGTTAATTTTACACAGAGGCGTAGCAACGAGAGTTCAAAACTGTTTGGGAGGTAATTTTGTGGAATTCAGGAAAGTCGACAGTTTTAATTATCGTTTATGAAGTAATGGTAATTATTATGCTATGCATATTGATCAAAAACATTGTTCATTTTCATTACACAGAGTATTGATAAATACAGTTTGGAAAAACTAAAGAAGTTATAAAATAGCAAATAAATATAGTTTAAAAAGCTGAGAGAACATCGGACTAAAAAGTTGAAAATAATTTTTAGAATGATCTTAAAACAATAATAAACGAAAAATACAAGTATGCCGTGAAAAAAACGTGGGCGCTTTGTGTTTTTTTATTCGTAAATCTAGTGCTCGACGCTTTTTTCACAATAATGGTAGTATTTTTCGTTCTTTATTGTTTTAAGCTCAATTTAAAAATTATTATTCATTTTTTAGTCAGATGTTCTTTAAAATCATGTTTCTCTTTAATTTTTTTAAACTATATTTTTTACGTTTATGTTCAGGAAAGTAAACCCAAACGGTTATACGTATATTGCACGTAACTGAAGACCTGTTTATGACTAATTTATGACTCGTTGTCAATTGTCGATTCA
Source organism: Callosobruchus maculatus (assembly GCA_951848785.1). NCBI lineage: Eukaryota > Metazoa > Arthropoda > Insecta > Coleoptera > Chrysomelidae > Callosobruchus > Callosobruchus maculatus. The sequence continues at coordinate 25,373,690 of CATOUR010000014.1, read as the reverse complement.
GTGGCGATGTAAGGGAGCTCGAACTCTCTGGTTCAATGCGTTGTGCTCAAGTCATGATCACGGGGTAACCTGGCGCTAATCATTATTTACGTTTACTTTTTTTACTAGTCGAATCTATTGAAGACCAATCTTTTGACGACCGAACACATAAACTACGTGTATGGTGCACTGCGATGTGGACGCAAAATGGGGGGGGGGGGGTCGCAAGAATGAAAGGAACCAACATCTCCATTTTCCAAAGAATGACATATATTAAATTTTTGTGGATGAGATTGATATAATAGTCGCTTGCGATGAGTAACCAGTGACAGTTATCACTTAGCGTATTTATTTACTGTTGTCGCGAACGTAAATAGTTTTTTATTTTGAGATTCACCCTTTCATCGGTAAGTCTCTGTTGAGACAGTATTTTCGGGAATCGATTTTGCAACATTGATACTTCTGCGAGTGCCAGCTTATATTGCTTTCTTCCTCTTCATGTAGTCGTTTTGGTAGGTAGCAATTAGGAAAATGTGAAATTATTATTATTAATTACGAATAAGTATTCTAGTTTACTTCGCTAATTGATTGTAGACAGTTTCCATAACTAATTACTACGCAATGTCTGTGGAATGCCTAAAGCTTTTATAAATATGTTTGTGGTTTGTAGAATAATCCATTCCTTGTTTCAAAAGTCCAAAACTGATTTGGTGTCTGTCCATAAAATGCTTTTGAGACAGCCAATTACCTATCGAGACACCGTTACCAGCAGTAAGTTTTAAAACTTTGTAAGAATAAGGCTAATTTAGCGGAGATAAAAGATGGTAGTACATTTATCTGGAAAACGTTTTTAAAGCCATTCTAATGAACTCTTTCGCAGTATCATGGAAGTTAACGCATGAACCAAAAGGGCCAGTTTCCTGAAGGTTCAGTGAACTGTTCAAACGTTTGAATAAACATTATAAAATACAGGCTATAAAATATGTTTTAAGTGCTCATATTCTTGTAGATAAGCCCATTCTTGGAAAATGTTTAACAGCTCATACCTAGTTAAAGTTTTGGCAAATTCACACTCTAGAGGCTACAAATCTCCAAGTTCGGGCTTTCTTTGATTCTAGTCAGATAATATCGTATTATTTTTTGTAGTATTGTCAATACTACTTGTCACCAGAAGCAGCATGTCAACAACCAAGTCAAAAACATACGAACAGCTTGAGGGTTAATAACGAGGTTAATAATCATCATTATCAAGTCCAAAACCTTCTCGATTTTTTGGCACAATAATCAAATCTAGTCGCTGCTACTAAATATTTTCCAAACAAATTGTGTGTAAACTCTTGCTAATTACTAATGATTTCTTTTGACTCCGTGGTTACGGCACTGTTTCAAGTTTAACCGTATGTGTGTTGTGTGTGCGCACACTAGAGAGCCTTGCTATAAATACACATCTCTGTGTTAGTATTTTGTTGACGTTGTCTTCTGTTTTCTCTTTTCCTTGATATGCTTTTTGCTCTGGATGTGGTGTACCCGATGCAGTTTTCTTCAAGGCGTTGGGACTAACCAGTCTTTGTTGCACAAATACACACAATTTATAAATTTAATTTAGTCAGTTTGAAGATACTTTGTGATACTTTAAACGCAAGGTTGACGTGGCAAATGCGGTTTCGTAATTTCAGATAATGATAACAACTATGATACACAGAAGTTACTCAGATTATATCTAGCAAGTCTTCAACCTATGAATTATTAGGAATAAATATATCTGTAAAGCGCATACGCCCTATAACGACTTGTTTCCTTAATACAGGATGCTTCCAGGTTTCATTTACAAACAAGCTGCTCAGAAACGTAATTATTGTCGAAAGTTAATTTTGATTACCTTATCCACCACTTTATCGTTTATTTTGAGATTAAAAGCTGCTTAAAACTCAATTTAACTCCCTAACATTATTCTTATATTATCACTACGAGTAATATGCCCCAAATTCATAAACGTGATGTATAAATAATATACAGGGTATTCCTAAATATCATGTACAAACGAAAGAAAACATTGTTTTTGTTTTTTAACGACTAAAGTTTCAAATAGACATAGACAAACGCTTCGTTACCGATCTACAGGTTGTTGAAGTTTTAATATTTTTCCAGTTTTTTCTTAATAACTTTCTCAATTTTTGAGGTATTTATCTAAAATTTGAAATATAAAATATGCAATAGGAGTTAGATAATTGCACGTGACAAACCGTTTCCAGAATCTACAGGGCGTTATTTTTTCAGGAGTCATGCCCCTCATTCTTGCCCTGAACTTTTTTTGCGGTGCGCTGCCAGTACATTCAAAAAAAGGAAATAATTTTTCTATCTTATCTAGAAACTTTTTGACCTCTTAATTTTTTTATATCTCCAATCCTTATGGAGAAAAAAAAACAGAACAGATTTCTTTGTAGATGAAAATAATGTGTTTGAAATATGGTCTAGTAGGCGATGGCTTCATTTGGAGAACTGTTTTATTTTATTAAAAAAGGTTTCTAAACAAAATGGATAAACGATTTTGCTTTTTGAATCTACCAGCGGGGCACCTAAAAGAAGTTCAGGGTATGAAAAGGGGACCCCAGAAAAAATATCACCCTGTAGATTCTGGAAACCGTGTGACATAATGCAATTATGTTACTCGTATTGCGTATCTTATATTCTAAATTTGAGCTGAATACATCAAAATTTGAGGGAGTTATTAAGAAAAAACTGCAAAATATTGAAATTTTAACACTCTGTAAATCGGTAACCAAGCGTTTGCGGACCTATGTTTATTTGAAATTTGAAGTTATAAAAAAACCAAAAAATCTCCTCCGTTCGTTTGTACATGATATTTAGGAATACCCTGTATAACGCAATGTATATTTTGAAAGTGGCAAAATGGATATGAATTACATCAAATTTCTCCACTGTCTATTCAGCTAGAGGTCTGATGCTTCTACTTTTTGATCAAGTCGAACTATACTGATGAGGAAAAATACGAAACATACGCCAGGGTAGCATGTTATACAGTGGTCATCTTCTGAAGTCAACAACTGCAATTTTAGGTTTACAATAGAGGATAATGGGACTATGACGGTTGTCATTAAAGACGTGTATCTGCAGTAGGCATTGCCGTTCAACTACTTTGTCATATCTATTTTTTTCATAAGCTGTGGCTTACATTTTGGAATATTAATTCAGGCATTGTAATAGTAACTAAACAGGCATATTAAATCTCCTTTGTCAAAAGGCGAGTGGAATGATTCTTTATCTGTAAAAGTGAGGTGGCTAAACAAATAGTGACTGTCACGATACAGTTATAAATTGCTTTAAATTACCTAGGTATAAATCAATACTCTGGGCTACCGTAAATCATATCAAAATAAATGGTTTTGAAGAAGTCCAAACATTTTATTATTCTAGGGCGTTTAACTTATCTTTTTTTTTTGAAGCACCTGTTTGTGAAAAGTAACGCCTTTTTATCGTTTGTCTTTCCTAAAACGTCTGCAGAAGCGTGATTTAGGAAAGAAGAAGCGTTAATCTTTAACACCAGGCTCTTGCCTAAAAACAGCTGGCACTCGCTTAAAAACCGTATATTTTTACGCCATGTTGTTTCCATGAATATTTGTGAAAAGAAGGAAGAAATGCTTAAATATATGATATCCAAGATTTGGCTAAACATCTACTCTTCCTATGTTTCCACAGTTTAAAAAAACGCTGCTCTATCTTCGAGCTGAAATGACTGCAGGTAAATGTAAATCCTTTTGCCAATTTTGTCAATGTTCGTCGGAGTTGTTATTTACATCCAGGATCTAGCACAGTTCCTGAGGCATCCATGACGTTTGTTGTCGAGATAAACTGCCAACAAATCGCTTGAAAGGTGGTCGTTCCTGAATTGAAAACAAAATGGCCACGTCATTGGTTACATGTCCCGTATTTTGCGTACGACTGCCATTGGTCGGATTTTTGGTGTCGGTCCTAGGAATGCTTGTCATTGATTGACGGGGATTAGTACACTCGCATTCATAAATAAATAAGCAGAGCATGAATTATTGTTTAACAATTAAATTAATAATATTATTTGAACATTCCAACATTTCTATATTTTTTTCTGGAAGTTTGAAAACAGTACAAATCCTAATCGTCTTGCAATTGAGTTTACAACAACTAAAACTCACAAATATAAAACTCATTTTTAATTGAAAACCTCTACAAATGCGAACATCTCAAAATTGTTTTATGAAACACTTTCCATGTTCCATGTCCTAAGAATTTCTGAAGGATACATGATGGGGAGTCGACGCTAGGCAAATAGGCCACCGAGTAGGCCACTTTTGGCCCTTTTCCATGCCTCTTAGTGCATTAAAACCCCATAATACGTATTAATCGACTTACGGTATTGGCATTTTTTAGTTGTTTTAAAGTCATATTTTACTATTACTAAGAAAATCGCACATGTTTAAAATATATTTTTATTGTACATTTAAATGAAACTTCTCTATTTTTGTTTTTAGTTCCTCTTCCTAATTTTTATGTTTTATAAGAAAAGTGGATTTGATTTGATATTTTTTTTTAAGTAAAAATATGTTATTTGTTTTTTTTTTTATGAAAACGTACTTTTGTTTACTATATTTTTGCATTTCTGTCATTTAATAGTGTTTAAGTTTGAAAAAGATATTGGAGTTAATCCCGAGGTTAATCCCTAAACCTCGGGATCTAGACTTTTATCCTGGGATCTCGAAACGGGATCCCAATCCCAAAAATTGGAACCCCACCCCCATGAATAGTGTGGTTTACATTTGTAGCAAACATTGAGGTTGGAGGAGAACTGTTACAATATATTTACAATTCAACTGATCACTTGAAATCATTTACGTAGGTATTTAAGTTTTTATTCGCTTTTTTTAGTTATCCCACGGAAACAAAAAAATACTTAATTGACTCGAATGTGAATTTAAATTCATTTATGGCATGATTACATTATTTATTAGTAGTTAATTTCCCAGATTCTTTCAAGTATTATATCAACACCACCGTCCTGTCTGTATAACATATTCCAATTTTTTTTTTGATGCTGTATATTTTATTAACACTATCAACCATAAAACTCAACACCGCTGAAATACCATTTCGCCACATATTTTTATCAACGTGTTTACGTTCCATAAGATATTTATCAATTAATCTGTGGCCACCCACTTGTTTCGAACATTTACAGCTTTATTATTTTTAGATAATAGTCCGATTAAAATACACGCCTGACAAAAACAAGCATAGCAATGATATTCAGTGTGCTGTATTTTCCACTTGCAATAATCTGCAAGTGCGATATATTCATTCCAAAATTAGATTACAAATCGTGGACGTTTATCTCATAGGTGTAATAAGACTTGAACTATTCGTTTGACATGTATGAGGAGTTAATATACCTCTATTGATGGGGGGGGGGGGAGGCTTTGCCCTTTCTGCTTTTTGACTCAATGCTTCCAAGTACCTGATGTTATTGAGCTAGTATCTAAATAATATATACATATTTTTTTGTTATGGAATACATAGATTAAATGTTGTATTTCAATATACAAAGCTTTTACTAGTGTTCCATATTTAGTATACCCAACTCATTGTCTCGCTTGAAAAATAGTATTAATGGAGTAATTTTGCATATTATTCTTATGTATTATGTTAGGAGAATGACTAAGCTCGGATTATATGTAGTGATTGATTTACAGCGTTTATATGTTGCTCTACTGTTTTTCTTTATGAGTTGAAGTCATCTGTACAGATTTATTATAATAAATTTTGATTCTCCCTAATGCGGTCGGTGTCCAAATTATCGCACTCTCAATGCTTTATATAACATATATACTTTAAACATACGTCTGTTCGATTGTTTGTTTTAATATCAGTAATCGAAAAATATAATAATGAATAAACATTCTTAAACTCCACTTTTCATACTTTTTGGTGTCCTATATCTAACAATTGTAGCAAGTGGTATAAACGTGTGAAAATACTTCGAATCTTTTTGCGCTTATGAAACTGCCTTTAGATTGCGTTATAAACTTAATTATCACTACATTCAAATATGGCAGAATTTCTGTTTTGAGCGTTTTGCAGGTCCCTAATAATTTTACAAGATCAAGAGTTTTAGGAGTATTTCTACCAATCATCTTGATATTTTTTGTTTGTTTCCATACATATCGCAAAAGATTTTGGCCGTAGTTAAAAGATGCGTGTGATGAGATTGAAATCTGAAAATGTATAAAATTTAATTTTGTTGCCCAAATTGGTGTTAACGTTGAGATGCACTTATGAAATCCTTGTGGGCTCATGCTTTTTTATGACTTTATTCTAAAATAAATGAATACTTTACGATTTATCAAAGATTTTTTTAACTTGAAGTTTTTTCATAGCCCGCAGAATCAGTTATTTTTGAACAAAATCAACTGCTTTTCGTGTTGTGACTATTTTTTTGCAAGCATAACTTGAATCTACGTGGAAAATTGAGAGTCATTTACCTTGACACTTCTTTTATATAAATAGAAGTGATATCTCCCAGATGTCAAAGTTTTTTAGTATAAAAATCGTTGACTGTAATAGTGATGCCTTTTGAACGTTTTTCAGATATGGAATTAACAAATTCATGCAAAGAACTTGATTGTGCTGTGCAATTTAATCAAATACGGTTCATCGACTTGAATCGACTGTGTCAATTCGATTCAGATAATATAAACCATAAGCAGATCCTTGAGAAACTATAAAAGTTAATGAAACCCAGACCAACATACGCTTACATATACGTTCTTTAACATCACTTCTGAATGTATGTACCCCTTTGTTCAAAAGTTGAATAAAATGAGCCTCGATTGTTTCTGTTCATATCATTTATGTTTTTAAAGAAGTCTTGTTTGCTGTGATTAGCTAATTTAATTCTAGAAAAACTCTTGCTGTAAAAACTCTCAAAATAAATGGTTGATTTAGTAGAGAGGCATCGTACCCTAGGATATTATATGCTGATGATATATACGCATTTTCATAGCTGGTAAGGTTTTAAAGGAGAGGTACAGCTTCGAATATTTTTTTACTGTTCTTATTCATTACAATGGGGCACATTCTCTCATCTTGAGAAATTGCAATGCCTTCTTGCTGTCAGGCACCTGCACTAACGTGGCATTTACATATTTTTGTACACAAAAGACTATGATATTGATTAAATATGAATAGAGGCGACATCATATCAATGGTGGGTGGGGGTGCAATATAATTAAATGATGGTGAACTTTAGGTCAACTCTACAGTTCGCAGTGGTTTAGTTTTAGTATTCCTTAATGTCTTTTAGCATAAAATTTGTTTCGTAGTCATATGCCGAATAGATCTACATTTTTGTCTATCAGTGTAGGCAGCAGTGGTGTTAACTCGGGTGTTAATAATTTCATTGGAAAAAATTATCCATATGTGTATCAAGGTTACAATTAATTTATCTCGTTGAATGTATTAGTAATGAAAAGTTTCTATGGTGATTTTCAAAATGTTCATGTCAGGTTTTATCTCAACAATATATCGAATGACTACATTAGATGATGATGACTATTTCTCAGTACATTCAGGTAGCAATGTGCTTTTGTTTATTTCATTTCAGAGGTGCATACAATTAACTTTCAATTAATTTTAACATGAAAAAATTAAAACGATGAAATATGTGAAAACGTTTATATATAAAGTTCTTCGCCTCTTCTTTGATCTTCTGGTAACTGGACCAGGGTTACTATGTGTAATTGTGTCCACTGCTTATATTGCTTAGAGTAAAAAATAATTTGAGGAGCGAGGTATACGATTTTTCAAACAGCGATCATTTTTTTTTTCATTAAATTTCATCCCAAAACATTTCTAGTTGTCGCTGTCGAGATGACGCAACCGTTGTAGGTTATGGATCCGGAATTGTTTGACCCCATTGAGAGGTTGGTCAGCCCGGAAACCTCTACAGTTGTCTCTCAGGTGGAAACTATATGCTATAGAGATATGTATGTGTCAGATTGCTCACTGTTGCTTACTGCTTACACTCTCACAACTGTCATAATTATTATTATGTTGCTGATTTTTGCGCTTTGAGGTTAGAGGTAGGCGTTTTTTACGTATACTAACAACCAGAATAGAAAAATAGGAACAACTGAGTTGTGGAAGAGGTATGAAGGAAGTAGGCCTTCGAAATATAATGTGGCTTATGTATATCATAACATTTTTATGTATTTTTTTGTGTATTATATTGCGTTAATTGCTCTGGGAAGCGTCTTTGTTGATACTATGAAGATGAGTTACATTCAAGAAATCATCAAGAATGGACTGTAAGCTCTCTGAAGATTATCTGGTAATTCATTTATCAGAGCCCGAACTGATAACGACACACCCATTAATCAACAATTTTGATTTATTTCTGAGAGAATCTGATGGCTTTTGCAACCTGAAATTCATAAATATCAACAGTCAACGCCAGTTAGATGCACGTTCTCTTCTATACCTCCATTGATCACATACTGAGCATTGGCACTATTGGCAGCAACTGACAATCCTTTTTTGAAGGGGGGACAGAAATACACCCAACATGTAACCGACCTAGTTACGTCACTGTCACAAAGCGTGTGTCTAGTGTGACAGATATATCCTCCCAGAAAAGGACTTCTAAAAAATCACGTGATGTACGAAGAGTTGAGGAATGTGCACCGTTCTCGTGTTGCCGCCACGTTATCTTCTTCTCCTTCCCTGAAACCAGATCCACACATATTTTTATACCTGACGATAATTTTGATGGGTTAAGAGAAAGACGAGCTTCGGCTCTCGTTCCAGGCCCATTAACCACCAGAAGTGTATCATTAAGTTGAAACATCAAACAAGTGTGGGTCTGCCAGCGTTCTTGGAAACATCCGAGGAATCCGATGATGGCCGGCCTCAACGACCAAGATGCGACGTTGCCGTATCTTCGAGATGCCTTACTACCAGCCTTGAGAAGATTTTCAAACAGAATTGTGGACGCATGATGCAACATATTTACAGAAAATTTGATAAAATACTATATCTAAAGAGTTACTACCAAAACTTGCCAAATTTGACGTATTCCCATTGAAGTCACATTTTGAACCAATACATATGTATACCAATCAAAAGTGATATCAAATATCTGAGAAAAGCCTCAAGAGACCCACCATTGCAAGAAGTTGAAAACAGTCATAATTACAAAAACTATATTTGCTTGAATCCTGAAAAAAATATAGACTAGCATTATTTGCATGGATACATCGGAAAGATTATTCATATACTGATATCAAACAAACTGCAATAGTAGTTTCTAAGTTACAAATTATAGAATTATGAAGTAAAAAATTCCATACGTATGTCTTCAAAGGCAATGTTCGAAGAGGTTAGTAAAGTACAGGATAAAACCAAGGTTATTTTTTTAATGTAATGGACAGTCCTTCATGTTCCCTCCCCGCCCTTCCCAACCCCACCCTCCTGAAAAAAAAACGATCAGATTCCAGTTGAACGCCTAAAAACGAAGTTTGGAGCAGTTCTTGGTATTTTATAGTTTCAACAATCACTCCAACGCTCAAAAGTATTACACCATTAGCTTCTATCACCCCATAGCAAGTCACACCCAAAATCCATCGAAGTCATTACAGCGGTTATTGAGATTACGCGGCTATAAAGATGGTGACTCGCCAGGTAGGACTAACGAAAACGAGACACATGGATTTTCGTTCTAGACGTAATAAAACGTCGGAAAATAACTTCCCTCTCAAAATCGAAAATTTTCGCGATTGCAATACTCGTCTCACCTACGGTGTGAATAGCAAAACATGCAAAAGTATGTTGTTGTTATCAGAACTGGTTGCATCAAAGTAATACAAGCTGAGCAAAAGCTATGTTATCACGCGCACTTCTAACAGATCTGATCATTGTATGCATAAGCTGTGAATGCGTATTTCTAATCCTCTATCCAGTGTGGTTGGTGCCATTAATTGTGGGAATAACAGGGGGAACAAGGTGCAGTCAGAATACTTATTTTTGTTAAGTCAGAAACACCAATAACTTCTTCACATTTTTGTGATTTACACGTATATATGTCAGTGAAAAGTTATTTTCCAATTTTTTGAATGTATTTGAGTTTGAATATGAAAACAGCATTAGCTGGGTTTTATCCTATATACAATCAAGAATATCCTATGGTACCATTTTTTGGGGACATGCAGTTGATGTTAAACCCATATTAATTCTCCAAAAACGAATTCCTAGAACATTCTTAGAATGAAGCCAACAGATAGTTGTAGGGAAATTGTTAAGAATCATGAAATTCGGTCTGTACATTATAGAGGCAGTGATGTTCATTGTAGAAAAAATCAAGATATTTTTCAAAATAATAGATCAAATCATAATTACATCACTAGATCGAAAAACAATCTGGAAACAGTACAGCCAAAGTTTACTTATATACAAAGAAACGTTGAATACTCGGTTATAAACTTTGAAAAGCTTCCTTTGTCAAAAAGTATATTATAATATGGAAGAATATTTTAATGACATAATAGTTCTGATGTGATATATTTACGATTTTTGTACTTATTTCATAATGAAATAAGATTCAATTAGGAATATAATTGTTGTTTCTTTGAACGATTTGTTATACTATATGCTATTTTCCTTTTGACACGTTCTGTGCCTTAAATGAACTTATATAGAACCAATAAATCTATTGAGTTGAATATATTCCGCCATTAGGGGTTACTTTTACTCAAATGAATACCACAGAACCATCCTTTCTTGGAAATATGAATCTGTGATGGTTGTTCCACGATTCCAATACCAAAAAAATATCATCTAGCTTCCAGCAATTAATACAAATTACAAATATTCTATGAATGCTGAATTGTAGGTATCTTCAAACTAAGAGGATGGAAGATATTCACTCCAAAGACCTTTGCCAAGAAATTTACATGATCGGTGAAATACAAAGAGCTCTATCATTGCGACAATTCTATATTTACGTAGCGATGACTAGAGAAATGACATAACTGACGATTTACATAATTATACGTTCCGCAACTTCTGGTATGACATTAGGTGTAATGGATCGTGCTCTATTAGTACTTTGAACATCGAAGTTTATAATTACAATTCGGCTTTGTTCTTCCACGAAAGCCGACGGGAGCGACAGATGATTCAGTTTCGGAGTAACGCCTAAAAATATTACAACATTAAGCTCGAAAACACTATAATATGACATTGGATACACTTGGTTTCTGAAACATATCTTGTTGTTTTCCTCTGTTCCACTGTGCTTCACTAGCCCATGTTGAAACACATATGGTCTAATCTTGGGGATGTATGATATATCTCCATAAGATAGACAGTATCGTGATTCTTAGACAGACGCGGATCCACAGGGAAATCTCCGCTTCAAAATTCTCAAAAAACATCAATTTTTGTTATTGTTACTACTAGAATATTGTACATATTCTATATGCAGGAAAATGAATACAAAGCAATAATACTTTATGCTTCAACATATTTTTAGTTGAATGAGTATTAAAAGACCACCTATTTTGTGTTGAAAGCACCCTCCGATTTCACCCCTGCCCCACCAAAACTTATCACTGGATCCACTCCTATCCTAATGTGCTGATGTATTACTGGTTTTCATTTTGGATTTATCAACGATGCGAATGCAATATTCTATGTTCTTTAAGATATCAGAATCATCGTTAGTTACTTACAAAGTAAATAAAAGTTGTTGCCTGGAACAGCTGTTAAACAATATCACTTATTTAAAATACATACATACAAAAACGTGAGTAAACAGATGATGCCTTTCATTTTCATCGTTTGTTGTTTTTGGATGAATCGTTGTAGTGCCAAAGATTTGAAACGTTGAAGGCAACAAATAACTCCATCTGGACACCATGTTATGGGTGTTAAATGGTAGAGCAGACGTAGCTCTTCAGACTACATCTGAAATTCGCTCCCCGTACTACTACAACAATATGTTCTAATCACCAAATGGATCGTTAAATATATTAATATTATTATTTTTTGCGAAAAGGTGAAGCTCGGGTTCCAACACACCGACTTGCTATTTCGTTATCCAGCGACCAATTCTCACAACGAGAGGTGAGCAATCACTGGGTCCGTGAATCTTGCGCCCAAAGTAGATGAAGGGACCCACGGATGACTGCCTTCTGCATTCTGGCAACTAAGATGTGCGCCGGCACACGGCATACCGGCATTTTCCGACCAAGTTATTCGAGCAACTCCTGACGTTTGGTCCGCTTTTCGTCCTCTTAGGGACCATGTTCACCTCGGTAAGTACCGAAAACTATAACAAACATCGTTTTCTATTGGTGGACGAGGAGGACTTAGTCGGGCTTGTTTTTCTGTACAAGTTCCAGCGTGAGGAACGAGTAGTTCCGGTAAATCTGGCATCTCTCGTTCTCCACAACGGATACGACAGCACCGGTGTCTCATCTGTACCGTATGAGTGCCTTAAATTAATTATTATTATTAATTTAACATTCTATTAGGCTTCTACTTAAATATTAACATTTGCCTACACTGGATCTACCACGATGAAGTCTTTCATCGTATCCATAGCTCAACAACTACAATTCATAAGAATAAACCAAGGATATTTCATCTCCGACACTCTAATTGTTAGGCGCTATTAGCAACCGATACCACTTTATTGTGACCTCTGGGATAACAAATCACATTCACCATTCTAAGCTCGGCAATAATTCTTGTAGATACAAAAAGGATGAATGAAACCGAAAAAGGCTCATCAATATCTCTGATAAAAATGTAACATTTAATCGTAAGAATCCGGTTTAATAATAACCGCACCTCGTATCCAGTCTGATTCATGTCCATTTAAGCTGTATGCGACCACAAGAGATACATGGCGCCAGCTTACATATAAAGACATGGCATTTTACTTCAGCTTTATCAGTGCTCTTTCCTGTTTTACTATTTTCGTATTTTTTCTTATTAACCTACATGGCATCATCAATGGCCACCGCAATGCCATGTCATTGGGAAACTATGATTCAAATAAAAATGAATCAAGCCACATTAGAAAAATATTTGCTACTCAACGAGTTTTGACTTTTATATCCGAAAAACTTGTTCCTGTCCACACAGAAATAGTCCCATAAGTAGGCTAATAAGTTATGTAGGATTTGATTGGATTGTTACATCTACCGTTGATCCATATATGTGTGATTATTGGCATTTCTTATCAGCGCTTTTTCTTGTTTTACTATTTTTGTCTTTTGTCTTATTCACCTACATGGCATCATTAATGGTCACCGCAATGCCATATCATTGGGAGCCTATGGCAGGACAAGGATTGTGATTCAAATAAAAATGAATCAGAAAAATATTGGCTAATCAAAGAGTTTTGAATTTTGTACCCGAAAAACTTTTCGAAAAAATTGTTCCTGTCCACACACATTCCCATAAGTAGGTTAGGTTACGTAGAATTTGAATTGTTACATTGACCCTCCTCTGGGTCTCTTTGATCCCTATTGGTTCACACCTATTCAAAGTCCTTCCCACAACTCTACATAGGTTATTAAGCGATAAGTTTGTTCGCAAAAATCATACATATTTTTTGTTCTTGCTGCATTAAATGTTTACACTAACGCATTTTTGTCATCAGCATCGATTTCTAAGTTATTCGCAGTCCGCTTAGACGCGTCATGGAATCAAACACATTTGTCTACACTTATTTTTCTTATATTAAAGTTTTAGTAAAATCTTCGATGTCCTATTATACAAAATAAGTTTAGAAAAATAACAACAATATCAGTGTACAACGTGATAGCTCCAAGAATATACTCATTCGGCAATAGCTGTATTCTTCTGCCTCCCAAAATTTTCTGCATATCGTACAGAAGGTACTGAAACAAAAATGTCATAATAACTAAAAAAGGACGCGTCTACTTTAAAATCGATCAAATATGTTATACATATATCCAAAACATCTGAACGTTTGGCATGTTAAATAATAAATTAAATATCCTATTATTCCTCTAATAATTATACCATATTACTAAATGCCTATACTGCACCTCTGTAACATTATGAAGTGGCATTCTTACTGCCCAAATTAGACCTAAATATTGAAGGCTTTTGACAGTAGGGCATATTTGTACTATTTGAAAAATATTTAGAAATTGTTTTCTACTGTCTTCGTCTATCTAGTGGACAGGCCTCAGAAGTAGGGTTATATTTGGAAAATCGAGGAGTACGGGAGATTTACTCTCTAGGTCGAAGCAGAAGCAGAAGTATATGCAATAATCTCTGCTGCATGCTATGAGGCACTCTTGGTGGGATTGGGCAAAGATACTAGAAGAGCTGGCGGGGCTAAAGGAAGTTACCTTGATGTGGGTCCTGGGTCACACGGACGTTCCTGGTGATGGAAAAGCCGATAGGCTGGCCAGACCCGAAATCGGTAGACCGTTTGTTGGCACGGAGCCCGCTATAGGATTAAGGTAAGTCAGAAAGTGGGTAAACAATACCATAGATGAACAGTGGAAGCAAAGTGAGGGATGCAAATAAGCCAAGGATTTTATAGCCGGGCTGAACACATCTAATCATCATGGCTATACGGAAACCAAGGCCGATGGGCAATCAGAAACCTTGTGGGTGTTTTGAAAGAGCACTGTCGGGTCGGGCGGCATCCATCACTAATTAGGAATTGAAGATGACTCCCTATGTATGGTCTGTGGAGAGGCCGATGAAACGGCCTACCGCTTCCTTGTAAGAATGTGAGTTGCTAGGTGGGCTGTGATATGAGATCTTTGGATCCGATAGATTCCATCCAGAGGAGTTACCCACCCTAAGCTGGGTCGACATACTGGCCTTTGTTAAAAGGTCGGGAGAAAAGTAACCAACTTGCTAGGCGCGGCCGCCCCACTGCTCCTACTACTACTGCTACTACTACTACTTGTCTGGTATTACGCATGCACATCTTACTATCTTAATATGTTCTTTTTCTAAGTCGAAACCGAGAATTTTACTACTCTACGGTAGTCAATTTATGACATCTTCAATGCTTTCGCACAATAAATGTAGCTCAAGTTGGACAAATTTATTAGAGACTAATTTTGCGTCGGATTGACGTTGGCTCAACTAGAAAATGTAGGTTCGTATCTCACCGACTGAGGATTTTCTATCAGAACATTTCAATTTGTGTAATACCTAATATGTTTTCATTCTCATTAGATAATTACCAAGCAGAACAGTAAGCAGAACACTCCAGCATAAATCAGGAAGAGTATGGGCAGCTTCACGTAGAATGTCAATATCAGGACAACTATTCCATAGATAAGCACGATTACGCCCGCTATACCCAAATAAAAACCCCATCCTGTCACGTCGACCTAAAAAATATAGAAAATATGTTTCATCAGAAACTGAAATTTCTAAAAAATGATTTTTGACGTCAATTCAGTGATAACAGAAAAAGGCTACGCCAATTGGACCTTTTACGTCATTTTGCTATCAGTGCTGTTATTGTGACTTGAAACAAATACATTTTATATCTCTACTAATTGGAGTTTTGAATAAAAAAAATATTTTTTTTGTGATAAATGCAAAGAAACTTACTTAATACTTAAAATATAATATTATCATTCCATTTGTCACAAACAAATTTTGTGTTCAAAACTTCAATTGAGGTAATGTTTAACCATTAACAAATACTAACCTTTTGAGGTGTAATGAGTGTTTTCTTACCTTTTTTTGAATAGCTAACAATGTGATGATACAACATATCCCAGCTGTCGATCCTAATGCTATCATGACGGTGTAGGTATCAAAAAAGCATGATATATAAGCTCCTACATAAGATGCTCCAAAAGTCTGGAATGATAAGTAGCATTACTTTGAACGGGTTAGAAAGGAATATCAACTTCTGAATGTGCAGCTGAAAAGAAAGTCTGGATTTTTTAAGTAGCTTATTTGACTGATCAACTTCCATTCTTACCAGAAAACCCAAACAGATGAAGTTTATGGGAGTCGTTCTTCTGACCTGAGGACAGCACACCAGAAATATATAGACTCCCAAGGTCGCAATCCTAAAAATATATCATTCGTACTCTATTTCTAGCCTTTAGATTGTGGACGCTTATTTTGTGAAACTCTTCAATCATCAAAGATGTCAGTAAATATTGCCTCTCAAGATTTCAGGGATCAACAACTTGCTTCATGTTATATGGGTTTTGCTGCGTTTTATGATAGCTTGAGACATTTGGAACACAGCTTACTGCTTAATAAAAAAATCATATGACTGCAAGATGATTATGAGGTTAAAGTTTTTTAGGATTCAATGTCTGCAATACTATTAAAAATAGGTGTAATTTTGATTGAAGGCAAAGTCGATCAAATGAACCAGAATTTATTATCCCCAAAACGTTTTATTAAACAACTTTATACAATCTGAAAAAATTTTATTCGTCAGTGAATATTTTTGAAATAGATTTGAAGTTACCATTGAACCCAACATGTAGGTATGAAACTTGCAGAAGCTAGGAGATCTTATTATATTATCCATAAGAAAGGTAGAAGTATTCTAAAATACTTACAGTGCCATATAATACAAAAATTCATTTTTCAGCATAAATTCTCTCTTCCTATTGCTACAAAATAAGGTACATTAGATTCGCAAATACTTCTATCGCAATCACACTTACTCAAAAATGATCAGTGCTATAAATCCTACGGTTATCAGCAATTGAACGGCCAGAATGAGGAATACCTTCAAAATGTACTGGTTCCTCATTTTCACGTTGTTGAACGAATTGATGCGAGGAGCCACATAGGGTGTATAGGGGGGAGGGGAGCTTCCCACTGGTGCCTTAAAAAAAAACAAAAGCAATTAGTTACGAGAAGCAGAAGCCATTCGGTTGGCATTTTAAAATTTTGCAAAACGGTCCCCAGAATCGTACATGCGTCAATTTTCAAAAATATTGTCCGCCATGTTGGATATTTCCTCTTAAGTTTTTCAAATCTGCCTCATGTGCGTTATCTGCTATACTAAAAAAACCTACATACAAAAATTTGCATAAATTTGCCAGTTTTTGGAAACCTTTATGTTTGACCTTCATTATAATATAATTATGTAATATTCGATACTATATTTTACGGGTTTTTGTAATTCCGAAATAAAAACAAGTATTCTAAGCTCCTCCAAAATTTGAACTTCTATAAATTCGGCTGTGGCATCAACGTGTGTGATATGAAAAGCATCTGATCAAGATTTCTTTGAAAAGAAGGAATTGCTAGAGAAAATAAAATCAGAACTATACAAATAGGTTTTTCTGTTGGCTGTAAAGAACAAACGACTGAAACGGAAGTACGTATAAAATTTGGAATATAAAAAAGATGTAACTGAAAAGAGTTCAAAATACAACAAGAACAGATAAAATAAAAATTAGTCGACCTATTACTTTTATTTTAGCACAAGTGCTTTGTTTAGATTTTTACATCTAAAATGTACAATAATATATATAAATTAATATAAACCATCTTTAACTGAAATTTGTTTGAAACTAGAATTGAATATTGCATAAAAACTGAGATAAGAACTGCGATAAAAAAATTATTTATCTAAAAATAAATATAATATGTCATAAAGTGACATATTTATGTAATAGAAACAGATATTTACCGTTTGAGGACCTGCTGAGCTAGTATTGTTTTCCATTCGAGATTGTGGAGAACTATAGTATGGAGGAGGAGGAACATTTTCTACTACCACAGGTACTGCTGCTACACTTTGGTGCCTTTTGGTACCTATCTGGATCATTCCTGGTTCCACTGACGTCGCAATCTCCTGCATCAATTTATGTATCAATATTTCAGTTCTAATTAGATCGCAGTGTTTGTTACTTAAAGTTGTATGCCAAATTCTTGTATTATCCCTGATATTATCTCAATATGGTATAAGTAACCAAATTCATAAATGCAAGAACTGAAGCCTAGATCTAGTGCAGATTTTAGTATCATAGGCAAAATGATATCTAACTTGAAAAATAAAATGAATCAATTGTTTACTGAGAGAAGATGATAATTTATGTTGCAATAAGTATGTTATCACTCTCTCTATTTTTACTTTTACTCTAAAAATGGACAGTTGTTTTCAAATATGAAATTATCAAATATGAAATTAGAATTACTTTTAATAATATGCATATTGAAAGAAACCATACACTACGTTGCATATCAATCCATTATATTTCCTTCAGTTTCTTTTTGTATCAATAGATTTTCAAACTATCCATTTTAGAAATGGAATGCTACAAAAATAATACACCTTCGTAAAGCTAGGTACAGTTACAAAGCTGCCCTCATCATCAGCTTCTGCTTTTTGCCTCAACATATTCTCTAAGTCATCCAATGATTGAAGTGACTTATTGTCTTCTGGAGCAATAGTTATCTTTATGCTAAATTCTGCTTTGATACCGCTCGTAGAGGGTAGGTCTTCACTTCGGTCCACTCTTCTTGAACTTGATGAAGAGGTCTTTGGCAATTGGGAACTACTATTCTTTTCAGACATTTTTGCTTTATATTATTCTGCAATTATAAGGTTACGGAGCTGTCATGTTTGTTAGCAGCTGTGTTTGACAGGTTCTGTGGAAAGGGTTTTAGGTAGGATTTAAAGTGTATGTGGGCTAACTACCTTAGGAATCGAGGTAACATCTGCATACTTTTCTTACATGAGTATTATGTCTGACGGAGCACCACTTGCGGACTCGTTAATCGGCCTTGGGGATGTATAACGTTTGAAGAGTTTTATATGTTGGAGGTATTTTGGACGCAAGTATTATTTCGTCTCAAATATAAACACGTCCTAGAAATGGTTCACTGCACTTGTTGATTTTCTTCATCTACTGTTATACAGGGTGAGTCGGGAGTATTATACACGTGAAAATTCTCATCTGTTCTCAAGTTAATCTGATATCAAATAAACAAACTTCGCACATTAATTTTTTACAGCGTTCTTTTAAGAAACGTTCAAAAATACAGCCACTAACCTCTTCGTCTGCGAAGATCATTTATTGCTCTCCCAATTGATTCATATCTTTCTTCTTATATGGGGTATTCTCAATTCGTCGAATTGGTGCATCTGGATTTTTGCTTTTTGCAACACATAATAAGATAAACGTTCAATTATTGTCACTGTACACTGATACCTATTTAAAGTATCAGAGTCAAATGCTTCGAGCCTCGAACATTTCATACTTTGACTATGAGAAAATTCAAATACAAGTTTCCACTATCTCCAGATCATCATCATAGTCACAATGTCTTAACAGACATGTTGTGAACTCGCAAAATGCATTAAGTCGGAGCTAGAGTATTGCCGACACGAATATTATCAATAGTTTTGAGAACTGTAGCTCGCCATCGTTCGCGATTTACTGTCAGTTCCAGATAGATAAACATTTTTAATTACGCTATAACTTGAAAATAGGAATGGGATAAGAATATATGTGTTTTTTAAATTATTTTTGTGCGTATAATACACTCCTAGAGTTTGGTGCGTTCCTCGCAACTCACCCTGTGTAGATATGTTGTTGTTAACTACTCTCTTTGACTCATTTTTATAGAGGTTGGTCAACTGATAAAGGCTCCTCCTTTTCCGTCCATAACATCAGCTCTGGAGTTCTACAGTGATTGGTATATGCTTGTTTCCAGGGTGTTTATGACGTGGAATGGACTGCTTCAACAAACTTCCCCCAACATAACCTTTTCATTGCTGATGCGGTACTCTCTTTCCTTCGCGGTCTGCTCGGTTATAAAAAAATATAAATTCCAGAGACTCACATATACATAGGTATAGACGTCTTATGTGACGTCAGCAGTCCAGCCTTGATCCAAGGCACAAGAATTGACGATTAACGTTCGCATCGTTAATTTGAAAGGAATTGCCAAAAAAGAGCATAAACGTAATCACGGCACAGGTATTGCTGGTATCTTCCTATAGCACCTCGTATCATCTGTCTAGTATCTTCGATGCTTTATCCACGGTCTGCACAACTAGGCGATGGGTCAGTGTCCTTTGGTACGTTGCATCTTGGTCGGCAACGGAATAGCCAAAGAGGTAGCGGCAGTTTACGTAAAGTCATTTCTATAAAGCTACAGTTTATTCACAGTATGTCATGAGTAGCTAGTTTAGTTATGGTGAAGGTATAATTGTTGGAAAAGTAACTGTAGAATTACCACTTTGATCTTAAGCTAAACCAGAGTATAACCGAAGACTACATGTTGAACATGCGTTTTTTTCTCTCGTATTTTGGCAGTCTTGATTGAAAATACTTTAAATGTAATGAGTACATCGCTGGTTATTGTGGTTGATTGTCTAAATGTACATCTAGTGTGATTTCACGTTCACATCAAAAGGTTTAAAAGTAGAAAATTAATGATCTGAATGAAATAAAATGTTTAAAAATATATCTAGAGCTTATTGCTCTATATAGAAAATATCACCTGTTTTTGAAATTTCAATTGAAACAATTTAAAGTTTCTATGCGTGCTTCAGGATATTGCGGTTTAAAACAGTCTGTTTTTTCACTCCCGTATTCTGGCGGATATGCTTCATTTTTTTCTGCGAATATTTGTCGTGTTTGTTCGAAAAATAAATAAAAATTATAATTTACTTTCATCCACGAACTATTTTATTGTTTTATTTGTTAGGAGAAACAGCGATAAACTGTGCAAACTTTGAGTACAAGAAATGCTCACTTACAGTGATAATAATCTATTGAATGACACGTTGTCAATTATTTTATAAGTGACACTTACCACTTAGATACCTAGAAATTCTACAATTTTTGTTTAAATTTGTTTCGATCCCTTGAATATTTTACGCAATAGTTGACCATCTTCAAACTTTATTGAGACGGTTTCTTCTAAGCTTGTAGTCCAGTAATTGTAGTATAAAAGTTTCAACAGTTCAGAAATACAGGGTTGGGAATATAAACTAGGGAGCCAAGCAAATATCTTTGAAACGGAAAGGGTGATATAGCTGAAAACTTGCAGGTAAATGTAGTGACGCATAATGCATCCGAAGACATTATGTAAGCTATTAATGTACTTCCGGTCTAACCGGAAGTACTATCAACTTTATTAATTTAAATGGGACACCCTGTATATTTCTGCAGCTTTTAATACATTTTTTTTCCGAATACGTCCATAGTGGGTTTAGTATTTGTTTCTGTAAAAATGGGAAAGATAAACCTTTTTTAATTGTCTCACAAATACGTCCGTGGCGGACTGCGGTCTTCCCGTTTTAGGTAAATTTTTAATATTTCCAGTTAAATTAAAACGTTTTAGTGTTTTAGTCACCGACAAACGTGTTATAGGACCCCCGTCGGGATGTAAATCATTGAAAAGTTGACACACTTCTTTGTCAGTTCTCACGCGACCGCCGAAACCGTTTCCGTTTTTACAGAAACAAATACTAAACCCACTATGGACCTATTCGGAAAAAAAAGATGTATTAAAATCTGCAGAAATATACAGGGCGTCCCGTTCAAATTAAAAAAGTTGTCGGTACTTCCGGTTAAACCGGAAGTACATTAATAGCTAACATAATGTCTTCGGGTGCATTATACGTTACTACACTTGCCTGCAAATTTTCAGCAATATCATTCTTTCCGTTCTAAAGTTATTTGCTTGGTTCCATACTTTGTCCCAACCCTGTATATGAATCACTAAGATATTTTGTAACTTTCGGGGCGAGACCGCCCCCCCCCCTGGCTACGTGCCTAGCGGCAAACATAAGAGTCTAACTGAACCCTAACCTGCTCACTATTTAAAAAAATGATAGATCGTTGTGGGTATATTTATAGGGTAAGAATCACGGAAAATTTAGCTTTATAGCAACCAAAGTGAAAAATCTGTGGCTACCTCTCAGTCTGTAACAGCGAGGCGGCCGATTCCGGTGCCGCAACGCCAGATCAGAAAGTAAAGGCCGCTTTACGCGCTTCAGACAATTATCGCGGATGATGTTCGTGTAGGCGAACGCCAGGCGCCATATCGAATGAATGAAATGCCTGCGTAGGTTATCCTTTGCTTTATTATTAGCTTGTGAACCAAGATACTATACAAAGTGTACAGATATGAAGCAATGCAGTACCGTAGCGGTGGTCTTGGGGGCGCCATTCGCCAATGTTAGCATTCTTTACCGCACTCAACTTCAAAAACATAGTCACTTGGTATTTTATTTTTATCTATCTGAGACAGTGACAGTACATTAAAAAAATGCGAGCAAAAAATAATAATTGGACTTTGTATCTGTATCTGTATGTATCCCTATCGTAGGCGATCTGTCTACTCTGGAAATTGACATATCGTGAAGCTTACGGTATTCTTTTATTTATAGAGATTTTATAGATAACTATTCTCGGATTTATTTGTCAGATATTGAACATATTTAAAAAATATGAAATGCTGAAATTACGTACGTACTACCTCTTATGGACCCACCGCCATCACATCACCATTATACATACGAGTATATAAATAAGTAGATCGATTAGAAAACATCGTCCAATAATGAATAAATAATAATAATGAATAATTAAACATATGTCATACCTGAAGGCATCCAGATATTACTGGCATTATGGGTTGTAGTACTGAAACATTGTAAACCATTAAAGGCGCAGCTATAATGACCATAGAAGTCAATGCTATAATAAAAAAATAGTAACAGTAATAAAGAAATGTGTGCATTTTGGAATAATCAGCTCCCATACATTGATTACGTTGAGTTTTGATCAACTTCGGACTAACCAATCACGGCATTTAGTGATACTTCTCCGTAAATATGGAACTGGGTCTATGTACGATGTTTTCGTAAATATAAAGGATAGTTTTGGTAGGTACTGTTCTCCTTGTAAGTATCTTGATCTTTGTGCAACGCTTCTAGAGACTAAGCTACATTTTTTCGATACGATATATATCTACGCCCAAATCTTCCTTTCTCCACAAACTAAACTACTTGAATGACATGGAAACTTGTGAATTGTGTAATCATTTTCAAACTGCCAAAATATTCTATTATGCCAATCAATAACGCATGATTATTATTGTAGTTGAAGGGGTATAGTTTAAAACCCCAATAACGATCTTCAAATAGGAAGGAGGGAAAAAAGGGTTGCCTAAAAAAATAAGTGATTATTAGACAACATCTGAATTTGATAATATATTTAATATAACCATTAATATTAGTGTATGTATATTGGAAATTTAGTTCGAGGCTCTGTTATCTACCTAATAATATTTTAAGTGAAAGGTTTGATAATAATTTCTAACCAATAACGAATTGTTTAATATAATTGCTTGTTCTTCATTCTTTTGGACAATGGTTGCACAGACTATTCTTGTGACCAATAGTTTCTCCATGTAACAAGTATAAGTACTTAAGTACTTATGCGTATACATGATTATTGATTAGTTTTAATCATTTTATCCCCAAAGAAAGAACCAATTTCCATAGGCTTGGAATAAAATAATAGTCAAAATAGTATCTTTGCGTCCGAATCCATCCAATGGTATGTTTTTTAAATTTTGGAGCATAAGCCGCCCCAGCTTTTGGCTACACAGGCTTTGGAATATTGTTAAACACGTCATAATATTTAAATTGATTATGAGTCTTGGATTAAATCACAGTATCTTTGGAAAAGAAGGTAATTCCCAGGAATCATCATAATCTGAGTATAAGCAGTACTCGAAGCCGAAGCCATGATGGGGAGCTGGGATAACGATCGTATCAGACTCGACGAAATGTATATTTCTTGCATATAATCGGCATTATGTAAATAGTGCCAGTACTCTTGTTTTGTACCTAGCATAGCATATATTCAATTTCCATACGAATGGTCGCATAAATTGCACTTAAACGAATCGAAGCTAATTGGTAACTGGACGCTGACGACCGGGACGCAGCTTTAGCTAATTAACCTGACTCTGGCCGTAAATAAAAACTACTTGTCCGCTGCTATCATGCTAAATAAACTGTATGCATTTACAGTGTGCTCGGTTGATAACTCCTCAACCATAACACATTCAGAGATATGGGGCTATTATAGAAAGGAATAGGTTTTTGTGCATGTGCGATGGATTTTTGAAATTACAAGAATGTTTTTGCTCATTCGTCGCTTTTTTTCTTCTTATTTCATACATGCAAGTAATCAAAATCCCTTCATAAAAAATTGGTTATGAACAAATAAATTGTATATAATGGATTTGTAGAAATTAGAAGGGTGGTCAGATGAATAGACTTTCATATTTAAGTATACATTCATACTTTTATAATAACTAAATATATTTTAATCATAATAAATACAGATTTATATACTTTCTTAGGTGACAATATAAGCTCAATATTTCATTTGTAGATTTTGATTCGGATAACCAACTGAGTTGGCAATATTTTAGAGCGGTTTTGCACTCAAAAGTGTCTTCTGAGTTTAATAGGGCGATTCTGAGCGCACACTTCAAAATTCTTCACGGCATAAACACACTTTTTGAGGATGTCCATAATGGTGACAGATCCGAAATAAAGTAAATCTTATGGACAATTTAAGGCGACGTTTTTGGCTGTGTGTTGGGATGATAGTGGCTTTCGGAAATTTCAAGCGGAATTCAAGCTACACATACAAAACAAAATTGAGGCTTTTCCGAAAATCCCTTGCAAAAAAACTTGAGTTTGATCATGAATTTCTAAGATACCAAATAGAAACAATCATTACACTTAGGCAAACCCAATTTCCTCTGTCCTGAGTCGGCTGTGGGGCTAGCAGCATGCAGCAGGTACCATTAAAAAGGAAATAGAGGTGTGGTTCCAAAATCAACATCTTATGAGCTGGAGAGGAATCTGTGGACATCTCCGATGAGCTAGAGAACTTAGTTTACGGCATCTGTCTCTCAATGGCCGCCCTTAGTTCTTGAGCCTGAACATATAAAATGGGCAGCATCCCAGGCCATCCCCACCTTTGGGATGAGGACTGGACTTGGGAACTAGAGTAAGGATAGGTGCATAAGGACTCGCCTGTAGGCCTATGCGCTGGTAGCTCTTGTTACCAGAAAGCTTCTCTCTTTTCTTTCAGTTGTTTACAGACAAACCTTGTCTGGAGCCTTGATCTTCCTGTTAATGACTCACCCAATCGATTTTTGAAGGTTTTTTCTTATCTGCTCTAATAGTGTAGCCCACGATAAACATAGTATAATATTTAATATTTAATCAGTGCTCTCCAAGTTATATTTTGATAATGGAACTAATTTTTAAACATTGGTTTCTAGATTGCAGATTTTCTTAGATAACCTTGGATGGATTTCCAAAAACTGTAAAGCTGCACTTCTGCTCTAGTAAAGCTTTAAAGCTGTTTTTCATCGGAACTGACCTGAAGAGTCACATTGGGATCTGTTTAATAATTTCCGTGTTATACACAGTTATCCAGTATTAGGTACCGCACTGACAATAGACAAACCGATAAAAACGAATATCTTGCAATGCGTGTCTTATAAAGTAATCCGCAAATGTTATCTTAAAGCTGAATTTGTTAGAGATGACACTGTACTGCCCCGTGGGCCGTGGGCATTTAAGCAAAACATACGATTATATATTCAATTTGATTGTGTGATTTCCCTACTCTCATTGGGCGAGACTAAATGCTGGTGCGTTTTTGCACATGTGACTGAAACATAATAAATTTTGCCATTAAGAAATTTATGCAAGCATCAGACTGGTATCTGCTTCTTATTTTTGAGTACGAATGAAATTTCTACCGACAACCGTTATAACATGGCCATACTTGCATTGATCGATAGAGTCCAAAAACTCAAATTTTGTGCTACCATAGCAATATGTAATATTGGTAACAGTGCGGGGGTGCTCCAGACGATTTTCCGATTAAAACAACTGCTACATCAGAAACTGTCTCAAGAAATATCAATCCTTTGAGGGAAGTTAAAAATGAAAAAATTGATGCTGATGCCCTTTATCAAAAATTGGTTGCCACAATAAAAGCAAAACAAATTAATCGATAAGTTGAACGATTTCAATAGGTGAAGCATAGAGGATACCTATTTATTGGTAGGTACCCATATTGGGATAAGAAAACGATCCGGAGCAAATGTACGCGTCCAAAAGCTACTGTGACCTAGACTTACCTTCATGCGCTCGAGTAAGGAGTTCTTGATAATTTTTTGAGGAAAATGTCTATTATAGGACCCACGCATTAGTCAAATTATTCGAACAAATTGGATAGTGCAACGTTGCGCAACTTGTACAATCATTTTCCATTACATGATGTTATTTGAGGCGTTGCTTGCACCTTTCAAATTTGTCGGTGCTTTGCATAAATGAAATGTTCAGAATATACTTTTCTTTATAGGGCAACGGCCACAGTTGAAGGTACGATGTGCTCAGTAACTGCCAAATTGGACATTGTACCAAGGAAACAACCGTTCCTCCAAAGCTCGGTATAGAGATGTACGGCACTCCCCGGGTAACCGTTAACTGACGACCAGACTTTGAGACAGATTTTGCCACCTGAAGAACCGAAATATCTTAACTGTCTTATGTTCGTCCAAAACACGTGGTTTGCTCCTAACAGAAAGCCAAATAAAGATTTTTAAATTTTTAGGGAAAGCTGAAGTGAAATATCTGATTATTTTTATTTTCGTCAGACGAGACTGAAAATCAAAACTGCGATCGAATTTGTAATCAGCTGAATGTTGCCATCTGGCCGACCTCTATCTTCTGAGATGCGAAGCACTTTTAAAAGAAAGCGAAATTTGGTCTTCAATGTTAGGATAAAAGTCCTAAAGCCAAACCATGCTGCACTCATAATAATATTAATATACATACATCATACATATCTATATTTTTATAAAATAGGCGTTTCCTAAAAATACGATTAAATGTGCCAAAAGTAACGCATTTTATTCTCGTTCAGCAAAACGCACCAGCGTTTAGTCGTGACCAGTATTACAGCAAAGAACAATCGAACAATTGAGAATGGTACATTTTGCTTAAAAAATGCACCCCATGGGGAGCAAAAAAAATTACTATTTTTAATGATGTTGACAAAGTGTTCAGTATCATTCTCGATTTGATTCTTGATATCTAGTGATTATTGGTAATAATTAATATTATAATTAAAATTAATGATATTATCCAACGTGTACCTATATAAAAAATGGCAACGTGGCATTGCACCGGCACGGCGGCGGCCGCCAGTCGCCGCGTAATCGTCGAAAATTGTGGCTGGCGCCAGTTTCGTATTCGTATCTCTACCGCGGCTGGATACCAAATATAGATCAGGACCATTAGTTATATCCAACGACCGATATATATCAACCTTCCTTAGGCGCCACTCAAGATATTTTCAACTTATCGATCTGATCAGTGTACGCCTTGGGACTTCCTCAAGGATCTGACCTCGGTCCTTTGCTATTTCTGATGTACTTACATGTTATGCGCATTTAATTTTCGTTTATGGCACAATCTGACAGTTGATCTCGAAGC
This sequence comes from Callosobruchus maculatus, assembly GCA_951848785.1. Lineage (NCBI taxonomy): Eukaryota > Metazoa > Arthropoda > Insecta > Coleoptera > Chrysomelidae > Callosobruchus > Callosobruchus maculatus. The sequence goes on along the minus strand of CATOUR010000014.1, from coordinate 25,346,110 downwards.
CCAAAGCTTTGTCCAATTTCAGACGTTTGTGTCCGACCACGATGATCTTTGATCCGTTTGACCACAACTACGTGTTTCAGTCCACACAAGTTCCAGGCACATAGAGCACAGCACGTTATTCACGAGAAGGGAGTATTATGATATCAAAACTTTTAGTAATTTTTATGATATTTTCATTTATCTACACCTTCTAAAACTATGGCACTCACTTCTGTTGGTCTGTCTCCATTTTTATTACCGCATCATCACAGTGGTTTTTGAAAACCCAGTGCACTGCTGGCAGAGTAATTAGTAGCAAAAATAAGGAAGTAGTTTTGTGTTCCAGACAACTTTCTCTTGGTCAGGGGGTTTTCGTTTAATAAACGTTTTAAAACAAGTTGCACTCCCACTGAGGAAACGGCACTTTACATTAGGAGGGGCCCGCGCATCTGCCATATTGGGTTCTGGTCTTATTCAGGCTTACCCATGTTTCCAATGAGTATCAAAACCAAGCAATTTATCAAATATATGTGACATTGGATGACACTGCTTTTGGATTTTCCCTGTCCATTCTTATTTCCAAGCGAAAAAGGAACGGACGTTTGACCATAGTGGACATGAAGTGCGTGATTTTTAGGGATTTCATCATGTTCTTTTATTAAGACAAAGACATCTGACCTGCCTAAGCGTGGTAGAGGAATATGGGCCAACACTGCTTGCCTGTAGGACGGAGTAGGTAGACTTCATGGTTCCTGTTATGAGCCTCACTGTGTGGTTGATTTGGGTATCGATCGTTTTTGTCCAGAGGGTTGAAGTAGCCCATTTAGTACCACAAAAATATGAAGCTTTGTTATGTCCTGTTTTAAGCTTAACCAGATAAGTTATGAAAAACCAAGAGATGCTGTAGTTGGATCTTGATTCTTCAAATCCAACATGAGTCGTTAGAACTCTGTGGTCCAAATTGCAAAGCAGCTCAAGTTGTATCAAAGGTTCTGAATTATATTATTTCTTGTTTTAAATAAACAACCAAGAGATGCTATAGTTGGATCTAGATTCATCCTTCAAATCCATTTTGGAGCGTTAGAACTTTGGGGTTCAAAGTCGAAGGGAGGGTATATTCAGCATGACAGAAATACTTAATCTTGAACGTCATCAAACATAGATATAACAAGAAGGGTTCATTGATGTCGGTTCTTTCAACTAGGTCCAATAGGGCTTGAATCCCTAATGAGTCGTCGCCACCCATCAGATGACGTCGTGCAGTCAGATTTATTTACAGGAGCGTTCTGTTCTGCGACGTGGCTACCTTCTTGTTACCTCTTGTACAAGGATTAATAAAAATTTACACAACACATCATATTAGTCTACGAAGTTTGCCCAAAACGCTTAATATAAGTGCTACTTTTCCTAATATATCCGGCCGCCAATGGTCGTGTGCGATTCTTCTACCCTGGGAACTTATTTTTGATAATATTTGATGAAAATAGTACCGCCAGACAGCGGCGTTTAGAGCTTGTCTAAAGGTCGTCTGACGCGACAATAAATTTGTCGTCAAATTTCGTAGATAATTTGTGTAGAAATTTGCAATGAATTTTATTAACGAATTGCAGATAATTTTAACTGATGCGTTTATTAATTTGATGATAAATTTGAGCCGCGCGCGAGCGCATTTAAAATAAATATCATAGTTGACAGTTTACAATCTGCGTACTTTCAAAATAACATTTTTTGCTCTTAGTTTATAGGTTCTTACTTACAACTTACACTCAAAGAATCCTTGTTAGACATTTTTTTACGTTCTTACTTTATTTGTTTGTCGCATTGTTCACTGAGTTTGGTATATTTTTTCTGCAATAATAAAAAGGTGAAAAAAAGTGTGTATACCGTATGTCCTGAACCCTCGTCTAGAAAAATAAAAAAAGATAGCAACCCTTATGACAGGTTAAGCAATTTCATATGAGTTTTCCCGAGCAAATTCCGTATAATGTCCTACGGTCCTTATAGTAAGCGTTCTTATTGTGCCTATGTTCGGTTGCTACGGTGACTGCACTATAGGCGGCAAAAGGCCCCAGACGAGACGAGACAGACTTTGGGCGGGCGGCTGCATTCTGCATCGACGGGGCGGCTTGCGACAGCCGAAGAAGAGTGCATCTTCTTCTTCCCAGTCATCGGCCGTCTACGGCTCGCCTGATTTCTTCAATATAATTGGCGGCCGCCGACCACCATCGCAGTAGGCATAACAAACAACAAATGACAAATGGCCCCAGGATGCCTCTTCACTTTTTGCTCTGATTGAGTTGTTCAGACTCGAACATGTGCTCTCGGAATTTTCAGAACATTGCTTTTAATTAATTGTGCTTTACTGGTACCTACATCATTAAAAGCACATATACAAGGTGGGCCAATAGAACGTGGACGGAAGATATATTTTAGAAACCTGTCACTTGATCATGGTAGGAAACCTTGAGGGCTATAACATAAAAATAATTTCACTTAAATTTTGATGTTTATACAGGGTGATCAACTTACATTTCTTAGAATGGAACCCCCTATATATTATTGCATATTTGGATTTCCTGGTCAATTCTAGTGTGACTTTATGTATCATACATGGAACTTTATACGAACCGTTTAGGCGCAAATCACCATTTTTGGTATAAGTAGGTATCAGAAAAAAATTGAATATCGCAGCGATTATAAAATGAAAACCAAAAAAGATTGATATGGAGAATGCTATGCCGTTAGAAAGGTAATCAAATTTTATATTTGATTCTTTAAATCAAAATAGGCATTCCCATTTGAAAAAATCGAGTTATCTGTGATTGAAGTTTCCTTAATTAATATACTGATTTCTCCAAATACAAAAAGAATTCAAATTTAGCCGTCTGACCTAACGTGACGCATTTCATGCTTAGTCGTACCGCAAAGTTACGCTCTTCTAAGTTTTATAATCGCTGCGATATTCAATTTTTTTCTGATACCTACTTATACCAAAAATGGTGATTTGCGCCTAAACGGTTCGTTTAAAGTTCCATGTATGATACATAAAGTCACACTAGAATTCATCAAGGAATCCAAATATGCAATAATATATAAGTGGTTCCATTCAAAAAATGTAAGTTTGATATGAATCACCCTGTATAAATGTCAACATTTAAGTGAAAATATTTTTACGTTATAGCCCCCAAGGGTCTCTACCATGATCAAGCGACAGATTTTTGAAATATTTCTTAGTAAGCTCGCAATCTTCCGTCCACGCATTATTGGCCCACCCTGTATATGTAGAATGGTCAACTTTTTACTGACGACTCTGTAGCTCTTAGTATGTGAAATGTATGACAAAAAGTTCATTTCACTTAATAATTGTTGTTGTTGCACCACTAGCCAGCTCTGTTTTTTGCGTACTACTTCCTAAGTCCGCGATTCTGTCTTCCTACATTGTTGATAGGTCCAAAATAAGATGGAAGTTTTATGCATTACGCTATTTGCCAAATGAGCAAATAATCTGACACAAGCAATACAACTCCAAGACGAGAGACAACAGCATCTCATCCGGGATCGAAAAACAAACCATATAAAACCTGTAAAAAATTGTTGGCTCAAGCCTGTTGTCTCAAGTTCACCGTTTTCAACCATCACCATACTGAGTATAATAACAGTCCATTGAATTGGAAACAGAATCCTGATTCAACTTTACGCAGACAGATATACTTTTCTCTTACACCTAACTATTATGCACACACATAGCGTTGTAATCTTTAGACACGGATATTATTGGCTCAATGTGGATAGTCGGTGATGTGGATATTTATCAACAATGCAATTGCAATTAAGGACTTATTAGGAAGTTAGTACGCAAAAAAAACATGGACCGGTAAAGCGCGATCAATTAGTTAGGTAATTGCATAATATCATTGATTAACTTATTTATACAATACCTTAATCAATGATAATACGTTTTATAAATTACATTGCTTTTAATTTCCTAAATATGTGTTTACAAGGGGTTTTTATGTTGAGGCGTTTTGATGCGTAAAAAGGTTTTCTGCAGGTGCTGTAGTAACACAAAAAGGCACATGGTTGTATTCCCATTTTTATTTTATACATAAATAATCATTATGATTACATTTTTGCATATCAACAGCAACAGGTTTGGTTTTGAGTCTCAGATAATGAATAACTAAAATATTCGTCTTTTTTTTTTCCTCTTAGACATCTGCTGAATGGAATATGACGTGAGATACTAGAACTGTAGGACTGGCTTCATCAGATTTGTTTAATAATTCCTAATAGTGGGCAGGAGGCTCTTATTTAATGATTTTCTCTTTTATTTCAGACTGCCCACCACCACCTTATAGTAGAACTAATGAAGAAATGTTACGACCTGAAGGTAGGTTTACATTTATAATGCCCTATTAACTCTAATATTATAAACACCCATTTGCAATTTCTGGGAATATCACCATGCAAACTACTGTCATCCACGAAACTTTGGATCAGATTTATTAATAATAATAATTATTATTTATTAATTAATAATAATATTGATAATGCGTTTATTTCCAACAGGTAAACACCCAATCACAGGAAATATGTGAAAACTAAACTAGATCAGCAAAGCACCGACTATAATTTATTCAATACCATCTAAACAAAAAAAAGTATAAAAATTATTATGAAGGACACATTGAAAAAAAACTAAAGTGGAAGACTATCCCGTCTAATACATACTATATGGTTAATTTGATCGCGAAATATGTCAGCTTTATCACATATATGGAAGACATGAGAGCTATCGGACTTACACAACATATTTGTGCGCGAAATATCACATTAAAATGTATAGCTATGACGACTGCCAATTCTAGGTACATGAAAGTTTATCTTACTTAATAAGAGGCTGCAATCAATTTGGCCATGTAACAGTTTGTAAAGAAAAGCCAGTGCTTGTGCAAGTTCAATAAGGGATTATGATCACATCTCTTTCAGGATATTTGCCACAGACCTTTGCGTTGTACAGATTCAATTATTGAATTCCGATTTATAGGGTACCAAACCAGTGAGGCGTACTCTGATGTTTCGAGTGAAAACAAAGTATTGTAATACACAAAATATTCTAATAGAAACGAAATTTCTCTCAGGAAACTTAGGAAAACTACATACCAGAAGATCTCGGAAGCCTTTCTTGATATTGAGACTAACGACATGACCGTCTCCAAATGATTGGATCAGACGACACACATGCGTAACATGACCTAATAAAGCCTTGGTTGGCTAATGTCATAGGTGGTGTTTTGAATCTCTGGATTGTTCCGAATCACTTCATCAAGTATAGGAGTAACTTCTTCAGAACGACAATATATCGGGACTTGTCTTATTCATGCCAAACCACTTCAGCACCGTTTCTTGTTCTGACGGCTGCTTACTCATAGTTTGGGGTATCTCCAATGTTGAGGGAACCTGGGGATTAGGAAGGTCATTGTATCCAGAGAACCGACTGAAACAACTACTCCGAGGGCAAATAACCCTACCAGCATTGAATTACACTATTGGCTCGAATGCTTCCTTTGGGGATTTCACCCTAAAAAATGGAGCTCAAGGATATCTCAGTCGTTGTTTGGAAATTGTCCTGAATCGCATCTGTCACGATGTCACTAGTCCACAAAAGCGCTGATTCGATCCTTGCGATCCACTATTTGCCCTCGGAAGTCGGAGTAGGTGTCTCTATTGGATAACTACTTTCATATCAGCCTGATACCGAGCTTTACCCAGGTGCACCTTTTGAGATCCGAAAGATCCAAACAACGCTGTCATGCCCTAGGGACATCATGCCTGATGCGGTTCAGGACATGTCCCAAACAAGGATTGAGATATCCTTGAGTTCATTTTGGGTAGGGTGAAATCCTTTTCTGAATATTTGTAGCATTGGCCCTAAACATTGAAAAGAACTTTTAGGCTTTGTTCTCTGAAGTTGTAACAATCCCGATAAAAAAGCAGAGTATGAGGTAATCTCCACTAGGGCCTTGATGATAGTAATTCTTAAAAATTCTTGATGTTGCAGTCTTATAACAACGGCCAAAAAGTGAATTTTTTATTGAAATTTAAAACATAATTATTAATTTATACATACCACATACAATAAATGTGTTTTTTATTGAAAGGACTCTTATACTCACGATGTGAAAACCCATGTATTAAGAAAATCATATTTATATAATTTGTCCAGCAACCATGTTTTTTGGGCTATAGTGCGTTAAAAAAAATTAATATTCGATTTCCATTGGGTAATTGAAAATGTTCTCCTCATTGCAACTATTGTAAGGGATGTGACAGTGCACCTGAGCAGAGAGGGACAAGGATAACGTTTGTACAGAGTCAATCTGATTGACTTCTGAGTGATTTGTGTGAGTGTGTGACGACTTTCATTGTAATTGTTTGAATAACCTCCGCTCCTTGGTGAAATGATCGCGAGCGCCGTAAAATCGGTGCTTCGCGTGTCTCGCCTTGGTGCGGGCACGGTATTCATGTCATACGCTACTGGCTGGTTTAATTCTTCAATTATTGTAACCAACAGCAGCACCAGACAGGATTTTTGGCGCCTGCTGGCTATGGTCGCGACGAATTTTAAATACACATATTTATATGTCTCTTTCCCAGAATACGTCATCGGTTGCGAAGCGCCGCTATTCTTTTGTTTGTTGGCCGCGTTTATATCATGCAAAGTCACTAACCCGCGCGCTCTGTAAAAAATACATTCGAACAATAATGGCGCCAGGTAGTTAGTCTCGATACATTGTAGGACTATTGCTGAAATATGCTAATACTCGCATTCTCATATTGAGTTCTATAAACTAGAGTTAGTCGCCTATAATATTTTCACGTAGGTTGGCCGCATATATGCAGCAAGACGTCTCGTCCGTCGGTTGTCCTTGCTTGGAAAGTAACATAAGAAAAATTACTGAATTCACAATACGTTTCTATACACTACAGTGATGTAATTAAAACAACTCCTTTCAGAATTAACAGTAGTTCATTTGAAAAAAAACAAGGAAGAAGAACAGTTTTGTTTAAGATTCGGGAGAACAATAAGCAACGAATACAACAGAAAACCACCAAACGCAATAGAAAACAATACACAACAACAGACAACACAAAACAGCCCAAAACAACAGGAAACAACAGAAAACAGCCGGAAAGCTACCAAACATAACATAAAACAACCTAATACAACAGAAATAAACAGAAAACGACGAAAAACAATAGAAAACAATCAAAAACGACAGAAAGCAGTCGAAAACGACAGAAAATAACCAAAAACAACAGGAAATAAACAACAGACAACAGCCGAGAACGACAGAACACAACCAAAAACAACAAAAATCCGAAAACAACAGAAAACAGCCCTGTAACAATGAAACACATTGCGTAACTTGCATATTGGTCAAATCTATGATTCTGTCATATTTATTTATTTATCTGTTTAACGTATGAAACACTTGGTGAATTTATAAAATATCTAAAAAAAATAATGAGTTGATTTACAAACAAACATATTTAAGTAGAATAAACATGAAAATGCTGTGTTAAAAGATCTACAGCTTTTCCAGCTGTAGTTTCTAAAGCGTCAAGTGATAATTCAAAATGATCAAGTTAATTTTCCAACTCGTCAATTGTAAATTCAAAGGTGCAGGTTGTCACTTGACGGTTTAAAATTATCACTTGACGCTACAAACTACAGCTGGAAAAGGTGTAGTTCAACTATCCATTGGCAAGTCTTGATTATGTGGTGCGGAATGAGGCCCTCAAATCCCTTGTCCACTATGTGGCCAATTGTTGGGTTTGGATCGCCGCAATCGCAGCTTGGGTTGGGTTAGTTTTCCCCATTTATGGAGTTTATGGCCACACATGTCCTGTTCTGATTCGGTTTAAGGCTTTCCATATACGTCGTGGTTGATCGAAGTCATCGAGTTTTATGACTGGCTCAATGAAATTTCGTTGTCTGACTTAATACGTCAATCTTAACAAAAGTAATAATCATTATGATAATTGTTTGTTGTAATAATTATTGTAGAGGCGATATTTCATAGAACTATAAGCACTAACTAATGGTGCTCGTTCCGACGATGTGAGGGTTGGTAACTAATTGAGTGCGGCAAACGACAACCGAACAATGTTTTTTAGTTAGTGGTATAGTTAATTACGCCTATATTAAAGGCTTTTATTAGCTTCACCTATGTGTGGTGGATAAAATTATTTCCTCGGCATACTTGATTCATATTATCCCAATAATTCGGCACTTTGACTCCATCAAATACTATTATGGCCTTATATTTTAGTTGTTCATTAAATAAAAATAAAATTCCATAGTCCTTTTTCAAATTGAATAAATTTCAGTACACAAATAGAAGGTATATTTAAAAATTTTAAATTACATTTAAAATAAAAGAAAAAATCTAGATTTTGCATTATTGTATCACCCTGTATATGAATATGCGTTGTCGACTATTTTTTACAGTCGAAATTAGAACTAGAGGATATCTTTTATTTTGGTATGGAAATGAAATAAGGTTTGATCCAATACTTTTTGATATACAGTACGTCCATTTGACAGCGATTTGGATATAAAAATGGCAATCACTTTTAAAATTTCCTGTATAATGGTACAATACCTGATATTTTTAGAACGGAGATCATTAGTAGAATCTTAATATGGTATAATAAGGTGTCTCATTTAAAAAATTTATGTTTCCATTACTACGTAGTTATGAGTCACCCTGTAACAAATCGGAATATTTTCTGGGCAAGACGCATATCCTTGCCTACAACCTTTGTATACAACTTTCTTTCTACAGTGGTTTCTACAGGGTTATGAACCGACTCGGTACAAAAAACTCATCCTGTATATTCCAGAGAATATTTTTAAACATTTATTATTGTACCTACTCTTAAAATATTTTAATTCTACCTCTGAATACAAAAAATGCTAATCATCCATAAAGGCTCATGTTAAAATTTCAATGATTAGTCATTGATCACTTTCTGAAATGATCGATAAGAAGTTTTGAATGAGGGTAGACACCTAAATCGCGAAGGCGGTTAAATATGTTGATAGCTGATACCCTTCCCTAATGAAACAGGCACACCCACAACATAAAACCCTTGCAAATACAACTGGCAATTATACGAAATGACACACATTACGGCCCTGCGACTCTGCAATTCTCCCTTTTCCACTTTCTTCCGTGTTGGGCAATAAAATGAGGGCCGGGACGCGACGACCGGTGGACGGCGCCCCATCTTTTTCCGGCGCCGGCTGATGACAACAGGTGCTCTGCGGAGGGCCAACAAGGGCCGCCGCAGCCACCTTTACAAAGGGCCCCTTCGTCTTCTGCGTGAGGCGCCAGCAGCGGCGGGGTGCGACTCCTCTGCTTCCAGGGAAGCCCATACCAATATCCTCCACACGATAATGGGGCTTCCCGAGGGAGAGTCGTCGGTGATAACAGCTGCCCTACGAAGGCAAATAAGGGTCGCTTAGGATGCGTGAGGCGCCAGCAGTGGCCGATTGGAGCGCCCTTGATTCGAGGGAAACCCCTCATTACTCACTGATTTCGAAGGGCAGCCCCATGCTGATATGGGGATTCCCAAGAGAAAGTTCTCGGTGATAACAGGTAACGTTTGAAGGGCCTAAACGGCTGAATATTTTTGCTGGACTTATTTTGATACGGATTCCCGTGCAAAAGTTACTGGTAGTAACAGATACCCATTAGGTATTAGGATTAGGGGAGGAGTGAAGTACTGTTGATTCAAGTGAAGTAATTAACGATGACAGATACCATTCACAGGGCAAGTAGAGTGCTTGATATATTAGTGATCGTGGTCTAGCATCCAGTTGAGGCCACTTTGTTCACTGTTTTTTGCCGGACCTAGTAGTAGTAGGGGAGGCGAAGCCAGGAAACTGGGCCACGTCTGATTCGTTTTGCTGACCCCACAGAATCAACACTGTAGACCTTCCTAGAGAAATCCATTTTGTCGAATCTACCAGACCTCCTGGTGAAGCTCAGTTTGTCAGACCAGCTTAATCCTCTTGAAGCTCCATTATGCGAAATATCTGAACGTTACAAGTTGCAATACACAGCATATCTGCTCAGAGAGAGATACGAAGCTTTATATTTTTCTGGAACAAATGGAGTATTTTACTACTCTCATGACTGCTAGCCGACACTAGTCTATGAGAACCCCCACCAAAAGATTGAGTAAGTCTATCTTTGTTCAAAAGTATACGCATACGGCGCTTGTTCAGACTCTCTATGAACTGTTTTACTTGACTATCTCAATCAAGCTTTCGCCAGTTCACATTTCCAGAGCAAAATAGACCTGATGTAGGAGCTTTTAGTTCCTATCCAGTCAGGTGATCCGCTCCTTTGTCGGAACTGTATTCATCCAGTTCGACAGTTATTAGTAATGACTTATATATTTCAAAGAGTGGAAAAGAGTCTCATAAAGTGAGTTGTCTTTAAGTAGTCTCCAAGTATAGTATCAAATAAAGCTAAAAAGCTTTCTGACAAATGGCGCTTTCGACCCCTTGCAAGAGTTTTACGATGCATGTAATAATGCATGATGGTCAACTATTTTTAATTTTTTTTTATAATTTGTGTAATTTGTTATGTGTTTCTATATAATATGTATTTATGTATAAATTTCTAATCCTGACTAATTTTACTGAGTCCTAAGCAATTTGGGATTTCCAATACATATTTTATCTAAATCCTGTGTATACTGGCGTATTTCATATCTGTATCAGATCTTCTTGATAAATAAATGAATTGAATTCATCAAAGAGCTAGCTACCTTAATCATTACTATGTTATATCCTGAGGTGCTTCAGCGTAGCAGTTCACATCCTATAAAATGTTCATTTTTTTTAAGAACAGTCATCCGAACCGCCTTACATGTTAAAGAATCCTGTCAGTTTTAATCAAATTTATTTTTAGTTTTCGTGCTAACAAACTGGCAAATCATTTTTGCACCAAAGTAACGAAGGACAGTTATTTCCGGCACGTAAAAATTTCCTTTAGGATCTAAATATACATCGGCACTGGTAGTTTTGATCGACCGTAGAATTTCGATGGCCTGCTGTATTTTTAAAGACCACCACGGCGACCACGGTACGTTTTCACTTTCCTAGAATTGGTCTTGAAATACCAAAGACAAGTCATTCCCGCTAGAGTGACAAGTGCGTTTCCGAGCGTTTCTTTGTAAAAAAAACGCTAACCCTTTATAAAATTAAGCCGTGATATACAGGGTGTTAATTAAGTATGTTAACAAACTTTAACCACGAATAGTACTCCGAAAAATAGAAAGAAAATGTCAAATGAACATGGATCCGGAAATGCTTCCTAAGGGAGCTACGCTCCTTTGCATGGGGCACCCTGAAGACGGTTTTCCCTCGATATTCTCGAAACCATTCATAACAAAATTACGAAATTAGGTACGATGGGTAAACTTTTGACGCTGAATCTGATTCTGAATTCAGAATTTCATAATTTTAATCAGAGGCGTATCATACGGGAGGAGTTAAGGGTAAAAATAACCCCATTTTCTAAATGGTATTTTTTTGATATTTTGATTTTGGAATATGGTATTTCAGAGATTTGTACGTAAAAATGGTCTCTTGGTACATCTCGATAGGGCTAACCGTTTTCGAGAAAAATGCAAATTATTGAATCGATGCAGGCTATTGTAAATAAATAAATGTTCATCTATTTAGTAAGTGTGCTGTGTCTGTGTGCTATTTCCATGTGGTCTTGGGTCCATTACAGGCGCTTTGGTGAAGCAGCACAATACGACAGAGCGTGTCCATACTGCTGACAGAGATGGCACTGTCGGTGACAGTCTCAGAAATTCGTGTGCACTAACCACTTGCTGGGATTGTTCAGTCTTTAGTAGAGCCACCATGGGCACGCCGCCACTGCGCTTATAATGGAAATTATGTGGTGAGGAGCACAAACTTTCTGTTCGGGCCCCTTTTTGATTTCTTGCTCGGTAGTTTTGATGCTGGGATAACTCTGATAATGGTGTTGATGTTTCGTTTAGAGGGCAGAGGAAATGCGTGATGAGGAATATTTTCCTCTCTAAAAATACGAATTATCTTCCGATAATCGTCCTCGCTTTAGGGTACAATGAGTATCCCAGACCAGAATCAACAGTACGGGGCACCTTTACGCTAAGGCTAATAAAGGAGTAAGTAGTTAACGGAGCGCCATCTCGTCGCTCAATACAGCAGGAGTAGCTAAAATTATAGCTGGTTCTTGGATATTTAAACCTTCGCTACAATGTTTTATGAAAAGTAGTACCATAGTAAACAAACTGTTGTATGAGAATATGTTATAGACCCATTTTTAAGTCACAAAAATTTACTATGTTTGGACTAAAGAGTGCAGATGTATAAAAGGATACTAACTCTCCTGGTTATAAAAATTATCAGTCGTAACAAATTTGTGAGTTGTGTTTATTACTTTATTTCGAACGCTGGAGAAAGGGGCTGTCACTCTTAATAGTTTTGCCCCGTTAGAGAAGAATCAGCTCAGGAGCTAACTGAAACGGTTCTAACGGAGCTATAAATCGTTTTAACTCTGTATGTTCACATAGAACGTCTGTGGTGGAACAAGATAAAATGCCAGCACACAGTCGGCCGTTCTCCCATCCAGCCTCAAGTTTTTATGCTCGTTTTAGCCCCGTTGCCTGTCTTGCTTGCGTTGTCGTCTCCGTCGTCCGTCGTTCTGCGATGCCCGCTGTGCTTTAATGAACTCGTTCCTCTTAAAATTGTTTAAGTCCAATAGGAAAACATAAATATGTCCGCTATACGTAGGATTCTATATTCGAACCGTATAAAAATTAACAATTTATTTACATTCCTTTACGAACTGACTATGGCTGACAATCGTCGGATGCGTTCGGCTTTAAATAGAATCAAGCGTGTATGGCGGATTCAAGCAGTTCTACGGGGATGTGTCAGAAGGTAACCAGACAGTATAACAATGGAATGTTAAATAAGTATTCTTCAAAGTACAAGACGTTCTAGATTATCTGAATAGAAGAACATTGACAACCGCTTTGTACATATATAGACCTAACAGAAACCTTTGATATGGTGGATCATAATATTCTTTGCAAAAAACTTAAGCTTCATAGTTTGAATAAAGTTACCACGAGCCTCATTGAATCATATCGAAAAAACGACCAGCAGTGTGTCGTAGAATATGGGAATAATGGAATGTTGAGCAAATCTAACAAGTTTGCAACTGTGAGAGTACTTCAAGGCTCTATATTAGGGCCTCTCCTTTACATGTCAACGAACTTTACGCTGGTGACACGTCTGTAATTTATTCGGAGAACACTGTTAATGACTGCAAAATCAGTATGGTTAAATCGCTAAAAGTTCTACGGTATACGTAGGATTCTATATTCGAACAGTATAAAAATTAACAATTTATTTACATTCCTTCACGAACTGACTATCGCTGGCAATCATTGGATGCGTTTGGCTTTGAATAGAATCAAGCGTGTATTGCGGATTCAAGTAGCTCTACGGGGATGAAGAAGATAACACTGATGCTACAGTATAACAATGAAATATTGAACAAGTATTATCAAGTCTGTTCACTAAAATTATTCCATCGCTTTATTTACGTGTCATAAACCTCAAATACCCATCAGAGTGTTGTTCAGCTCTAAATTCGAACCAAATCTTTGGCCTATCAATTGTGCTTTGACTTCGGGAAACAAATGGCTGTCACGTCGAGCAAGGTCGGGCAAGTAGGGGAGGTGAATCATCATTTTTACTCCTAATTCGTTGATCTATGAACAGGAGCAGTGTCGTGATGCAGCGTAGTTTTGATAAGGCCTCCGTTTTTGCTTTATTTTTGCCTTTAAGCCTACACTAGAATACTACTCCTTTTTGAAAACTGATCGTAATTACACCTTATTGAAAAAATTCAGGTGAATCACTTTATCCAGCACTCTTAACGGTTTGGGCCTTTCTGCGGATTTGATTTCCGTCACATGTAATCACATTATCTAAAAACTGTGGATTGCGTGGCGATTATCTCTTCCACTGCTAACAAATTGTCACTTGATTCACTTTTTGTTCATCGGTCATCACTTTTGGGAATCCGATTTTGTACTTTACTACCCTTTACGGCAAATTAACTTTACCAGAAATTCGTTTTATGCCAATCCAGTGACCAGTTCACTGGTCATACTATAAAAAAGTCAAGTAAAGTTGTTATAAATATTATTATCATTATTATCTTTGAAATTGTTAATGTCAAAGAAAATAATTTGTGATCTATTATTTTGTATTTTGACACCTGCAAAATACAAAAGTACTTAAATAGATATAGATGGATAAGTTTACTTTATTGTCTAAGAATGACAATATTCTCATTGACAATGCTATATAAACAAAACGAAATGTGTGGATGAATATTCACTTAAATTCGTCATAAATCTTTTTGAATTTTAAACGAGTGTTATAAATCTTCAGTCCATTATATAAATTATGTAATTGAGTCTTTAATGATTGATGATGTGAGGGTGATTAATTCAAAGTCATTCTTTAGTATTTTTTTACTTCTGTGTCATCGGCATCGACTGCTTTGGTCATTAGCCTCGTGTTCTGTATAGGCTTTGCTACTGTTTCCCGGCGCCACTTAGAAGCAGGACTGTTAGTTAGAAGCCAACAGTGACGGCTCAAGTGGGGATTCTTCGCTGAACTTTTTTTATGAATACCTATTTATTTTTGAAAAACCAGAAATAAATTTCCGCCTCTAACGGCTCTAACTAGACTCGAACCCGGGACCTTCCGGTCATGAGTCCTCGACCCTAACCACTGGGCCAACCCACCCCCCATTCTTTAGCCTGATATTATATTCTGTATTCGTGGTCTCAAATTTTGTTTTATTTTTGAATATCAGTGATGTCGTTCCCATAGGGCTATTACGGTCATAATCTTGTATTCTAAAAATATTAGCTTGGATGAAGTTGTAGCTCTACTCTGGCAATGCGTCTAACTGCTCACTTCTGTAAGACCAACAACCTATTGAAGTATGTATGAGAACAGACACCCCAAAATGGGATGCCGAAACCCAACCTACTTTGGAACAATGCAAAACCAGTGTTGGTGGTGTTCCTTCCAAGTGTTTCTCTAATCTTATTATTGTTCTAAGTGTGTAAGTTACTTTAGCTAATTCATTATTCAAATTTAATATGATTTATAAAATTTAATTTTTGATCAATAGTTAGATCTAAGAACTTTATGGTGTATATTTGATATAATTGTTCATTGTTTAAGTAAATCGCGGCAAGTAAGCATTTGAAAGTCATGAATTTGATTTTCGAGATACTAAAAGATAAAAAATTACTGTCACACCATCTCCTTTGATTAAACGTATATAATTTTCAATTTTTTTCTTTAAATCATATATAATATTATCATGCCAGAGTATTGTAGTGTCCTGAGCAAATATTTTTTTTAAATTAAATGTCTTCTTCATACATCTAGATATTTTACACAAATGATGTGTACAAAAAAAGGAGAAACTTTAGATGATGAAAAACCTATCATCATATTTTAAAAAATATTGGTTTCTTTAGTTCTTCAGCTATACATTTAATGTGGTATAAATAGAAGTGAACGAGTTATTAAAAAATTTAAACTTTCTCTCCAGGGGTGTTAACTATAATATACTTTTACTTTTACGCCAATTTCATAAAATCTTGAACCAAAAGTAATCGTATTGCACGTGGCGAGTTCATACGAATAGCTTTGACTTGTAAAATTGTTTTTTTACAAAACCATCAATGCACCCGAATGATAATTTGTTTCATAAAATTTTCGTTAACATTTGACCTATACAAGCCGAATACCTAATTTAATTCATCAAAACCGGTATGACATCAGATAGTAGATGGCAAATTAGAAATCAAGTACATAAATAAGTCCGTAGGCATATTTAACATCCATTGGGTTATTTTTACACGGCATGTATGCAACGTCTATCGTATTTCAATAAATTAGAATACCGCGTGGGCTGAAACGTTTCGTGATATAGAAACGACGCGTCGCGCGTCGCCGCGAAGTGACGCGGCGGCGGTCTAGTTAAAAGGCAAAAAACATACACTTCTTAATGGTGGATTTTTAAACTCAAGTACGCTAAGGATGAAATTAACAACTAAGGATTAAGAATGATAAATACACGGAACCACTATCAACCGTTCATATCATTCTACCTGTCAAACTAGCAATTTATCAACAACTAAGAAGATGGTCAACTTTTATCTTTTCAACTAAGAATTAACAATTTATTCTACTATTCTATGCATGCATCTCATGTGTCTTGTGGAGACAACAAGGTTTAAAAACATGTACCAACCCAAGACATTTTGGATATTAGATTCTCTATGCATTCCATTATTTGAAATCTGTTATTTTATTTCATATTCTTCTATTCTCCTTCTATATCCACTATAAAGAAAAATAGTCGTGCGTAAAACAAAAAATTACAGAAGTGGTAAATCTTGGGCATATCCGCACAGTACTTCTCACACATTACGATGATACCAGTTTATTATTTTTCCCATAGCATGAAGCTTTAGTCTGAGATCCCCTTGCAACCAAAACATCGCCAGTCCTCCCCCCCCTCAAATAGTTTACAAACTTTTCAGTTTTAAGGTAGAAATTAATCAGGAACCCCTAAAACATCTAAAAACGAGGTTTGAGCTGTATACATATTTTTAGTTTTTTGATTTTTGCTACGCTGCCACTGACACGATTTCTTACAACCATACACGTTCTCCATCCTCACCACGGTAATAATAGTGTGCCTAAATATCATTAGAATCAATTTAATAGTTTCCACGTTACAAAATACAAAACGATCTAAAGCAATAAATACTCGTATGTATACATACAGATAATACAGAAGTCCCTTAGTTTCGGTAATAGGCATTGCCTTGTCTGCTCGTTTGGACCTAAAAAGGTGATTTATGTAGCTGTGTCTACCTTCTCAGGTCAGTGGAAGGCCTATTACGAATACAACAAATTTTTCAATTTTACAGCCCCCCCCCCTCAACCACATCAAATTTCACCCCCACCAAAAAAAAAAGTAGAAAATGATCAGGAACACCTAAAACGCCTAAAAACGAAGTGTGGGAATATTTGAATTTTATCTTTTTTGCTAATTACTCCGCCGCCCATGCACCGATTTTTAAAATTATAGCAGCATTACCTACTACGACCCCACGGAATATTGCTGCCCAAATTTGATCAATTCATGCAGCGGTTGCTGAAATTACGAGGCTAGAAAAACGCCAACAGACCGACAGACAGACAGACCGACGGAAATGAGTGACGTGGATTTTCGATATGTAGGTATCATAAAACGCCCAAAAAGCGTGTTATCTCAAAATCGAAAATTTTCGCGATCACAATACTCATCGGTGTGGGAAGTAAAATTGAAGGATGATAAGCCGAGCGATACGTATTTCTGGTAATTGGCACTATCAAATGGATGTTATAAATAAGCTCCCATCTAGAGGAGGTCCCATAACATAACATTTACTTTCGGGTGTAACTTGAGGGGCCAATGATGGAAAAAAACAGCCAGAAGCCACCGACAAGAGCTATTAGCCAGCACATTTGTGGCTTCGGCTAACAGATCTCGCTTGAAGGACTTCTGAAGCCCCTACATATATGCCCACGATTTTCTATTTATGTACATTTTTGTTTCCGCACGACTACCTTACTCTATAGTCTTCCTTTGGGGGGCTTCAGAAGTCCTTCGGTAGGTAGTTATAACTGACCTGCGTGTCGACGTTAACTGTGGTCTCGGAAAGCGAGATCTGTTGGCCGAAGCCACAAATGTGCTGGCTGGCTGTCGTCGGTGGCTTCTTTCCATACTAGACTCCGCAGGTTACAGATCTAGATGCCAATAACATCCATTTGGGCCTGATGATGACGCCAATTAGTAGAAATACGTATCGCTTGGGTTACCATCCTTCAATTTTTATGCTCCTCAACCTCTTCCTTTCTGCGGACATGCCCTCAATGTTCCTCTACTGTAGCTGCTTCTACGTGATTTGACAGTCATATTGTCGATTTAATTTTCTGGTTGATTTTGAATTTTTTTTTGTATCCCAAAAAAATATCTAAGGATTGGAAATACATATATTGAAATAAACAGAAACTCAAATCCAGCAAACCACGTCAAAGCTCAAAAAATGATAGAACAGCTCACCCGAAAGCATCCAAAATCTTCATGCCTATTAAATACATAGTTGGGGTTTTTTGCCACCCATAAGGACGGCATTGGTTGTGTAATACCGTTAAAGAAACAAGAAACGAAATTATGAATCACTGCTCACAAAGACATTACAGGTGTACAGTGGGTCACATTACACGCGCTGTTGCCGAATTCTAATAATTATCGTACATTTTGTTATCACGCTATGTGATGTTTTGTTATTATTATTGATATAAATGCGTTCCGCTGCCGAATGTTTAACAAACCTTGTTAAATATAATCTTCTTTATATTCAGATAATAACTACAAACAGTAGTTTTTTCCCTATGTTTTATACACATATAAATAGCTTGTTTAATTTGTGTAAGTGGTTTATGTCACATAATTAAAAACAACATCTTATTTGTTTGATATACATATTTTAAGAATAATAAAAGATTATATCAAATATCCAATAAACTTCCAAAACACGATGCCATGATAAACCTAAACATATCTAAAGTATGACAGTAAGACACCCCAACATTTAACAAAGTTGTTTCTAATTATACTTTAAAATGCATATAATGTGCACGTAAAAAGTTTGTCATACCTATTAGACCAGTAGAAAACAAAACAAAATACATCCAAAATGAAACAAGTGAAAGACCAAATAAATATTATTCAAAAAACTAAAAAAGACGCTTTTTTCATCATCATACCTACTAGAATTTTTCGTTCATTATTATTTTAAGATTATTTTAAAATTTTTTCTATCTTTTTAGCCCGATCTTCTTTAAAAGCGTTTGTTGGTTTTTTAAACCGTATTTAATTTTAATTTTTGATTTAACTTTATCACTAAAGCGTCATTTTCGACTTTTTTAAACTATATTTATTAATCCTCTGTGTAATGACGATGATATCATTACTGCATAAAGGATATGACCGCTAACCCAACGGATTTCAAGCCGTCAAAATCGTTTTCGCGGCAAAGATGGAGCGTTCAATGTTCGGTCCGATCTCTTAATCCAAAGGATAGTTACTCACAAACATTTCGGTGAAACGAATAAAAGCGTGTTAAAAACATAGGACGTAATATAGCTTTAGAAATATTTTAGTGACAAAAATACGAACGAAAAATACGGCAACATCGGAAATGTCGTTGAACGGCTTGAGACACACCTTTATAGGTATCCACGAAGGTTGTGTCAGCATATTAATAAAAAACGGCCATATATTTAACTGATGAATGATATTTTTATGAATCAAATTGCATGCCGTAACACAGATTTATTAAAAATCTACCTGGAGTATGTCAGTACGTAGTGAAGAGACTGAGCTTTAGGTTTTCCACTAGAATATTTGAAAGAAGACTGATTCGGTAACCATTAATACAACGGGCTTTTGTTAGATTGTATAGATGTCATTTTGGGAAAAATTATTATGATACCAGAAAACACACCTAACATATGCTTGAGCAGAGCGAAAAATAATATGTAGCTGAAGTACAAGTTCGACATATGTAACTCTCGCCAACGTACGAAAAAATACACTAATTATTCACATGTCCAAGTATTTTCGCGTTCAGTTACCAGTGAAAGGTGCCAAAAAAATGACGGTTAAAGATAGAATAGCGAATATGCTAAAATCGACAGCTCAGTTGATGAATGTTCTACAGGATGGATCGATCAACACCTTGTATAATGCGTAGGACTTTTCGTTGTGGCCTCAAATGCACTTTCGCTAACGTCATTTCATTCACTATAACAGGCTCATTGTATTTTCTGAGAAATATTATGTGTTTTTTTGCTTTTGTTGCTCTTCCATCGAGTTTTTAATCTGAGGATCCATTCAGTTAAGATGATTAGGAAAGCTGTTTTTAGATCAGTATGCACATAGGAATGTGCGGGGCAAAATTATTGACCCACACGGTTGAAACTTGTCTATAAAATGCTGAAGAACGTAAGCTCTAAAACATCTTGTTGATACCAGAAATATTGATATTATTATACAGCACAGGCAGTTCTGATAACGTGAATTCTCAATAACAAGCTGGGTTTCAGAATTAGACTTACTTCTTTTAATGAGAGTTTCCTAAAAAAATTACGTTTTAATTAAGTTTATTGAACATTTCAACACCCAATAATGAAAATATGCATTTGCGATCTAAAATAAAATGATATTGTTCAATGCTACCAGCTGTACAAAAACCATATCATTGTAACAAGTAATTCATGATAAACTTTAGATATGACGTAATAAATACATTTATACAGAATAGATTCACCAAATGGCCTAAATATTTGAAATATAATTTTCATAGTTTCTTAATTCGCAAGATCAGAAATAATCCTCAATTTCAGTAATATATGGTGCAAAAAATATGTACCTAACCTAACATTTAGATACTCAAGATTTATAAAGAATGTATAGTTGTTGTATTATTTACGTTCTTCATATTGTATTTTACTTATAATATATAAAAAATGATTATTAGATCTTTATTCGCGTCAATGCCACTGCAAAGAAAATATTTAAAGTTAAATCTGGAGATTTTTGATCAAAATGGTTTTAAGACGGTAACCATGTAATTCGATTATTATTTTAATTCGTTTTGTTTATCGATCTGCATTACCAGCACTATCGAGTCTGCATTTTATTTTTGATTTGTTCCAGATCGAGCACCCAGCGAGGTACCCTTGTTATGTAGGGACTCTTATCCTGGGTCATTTACAACGAATGGTGGTAAGTAGTATTCTCAGGCCAAAAATAAATCTTCTTTTTTCAGATTGATAAATGTATTTGTTAAACACAAATTACTGAATAGCTAAAGCCCCGTTCGCGTGGACTTGTAAATGAAATGCTTGTTTCTTTCACAAAGGTAAAGAGCCTGTTTGAAGAACACTGACATTTATGGAGAAGACATTGGAACCATATCTTTGCAGCACTCTCTGTCTAAGTTCAATTAGTCACGTAGATAGTGAGACAAGTCAGTCAATTCCTTCCTCTCAGTATTTCACAAAAATGGTAATTATGATTGTTGTTCCACTTTTTGGGACATATATTGACTAGTTACTGAATTATTTTCAATTCTAGTTCTTCTAAGCTTCTCTAAACACTGATTTTCTCATGAAAAAGTCTGCGAGTTATGTCAGGGGTTCGTGCTGTCCATTATATAGTTACGGGTCGTTAAACCTTCATTAGAAATTGTCGGTTGAGCGTGTCTTATCACGTGAACTATTTGACAAAAACAGGGTATTTATTCTATTTGAAAATACATTTTTATATATTTAAGTTTAGGGTTTCCAATTTTCGGGATCGGGTTCTCGTTCCAAGATCCTGGGATAAAAATCTGGATCCCGAGATTTTGGGATTAACCACCAATTTTTTTAGACGCTAACACTAGTAACACAATAATAAAAATGCAGAAATGTAGTGAAAAAGTACGTTTTCATTAAAAAACATATACACATTTTTACTTCTAAAGAGCAAATATCAAATCACATCAACTTTGGTTATAAAACATAAAATTGGAAACAGGAACTAAAAAAAAAATAAAAATAGAAAAACAAAAGGTTGACTTAAATGTGCATTTAAAATAATTTGTATACATCTGTGATTTGCTTAATAAAAAATAAAATATAGCCCCAAAAAGTCTAGAGTCGCGTTTTAAGCGCAATCTAAGTTTATTCGCAAACGAAACCGCTAAAGAAAAGGCTCTTTCAGCTTCCATACTCGTAGATATTACCACTGAAACCATTAGTAAAAATATTAGTAACACTTGCAAATGTAAGCCTATTAATCCTCCATTTTCATATAGTGACATTTTATAAAGCTTATGTTGAGCGTGTTATCACAACCTTTTGAATCTACTTATTTTGCCGATTAGGCTTACTTATAGGAATTCTGTGTAATTTTTTCTTGTGTTTCACATAAAGACATATATTCATCATTAGAGTTCGTATTCAAACGAAAGATTATATTTGTCTTGAGACGTTCTGGCATTCTTCCATAAATTCAGCTATAGCATCCGTATTTAGTTGTTTGTTGCTTTTTTGTTGGATTCTAGGACTTTGAAGGTATAAGATGACCCCAGAAATTGTAGTTCACGTTCATTAAATGTATGCTTTTATAATTGTTTTCTTGCGGGGGGCCTCGAATTTGAAGCTACGCCACTGCTGGAGCAAACCGAAAATAGCACGCCGTTGAGAAAAGGAATAAAGCAAACGGAAATTTAAAAAATCGATATTACCGAGATTCTGTTCTATTAACCTCTGGGGTTTTCGGGATAAAACACCTCCGGGATTCCTGATTGGAAGCCCTAATCAGGCTACTCATTGAAATTACCCCCCTTAAAAGTTGTCCAATCACCAATTGCCAAATGTAAGCATAGTGTATGGTCCGCCTGATGAAGAGACGCACCCAAATAGCCTCAGGGCTGTGTTAAGCTGCGACGTTCACCTCGCGTGGGGCCCCCAGTATACGAAGTGGTAACCGGCAAAGCGACTTCGAGCGATATTATGTCATCTCAGGTCCCGAGCCACGAAAGTCGAATGTATTTATGGTTTCATTTTCTTGAATGAGTGGATCTTTGAATATCTTTATTGATATGCAGTATACACACATCAAAAGGCGGAGTTCAGTAAAGATCATAGTAATGATCAACTGATCTTCCATTCAATGTAATGATTATCATTGATCATATCTTATTAGTATGCCAACCAACTATTTACTCAGTCATGATGGGGATGACGGTAATGAAACGGCGGGCGCGCTCGCAAGGCGATGTTCGAGAAATAATTTTCTGGGTCCCGAGCCGGCTGTAGGGCTAGCAGCAGGTACCATAATGAAGAAAACAGATGTGGTTGCAAAATCAACCTCTTATGAGCTAGAGAATTTATTTTTAGCTTAGCCAAGGTGGGGCGGTTCTGTCTCTCACTAGACAGAAACCCGCTAAGTTAATTGCGTTGCTGTTATCTGGCCATAACACCTTCAGTCGTCACTTGTGTGTAATGGAGGTGGCAAGCCACCTAGCGTATGCAAAAATAAAAAATGAGGAACCCCAGTGTATAAGCATCTGTCCCGTTGGAAGGCTCTTCCAGCCGAACTTTGGTACACCGCTCTAGTCCCGTCAGCAGTATGCAGATCTGTTTAAACTTTGTACGGTCCTTTGTATGGTCCTTCTAGCAGTTCTCGGGTACTCCTCCTCACAGAACAACGACATAACCTCTACTTTATCCTGGCACGCATAATATTTCGCTGGCCAATAATTTCTCCAAACCAGCGGCGTATAATAAAGGTTTTTATCTACTACCTATAAACAAAAAGCGTAAATTAACATAACTTATGCTTCAGCCGTGGTTTATGAACAATGTTTACTAGATACCAGTACTGATCTCTTGGAAATGCATCTAATTAAATACACTCAGGTGGCCATGAGACGTCAAACGGTAATTCGACGCTATTTATTTTATTGACCGAAGTGAGGTTAAGTTAGGTAATTGCATAGATGAGCGCGATCGCGGTTTAAGTCGCGGTCTCTACATGGATGCTGAAACAATCCTGTGTATTCTGCATTGAGACCGAACATATTGAATATGCCTTAACCCAGTCACCTCGCGGTTTACCACGTGGTCTATAGCGCTGTCGACTGGAGAACAATGTAGTTTTTTTACAGCGAGATCTATCCTCCGGCGAGTCGAGAAAAATGCTTCTAGTCATTCTGAGGCTTCTTTAATGAAACTTGATTGAAATGTAAAGCCTCTTTCGGCATGTTCAACTCGCGAAGCCTCGTCGAAGTATCCCGTCGAAAAAAGCCAAGATTAACTTATTAAGGAGGATTCTGCTTGACACATAAGAACCTAACCTTGTTTTCTTAACAACGGGGTCAGCTGGCAACGGCTGCTCTTGCTTTGAGGACTCTCACATATTTCAATTATGCCCCTCATTTTCATCACAAAACAGATTTACAGAATATTGTCTTTCAATGAATAGGCCTGAGCAGTGTGGACGGTCACTTTGCCTGGCGACTTCGAGTCTTTGTCCCGGCGCAGAGACCGACAGCGATTGGAAGTAGCTGAAAGCGGAGCGGCGTAGTCCGAAGCGATCATCCATACTCTCGTACTCGACTAGCTTTGGGCAACTTCGCGAGTAGTGTGTTTGTGGCTTAAGGCTAATAGAACACCGTCCTTGTGCGTGTGCCGAAAAAAGACAAATGCCGCCACGACGCGCGACGCAGTATGTACACGACGCCCCACCGCGCCGCTGACGCGCCGCCGGGGCGCGTTAAGCAAAGGCGCCACACTTGTTTTCGTAAGCGTGTGAAAGTGCAAGACAATACACATACACATAGGATTGTCGACATTGTCGGTCGTCCTGCCGCGCTCGAATATACCTCTCTCTTTCTCTCTCTCGCTCTTCGCGAATAACGGGCGATTATTTTTAGACAATTTATTATTATTGAATGCGCACCACGCTCCACTGCCCTCCGCTCGTCCGATCGACGATTCCGAATCACTTCCCATGGATTCAGATCTGGAATGCTAGGTGGCAGGAGCGCCCATTTAACCGCAGTCGAGTAGCTCTTCTGAAAGCGTTAGCAACTCCAAGGGCTAGATCATATATAGCGCAAGAATGCTCTACTGCTCTTTCATAAGTTTGTATTAGCTCTCCACATCCCTTGTGTCTTCTAAAACTTTCTTTCCTCCTCCTCCTTTGTCGAAGGAAGGAAATTTAGGATCAAAATTAACAATACCTTTTCGACATTACGTCCGTAAACACTGGTATCCCTCAGTGTTTGGTCCTTGGACCTATCCTTTACTAACTTTTTATACACCATGAAGTCCCTTGCTCCCGCAACTGTGAAGTCTATCTCTACGCTGCCGGCACTGCAATTGTAGCCCAGTCGCGGACTGGAGATCAGTAGTATGGATATGCCGGTTCTGATCCTCCCTGAAGGTCATTCAAATGGGGTGGGGATGACCTTGGTTTCCATATTTCATGAGGTGTATTGACGTGGGTTTTTCTTATAGGTGCCGGTTCTGATCCTCCCTGAAGGTCATTTTGTAACGTTGTCTTTCCAAAAGTGATCGTATCTTAATGGGGCTTTTTAAATGGGGTGTTGGGTAACCTTGAGAGTTCCAGTTCACATTGTGCTTATAGACACTGATTTTGAAATATTTGTCATTAGTGTTTGTATTGGTTATTTGCGTAACCTTGAGGTTTTTTTGTGTTATTGTATAGCTGCTTATTTTGAACGTCCTTGAATGTGATTATTGAGACTGATATTTCTTTGCGGTTTTGAGAAGAATGCACGGTGACGTATCTTCACCTTGATGGTATCTGTATAAATAGTGTACTAACGGTGCTAGTGATCAGTAAAAGTCGAGAGACGATCGGAGTATATTCCCGAAGTATATGTGTACAGATATAAATTGGTGAGCACCCTTTTATATTATTTATCCAACAGTAACATTATTTGTTTTTCTTTAAACAATGTCTGTCACTACCTCTGAATTGCATGAAATTAACAATAAAATCAACTGTGAACTCAATAACAAAATACCGTTCAGAACTTTGTCTTCATTAACTGTAAACAAAGCCCATACAATTAAGAATCTGTCACCAGTCAAATCAAAATTTGGTGAATGTCTAGTAGCAACACTATTAGAAGATAATGCTGATGAGTTCAAAGTATGGTTACCGAAAAGAGTAACGGAACATATGTCTGAAGCGGTGATCAAAGAGATAAATGAATCACAAAATAAATATTCACTATCATATATAGGTCAAAGTTCACCTAAAACACCAGGCACTCGCTCCAAATGTTTGATGAAATTTGATTATATTCAACAATAATATATTTGGTGATGAGGTAGTACAGATTGTGTTGGGTATAAATAATATAATGGTTACTCCCATGTATTGGACCCCGATATATGGAAGGTAAATTCGAGATAAAAAAAAACATTTGCTTGTAGCTGATATTAGACGTTCCGTTTGTTTCAGAAGCAGACTAACTCTCCATTCCCATTATATAATGTGGATGCAGTATTCGGCAATGGGGTGGCCTGAAGCAAAAGATCTACGTAGTGCCATCCAGAGAATTGCATGCCAGTTGGTGGATTTGATTTTCGATGAGGAACATTCCACAGCGTATGACTTAAGTATCAGTACTCTTCGAACATCGGTCGAAGAAGGACGTACCACGTACCGTGCTATCGGCAGAGGTGAAAAATACGAGTACAATTTGTGAGGTGTTTACATTCGCCGGTCCGGTGTAAACACAGATATGTCTATACGGCGGCTAGACACGTTAACGCTGGATTTTGGGAATGGCATTAAAAAACCAAAATATCATGAAATCCATAAACTGATACAAGATAACTTTAAATTCACGGTAGATGAAATAAAATGCATACAAGTAGACAACATAAAAGCGAAAGTGTACATAAAACTGGTGAGCAAGGATTTAGTAAAAAAGACACAAGAAGAACACAAAGAGGGAATATACTTCATTGATGAAAATAATGAAAGGCATCTGATCAATGTGTACGAGGAAGAACCAGAAGTTATTGTTAAAATTTTCGACTTCCCAGTCGAAATGAATAATGCAGACATACAAACGGAACTAAACAAATACGGAGAAGTAAAATATATCAAAAACGACATATGGAAAGGGGATGGATATTTGTATCCGGTAGAAAATGGTGTAAGAACAGCGGCCATGAACATGAAAAAACCGGTGCCTTCATACCTTAAAATAAAAGGGCACACATCATTAGCAACATACATTGGACAAGTGAGGACATGTATGATATGTGATGTAGAAGGTCATGTGAGACGAGACTGCCCCAAATTAATCAAAAATAGGCTGCGCCCAAACGCACCAATGGGTATTCCAGAAGGAAATAATGGTGAAGTTAGGCAAAGGAATACAGAAAACAACGAAGGAAGAAATTACGCAGAAGTCACCCGTAACGAAGAGCAAATAACACAGAATGATAAGGCAGAAGTAGGAACAAGGGAAGAGACATCGAACAGGGAAAAACACGAGGAAATAGGAAGTCAAAACAGACAAACAGAAGATAAAGCGGAAGAACCATCAATGTCTACTGGAGGCAGCATGTTGGATGAGGAAATAAACAAGAATAAACACGAAGAACAAGAAGAAACGAACGTAAGCTGGTATGTGCAAACTGAAAAAGAAAATTTAGCTGACGAAAATAAAAAAGAAAAGAAAAGACTGAAAGAAAAACAAGGACCCGGCAATACTTCAAGCGAAGAGGAAACGAAGAAGATCAAACTGAAAATCAGGAAAAAGAGAGCAGAAGGGCCAGAGAACAGGAGAGAATCGTTCTCGGAACACTCGGATAGTGGGGAAATGGAAACATAATCTGAAAATTGTTAAAGGTAGATCTAGAAAGGACTCAAGGTAATAACCCTTTTTTTATATAACATTCATCTTCTTACGAACTTTAGCCACGGTAAATATAAATGGCATTAAAAACACTACTAAACAAAACCTAATCACAGACTTCATCATAAAATATGATATAGACATTCTGTTTGTACAGGAAATCAATAGTAGTATAATACAAACACTAAGTAATTATGACTATTTTTTAAACGCTGGAAGCTCAGAAAGAGGGACAGGTATTATAATCAGGAAAGGAATTAACATAGAAAACGTACTAATGAGTCCTGACGGCAGGATCACGTCCGCTACAATAGAAGGAAGTCACTATATAAATGTATATGCTCCATCAGGGTCACAGAACGTCGGTCTGAGAAACGCCTTTTTTCTAAACGAATTGACACCCCATTTAAATCTTGGTAAGCCCTTAGTTCTCCTAGGAGACTTCAATTGCGTCATAAAAGCCAAAGATAGTGTAAACAAAATAAAAATTTCGCAAACACTTAGCAACGTGATAAATAATCTAAAATTAGTAGATATTTGGGAAGTAATCCATAAAAAAAAAGTCGAATTTACCTATCACAGGACTAACTGTGCAACAAGAATAGATCGCGCATATATTACACAAGGTGAACAGATAAACATTACAGATATTAAATGTATTCCTGTTGCTTTCTCTGACCACAGTGCTATAGTATTCTATAGGAAAAGTAATCAACTAGCAATCACGAAACATGGATGGGGTTATTGGAAAATCAAAACTTCTACATTCAGTCAAGACAGTAATAAAGAACTATTTGAAGCAGAACTACGTAACTGGAAGGCGAACACTTTATATCAAAATGACATTATTAAATGGTGGTCGACTATGTTTAAAACAAAAACAAAAAAATTTTTCAGGCAGTTAGAGATACAAAATAACTGTGAATATAAAGGAAAGATGAATTTTTACTATACTGTTTTAAATGAACTGAATGACAAACTTAAAAAAGGTGAGAATGTTCTTAGCGAGATCAAAGCGATTAAAAATACCCTATTCAATATAAAAGAAAAGCAGATAAAAGAGAAATACAGCGAAAAAAATCAAGATTACGATTCAGATAGACTTTCTTTATATGAAGTGGTGAAAATGAAAAAAAGATACCAACAACAAAACATTAGTTCTCTATATAATCAAAGTAACGACAAAGTCTCATCCACCAATGGAATGTTGAAGTTAGTATTTGAAAGCTTCAAACAAACATTTTCAGAAAAAGTAGGCAACGAAAGAGACATACGTTGTCTTTTGGCACATACAAGAAAAACGCTGATGCAAACGGACAGACAGTCTATAATGGAAAAAATAACCAAAAAAGAACTAGTTGAAGCAATTGAGGATTCACAGAAGAAAAAATGCCCTGGACCAGATGGGTTGACCTACGAATTTTACTCTAAATACTTTGATTTAGTGCACACAGATTTGTTGAATGTATACAATGAATTACTAGTAAATGGAAACAATATGCCGCAAAAATTTTCTGATGCAATCATTGTAATGATACCTAAGTGTAAAAACGCTAACAAAATTGAACATTTCAGACCGATAACTTTATTAAATGCCGATTATAAATTGCTAACCAAAATCCTGGCGAAGAGAATTAAACCCATGCTAAATAAAATAATCGGGAAAGAACAGACATGTGGATTAGAGAGATCCATATTCAATAATATTATGTTAGTCCGGGATGTAGTAATAGATGCAGAACAAAGAAACCAAGATTCTGCTATTTTGGCATTAGATTTGCAACATGCGTTTGACAGAGTAGCTCACAATTATCTCTGGAAGGTCCTAGAAACCTGTGGTTTTCCATTACAAATTATAGGAGTGATTAAAAATCTGTATAGGTATGCTCAATCTCAAGTATTAATTAACGGACATCTTACACAACCCTTCCCAATTAAATGTTCTATCCGTCAAGGTTGTCCCCTCTCCATGTTGCTATTTAGTATTAGCATAGAACCATTCATTAGACTCTGTAGTTTTACAAATCAAGGCATAACTTTGAATAATATGATGTATAAAATCTCCGCATATGCGGATGATGTAACGATATTTCTCAAAAATGCGAATGATCTTGTAAACGTAAAAAAAAATTTAGCAATTTATGAAGGTGGATCCAACGCAAAAGTTAATTTAAATAAAACAAAAATTTTACCATTAGGAAACTGGAATACACAACAAACCGCGAATAATCTGTTTCATTATGACGACAAGGTAGTAATTCTGGGTATAACCTTTACAAAAAAATTTACTAACATGATTGAAATCAATTGGGCAAAGATTGTACAAGGTATACACGCGAAAATATTTTCAGACAATCTAAGACAGTTAGATTTAATAAAAAAGATATGGTATTTAAACAGCTATATAATGTCCAAAGTGTGGTATATTGCACAAATTTTGCCCTTACCAAAAAACTGGGCGCAAAAAATAGTCCTGATAACGGGAAAATATATATGGCGAGGACATTTATACAGGGTGGCAAGGAAGCAACTGTACAACACACATGAACAAGGAGGCATAAAGCTAATAGATGTTGAAAATAAGGCCTTGGTATTACTTATAAAGAAAAATCTTGAATCTTGGCAACAATCTGGTAGTAAAATATACTATAAATCACTGTTAGTTAGTATTTTTAATATTCAGAACCAAGGGAAAATACACCCTTCATTTAAAATAATGTCTACAAAGGTGAGGGAATGGAGTATGATACAAAAAGCAGCATGGCCCGCTAGGCTCATATATAAAGATGTGATGTTAAATAACTATATGCCTCCAAAAATACAAGAAAAATTACAGCTGAACTGGCCAAAAATATGGAACAATATTTCAAATCGACACATAAACACAGCATGGAGAGGGGCAACATATAAAGCAATAAATAATGTTTATCCTTGTCGAGAAAAGTTAGCAAGACATGGTTTAGATCAGATAGACTTATGCAGTAAATGCAAAAAGGTAGATGACTTGAAACATCGACTAAAGGAGTGTGGACAGGCCGACGTTGTGTGGAAATGGTGGCAGCAATATAGCAGAAGTAAATTTGGTGTGAACGTTGAAAATAAAAATATATATGAACTTTTCTTGGTTGATATGAAGCCTAAATGTAAGCTGAATACATGGATTTGGTTTTGTGAGGCAGTCGTTTATAATAATTTAGAGAAAAAGGGAGATCTTGATGAATTTCTGGAACTAATACGACGGGATAGATGGAATAAAGTAAAAAGATATGGACACACTGATATAAACAAAATATTTAATTTCCAAATAATGTGTTACTGTTAATTTCTCATTATATAATTTTATATACTAAGACTGACTTTGTAACATTATGTGTTAAATAAAACTTTAAAAAAAAAAAAAAAGTATCTGCTGGGATGATGAAGAGGTCGAACGAAAGAGGATACTAATAAGGAAATATGAAGCAGGGGAAAAGTTATGCAGACAGTATTTACGTGAAGAATGTACCGTCGACCAACTATGTGATGGAATGATTAATAATCAACTCAAACCATTTTTGTACGAAATAGTTAAATACTTACCTCAAGATATTATTATCAAATATCGCCTTCTAGATAAGGAATGATAACTGTATACACCGTGTGTCGTTTTATATGTATAAATAAAAAACTAAATGTACTAAAAAGCTGTTTTATTTCTGCGAGTTAGATATAATAAAAAATCAGAGACACTTAGTAGGAATGAATAAGTCCATTTTGAATAGATCCATCAAAGGCGTTGTAACTAATGCACGAATCATGAATTATCAATGCATACACCTTCGTATTCGCTGGGAAAGAAGATCTGGTTTCAAATTCCAATGATATATCCACAGTTGAGAGCTGAAGGTTATCAGGTTGATGACTGCAGTCAATCACAAATAGAGGATTGTCACTAAACTCCTTTATGTTAAGAATTGGTTCTGGAATGTCCTTGTTATAAAATGTTCTTTGGAAGCTCTCAAATGCATAGTAAGCTGCAGTATTTAGCTTTCTGTTGAAATCTAGGTTCCATCGTTCATACGGATATACCTGATTATTCAACTTTAATCGAATTGAATTTATGTTGGCATGAATGAACTTAGTGATATCCTCTTTAGGATTTTCTGCTAATTTTGAGTCTTGAAATCCAACGATAACAAACAAAGGCCTCTCCAGTTTGTTGGTTGTTCGAATTGCCCAGACGTCTGATGATGTTGAGCGAAGTGATGGCAGTTCATACAAATCCCAAGAGCGAAATGCTACCTTAATCCTTGAATTGAGACTGTTTTTATTCAATCGCTGTAGAAGTTTTACCTTGTATCGATCTTCAGGAACAATATGTTGAACCTTCCATTCAATCTTCAATATTGTTAACTGAGCGTCACATTCACCAACAAAGCAGTTTTTGAAAGATCTTGCAATTACCAAGACGAGCTCTTGTTTTATATTCAGAATTCCTTTTTTGTAGTCCTCTGCGAATCCCATTATATGCTTTAGAGGTATCCTACCACTGAATACTTTGCTGTTTAAATCCCATATCGCTAAATTATCAGCATTCAGGCCCCATCCGGTACATAAAAGTGTATGGGCTGCACTTTTACCATGTGAAATCATTGTTTTCATTGTTGAAGTTATTCCAGGATTCCGCACGACAACAACTTTTTCACCACCCATATGCAGAGAAATTTCATCAAATAAAAAGGATAGAGCATTATTAGATAGGTAGCACGTCTTCGTTGCATCTGCTGGGGTAAACGTTCCTTCAATGTAAATGTAACTGTCAGCAATATTTAAAATGAGATCTTGGAAATTTATCGGTATATGAACAATATCGGAGTTCTTGAAATACGGCGAACCGTACGGCTTGTATGTGTATTTATGAAGGCTTGCTAAGGAACGGTCCATGATAGGTTCCTCAAAAACATCCAACGTCTCACTTGATACGTGCAGAACCATTTTTTTTGGTAAGTTGCAGTCCTATAGATTCGAGGAACTTACGATTCAGTAGAGAAATTTTCGATGCTGTATCCTTGGCGGCAGACGAACGACGAATAACGTCAATTCTCTGATTTCGTCGTATTTTATGTCTACTTGTGTGAACTTTCTTGACATTTTTCAATTGGTATGAACCTACGTTGTACAAAAAACCCATCTTGCTGAATTATGAAGCTTGTTTTAAGTTAAACGTCGCAATTCCAATTTAACGATTACTTTTTCACCACGGAAGTTGATTAGATTCCCATCGTCATCCAAAATTTTAAGTGTGATGTTGTCGATAAACTGACGTCCGCTTGGCTTTACGCTCATATATATTACATTCTGTGGCTCCTTTGTTAGTTTGAATCCTGGCTCGACGTCTATGTCAAACTCGTAAAGAGTGTGCATTTCATTTCCATTGTGGTACGCGCCAGATATCAGTCCACAGTCGATTCTTATCAATCTAACTGTAGTTATATTAACCGGTAAAGTTGACACATGTATTTCGTCATGTCCAAAAATCTTCGGTTCAAACCCAATCAAAGATGCGATTGAGTTAGGAAAAGATAAGTCAACATCATACGCTGAGTATAGCTCACACTTTAATGTATTGTTGTTAGCTTTGAGAGAGAACAACTCATCAGTTGTGGGCTTAGGTGGGTGTATACTGATGGGCTTTATTGTCCTTTGTAAATATTTATTTAGTTCATCGATTTCGTAGGTACCTGGCGGAATATATATAATTTTGAATTTGGTGTTATCTGTTGGATACCTCAAAGCGATTAGATTATTTTCTTCGTGTACGTTGAATATTGAGTTGTAGGAGTAAAAACCTATTAGACCCAAACCATACTGGGCGCTAGTATCTAGCTCAATTGGTGGATAGAAATTAGCCGACAACTCGCTGTCATAACCCGTCAACGTAAATGTGTAAGACATGACTGATGGGGTGCAAAAAAAGGTAACACTTTATATATCCAAACAGCAACATTTATTGAAAACAGCAATTGTTTTTTTGATTATTATTCTTTAAAGTAATATCATGTAAATTACAATAACAACAAAATATTTTTCTTGGCGGCGGCCCATCTGCTTGATCGCCACTCTGATGTGTATCATAATGCTCCCAGCAGAATTGGAATCGCTGCATGTCCGGGTCTTCCTTCAAGTGTAATGGTAGTTTGTACCATACATGTGCTATTTCATTAGGTGCGCATGCTATGAGTACTTCTTTTGGTATGTGAGCAAGTTCCTCTTCTGTCATGTTCAACAGACTTCTTTCCTTTGAGAATGCTTTCAGGGAATAACTCATTTTTCTAATTGTTTCACGATCCATTTTTATTAGCTTTCTGCTTTTCCTCGGAAAGGAATCGTAGACACAAATGTCCACACCAAAAAGTATTGAAGTTCTGCTGTCGTCTGAGATTATACAAGATCTTAATTTTCCTTGATTGATCGAATAAATACTTCACTAGCTCGTTCGTTGGTGGTAGGTTGCCGAAACTATCATAATACAACACCACCATTCCCCGTTTTATATATGATACCCAATGTGACCCACCCCCACTCTTGCTATCTAAGTTGATAATGGCTGACTCATTCCAGAATGGACCTTGTTTAGGTAGATCATCACGCATAAAAACTCCTCTGAAATACGGTATTTTTAGCTGTTTGGCATAATAAACAAGGTCGTTGTCTGTCAGCGGTCGTTGGGGTAGGGTTTTTAAAAGTTTTTTGAAGTCCGAGCTTTGATAAACAAACCCAATCCTTTGCGGTATGGTTTCAAATATAAACCACTGCCAATTTTATTCATACCGGAGATAGATGTAGAATTTTTTTCTCGTGCTGAATTTGTTGCTTTAGAGGTCCTAACAATATTTGCAATACCCCCAGCGAGACTGCCTAATGCTGAGAGACCTGCAAAAATTGGTATCAAGGGTAGAATTCCACCTACTTTTGGAATAGGTATAACTCGCGGAAGGCGAATACGTCGTTTCCCTCCCAGAGACTTGATATGCTTCCGGGCGGCTAATAATGCTGCAGAAGTTGCTTTTCGTAGCACGTTATTATCTTGCTTATGGTTCGAAAATCTCTTCATATTTTTGCGAACTCTGTTTAGTATCCCTGAACCAAAATGCACCTTCTTTGTAGCCTTCCTCATTTTCCTACGCACACATTTTTTCTTATTCCTTCTACGTCGTGATCCATAACCCATTCCCGCATGATGTTTTACACGTAATGCATTCCACAATTTTTTACGCATGCATTTTTTCCTACTGCGCCCACGTCGTGATGCAAGACCCATTCCAGTGTGACGCTTTACTTTCATAATATTTGTAACTAACCAGGCAGCTGCTTTTTCTCCGAAGTTTGCATCAGCTGATTTGACTCGTTTCCAGGCTTCTTGTTGAAGCAGGTAGTCAGCCGAGTGTCTTGTAGCCAAGTCAGATTTGCGGTATGCAAGGTCGTGCTGTAAGCAAGCCGCGTCTAATTTATTGATTCCTTTTTGGCCAAGAGCTAGCCTTTCCTCCACGCGCGTGCCCGGCCCACAAAACTGATAAAAGGGTAAATGTGCTTCGAATGGCAACTTATCTATCAACTTGTTAACAATTCCACCACCAGTTTTGGAAATGCTGCTACACCTTCTCCCAAGAAGTATCGGCATTTAAATAAAACATATATAAACAACTGCGGCTTATATACGGTTAAGTCGTTGCACGATGAAGGTGACAAAACAAGATCAGGAATTAAGTATTAGCAATATTGATGTAAAGGTCACGGATTTGGAAAATAATACTTCTCATCATCGACATGGTATACTACTACCATCCACGATTCGTTGTATTATTGTTGGCCCATCAAACTGCGGAAAAACCAATGTGCTGATATCTTTGTTGTTGCATCCTGATGGGCTTTTCTTCGAAAATATCTATATATTTTCAAAATCGCTTAATCAACCCAAGTATACATTCATAGAAAAAGTAATGAAGTCGATTGATGGATTGGGATATCATGCATTTACCAATAACTCTGATATTCTACCACCATCAGAAGCCAAACCAAATTCAGTTTTCATTTTCGATGACGTTATATGTGAAAATCAAAATGTTATCCGAGAATACTTCAGTATGGGTCGACACAAAGGTGTGGATTGCTTTTATTGCGTGCAAAGCTACAGTTGGATACCAAAAATGGTGATTAGAGATAACGCAAATCTGATTGTGTTGTTCAAAGTTGACAACACGAACCTCTCACATGTTTTTTCAGATCATGTGGCACCCGACGTAACCTTTAAGCAGTTCCAAGATATGTGTGCAATGTGCTGGAGGGAGAAATATGGGTTTCTAGTAATTGATAAAGATAGAGAACTAAAAGATGGTCGGTACAGGAAAGGATTCGATAGTTTCATAAATCCACTGGTAGACTAGGAATATCATCAATTGAATGTGAGACTGCAATCAATGTACATCGCAGCTGTAGCATTACCATAACAAGTATGAAGCAGCAACAGAGCAGCATTGAGATTGCTCTCAAAAAAGAATTAGTGGAAGCAACAGAGTCTGTCCAAAAAAAATTTAATGCTGTAAAGAAAGGTCGCGACATCGATAACACAGCATTGGAACGGATATATGAACCTATTACGAAACAGCTGAAGACAATAGCGAATGCATCAGTTCATACACAATCGAAACAACCAATGCAAAACGTTGGTCATACAAGCACTCCTAAAAGACCACCATCTACATATCCAAATCAAACCCTTCCCTCTACTAGTACACCAAAAGGGGCGAGATTCGAAGAATTGACTTCCGCTGCTTTTTCCGGTATAACACCAATAAAGGAGTTACCTGATACACCATCATCAATTAATGAGAGGGAAAGAGATTCAGTTACTCAGTATGTATCTACAGCTAATTCAAGTGTGGACAGAGAGGCAGTTGCTGAGGTGCTGAAAAGTCATATAGATAATTTGAGAGCAGGACATCCGGCCTATGGAAGTGTTTATAATGTGAGGATCAACCCACAATCACAGAAGCTGTTAATGGGTGTACATGAAGTGGAATTTGATGATAAGGCGGTTTATTTATCGTCGGGTGATAAGACTACTAAATTCAAACTATCCCCAGACTTACTAGATATGATGTTTGTAGGAGATACACGAAACTCCAACTCAAAAACTCTACACACATTCAGGTCCATATTGAATCTAACTAATGTACTTCGCAAAGATTACACACCTCTTAATATTTACAATGTCGACGGATCTGAGTATTTCAATAAATTATTTAATATCCTATCTACATCATCCCCCATGCATTTGAGAGCCAGAGTTGGTAGGGGACATACACAAATGAAGATACCTAAGTATAAGATATTTAACACTAATAAACGCGACTTTGTGTACTGGAACGACATCAACGAGCTGATTGATCGATTGAAATTGCTATACAGCTCAAAATCAGCTGGTCATACAAACCACGACAACGAAATTTTATCTATAATAGAAGAATTGCGTGAAGAGGGCGTAATACGCTAATTTGGGGTATATATATTTGCGAGTTGAAAGATCCCACTAATAGTATAACGCTTTCGTAGCGATGCACAATACGATAGATAAGTTTGGTCGTCGCAGTTCTAAGCATACAACTGTACGTGGTATTCCAGGTATTGGTTTTAAACTTACACAAACTGGAAATTATGATATCAATGGAAAGCAGTTAAAGAATGTTGGTGATCCTACAGATGAAAATGACTCTGTTCATATAAAGTATGTTGAAAAAAAACTAAAAAGTACCGCTGATATGCTTGAAAGTATAGTGAATAGCAAAACGCTAGAATTGAGTGATGGCCTTGAGAAAAAGATTGATGTATTAACAACCAATTTGATATCCATTTTAGAGCAACTAGAGGTTCTATATAATTTTTGCCAGAAATTAGCTAGTGGAGTCAACAGGGAATTCGATGCTGAAGGTGGCCCTGTTTTACCAGCGTGGCTTGCAGGCTACACTTTAAATCAACTCAGACCATAGATCGGTTGATTTTTCATGATTAATGATCAGTTTCTTTTCTACAATCACCTGAGTCAGACCTCTACATGTAGATATGTCAGTTAACAGCGCAACAAAACGTGGCATAGCAGAAGAATTACACAAGGCAGTTCGGAAGAACTTTCGCCGTCGAAAAACTATCATAAAAGGTTTCGCTGACTTATGGCAAGCCGATTTAGCGGAAATGCAACCTTTTCATAAGGAAAATAATGGCTATAGATACATATTGGTAGTCATTGACTGCTACTCTAAGTTCTTATGGTGTAGAGCAATTAAGAATAAAGATATGCAAAACGTGACGGCTGCAATGCATGATATCCTGCAGGACGCTAGCTATCATCCAACCAATCTGCAAACAGATAACGGATCTGAGTTTTACAATCGCAAATTTTTTGAACTGATGCAAAGGTATGGAATTAACCATTACTCCACGTTCTCTACGAAAAAAGCAGCAATTGCCGAAAGAGCTATTCGTTCACTGAAACACTTGTTGTACAAGGAATTTTCTGCAAGAGGTAGTTACAAATGGATTACAATTCTGCAAAATGTCACTAACTTCTATAACAACAGGAAACATCGAACAACAGGATTGGCCCCCATCGAAGTCGATTTTCATACACGATTGAATGTGTATCGCAATCCAAAGGTAGCAGGCAGAAGTAAGCTTAAACTTGGGGACATTGTGAGAGTAAGCAGATATAAAGGTGTATTTGAAAAAGGTTACACCCCCAACTATTCTACGGAATTGTTTAAAATACGCAACGTTAACATTACAAATCCAGTCACATATATGTTAGATGATATGGATGGGCAACCGATAAGCGGCTGTTTCTACGAAGCTGAGCTAAAAAAGACGCAGTTTCCAGATGAGTATCTGATTGAAAGGGTCTTGAAGAAAAGAGGAACCAAGCTCTTCGTTAAGTGGTTAGGTTTCCCGAAAGAAAAAAATTCGTGGATAGACGTAAAAGATGTATTGTAATGATTCAATAATATATTTGAATGGTTTCTCGATAACTGTGTAAACTTATTTTATTATTTTTTGTTTGGATGATTTTTAGATTCGTTTATAAATAAAACAGTTGTTTGGACTAACTGTAGTTTTATTTTTTTGCATATATATTTACAATAATCATTGACTAATTTGTTAGATTATTAAATCGGGCGACCTCGCTCGCTCTCCACCTGCGTCTCTCCTTCTTGGACAAGAACGGTGGGGGCATCCGCAGGACCGCCCTGTTTTCTAAGTTCGGTTTATAGCTCTGGTAGTTATCGCTATCCCAGTTTTCTGAAACAAAAAAAGTGTTGTTTTGTAATGCGTGCGAAGATTGCAAGATGCAAAAGGTGAAAGGTATATAAGGATATATTGCTAAATCTTACGAGGTTTCATTAAATTTAGATTTTTCAGGAATGATGGGTACACACGTTGAAAGCATCAATATCATATTATCAATAC
The DNA here is from genome assembly GCA_951848785.1 of Callosobruchus maculatus. NCBI lineage: Eukaryota > Metazoa > Arthropoda > Insecta > Coleoptera > Chrysomelidae > Callosobruchus > Callosobruchus maculatus. Next base: position 25,306,936 of record CATOUR010000014.1, on the reverse strand, counting down.
ACAACAAAAAATAATAAAAAATTGCTATGTTGGCGCATGTTGAAAGTATCAATATCATAGGATTGGTACAAAACAAAAAAAAAAGATGCTAAGTTGGTGGTGGTTTGATTTTTTCGCATTTAATGAACACATTTTATACCTTCAATCTGCACCTCTACATTGGTGGTGGCGACTTCATCACCCTGCTCTCTTCCTTTTACCCCACGGTTGTCAGAAGCTGTAAAAAGAAAGAATTATCGATGAGTATATGGTTAGTTTGTAATAGAATACGTTTGCTTCACAAAAAAAGTAAAAACATAGAAAGATAAACTGTTTTTGATAAATTTTTAGTGTCATCAATAAAGGTAGCATTTCATAAACTCGGAAATAATTACTCATAAACAAACTACATAGGTACCTTCAGATGGTGCATGACTCTCTGCCAATCTTCGCCGACACCGCACCAGGTGATTAGCCATCGACGACGGCTTCACTAGATGGTCCGCGATCAGCGGACATTGCCGCAGACCAAATGTCCGGTGATCTGCGGTCGATGCTGCCACACCACCCTGACATGCTGTCGCCCGCAGCCGCCTCGCCACCTCTGTGAAGCCGCTGTATCGGCTGTCACCCGGAATGACCTCTGGTGCTGAAAAGAAAAGAAGAGTACATTGTAGAAATACATATGAGTGGAAACTAGCGAAAACAGACTTGCTGTATTTTGACTTGTTACTTGTACGCAATGTATACAATGGCAGAATAATGTTTACCTTGACTCAGGTGCTCCAAGTCCAAGATGTTGAATCCTACGGCTTCCATTCTCGTTCTTCCTCTTGATTATCTTGTTGTAATCTTGCTATAACTGAAGAACTGAATCACGAACTTCACTAAATAATTCTCGTTCAGCCACCGTATTTATACGATATTAGGGGACTAACGCTTCCCCTTCTCCGCTTCAATCCTCTCTTAGGGTACGTCGTTTCAGGAATATAGAAAGACCAACCCACCAGCCAATCGGCGTATAGACCATTAAGTACGTTATATGCTTTGGCAACGCATTCACACGTCATCAACTGCTATTGAAACGGGAATATAAGAAAGATCAACCCACCAGCCAATCGGCGTATAGACCATAAATCGCTATTGGTGGAAATGTTATATGCTTTGGCAACGCATTCGTACGTCATCAACTGCTATTGAAACGGGAATATAGAACGACCAACCCACCAGCCAATCGGCGTATAGACCATAAATCCCTATTGGTGGAAATGTTATATGCTTTGGCAACACATTCGCACGTCATCACCTGCTCCTGAAATACTTTGTCGCCCAACCCCAACCATGCTAATTTAGATCTGTGTACCACTATATCGATATCTGAAACCAACAAGAATTGTGGATGCTCCCACCAATATAACCTTATTGGATGCGATAGTTTCACCCAACCCACCCATCTAAAGCTTATTGGTTGTGATTGTTTCGCCCATCCTCCCCATCCAAGTATTCGTCCCCTCCGCTCTGATTTTACAACTGAATTATGTTGTGAATTTTTGGGTATAAATACAGCTTCATTCTGTAAGGTTTTTCAGTTCTACGTTCTTCAGAAAATCGTACCGTTCCGCAGAAAAATATTGTATATCATACCTATATCACCAACATTATGGCCGCAACCAACAATCAAGATGTTATAGTCGTCGGGGACGACTTACAGGCCATTCTGCAGGAGTTCGAAAATGAGGGGTTGCCTTTTACGCAGCTGGCTGCAGATGTCCAAGAAGAACTTGAAGAATTCGTCCATGTGAACCCACCAGCTGAAAACAACACCAGTGTGAACACCCCTGCAGCAATAGGAGCTGGCGTGGATGCAACGCAAGCAGCCGCAAGTGCAGTGCCTGCCCTGGCAACCAGTGTGAATACTCCTGTAGCTATAGGAGCTGGCGTGGATGCGATGCAAGCATCCACAAGTACAGTGCCTGCGATAACGAGCAGAAAAATAAAAAAGGCACCTTCCAAGCCTTTTGGAGCATTATTGCGGCAGACATTGGAAAAATCAAATAAACCTCCAAAAACAGAGATCGAAGACCAGACGGAAGCGTTGAGGAGTACTGTTCAACGCATCAAGGATGAAATAGCAAATAATGAGCGGCAACTGGTAGAGGAGCTGGCACTGAACGATAGTCTCCAAGCAGCACAAGTTATCGATGAGCAAAAGTTGAAACAGCTAGACGATGAAAGGAAGCGTGTAAAAGAAACCAAGACGAGGAGAAAGCGACAGTTGGATGATTGCAAGAAGAGAATCGACACCCTACGAGTGACATCAACTCAAAAAAGATGCAAGCTGACTGAAGAGAAGGAACGTATTATATCTTTCTTTGAGTTGTAAAATAAACAGCAAAATATTATATATATTTATATACATTATATGTATTGATTTGCCTCATATTACGAATATTGAATAAAAATAAAAAAAAGGTATGATCTTTTATTTGATGATGGTATATTGTGTAAGTACCAGTGGGCTAACAGAAACGGTAAATATACCTTGTGGATTAGGGTGTGGCTTTACAGTACCCACCACCCAACGCCACCGATGTTCCACAAATAAAATGAAGAGGTGGGGAGGTATGGAGGGGGCTTTAGTGTGGGGAGCTTAGAACATAAAAGGCAGAGTTCTTGTCAATGAAAAACATAGTGCAGAGTCAACTGGTACAGTAATACAACTAGCAGCGAAATGGACTTCAATACAGAGTCAAACGGACCTTGCGACTCCACGTCTTGGATGCAGGATCAAGAGGACAGTTCCAGCATCTGGAGTATGGAGACTGCGGTACCGGATGATGAGACACCCGACCAATCTCATTGGGCGGTGGCGAGACCACCGATGGACCATGGACCATGCGATTCCACAGTACAGCCGCTGGGGTTCCTGTTGTCTACTATAGACAGCTCATCAGATAACAGCGATGATGATGATGATGCTGATCCCTATCGTCCAGATGGTCCATCAAACCTTAGAGGTGCGCGGATAGAACTGCCTTTTCTCATAGATAGCGAGGAGGAGACATGAGGTGCTATTATTAAATTATAAAGAGATTTTTTTTTGTATTAACCAATAAACTTGTTTTTTTAAATCGTACCTTTTTTCAAAAAACCTTACCATCGTGACAGAAAAAAAATTCATCGAGCGTGGGCGGCTTTGCCAACAAGCGATCTTTCTAAAAATTTTATTCAGTGGTGTACTTTATTTTCTCATTTTTTATCAGTCTTCCAATTTTGTCTATCTCGATTTTTTCATGCTTCTAACGTTTTTTTTTTCACTCTTTTTTTCTGAAAAACCACCGTTTTGAAGGACCGTTGAAGATCACATTTGGCCCTCAAAATGCGTCAAAATGGGCCTCCGCCGAGCCTTTGTATGCGCGGCGAGATAAGGTGGGTCGACGGCTCCGCCGTCGACCCACCGCCCGTGTCGATGTTAGTCGACGGCGCAGCAGTCGACCTAACCTCCACCTTTACCGAAACTTAGCACGACCCAGTAAGCACTATGTGTAATTGGAGACTATGCACTATCCTGTTGTCTTAGAAACCAACCTATAATTTTGTTCACCCGGGGTTTCGGGCAGTCGGGTAGTCGACGGCGCAGCCGTCGACCTAGTCTCTGCCTTTACCGATACTTATCACGAACCAGTAAGCACTATGTGTAGTTGGACACTATGCACTATCCTGTTGTCTTGGAGACCAACCTATAGTTTTTTTTTTCACAAATATTTTTGATAAACTAACCTATTTTTTGACGAATACTTTCCTTATGAATTTTTTCGCAGATATTTTTTATAGACTAAACTTTTTTTCATATTTTTTTTATTTCTCATTTTATTAACCAGAAAAGAACTAGATTTCAAAATCGATATATATATATATATTTGAATTTATTTATTTTTAATTATAAGACATACATAAAAAATATTGTAATAAAAAAACACATTTGTACATTACTACTATCTTAGAAAATTTTACACAAATATCTAACACCTGCATACAAATAAATACAAAATCAAAAGTTTTTGTTCACATATTTTTTTTGTTACTCATTTATTAAATAATCTCATAATCGATATATTTATATATTTTTTTTCAATTATAAGATATACATAAAATTACATTTGTACATTGCTACTATTCTATAAAAATATTATTAACTGAAACACTAAATTTGAGAACAAGTATAATTTATTTTCTGTAATTATTATACATGAAAAGTTATTAATTATAAAATATATATTTTAACAATAATATTTTTATACATACATGAAATTTTATTAAAATTGAGTAATACATTTTTTGTAATTATTGTACATGAAGATTTATAAAAAAATAAAATATACATTTAAACAGTAATATTTTTATATACACATGAAATTTTATTAAAATTAAAAAATACATTTATATAATAAGATTTTTATATATTCAATGAAAATTTGTTAAAATTAAAAAATATATATTTAATAACAATTATATATACATGAAAAATTTATTAGTTAAAATATACATTTATACAATACTATAATTATAAAATAAAGATGCTATACAAATATCTAACTCTAAATATATACATATAAAACCCTAATTCTAACTATAAGGGAAAGTGTAGTATATATCTATATATATACTATATATATATATATATATACTACACACCCTTCTGGTTTTGGGACAGACAGATCGGATGGTAATCCACGGATTCGATCGTCGCTATCTGTCCCTCCAGCTTTGCTATCTTCGCCTCATAATTTTCTATCTTGGAGGCTCTCTCCTCCAGGCCTTCAAGCTTACCGCCGGCTTGCCGCAACTTGACGTCCTGCTGCTGAGCTTCTTTCCGACGTTGCTGCAACTTCGATTCCCTCGACAGTACTTCCTCCCGAAGTTGCTGCAACTCCACCTCCTGCAGCAGAACGTCGCCCCAAAGTTGCCGGCTCGACTCTTCGGCGGTTCGCTTCTCCTCCCTGGCGGCCGATAAGATCTGCGGGAACTGGTCCTCCTTCAGTTCCTGCACCCTCACCCTTGCGTCCTGCAGTTCCTTTCTCATCTTAGCAGTCGCCTTGGCAAGCAGCGAGCCAGGATCCTCCTCCACAGTCTGGCTGCTCCCACTACTGGTCTGGCTGCTGCTGCCGCTACTGCTTCCGCCACTGCTTCCGCTACCGCTGCTACGTTGACTGGCCTCGTGCGATGTCAGCGACTCGAGGGACGATTGAGTCGCTGATATCCGCGGTGTCCTGGGTGTACGCGGCAAGGCCTCCAGGATGTCAGCCGGTGCCGGTGAAAATGATGACTGGGCATCATTAACCGCAAGAGGTTCCGGGCTTCGACTTGCCTGATGAAGCTCCGAAGATGTCGTCGTCGATGACTCCACTGGAGCAGTAACAAGCACATTCTGATGCACTATAATTTTGTGTGCTTGATTCTGATCCGGTGGAGTAATCGACAACGGCAATGTCGGGGTAGCTTCCTCAACAACCGCCGAAGTCCGGACGGGTGACTCTCGCCAAAAAGGTGGTTCCGTTACAGTCGGAGCCTCGTGCAATACGGAGAAGTCTACCGTCGACTCCGGTACAGCAGCGGAAGTGGCAAACTGGGGTACAGGTTGCCGAAATCGAGCTGTGTAAGTCTTGCATGCCGACTTACACAGCTTAAATTTGGCACCCTCATTTCGCTTCCGCTGCGTTGCCGAACTCGACGGTACTCTTACAACCTTCTTTCGCGGCTCTTTTTGCATCGCAACCACTTTTTTTTGCGATTCATCACCATCTACCTTCTTGGGGCGTTTGGTACCCGTCATCATCTTCATAGGCGCCGTCCTTTTCCTGGTGGTAGGACTTGCGCGTACTTGCGAGGGACCAGCCTTGGCAACAGGCGATCGCGATAGCAGCGTCGATCGCTTCGGTGAGCTTTGAAACTCATCTTCTGAGTCGTATTCGATGGGCATCTGTAACAATAAAGAGAAAACCATATTTAGAAACATATCCATGAGGGTAGTTGGTAGAGCGGTCTCCCAAGTTAGGATAAAATTATTTTTACTTACACTTCTCTTCAGAGACATGGTTCGTAGCTGGTTAGTTGGTGGCTGGTAGTGAGATGTATTCTGGCGGCAAAAGCTGGACAGAATGATTTCTACCTGTCCTCGCCTGCACTTTTAAGACCTCAATCCACCAATCAGATAGTTCGAGAGTAGGGGTAGAGGCAGAGGTGTACGCCCACTCCTCCAATGGGGATGAAAGACAGCCCACATCCCTACCCTATCAACTCCAATGTCGCCATGTTTTTTTTTGTCTCTTTCTACATCAATGTGTATTTAGAACTTATGAAATATTTCATGAGTTTGAATACCTGGAGCGGTAATGATTTTTTAAGTATGTATTAATAGATGTGTATGCCTTAAAGAGGGTAGCCATGGGGCACCATTAAATTTTAAATGGGTATTTATAGAGGCTTACCCTTCTTCATGGAATAACCTAATCTTAAAGATGGGGTGGCAATAACAAATTTTGTTAATGGCTTAGGGATTATATAGAGGCTTACCTCTCTTCGTGGAATAATCTAATCTTAAAGATGAGGTGGCAATAAAAAATTTTGTTAATGGCTTAGGGATTATATAGAGGCTTACCTCTCTTCGTGGAATAACCTAATCTTAAACATGGGGTGGTAATAAAGTTTGTTATGGACTTAGGGATTAAAGAAATAAACTGTATTATGAGTTTACGAGACCCAAAGGGTCTCATTCCCCGAAACACTCCGACTGCTAGGGACAGCTCGCCTTTTCTATAATTATACTCGTTTAAATAAATATCTCAAAGCTTTCTTGTGGATATATTTATTGATTAATACAATTTGAAATTTTCTTATGTGTATATTAACATACCAAATAAAAGTAACTGCAATACACAAAGATTTAAATATCAATTCTAAAACTACAAATATAATACGTTGAAAGCAACTTAAAATTCCAAGACTCCACTAACAACTATTTAAGATATTAAATTCTGCAACAACCAAAAAATTATGAACAGACAACTTGAATCTAAAACTATGAATCTAAAAGAAAGGCACTCTATGTATTAATGAAAATTATGATCTGCTCTTTCGGCTAACGACTCGTCTTTCAGAACTTTCATATGTGGTTGCGGATGTGACGGAGGCGGTGTCCTAATCCACGAATCAATAGCCTCACAAACTCTCAATGCACATCTCCCATTCGTGTTTTCGGAATGGTAGTCACACTTTTTGCTATGAACACTCTGCTCTGCTCTGCTCATGCCCACGTTAAGACAGATACTATGATCTATAGCCTCAATGTTCACTATCTGTATGTTTTTCAAGTTTAACATAGCTACAGCTCTCACTACATACTCATACTTCTGATGGCCCTTAAGAAAGATTTTATCGCTGTTCCTGATATGTTGTTTAATTATTTTCATGATTTGTTGCGCATTTGTATTTCCACTACTGTATCTGATGCCATGATTATATTTTTCCAAAAACTTGACGCTTCTTTGATCTTTTACGCTCAGTTCATTGAATTTAATGACGGGTTTAAGCACATAATGAAATAAACTTCCACTTTTCTTAAACCCTATCTCTTTTGGAACAAACGTAGACTGGATATTATATCCTTGGATATCTAGAACAACTATAGTCATTTTTGAAGTCTCACAATGAATCTGATGTAGATTGTGGGTAGTCTGAGTTTAGGTTAAATAAAATGTGCCAACTTTATTCTGCAAACATATATTTAATACTATCACACTTTACAAGCTTACAGTAACTTAAATCTAATATTTAGAAACTTCGGCTAACATTAATTGTATAAGTAGATCTAAATTACCATCTTCAGGAGCCTCATCTCGCGCGGTGATCTGATTAATGGCATCGATAGCATATTTTACATTCGATGCGGGGTCTGTTTGGTAAAATTGAATGTCAGAGTGCCCCCAGGGTAAAGTTTTTGTTGTATTTGGAATTATAAACCTTTTATCATCGTTGTGTGCTAAAGCTACTTTATTTTTGACTTCTGTATATACATCATGCAACCTGCTTTTGAATGTATTCATTTTTCTTAAAATCAGACCACCATTCTCTAGTATATGCTTATAATCATTACCACATAACTGATTTTGTATTACTGCTTTTTTCACACCCTTTGCTTTTTTCATTTCTCCCTTAACTGACTTGATATAGTATGCCTTCGCACCTGTTCCGTAAAAACTTATTATAGGATCTTCTGGAAATTCGTCTTTCATTTTACCCAGAATAGAGTCATTGACTGGAATGTTGAACTCATTGTTTTGTTTATAATTTGAAGTATCAAACTCGCTAATATTATTTCTCATAAATTCATAGAAGTCATCTGTATGAGTTTTCAAAATTTGCGAATCTGTATCACAGTGAAGCATAGATACTTTATCGTTGAACTGCTTTTTAAGAAACCCATAAAAAAAATCATACATTACTATTTTAGATATGTCCAGTATACAGAATCCCACGTATATTGGCTTAAAATAATGTACTCTAACTTTTCCTAAATGGATAGCTGCAAGATTTTCGTTGAATATGGAACAACTCTTGAAATTTGGACGAGCTACTAGTGCTCCGACACCGATGCTATTACGAAGATTTTCCCAATGTGTGACCAACTTTATATCTCTTCTATTATCTACATTTTCCATAGTTTTTCCAAAAATTGCATTATTTAGAAGCTTATAAAAGTCCCTTTCAAATTTATTGTTTGCTTTATTACGCATTGCCGTATTGAGATCGATATATTCCTTCAACCAGAACGATTGTTTGAACTTAAGGATCCTGTGAACCTTGGTTACTTGCAAACCATACCGTACAGCTTGTTGTAGTACGCGATAATGTACAATATATTTTTTCTTGTCGTACAGATTTGGGATTAATTTCGGAATCTTTGTCTTGGCATTTGGTGGGATCATACTTTCCACCAAAAACGGAAGGTCGCTATGTGAATCGTGTAACCCTTCAGGATATCGCACATCAACTTCCAAGACATAGCCATTCTCACCGTCTATTTTGGCATTTTCTAAATCGAATGTAGATATTTCTGAATCCCCCATCCATTCAAAACCTCCCGTAGGAAGAGGTGACGACATAGCATGCCCGTAAAGATTCGTGGCATCGAGATATGATATAAATGTCGATTCTTTAGATGGATCATAATTTGGTAAATATTTATTATTTGCTTCGTGCATTCTATCGCTGCATTGACTTATCCCCCCGCGAATACCATTCTTAAAGAACCCAATCATAACTATGTCCGTAAGGAGCTGGAGATTAACTTTGGTATACTTTAACATGGCATCCCAAGACAATCCAGGAGATGTAAAATAGTGTGCTGGATCCAATTTGTAAATATTCATACTATTTCTCCTAAACCTTTCAAAGACATCACACAAGAGAAGCACGTCTGTCCGTAAATAAATATCAGAATATTCACCTAGATTCCTACAGTTGAACGTTCTCCATACAGTTATTGCCCTCGAATATTCCTCCTCAGATATATCTTTCTCATTCAACTTATCATAAAACTCTGCCTTTGACGGTAAATATTCTTGATCCAATTTCTTTACATCATCCACATAATTGTAAGGAAATACACCTTTCTGTCTAATTAAATTAAAGACTCTAGGGTCTGAAAAATACTTTTTACTCTCCAGAAAATCCCTACTAGTCAAACTGTCTGATAATGCTTGTAAAGATCCAGGTAGAAAACGACAACTATCGATAAATCTCATTTGTAAAAACTTCCTCCTTATTCTACCGGTTCGGTCCACATAGTCATGCATATACAGACTTTTTGTAAATGAAATGTATTTTTCCTTATTCTGGGCTACCACGTCTATCTTATCTCCATGAGAAGATAGTTGTTTGATAAATAGGTGACAATCGTACCCACTTAAATTGTGCGTTATAATTGGTATAAAATTTGGTAATTTGAAATTTAAATTACATTTCGAATGTGCAGCCCCGAATCTAACTTTACCAGTTATGTGGCAATGATCGCGAACTTTAATATCGGATCCTGAAAATGGTTTCTCACAGATGTTACATTTCGTTGAAGTATCAAATTCAATCTGCTCTTCCGGCGTTAAAGGGATCATGGGAGTTACATCTTTCAAATATTTGAAATATAGTTCTTTAAGATCAGCTTCTAGCCTTGTCACGAATTCTTTCGCCGCGTCTTTACCTCGATACAAGACAAATTTGGATAAGTCAGAATCAAATGAAGATTTAATAAAATATGAAAATGAATATGGTTCATGTGTGTGGGTTTCGTTTGTATACGAATATTCTGGGTTGGGTTCACAGTTATCGATTGGTTTTAATAATGACTCAAAATCCGCATACACAACAAAGGGGACCGGCATTTGCTTTTCAAAATTCTCGAATTTAAGTATGTTTTCTGGAACCTGATTACCAAACTTATCAATTCGTAATTTTTCTGTGGGTGTTATCGTGAATATATGATTGCAATCGTTCCTTTGGTGAATATCTAGATACGCCTTAGTTGAAAAATATAACAAACAACCGTCACAAAAGTACCGCTTATGCTCGTTTGAACTTAACTGATGTGCAACTAACCGTGAAAGATCTCTTATCCAACAATAGTGACCATTCCCCTTATCATCCGTTAAATAGAGCAGATTGACATGTAAAGCTAATTTCTTCTGAGCATATCTCAATGGACCAACTATTTCGTATGTGATATTACCATCTTTGATTATTTTTTCAATTCCGTACACGTTTATAGATATATTATTGTTTCTCTCGAACAATGAGATATCTTTAAAAGTAATAGGAAAGTTCATACCGTGGACATTCAATATGGTTGAAAAATGCGGGTAGGATGACACTTCCGCTACTCGGGTGCTTGCTGGTAGTAGCGCTGATGTGACGGCCCAAGCAAAGCAACACTGGTCTTGATTTCGCACATTTACCACTGCCTTCTTTTTCTCTATAAAGTATGGTAACTTTATATAAGACGATCCACCCAATGGTGAAAACTTGTTAATGTTCACTTCAGCATAAAGGATACATTCGATCGCCCACCCTGAAAATAAAACAACAAAGGTTACTATCTCAATTTATGCACTTCTCTAAATATCTAACATACCAGAATCCTTCTCCTCAAACTCAGATGATTGGGATGTAATTTCATCAGCAAACCGTTGATAAACATCAGATAGGTCTGTGCTCTCGTCTATTACTTTATTAACCGTATTGAAGGATTTGACGTCTGCCACATCACTCGTTTGTAATACATACTTCCCGAATACTTCCATGTTCACTTTCAGGGCTCTGTGCACTCGAAGTTTCTCTTCTATTACATCTAGAGTATTTTGCTTGATGTTATCGAAAAACTCTTTAAAGTCGGTATACAATTCTGATGGGCTAAATCTATAGCTGGCAATTCTACATTTGAATGCACTTTTTATAAGTCTCACACCATCAGTGATCGGGATCGATGAATTTGTTCTATGTTGTAATGTCCTTGCGTGGGCAGTCATTCGATTTTTCGGAAGTGAAACATTGCAGCAAGGACATATCATATTCGGAGGTGTACTATCCAATTTAATTTTTTAGCTTGTGGTCCACTTGTGGAACTGCCACTGCAAACATTTCTCTGATGTCGACGCAAATTGTCCGAACGCGTAAAATTATCACCGCAATCACTACATGTATGCATCTTATTAGACTATATCTTGATCACTGTCTGTCAAGCAACTGTGGCATCGATGATCGAGCCTCCTCGATTTATAGCTAGATACTCAAGGGCATCGTACCCCCACCTCCACTCATTCGCTTATCATGCAAGGCCCGACGTTAGCAAAACACGTTCTTTTGAAAGGCCAAGCTCAAGGCTATCCCCACCCCATTTTTAATAACATTCAGGGAGGATCACTATCGATCCTCATAGGAAAATCATACAACTAATTTCAAGGTTATACAAACAACCAATACAAACACTAATAACAAATATTTCACAATCAGTCAATGTGAACTGGAACTCTCAAGGTTACCCAACACCCCATTTAAAAAGCCCCATTAAGATACGATCACTTTTGGAAAGACAACGTTACAAAATGACCTTCAGGGAGGATCAGAACCGGCACCTATAAGAAAAACCCACGTCAATACACCTCATGAAATATGGAAACCAAGGTCATCCCCACCCCATTTGAATGACCTTCAGGGAGGATCAGAACCGGCATATCCATACTACTGAGATCTGGTCCACGATGGGCTGCAGCTTGAGGTGGATGAAGTGTTAGAGTGGGCGAATCGGTGGCTCATTAAAATCAATCATTCGAAAACGCAGACTATAATTGCACCAAAAAACGTCGCGTCGTGGTACCCCGTTGGAGGTGGTCGTGAACGGTGTTCGGATTGATTCTGATGTGTGAAAACTTTGCCGTGTACCTAGGAATTACCCTGGATAAGGGTATGACTTGGCAGAAACACACTGAAGCGTTAAAAACAAAACTAGAAATTACGTTTCGCAGTAGTATATTATGTAGAACTTCAAAATTGAGTTGGGTGAATAAAATTCGACTAAATAAGATGATTAGAGCAGCAATTATCTACGCATATATGCCGCTTGACGGTTTCTTGCCAAAACGCACAAGCGAAACTGCTGGTTCTGTATAGCAGGACATTGCGCACAATCACCAACACCCCATGGTATGTTTCTAACGATATCCTTCACAGAGACCTTGACATCGCTTACTCGTAATAAATTTCTCCATCTTCATTTTGAGAATTGTAGGCACCATGAAATCCTATTGGATCTGACAATCACTCGCATAACGAATTTTACACAGCAACTTGGCATCATCAGCATAAAGTAAGCAACATACATCAAAATTCAAAGATATATCATCTATAAATAGTAGAAAAAGTAGAGGCTTTAGAACTGACCTCTGAGACACATCAGAACTTACTAAGTATATTTAGGATGAATATTTGGATCATGACATACTGCTTTTATATGAGGATGAGCAGGAATAGCGCCGGGTCTAGAAAAACTTTTTATTTTGCAGAACTGTACTTATTACTTGGAAATCACTCACAACTAAGCTATTACGACGTTGCCACAACGCGTCCTTCCAACGGCCTTCCTGTATGTGCCTTATCACCAGGGCAAGCTGGCGCCTGCTATTAAATTGTTCAAATGTATGAGCTCGAATTTTTTCGTCCAACTCGCTAGACGTGCTACATGTAATCGTTATCACCCACACCTTATCAGCTACTATATACATTTTACATATGTATATTAATACGTACGTACTCGAAGTCGAGTCAGGAACAAAAATTTTGATAGACCTTATCCAGAGGTGTATCTAGCACTTCAATCTAGGTTTTCCAACACTTTGTGAGTTAAGTTAGTTGTAGATATGTCATCCCTTAAATTTTACAAAAACAAAAATTCTTTTTGAACTGTAAGGTATTTACGTTTACTACTTGTTTTGTGCGTCGTAGCACATTAAGCTCGATGCGGCTATCGACATTGACAATTCTGATACAAATCTGAAACTTATCTATTGAAAAACACGGTCCCTATGCGCAGAATCCAGAACTATTTCTTGAGCATCAATAAATTGTGTAAGCGTAATACACGTTATTATTCTATAAACTATTTTTAATTCGGATTAGGTTTTGAAAAAAAATATTTGTAATAAATGGAAAGACATATTATAACTTTTATAGCAAAACTAATTTTTGTTTATTTTTTTCGCAATAATTCAAAAGTGATATCAAAATGAAAATTGATTTTTGGCTATTTGTATTACCCACAACGCGAAATGGTCGTGCGTTTCCGACGTCATTCGGAGTTTCGCATTGTGGGTATTTGTAATTTACCTACAACGTGCTCTGCGCATACCCGGAAGGCGATGTGAGAGATTAGAGTAATTCACAACGCTTTCTGAGTATAAATTTCGGTCAGTGGCCGAATTCGGTTATTGAGTACAACACATACACCAAGAGCTGGTAATGAAATCATAGCATCTACGTTTACATTTAAAGCCGTCTCTGTATTTGCGTCAATTTCGACTGGCGCCTATCGTAACGCGGCCACGCTCAACGCCGCGCGATGTGCGATGCCTTGTTCCTCATAGATGCTGTCGGATTTTTAGGTTAAAACCGTCGCGACAAAGTTATTCCACTTGCCTACTGCCGACAATACAATAAAAATAAAAAGACACACGACGTTGGAATGACTTGTAAATACCATCGCGTGCATTGTTTTGCTCGCCGTTGATCTATAAATTGATAGGCGCCGCGCTATCGGGCTAACAAAAATTACTTCGAGCATACATTGATCGGCTTGCGCGTTACTATTCAAACATTCTTATATCAGTTATTATTGATAATACTGATTTTGACAAAACAGGGAGCATTTTTCAGTTACCGGAAGCACCTAACGTTGTCACAACAACACAACAAGAAGGGACAATCCAAGCTCTGCCCTCAAGGATGCCTTACGAGGTTCTTGAAAAATAACAGTTATATCAAGCGTCGAGTGTGAACTTCGTATATTAAATATGATTGTTAACTAGGGATTCAAACAGTTAGCCTCTATTGGGCACCCTCAAAAGGACTGATGCCAAGAGGTCCTTCTTGTCTTTTCTATTTTCCGTACTGGGAGGCATCTTGAGGAACGACATGAGGTGGAAGGGTATCTATATTATGAGAACTTTCATATTATTGGGCTGATATGGGATGATCAAGCGCCGTACTCGACATAAAGGCCGTTTTGCACTAAAGAAATTCTTAAGCAAGAGTTCGTTTCGTTTTTTTTAATTTACATATGAAACAATAAATTGTTTGGAAGTTAGATTTTCTTGTCTTTTATCATCTTGTTTAAGATTTAACGAAATATTTTTCTAGTAGTGAGGGGGTTAGGTTCAGTTGCCCTAATAGTTGGCTGTGCACTTGGAAAAGCCGAAGGCATCCCTGGGGCCTCGAGGCATACCTTCGGATTTTCCTATGCGTGTGGAGACCCCCCTTTTTTTAGGTTTGCCTTGAAGCTGGCGACTTGAGGCATGCCTTCTGGTTTTCGGCTACGTGTGAAGCTGCCTTAAGATGGGCAGGACCTAAGGCCATCCTCACCTTTGCGAGGGCTGGACTTGGGAAATACAGTAAGGAGAGGTATGGAAGAGCCCGCTTGTAGGCCTTTGCACTGGTGGCTCTCTTCTCCTCTATAACTCTCTCTCTCTCCTTCTTTCATTTATCGATTCATTCACTGAGGGGAGCAAAATATAGTTTTCGCATACATTCTTTTAGACTTACATATTTAATGTGCTATCTTCGCGTGGGAAGTGCTGAGTGAGCCTACGTGACGCCGTGACGCACATTTTGTAGGTTTTGGTATGACAGTCGGTGCACAATGAATTGGACACGCCAGCGCCAGCACCTTCATTTGATGTAGGTGGTACATGACCCAACGGGTTACGCTATCCCAGAAAAGGAGAAATGGTGCACATAGGCCCACTGCTATAACACCATAAAATATATTTTCCTCATTCATTCACTGAAGAGATCAAAAGAGTCACTTTCTGAAAGTTTTCAGAACCACCAAAAAACTTTAGAGAATATTATCTGGAATTTTTAAGTCATATTCATGCTTACAGGAAAAATCGCTCAGAGCAAAAGCCTTAAACTTTAAAGGAAGGTTTAAAAAACCTAAAATATATTGTGGACTAAGGCTGTTTCACAGATAAACGGATATTTTCGACCATAATGAAATCAACAATTTTGTCGGATATACATAGGTCCTTTCTGAATTTAGATAATGTTAACCCTAAGTGTACAAGAGATTCAATAATCTCAAAATGGCGCAAATGTGACTTAGATTATTTCTGAAATAAGGGATTCCAAAAGTTTTCGATTACAGTCCTTATCAGACTGCTGTATCATCGTGACATGGGCAGAGCAGAGTGAGTCTACGTGACGCACTTTTTGTAGGTTCGGGTGTGACGGTCGGTGCACGACGAATCGGACGTAATCTTGGCGCCAGCGCGCGACACGAGCGGTGAAAATGGCGGCAACGGCGGCGGCAGCGGCGTTCTCACTCGTAATTTCTATTTTTATTCATTTACACGAGTATCGAGACAAGATGCGAGAACGTGGAGCCATCACATTCATCCCGCAGTATATAACCATATTGTTATATCTCGATACAATTTACTTCTAGTTAAACGACCGAAGATGTCTTTTGGTTTTTTTTATGAGCGTGGGGAGGGTGGGGTTGTTTGCCCCTGGGCCTGAAATTTTTGGCGAATGTGTGGAGCAGAAAGCTTTTTACTTAGGGATAACTGCTATTTTTTTTATTCATAAATGGCTATCCATCAGATACCCAAAAGATGACCTTAGTGGTATTCAGAATATTGTCTTTGAAGACGTATCGCTAGACTTTTTTCCCGATATCACCAAAAATTAGGGAAGTATCGTGGATTCTTGTATTCCCGAGATATCAGTAACACTGGGTTCTGAGCCGGCTGTGGGATTGACACTATTGACAGCAGGAAAACAGAGGTGTGGTTACGAATAAACAGTTTATGAGATGGAGAGGAATCTCTGAATTCCGTCAAGCAGGAGAACTTCTGTTCTGTTTATCACTAAGGTTACTTGTGGGTCTGCTATATGGCCATAACATCCTTAGATGTCGCTTGTAGTGTTGGGGATGGCAAGCGACCCAACGTGTGATGCCCTTTGGTATCATAGGCAGACTATACGAGGCTCAAGGGTCCTTGAATCTGAAGACATAAGAAGGGTTGGACCCAAGGTCATCCTCACCTTTGCGATGAGGGCTGAACTTGGGAACTAGAGTAAGGAGAACTATAGAAAGACCCGAATCCTGACCGAGCATCACGTACTTCATAATACCTTTAATTTTTGAAGATATGATTGGCCCTACTCATGATTTATTATTAGCTTCAAATCTCTAGATAAAATGTAACGCTTCTGCATTTTATCTGAAACCAATAAATTTAAACTAGTAGATATTAATTATCCCTAGAGATAATAATAAGTAGAAATGATAATAGCAAAACCTGGCAAAACTTATAACCCGCTCTTTGGTTGCAACATTAATTAGATTTTCGCTGAAGTATATCCATAGAGTACTGAACTGGAAATATTATCACGATTCAACTTTATATAGGCAGATTATTCACCTTCATCTTATAGAAATTATCCTCCTTGTGTAATCGAGAAATTCGGTCTCATTCATAATGTATTCCGGTCCCCAAACCTATATCCTCTTTTGTTAAGTAATTTTGTTCTTTTTTTACTTTTGTCACGTCCTCATTTTTCTCCTTCATTGTGGCAAAAGACAAAAAATTATCGATACCCCTTTCCTAATGTAAGCTAAAATCAATGCAATACACAATGCCGCCCTATCCCCCGCCCCTCAGCACAACGGTGCTTTACAGAGCAGCTATCCACGAACACTTTACGCTATTTTCTTTACTGGTACACTTAAAAATTATAAATAACATCACAAAAGATGGAATTGAGTAGGTATTAATAATGTAAAATGTTTTGACAAAAGAAGCCGAATCGCGTCTTGGTTTAACAGGTGCGCGGTGGCTTTTCAATACAGAGGTCTGGGGATCGATTCCCAAGCGTGACGACTTTTTTTCCTATCACATAGGATGATAAGTGAAAAACTCTCAAGAAATAGCTTTTGTGGAACCCGGAAATATTAACTTATTGCATGGAGGGTGGAGTTTTAGCCTTAACAAACTCTACTAGGATTTTCGTATAACTAGTTTTTTATTTTAAATTTTGTTCGCATCCCCTTTCAAAAGTTCAGGAGCCGCCACTGGCTAAAATGGAACTTGTGCTGACGGAAATGAAGTGACACACGAGATGAGCTTTTTGGAAATGGCGATCATCTCAATCTCTAACGATTTTCTCTCATTATGCTATTCGACCTACACCGTACACAGGACCTGTCCCATATGCATACTGTAATCAGATCTCCATTCAAATGACTAACTTTGTTACACAGAATCGGAAAACAACACCGTCAGCCGCGAATATCTTGAATACCTCCATGGTAATCATAAGACCATATTACGTCTAAAAATATCCTTTTGTTTGCTTAGTGCCGTGTAACACCGTTAAGAAAACCTGGCTGTACATGGTTCTTGCAGTCGTCAGCACTTTAAAAATACCGCGTTTAAACACGAACGGCTTTGTGGGAAGGCCGTACGAAAGACAACATTGGTCTTTGGTCATGTTGCCGTATTTTGTATCGAAAATAACAGGGACAGTAGGGCATTAGAAGTACAATCCTTCGATCGATCAAAACATTTAAAAAGCCTGTAATAGTCAAAATACTGCCACATCAATGATATACAACCAAGAGTTGCAATTTTGTTGCTCAAAAGCGATATCAGAGATGATAATTATAGTTCCTTTTTTATTAGAATTCGTTAGGTTGTTGACAATGAAAAAAACCAAGTTTTAATTGTTTTTGTATTTTTAGTTTTTTTTATTGTTTCTGCATTGCCACTGACAGGATTTCGAAAAACCATACACATTTTCTATCCTACACTACAGAACGATCAAGTCCCTTGGTTTCTGTAGCACTGCAATGTTCGGATGGACCTAAAAATGTATTATGTGGCTGGGTCTTCATTTCAGAGCTCAATGGACAGTTTATTATGAATACAACAAATTTTTCAGTTTTACAGTTTCCCACCCCCAAACACCCCAATTTCATCCTCACCCAAAAAGAGTGGAAAATGATCAGGACAGGAACCTCGTAAACGCCTAAAAACAGCATTACCTACTACGACTCGACAGCATATCCCTACACAAATACGTCACAATCCATGCAGCGGGTTCTAAGGTTACAAGGCTAGAAAGACGCCAACAGACAGACAGGTAGACAGATAGACCGACGGAAATGAGTGACGTGGAAGTAAAATGATATCAGTAGCATTTATCTATCCTATCCACTCATGGTTCTTTCTATACACAACTTTCAGTAGTATAATGAAAAATAACATTTCAGTAAATTTGAGAAGAAAAAATCTAAGCAAGAAGGCTTCACTCAGAAGACTGATGTTTCCAAGTCCGTTACAGCTTATATCATATTGTCACAAATGCCGCTTTTTCTTCACACCAAAATTCAGTGACGTTTACACAATTATAACCTATGCTTTTGACTTTACGTCATACATGACAACTAACACATAATACGTCTATACAAATATCATACATTACTTTACAATATATTCAAGTCCATGAGGATACCACAAAGAGCAAGCGGCAGAATCTAAGCTAGGGATGACATTTATTAAATTTAGGAGCTTTTCTGCAAATAAAACATTCTTTATTGAACTTCTGTAGAAAAACTAGGTAGCTTAAGCCCAGGACTATAGTGCTATATTAATATTCATGACTTCCCAGCAAACACCAGGTCCCATTCGTGTGGGTCATTATAGACCTCACACTGCTATATGAAATTGTTCTGTAAATAATATATCACTTCTTAACATAGCTATATCTATCTATCTCTATAATATACTATTTTTATTTCTGTATCTGACCCACAAACAGTTATTATCTTTATCTATTGATTATGTTTGTTAATTTGAGTATCGTGTGGTACGACCATAAACAATAAGGTAATGCTTCTGAAATTCTGAGGAACTAGCCAACAGTGCTCAGTACTACATCGAAGCATGGCACACCCTGATTCAACAGCGCGGTTCTCCGCTACGTGATTGTTTGCCGACTGAGACAGGCTTGTTTGTCATTTTTTACATGGCGGGCTTTATGGCTGTTTTCATGGCATTGCAATGTCGTTCCAAGTATACCAGTGGTACCCCACTAAAACTGTTACTGAGCGAAATTCATCAGTAATAACTAAGTTTACAGAATACATATAATACGATAAACTGGGATCTAGATTCATAGCTGTATGCTCAAGCTAATGGTTCGATCATTTGGATGAATGAATGAATGAAGAAAGGAGCAAAAAGATCGAGCAAAAATAGAGTAAAAGAAAAAGATTATAAAAATTCCCTACAAAAAATCAACTCTAACCAGAAACCACGGCGGTAACACATCTAAGGTTAAAGAGAAGCTGGAGTACGACAAATGGATATTTTTTACAGACTACTGCAATGTACTAGAGATTAAAAATTTCCAAAATCACTAAACACTTTGAAATGAAAGCAAAACTTTCAGCGATCGTTGCCGTCAGTCTAATATCTTCAGAACGCAGTTTCACATTTAATGGTATAAAACAGTAGTCATTTCCGTCAAAGTCAAAAGTAATGATACCTCTCACTGTCGCCCTTTAAATTTTTCAGTGTCTATTAGCAAGATCGCAAAAAAGGAATACTGCCAAATCATGTTTTAATTTTCTGCCAGGTAAATTATGTTTAATAATTTGAGCAGATTTTTAATTTATTCTTCATTTTCGACGATCTTGCTTATGAGTATTGAAGAATTTGCAGAACTCCTGTCAGAGGTATCGGTTACTATTTTTTTGAATCATGAAATGTGAAATTTTGTTCTGAAGCTATTAAACTGCCACATTACGTGGTAGATTTCCTTTCATTTCATTAGAATATTGTAGTAGCCGGTATGTTGTGAAAAATACCCATTTCTGTCGTACTCCAGCTGCTTTTTGACCTTAGATGTGTTATGTCTGCTATTTCTGGTTAGAATTGATTGGTTGTAAGTCATTTTTATAACTTTGTCCCTTTACTCTAGTTCGTCCGTAACTATCTGCTAAGTTAGTTGTTTTTTCCGTCTGAACAGTCTTTTGTTTATATTTCATGGCCTGCTAAGTTGTTTATAGGTGGGAAAATTGAAAAACACCGGTTTTACTGAAAATTTGAAATTATATCAAAACTACCAGAGATTGATATTTACAACCGCATATCAAATAGTACATTTGGTCGTATAAAAAAATTATGCATTCCCATTTGAAAAAACAAGTTACCTTTGATTGAAGTTTTTTTAATTGATTACCGATTTCTCCCAGTACAAATGTAATGCGAACTCGACCGTCTAACGTAAGCTGACACATTTCATGCAGTAACACGGCAAAGTCGCAGCTCTCTAAGATTTATAATAGCTACGATATTCCATTTTTTTCTGACATCTACCTATACACAAAATTGTGATATGCACCTAAACGGTTCGCTTAAAGCCCCATGTGTGATATATAAAGTCACACTAAAATGCACCCGGGAATCTAAATATGCAATAATATACAGGGTATTCCATTTAAAAAAAACATAACTTTGATATGTCACGCTATTATTAGACACCCTGTATAAAAGTCAATATTTTTAAAATGTAGTCCAACTCGACCTACATACACTCGTAAAGTCGATTTTTCGAAGAGTGGTATCGTTTGGTCACAAGAGTCCGAGGCGTTGAGCTGACTCACCCTGTATGTGCAAAGGTTTTTTTTGTACACTGTATAAACATCGTGTGATACGTATATAATGTTCTTAGTGTATACTGTTTTCAAATTTAAGTTACGCATTCGGCTTTGCTTCAAAACAGTATTAGGAATGTGTTTAAACACAAGTGACTGCTGTACGAAATAGTAGTAATATAGTTCAAGTATTTCAATCCCGTCTTCGACAAATATGTAGTAAATTATCTTCAAGTGATATGCTGTGTGACCTCTCGAGTAATGTATGTGTATTTTACTACGTTTGTTTACGAGTGTGACCCCGTTGATGGTTTTATGGTCAATTTATGCATTTAGTTATTATTACATAGAATTTGCTTTCATTATAAACTGTTATAATATTCTCGATACTTCACTTGCAGATATTAGATTCAGAAAATGTTATGTCATATATTTATATGCGTTTGTAGTCTTAAAAGCTCGGCGTAAAAATGTATTCTCTGTACCATGAAATGTTAATATGTACTTCCTACAGACAACTATAATCATGACGAACACGGGAAATATCGAATTTGAGGTATACCTGTAATGTTTCTTGTCACTTATTTCAGTCGATCTATCTGTCATCTATTTAATATAACCTAGACCAACCTGAAATGCAAGAGATATTGACCTTATATCTTGTGCACAGTATTAGTTCTTAACTCTGGGGACTGAGAAACCAGAGAAAGATCAAAGAAAGAAGAAGAACGTAATCGAGAAAGGTGGAGACCAAAAATTAGGAATAACGTCTTTTATAACACGATAGGATTAAGCTTTTTTGAAATGTTGTTACAAGCTTTTTTAATTGACGTATGCTGTCCTACCGTATTTTTCTATTTACTGCAGGTACTGCGCCAATTTTTAGGGTTTAGTTTGAAATGCAATACTGTCCCACTTTTTCAGTTATAGGTATGTATCATGGGTTTAATCAGTGGCGGTTCGGGGGGCCCCGGGCATCCTCGACTACCTCGAGCAAGCTTTTTACCTACATAGTAATAACTATAATACTTATACCTATTTTATAACCTCGGAATATGTCTATACCTCATAATTTTCCATAATCAAATTAAATATATTTTGCAATTTTGCCTAATCAGTGGTTGTACGTAGACTCCAAAACGGTTAAAACAAGTGGCGACGTTACACTTACTACGTTTCCACGGGCTTTCAAAATGTGTTGTGATTTTGGATTGCCCGTGTTTCCACGACAGGTTCCGAAACGATTTCAAAACGTTTTCAACTGACAAATCTTGACAAATGTTATTTCCTTGTTTTATAACCTATTGTTATGTATCATAAATATTTATTTCAAATAAACTTCAATAAACTAACGATAGCGACATTAGACAGCTACGCACTGTGCATAGTTCACTCCAAAACGCTTTGAAAGTGACATTTGGATCTCGATCGCGATACGATCCGCAAAATTAGCGAATCCATGTATCCAATTGACGTTTCCACGTTATATTTGAAAACTCAAAACGTTTGGAAAGCCCGTGGAAACGTAGTAACTACTAACGCGACGCGTATGTCTCATTATCGATGTACAATCATATTGTGATACGTAAGTAAGGTCTATGAATTCTCATTATTCAAAAAATCGAAAGACAAAAAAATTAAAATACAAAGTTGAGGTCACACCAAATTTTTTCTATCTATAAACCGATTTGAAATATCACTGTAGACAGTAGACAGTTCATTTTCTCCTAGTATAGACAGTAGATTTTTTATGTAAAGGGGGGCCCGAGAAAAAAATTGCGGGGGGGGCCCGACGACCTTGGCACGCTACTGGGTTTCATAAGTATTCTTTGTAAAATACACTAACAATAAGGAAAGCGACCTTTTAATTTAGTATCTACTTTCTTGTTGCTTTGTGCGCTTGAGGACCCTGAGCCTCCAAGGCTACGGTTTAGCTTTGGTAAAATGCTTGAATTTTTTGACTACTTCTCGCGATGTAATTTTTTGGTCTCAGTGAAAGCGGCGGACTACACGTGCTTGCTAACTTGCTGGGCTGTGATATTGTCCACCGATTCGAGCAAGAAATGCTTGCTGTGCGATTCTGCTATACTGTAAAGTCTGCGCCCAAGGGAGTCGTTTATGTGGAGCAAAAGGGCGCACTTGCCTCCCACCTCCTTGGAAACACAACATGTTTTTGGGGTTTTTAATGTTACACATATCTTCATAATCATATAATTTGCATTTACAATAATAGGTATAAAAATATAGGTATGTCCTTGGACCCCCTATAAAGTTCAGTAACGATGACCATGAGCGCGCCTGTAATGAAGTCTCCTAAATGAGGGATATCGAAGTATCTATCGAGAGTCCTGTTTGAAACGTACTGCGGAGCATAAGGCAATTATGATAAAAATTACAACTTTGTAACACGTCTACAAAGAAGGACTATGACATGACAAAAGTTTGGCTGCTAGAAGAATGAAAGCCTTGTGCTTTTGAAACCTGATCCATCAGTGTTGGTAGAGCAATTGTCATCAAATTGAACGTATACTATTTTTCCCGAATACATTGTACTGTCAGCCGTTGCAACAGCGGATAGCTAGTGATAATAAACATACCTCAGTATGAGTCTTTACACCTGATTTGATAGATTACAGGACTGTATTGCTAATGACTAGCAATTGACGCTTGGTGATAGTTTCTAAAATGGTTTCTAACAATATACAAAACAACAAATGTGCTTGTTTCGGTCAGCCATTTCTACTGTGAATTTTTAAATATTGAAGCCAATTTCTTGTTCACAAAAATCATTATTTTTTTGAAATGAGATATTCAGTAAAAATATTACTAAGACGGTCATGACTTGCAGTATTCCCACCCCAGATCACTACTAAGAAATTGAGTCTAAGATGCACTTAGTCAGCTCTGATATCTGTCAAATAAACGTTAAGCCAGCACAAAGTATCCGAAAAAATGGGTTAATGTAATCCACTTTTGATACCTAGAATAGTTAGGTAGGTACCTTGTTGTTGTAAAAAAAATACGTATATCTAAAGAGATAACTGAAGAAGGTACTCCGAATCTATAAGTATATTTTGTACCAATTCTTCCGAAAAATGTGGTGGTTACCGGACATTTCATGATGTAGTGTCAGTTGTTAGAGTACCCTGAGGATGTCCCGTGTAATCGTGGACGAAAGCTTGGCATTTGTTTTTGTCTGGAGGTTGTCACATCCCAGGCTTACAGCAAAAAGAGGACGTCCTCAGTTTCTCTAGAAATACCTGTTGCTGTGGTTACTCATCTGACATTGTTGGATCAGAATTAAATCCGTGGCAAAGCATATAGTTTTGTGGAATACTCATAGAGTTCTGGCAATATTCATTGAGTGACAAGTGCTTGGTAAATATTCGATTTCAGTAAAAGTATGTGTACTCCGTCCGGCATGTACGCGCGACCTTGTCACTTTTTGATAAATTGTGTTGGCAGTTGGACGGCTTTTCCTGGAATCCAAATAAAAATACATTTAAAACAATGCTAATAAATTTCACTAAAGAAGCATCCATTCTATATTTGAATCTTAAGCTCACGATCTGTGTTTGTTTGATGTTGCTTCCAAACTAAATTCCAGAGTGAGATAGATCACATTGTTTGTCTCGTAAATTATTCCGTGGAAGGTTTTTTACCTTTTTGACATTACTCAATGAAACTCAAGCAGAAAATTTGAGGAATTTGTGGGTTTAAAGCGGTAGCTGGTCTTCAGTGATTCACTATACTTCATACTTCACTGGTTCTCAAGTGGCATCACATGTGTTGAAATGAAGGATTTACTGATGTTTTCCTCCCTATGTATCCTTTTTTTATAGTGCAAAATACCAAGCACATAAGACCGCGTCTCGCATTGTGATCAAAATTAAATCGCACAATTTTGATAACAACAAAATGTTTGCGCTTTTAGATACCGGACCGCTAAATTAATCCTTTTGGCTAACCCGAAAAATTACTGGACTCAAATAGACTATGTCAAGGATACTCTCCAACCGACGTACTTCCTCCTTTGTTCTCTTTCTTCCTTCTTTTCTTTTTCTTCGCTTGCCTCTCCACGATTTTTTATAAATATTTGACAATAGATATCACTAAACTTTTTGCCCCGTGTGGGTAAAAGGCGACTAAAAGGAACCGAACTACTGTCGGTATAAACAGTAACCTCTCCTCAACCAACAGCTTTGGGTGGACGAGTTGAGAAGAGTCGGGAAACCTTCTTGTCCTTGGGATGCGAAATTGCCCCTAACGGCGGATGAACCAGTAGATATCATCTGGTCAACGGCATGAGGAGCAGAAAGCAAATGGGAAACTACTGCATTAAAGATCTTAAAGATATCCCACGACAAACTCGTAAAATGAGTAAATGCATTTTACGAGTTCACAACATGTCTGTTAAGACATTGTCACTATGATGATGATCACTAAACTTATTCTGTCAAATATTGTGTACTTCTAAAAAGGTTACAGTAGTGGCCTGGGAATGGGCTAGGAAACTATATGGTTTCATTTATGGACCACATAAGAAATAGGATGTCTGCCTAAATTATTCCAATATGTCATTATACACAAGTTGGTGGTATTTAGTTCGCTATTTTTTTTTTGTCGTGAGGTGGTTAGGGTTCAGTTGCCTAATGGTGACAGCTAAGTAATGCCTCAAATGCCGAGAATGTGTATTCTATAAACTTTTGTATAATATACCTCTTGGGTCGAAGGCAAGTCCAACGGCGTAGGCGATAAGATATAATCAAGCATAAAGAGTCTTTAGTGCTGTGATATAATTGTCACAATGGTGTACAGGTAATCAGTACATTATATGCATTAGCTTCGAGAATAGCTAAGTACATCCCCTTTTTCGCTGAAAGGTTGGAAGTAACAAACCCCTAACACTGAACAGCTAGAGGATAGAGGCCACTTGATAGTTAAATCCATTAATCGCTGTATACCCTAGATCGGCATATGCCAAGCTTAACCATCCTCAGCAGAAAGATACTTTGAGAAGAATAAATGTATATTTGAAAATACAGTACCTATCTGATATGTGACCTTTGCCAAACCATAATTTATAAAAAACTATGAAGTTTTAAATTTCACAATCAATAGGAACGCCAAATAGGCCAACACAAAGAATCTCTTAAATGTACGATGTTATCGTAACCTGCTATAATAGTTTTGATTTTCTAAGTTTGGAATCAAACAACATGACACTATAGAGCCAAATAGCTGTTAACTAGTGTTATTAAATTCTATTTGCTTATGAGCGCGATGTATTTATAGTTTCTCGTCGATATTAACGATCAAAAATTTTCAGTGTTAGGCGCCAGCATATAGGGTGTTCCAAGTTAAGCTTGTGGGCTTAATATACTGTTCTAATTATCACTGGCCATACCTTTAATGCGTCAGTAACTTATTGTTATATATGAAACCGTTTTCAAGGATAAAATCTATCACTGCGAGAGAATAAGGGTCTATCCCCACTTAAATAGGTAAAAATAATCAAGTTTTGGGTACTTGCTTGTATTATTCGAGATGACTTAATTTAACATCAGTCAAGCTGTGGAGGTTCTTAATAATATTAAGTTTAACAACTAGACATATTTCTAGCTTCTGAGTTTGGTCCAGAAGGTGACGAGGTTGCTTTGGAGCACATTTATAAAAAAATCTGTAAAATCAATATCAATGTGGTTTTTTAATTCTTAGAGGTTAAGTGACAGCTCAGAAATGCTTAATTTTAATATAAAATTCACGGTGCCTTGATTTAGTGGTAGTAGTAGTGATGGCATATGATAATCCCAAAAAAAAAAATGTTGCCTTCTTTCAAAAGCGTCTATGACGTATATCCCTTATCCGGATACTATAATTTATTTTGCCTGCCCGCAGTGATCTCATTAACCATTCATTAACCAAGCTTTTGACATTACATTATGATCCCACTTATCTATAGCAACACTGACCTAGGGCTAGTTCGAAAGCTTGCACGTTACACCAATGTGTCCCGGAAACCTACAACAGGCTCTAATTCTTGAAGCGCACTCATTTTTGATCATCAGACTCGTGAAAGGATGTATGAAGGCCATACCACTAGAGAATCTCGAGGCAGCTGGCTTTGAAGCTCCAGCAACTCGCCGACTAGCCACCGGACAGAGAGAGTGAGACAAATGTGCGATCATTGCCTCCCCCTTTACAAGGTTTCAGAACAAACAAGGCTTAAAATCACGGAAAGGTTATTTGAGTGCGGTCCTCATGAAGCCATCGGATAAGTTCCTATTACATCAGAAGCCTTCACCAGTATACCATTTGAACTGGAGAATATAGAACTCTCTCAACCGCCTCAGAACTGGAGTAGTTCCAGTTAAAAGTAATCTGATCAACATAACAAGGGACTACAAGCTGGAGAACATCTTCTAACCTGCGTGAACTGTCCAAATAGCATTAGTAAGTAAGGGATTAGTAATTAAAGTACAGTTTAACAACAGCACTGACAAAGAAGTCTAACGTTGGCTTACCAACTGTGGAAATGGAGGGCCACCCAATAGTCGACTCACCTCCCGTCAAGCTTTTGGGAATCAACACCAACAATAACATGTTCTGGCACGACCACGTCGTCAGTATTGCTAAAACGGCATCCCGGAAACTTG
Organism: Callosobruchus maculatus; assembly: GCA_951848785.1. Lineage (NCBI taxonomy): Eukaryota > Metazoa > Arthropoda > Insecta > Coleoptera > Chrysomelidae > Callosobruchus > Callosobruchus maculatus. The sequence goes on along the minus strand of CATOUR010000014.1, from coordinate 25,278,817 downwards.
GAGTTTTGTTTCGCTGTAGGAAGCTGTATACACCAGGGCAGTGTTGAAGTGTATCGTACCTCCCCAGATGGAAAGGAATCTCTGGACAAGCTAGAGAACTTATTTCAAGACATCTGGCTAAGGTGGGGCGGTCCTGTCTCTCATAGGAGTACCGGACAGAAGCCGACTAAGGTTACTTGTCGTCCTGCTAACCGGCCATAACACCTTCAAACGTCATTTGCATGTGATGGGGGTGGCAAATGATCCGACGTGTACACGCTGTGTCAAGGAGGAAGAATCCTCGGCACACATTCTATGTCGTTGTGAAGCCCTTGGGTATCACAGATAGACTAGACTACACTCGGTTCAAGGGTTCTTGAACCTGAGGATATAAGATGGGCTGGACCCAAGGTCATCCTCACCTTTGCGATTAGGGCTGGACTTGGGAGCTAGGGTACAAAAGGGTCCGTTGGTAGGCCTATACTCTGGTGCCAGCCAGCAGATAGCCTCTCTCCCTCTTTCATTCATTTATTCATAGACCAGAGCAAGTACTGCTGCTCTACAAGGCACAGATCCGGCCATCGCTGGAGAATTGTTCCCATGTGGGGATACGCTCCGAAGCATGCTCTAAACCTTCTGGACACTATCAAAAAGAGAGCAATTAGACTAATCAATACGCCTATCCTCACAAGTGACCCTCCACAACCTCGAACATAGAACATGTTTTACAGATTCTATCACGGAAGATGTTCCAGTGAGCTCTCCCAGATAATAACATCGAAGGCCGTTCGAACAAGGAACACTGGAGAGGCTCTGCGAGTTCATCCTTACTCCCCGAAGCAGTCTCCTCCAACATTCTTTCTTTTGGAGAACTTCGACGCTGTGGAATCAGCTGCCGGGGAATTTGTTTCCCAAGGGCTACAACCTGCAGCGTTTCAAATCGAACGTGCATAGACACTTATCCTCTCGCTGCACCAGAGGCTTGCAGCATTTGCGGGAAGCTGATGATGAAAAAAAGCACCTGCACTCTCGAAGATGTTATGGCTTGCGCGAGAAAATGCTCTAGACCTGGCTCGATATTGGGCCGCACGTAAAGTTGCAATGGGCCGTAGGCTGCCGACCCCTGAGATATGTGACACTTAAGTATGTTTGCTTTTGTGGCACCCTGTACGCGCGACATGAAGATCGCAATTTCGGTCCTCGCGTTGGTAGGTCTTACGGCGCCGGTGTTTTGACTGCCGGCGTCGCCATTCGGCATTCTCCTGCCCCCTTCCCCCCCACATCCTCCCGTCCCGCCTAGCCTGCCGAATGTAATGAGCGAATGCCTATATTTATCACCTGGCGCTAAATTTTATTTATTGCCGCCGCCGCCGCCGTGACGCGGCAACAGTCGGGCGTCGGCGTCGTCACTATGCCCGCCGCGAAGTGTGCGCTGCTAGTGATGGGCGCTTCGGCAATTGGACATCGAATGATAATCGAATATCGATGAATTGGTAAATTCTAAAAGTAGGTACGTACAACTCGACAAATGTAGGAAGAGACTTGATAATTTCGCCGGTTGCGCACACGAAGGAGTGAGAACGCATTCGGCGGAAAAGAAATAGAAACACAGTGTGTACGCGTACAATACACTCTAAGTAAACAGTTAAATTTGGGAAAAGATTTGCTTTATTAAGAAAGGTCCTCAATATTACAATATTGATGACAAATAATAAAAATTATTAGGTACGTGGCATTAAAATGTCTACAGTTCGGAAAGTTCACTTTCACTTTGAATCACTTTCCGAATCTGAAATTAGATTTTCTATAAATTCTGCATCATCACTGACGCTGTCAGTGATGTTATCTATTTCACAGGTTTTGTATTTGGATTTATGCATTTTTATTAAACCGTATAGGTAATTCAGCTTTTAAGATGTCTTCTGAAAATGAAATATTGCGCTGTCTTAACCAGTTCTTCATATTATTTTTACTGGTTGCCATAGTAGGACATTTGTTCACTTCAACATTATGATAAGGCGCGTTATCTATAGCAATACACTGTTTGCTGGTATATTTGGAATAAGTTTTTCTTGAAGCCATTTTTGAAAATTGTTATAATTCATTTCGCTGTGCTAATCCTCCGACTTAGTTCTAGACTTTTAAACATGCATTTTCTATAAAACCCATATCACCCATTCACCATACGTGATTTTTCCCAGAGTGTACCGTTCCGCTACGAAATATCTGATGCAAATGGTAAATTCGTTCTCTGTCCACTGCCAATCGAGGGGCGTTCCTTGTTTCGCATTTTTCACGTCTCTAGTTATTCTTGTCGAGTTGTACACGATTGTCCTATTTGGTTGTTGCTATCTTGCCTCCTGTTATTGTAAGGGGATAGCAATGTCCCCAGTCCTAACAAGGGTTTTGGTTTCCACGAAATTCTATGTCATATAGAAATTATACGTTATGATATACAAAAAAATTACTTTTCTGCAAAATCGCACAGAAGAAAAGGACTTGGGCGCATGATGAAGTGATAAGACCAGCTGCGTACAACCTATTCCCAAGAAAGGCAAAAAACAGATTCCATCAATCATAGACCTGTGGCTCTTCTCGGCATTATTCTAAGGTTATGGAGACTATCATTAACACACAGCTCTTGAAATACCTGGACAAAAATAACATCATAAATGATCGCCAGTATGGCTTCCGTAAGCATAGGTCTACGGGTGACCTCCTGGTCTACGTCACTCACTTGTGGATCAGAGCAATTGAAAATCATGGCGAATCCCGTGTTGTTGCACTTGACATACCGGAAGCCTTCGGTAGAGTGTGGCACGGTGGTGTAGCATGAGGGACTTCTGGTCAAGCTTGCGGCAAATGAACTACCTCCTGGCCTGCGCCATTGGCTGAATAGCTTTTTGAACGGCAGATCTCTGTCTGTCGTAGTCGAAGGCTGGTCATCAGACGTATTTTCAATAAACGCCGGTGTTCCTCAGGGATCTGCCCTATCCTCTACACTGTTTCTGCTGTACATCATCAAGCTGCTGGAAATAACATCCAATTCAATCTACAGCTTCGCAGATGACAGAACTTTAATATCATGCATGCAACCAGGCAAGCCACTATCATGCCAGGAGACGGTACGTCGGCGAGAGGAACATGCCTCACAGATCAATGTAGATATCAAAACAATTGTCGAGTGGGGATTGGTAAATGAAGTACAGTTTAACGTACAGAAAACTCGGGCAACAATACTGACAAAGAAGTCTCACGCTGACTTACCGACTGTGGAAATGGAAGCTCGCCCAACAGTCGAGTCACCATACGTTAAGATTTTGGGTATCAGTATCAACAATAACATGTCCTGGAACGACCATATCGTCAGCATTGCTAAAACGGCATCCCAGGAGCTGAATTAGTATGATAAAAAGGCGTGTTGAAATTTCTCAGTAGACCTTTACCCTTATACAGAGACGTACAGTGTATTCTCAAAGTTGAGACTTAGCCTTTGCAAGAAGAATTAGCTTTCAAATGACAAATCAAGAAAATGCATGATGAGCAATATTGGTTTTTTTTTCAGAAAAAATATTAAGTATGCTTGTGCATATTTATTGTTTTATTTTCGACTTTTCCGGTTACTCTTTTACCACCTTCCTCTCACCCATTGTATCCTGTAATACCTGCTCCACTGTATCGTCTACTCGTCTGTTGCAAAACGCGAGCACGTGATTAGTTAAAAGTTATTAACATATATGACCTGCTATATTTAAAAAAAATGAATGTTCTGATACATCTGCAATGTAGTATATTAGACTTTTCTAGTAAGTATGTTGTATCCTGAATCCTCCTCCTCCGTCAGCAATGACTGTGCACTGCGCCACTGTATAATCTGTTTCATAATTCCTTTGAAAAACCGTTTGAACTGTAAACATTTCCAATCCTAATTATTTCCACGAGACAATTGACACAGTGACTGTTGTGCGATAAAGTGCTCCGCTGTACTGAAATGCAGACATTTTATATGCCGCCTTCGGCATGATCAACAGTCGGTGCTTTTCATCTACAATTTTTAAAACTTTGACTTTATCGTCAGAGATAAGTGCGGTGGGTCTTAACATTCAACAGTTCATATTTTAGATTCTTCGAATGTGGAAGATAAGATGATACTGTTGTTATTCACTGAGCGTATTCGTAAATACGTTTATATTACTGCTGTCAGACAACTTGTACACTTGTACAGCTTTCGACTGTATGGTTGAGAGGTTTGTTGTAAATGTTATTTCTGTTATTTCTGGAAGTTATCCTGTGTTGGTCTCTTTGATCCATCGCATATTACTGACCCACCAATTATTTCTACATATTACCACCGTACATTAACAAAGACTAGTAGGGGCACTCGCCGTGCCGACTTTGATGTGAGTCTCACAAATGCGAGCCGCCTCGAATTCAGAGGGGTTCCCTTCGTGCGATCTCGTTTCCTTACAGGGAATCTGACTGTGCGATATTGTCGACGTCAACGGTCGACGTTCACTTCACTTATACGGGGTCAATAGAAATGAATTCTATAGTATAAATAGAATATAATTAATTATTCAATAAACCATTCAACACAATAGATAGATGTAGTAATTTGAAATGTACGATTCAAGTAGTAAGTAACAGTGACAGTCTGATCATTCACAATTTGATGTCAATAACCTTAGGTGTAAACATAAAAGTACGACAAAATATAGAAAAGAAGTAAACAGAATATATCATAAAAAATTCATCTCAAAATTTGAAAAGAATATTCAAACTACAGAAGTTCAATAATTTCAGAAACTAATTGACTTAATCACTTCTTGTAAAAAAGGACTTATAAGATACGTGAACATAACAACTGGATAAATCAAGAAATTCTCGAAATGATTGAAAACCGAGTCAAAATGTATAAACAAAAAGTTAAAGAACCGGGAAACACGAATTTGGAAAATCAATTTAAAGAACTTAAGAATCAAGTCAATAATAAAATTGGAGTATTAACAAACAGATATTTTAAAAATCAATGGGAGTAAGTAGGCACAAATATAAAAAACAATGGGGCCATATACAGAGCATATCGCCGGCATTTTTTTGTGAAATACGCGCAAAACGCTCAATAACACACAAGCTCTACTTATTTAGGCACCCCGGTAGATCCGAACGATTATATCCCGTGCACCATGTCGCGTGTTAGGTGGTGTTAGGTGGACTGACCCTGTAAACCACAACTGTTAGCGTTCGGCTACCTCTCGAGATCGCCGAGCGCCAGAATCCGCCAGCTTGCTTAGTATCCGAGAGCACAGCTGGAAAGACCACATTGGGGGCGGAGCTTAGAGTGACCCTTTACTTGTCTTCATTAATGTACGGTGGTATTACTAACATTTTAGCCATCTCCGTAGCATGAAGAAAGTGTTTTCCACTTTATCCAAAGCAAAGTGAGCTCCTTGTTTGGAACATGTCCTGAATCGCATCAGGTACAATGTGCCTAGTCCACGACAGCGCCATAGGCGTAGTTAAGTCCCTGAATCTGGGGGGGCTCAAGTCCCTGGATCCTGGATGTAGGGGGCTTAAGTCCCAGCCCTAGATATAATAAACTTAATAGAATTAATTATTTTAGATTTTTTGGTGGGCTAATTTCATTCTGGACAGCGCTGTTTCGATCTTTCGGATCTCATCAGGTGGAAGCAGTGAACTCACAGAAACATCTGCTCCGAGGGTTAATACCCATACCGGCATTGAATTACACTATTGGTTTGAGTGCTTTCTTTGGCGAAGCATCTTCTTAACCCAAGGTCAGCTCAAGGGTATCACAATCCTTGATTGGAACATCAGGCATGATAGTGCTGTTCCGGTCTCTCGAATCTCATCAGGTGGACCTGAGTAAAGCTGGGTATCAGGCTTATACGAAAGCAATGTGTTTCCACAAAAGAAAAACTCGAGCCAATAGTGTAATTCATTGCGCCAGGGCGTAGCTTTTTTTTTGTTTGTTTATGGAAATAGAGATAAGGTAAATACAGAGCTTGCGGCTATAAAGATATTGGGTACTTCAGAAGCGCGGTGAGAGTCGATTCATATTAAACTTGACAGGCTGAAAATTGTTATTTTCGGGGAACAAACTTCCCGGTTAGTCATCCGACAACACTGAGGTTCTTCAGAAAAAATCACTAATAAGGATCACGATCTTTAGGCTTTTTCTACCATTTCATGCTCTTGGAAAGGAAAACAATGTTTATGGTCATCACTAGAACAAATTAATATTAATAATGTTAGAGCAGAAAGAGAAAATCAGGTCATAGAAAAGAGTAAGGAGATTTAAATATTTGGCGTAAATGACAAATGGAGTGTGATGAGATTAAAAGCAGAATTGAAATAGCCATAAATACTTTCTTCAAAATGAAAAACGATACTTTGCAACCGAGATTTAAGTCTGACTACTACAAAATGCTATAATACTGTACGCACTTGTCACGTTTGGATTCTTTTGAGATGTGGCTATACAGACATATATTGGAAATCATGCACCGAGCAGTAACAAACAATAGGGTACTAGAAAGAGTGGATAAAGACCAAGAATTATTAACCACAATAAAATGAATTATAGCAGCATATTTTGGCCATATTTTTTAAATCAGCAAGTACGATTCTTTTACAGCTGATCGTTGAAGGAATGAAGATCGAAGGACGACGGGAGATTGGCCGTAAGAGGTTTTCCTGATGGCTTCGGAACTTACGTCAGTGGTTTAATATAAGAGAGGCTTGCACAATCATTCGTACAGTACAGTACAAGAGGAATAGAGGAATTTCAAATGATAGTCGTAAACCTCCGCTGAGGAGGTGGTACTAAAAGAAGAATCAGATAATATGTAGAATATAGATTAGCCTCTTTTGATTCCCAGATTCTGTAGGTCCCGAGTAATGTCATATGAATTTCAGATTAATTTTAGGTCACCGAACATCAACACAACAAGGAGGTCACTCTAAACTTCCCCCTTAATACCTTTTTTCGCTCGCTCTGTGATAGTACTCTTCTTCAGCAAATCTAGGCAAATTCAGTGCCCAGAGCATGGTGGTTTCCTATAATCTTGGCTTATAGGAAGAAGCTTGAGTTAATGACTTTGTGGCAGACCCTAATTGCTTATTAGAACCCGAACCATTTATGTTCGCTTGGGCATTTCTTGTTTGATCAAGTTCTCAAAAACAATAAATTTCACTATGTTCTTGAGTCCACATTCGATTATGGCCCCCAGATCGCTTGATATAGTGAAGCATGCTGTGCCACAGCCCACACTGTTCTGCATTCCAGCTCGACCACATAGCTCTGAATGTCTGCATTATTGTCATCAGCGAAAGTGTGCGATGTGCCATATTTTTCTAGTTTTTCTGTTGCAGTGTTGTTTTTGAAACAAAAGGAAATAGCTCATCCAACCTCTAGTCAAACTCTACAATTATCATCGTCCTGAAAGACGCCTAAACAGGAGGTAAATCTAAAGGGTGGGTCAATGTTTGTGTTTGATAGGAAGCATTGCCTTCTAAAATCCGGTCCTGGTTAAATGTCTGATAATAATGATAATATGAATCAACGTTCGCTAAGGTGAAGTGAGGTAACGAAGTGAACGTGTGGATGTTCACGTTGATCGCACAACGTGGCAACGGGCGTCGGGGGGGAGGGGTGGGGCAGGTGTTGCCGTTGCCGGTGTGGCGCCGGTGGCGCCTGATGCATCCGCCATCGCAGTCGGCTATGCCGCCGCCGTCGGGCGACCTTCATTTGTTTGATAAAAGCCGGTCGAGCGCCCGCCACAGCCGACTGAGACGTACGCAGACAGGACGCGCCGCAAACGGCAGGATGGTGATCGGCACCCCCTCGAGTCTGATGTCTGCTGGATGGACGCACCTGCGAGGAATACAGCTCATGAGCGGGGATAGCAGGGGGGTTTTGAGACCATTTTAATCTGAGCAAAGATGGACGTGTGCCAAAATTGGAAAATAAATCTCATATACTCCATACTGTTTGGACGGAGGGGACCACCATAAAAGTTTTCTGGTATTGGAAGTAAATTTGTAATACAGTTTAAAAAAACTGAAAACCACGCATTTAGAGAACATCGGACTAAAAAGTTAAAAACAATTTTTAAAATAAACCTAAAACAATAATGAACGAAAAATACAAGTATGTTTGTAAAAAAAGCGTCGGACGTTCGATTTGCGAATAATATGGCACAAAGCGCCCATGCTTTTTTCACAATCATACTTTAGTATTTTTGGTTCATTATTGTTTTAAGCTTATTTTAAAGATTATTTTTAACTACTGGGATGTTCTTTAAAAGCGTGTTTGTTTAATTTTTGTGAACTGTATTAATACTCTGTATAATGAAAATGAGCACTTGTTTTTGACCAATATTCATAGCATAATCGTTACTCCATAAACAATAATTAAAACTGTCGACTTTCTTGAATAAGTTTCACAAAAATACTAACTTCCAAACTGTTGGATGTCAGGAGTCAGGCCTTTCCAGCTCTCGTCACTAGGCCTTAGTGTAATATTAACAAATTTTAAGTTGTCTGCGCCGTCTCTCAGTCAGCGAATACGATCATTGGTCCGACGGATTTGATGCCGTCAAAATCGTTTCCACGACACGTTCAATGTTCGATGCGAACTCTTAATCCAGAAGAGAGTTACAAATCCACAAACATATAGGTGAAGCTAAAAAGCGTGTTATTATCAAGCATTTGGAGGTTTATTCTGCGGATATGCTGTACAAAAAGATGGGTCACTTATCGTCAGTTCTTCGAAGTGGGGCCCATAGAGGCGAACCGCCTGAGCTCCTAATTATCAAGTTCCGATGTGATCGTACCGTCTCGTTTATTCATACGGGCATTCTATTACGCGTCGTCGACACCATTTACGTTAATTCTTGTACGAAAATTTTTTATTAGTAGCTAGACAATAACTTACTTCTATAACAAGAGCTAAGCGAATGGTACAGTTTAGCTGCAATGTCCCATTGTCTATTAAAAAGACAGCTTACAATACATTTTTTCGCTAAATCTAACTAGCTTATCTAGTTACAATTAAGACATATGTTATATTCATATTTGGTAGGTAAAAAATAGTTGCATGAATGCAACATGCAATGAATTTATATTGTCAAACCTATATACTAACTAACTAACTGACTTAATAATAAAAATTTGCTCGTTTTTGTGTACGAAATTCGTACTTATTATAATTTATCTTTCGAGGACCGCCTATAGTCTCTCGTGTTTACGTAAGTCTTCTACCTTGTATACTATATCTGGCCAGCACAAGTTTTTACCTTTTTTTTTTTGGGCCCCCCCTAGATTTTTTGTGCAGCTGTGCCATTTAAATATATATCTGTGTGTAGCGTCTTACTTTTTTCGCAATAAACTACTACTACTACTACCTTGGAGTTCCTAGTTCCAGCTCTTGATCAAAAAATGTATATGATATGATACTAACTTACCGTGGATAAATAATTTTGAGTAACAATGAAAAACAAAAGGTCTGTATGGGACTTCTATTAATCAATTTTTCGTCTTCAGGTGAATATCCAACATCTGAAGATGATTGAAGATAGAAGATCAATCGAAACGTTGTACTTAAAGATAGTATAGACGATGGAAGTCCAAAATCGAACTCTTGAAACATCTAAATTGTCTACAAATTTCAAACAACAATGAACAACAAGCTTATGTGACATTTTCGTTCGATCATCATGTTCAAATTTCAAATAATATTGAAGTAATTACTATTTACAGATGAAAAAACTCCAAACTGCTTATGTAGGTACTTAAAAAGTACTTGTATAAATGAAACGGTGTATAGCAACTTTGGCTAGTCCATATCTTAAATTCAATATTCTCCGTTGTGCTGCCACTGGTGGCACTTTTCAGACAGGTCAGACGACGCGACGGTTAACGATGTCTGTCTCAGTTCGATGAGGGATGCGGGAACATTATAGGCCGGATATGTAGAGCTCCCACATCCTTAATATTTAAACGGAATGCACGTACTTTATGCAACAATGGACATTGTTGCGACAGAGGTAATTTAAATTGCAATAACTCCCATCCTGCAATACCTAGATTCAAGCTCAAGAGAAGCAGTAACAAGCCGCTTATCAAGTACACAATTTGACAAAAGTTCTGCTCTATGTACTGAATCTTTTATACTTTTTTTCTCTGCTGCAATGACAGTAAAGTACAAAAATTTGTTAAATTTGATATTTTGATAAACATGTACGGCCTAAAGTTTATCTTCGAAGGTGTGTCTTTGTTGCTGGCCTAGTGAAGCGCGAGGAACATGCAGGGTTGCACAAAATCGCGATTTAAAAAATTAAAAATATCTTATTCTTTGATTAAATCGTTTTTTTATTAACTTATATAATTGTTTCTTATATGGCAATATTGAACTTTAAAATGACTTTTATATGTCATGCAAGAATTCATAAATCACGAATCAGCGTTTGATAACACGGATTTTAATTTAGGTCAAATGCAAAAATTTAGACACCGATATGAACAATGCATCGCTCCATATCATTGGTTAGCATATCTTGTGCTTTGCTGCAAAATAACTACCTCCCAAATCAATTCCAGACAAAATTAGAACCTTTTATTAACAAATGTTAGATGAACAAATTTTCAAAACTTTAACAGCTTTAATTTGATGAAAAATCCCCACAGAATGTCGTTACTAATCAAACGTACTGCATAAGTGCACATCATTAGACAATAATTGTTATCTGCTACGAATTCGTCGTCTGCTACAGCTACGTCAGCATCTGTCAAAGTGTGTGTTTTCGACATGCGGTTTGATACGTACCAAACTTCGAAATCTCTTGGGAACCGATAAAGCCACTAAATCAGTTTTCCTGTATAAGTATTTCAATAATTAACAAAATATGCGTTTAGGAAGTGTATCTGTGTTTCCTTAACGTAATGTATTTAAACAATTAGTTTTATATGAATCTTCTTTTGGATTTCTTCGGCGACTTGTTTTTACTGCAGTTTATAATTTGTTTTGACTAGAAAAAAAAAATAAAAAACTCAGTGGATTTAAATTGTAGCAACTTTATAACATAGATACATCGACAGGATAAGCTTCATATATTACATTAAATATTCCTTGCTTTACGTACCTTGTCAGACCTTGTCAAGTGTATTTTTACCATTATTGAATGTTAATTACTTTAATTTTTCACAAGTAGACTCATATCCCTTTCTTGTCCCAGTCTTTAATTATTATCTGGCAACGTGGCTCAGACAAAAGAGCCGGTCTCCACATTTATCAGGATATGTGTCAGCAAGCCAGCTCTTATCGGCAAACCCGGACACACAAATATGCCTTAATGTAAAAATTGGTTTTAGGCACCCGACGATAAACTAAAATTGTTTCCAATGTCCTTGTGCACTTAAGAGATTAGTTAACGGGTACCTGTTGTATACCTTTCCCACGGATGAACGTTTTCTGCGGTACGAGCTTTTTACCTCATATCTTCTCAATATACAAAAGCTACGCCAATAACATCATTAGTGTTTGCCGCGTGGGCATCATCTACTTTTTTTACGAATATGTAATGGTTTGGCCCAACGTTTGGACATGGTGGAAATGGCGTATTCTAAAAAGATGTTAATGTCATCCGAGGACAGATTGCAGGTATAAATTACGTAATATAGATCTACTTGGTACTTCCCACGCACAGGGACGAAGATATAGGTTATAATAACAACGTTCTAGATATACCCGACAGTCAATTTTATGACACGAATACCTCAAGAAGTCATCTCCCAAAATCAGAGTTATAGGTGCTTATACATTAAACAACCCTTATGGCAGACTGTTCTCTGTCCAGCGTAGTACAGGTATAATTTTTATATTAAACGGTTAGATTAATAACTGACTTTTGACTAAAGCAATAATTAACGACTGAAATGCTGACTACCGCGAACATAATTTCTTACAAAACAAAATGTCACAATTTCACCAGAAATTAAAACAAAAAGTCACAATTTTGATAAAAAATATATGGTTGATGAAATTCCGAGAAAGAGTGGCTGTCAAGTTTTAAGATTTCCACGCTATTTTTGTATTTTTAATCCGATTGAATCAATATGGAGCGATTTAGGAAATATGTATCAGACAGTGCAATAATCACCCCGAACTCATCAGCCATAGTCAATCTTATAAGAGAACAGTTACATTTAATAATTCAAGAAAAGTGGCGAAATTGCATCAACCTGAAGGATAGCGACTCATCTGATTCTGATTTTGACTTGTGTTTTCATTTTTATTTGTATTCTTAAATAATATTGTTAGAATGTAAGTTTGAATGGTATTTATTCTACATTTTATAATGTTAATATGTATTGAAAATCTAATAGCTAACCATGTTTGGTTTTCTTCTGTAAAGCTAGTGCGGCCCTGGATGGTTCTATCCTCAACATCCGGCCCTAAAGCTACGCCCCCCCCCGCCCCGCAGCTGCGGGCCCTTAATTACGCCACTGCTCTGAGCTGGTTAGCTGACTTAGACTACTCAGAGCATAGAACCCCTCCTTGCGAGAATATCGGGCATCTTGCTACCACGTACCCCAGCGTATCCAGGTACTTACACCAATAAAAACCTGATGATTTTGGATGCCATCAAGAGCTAGCGCCTTAAAAATTCCGTCTGGCTGTCAATGCATCTAGTTATCATTTGTATCCTTACCCCTTGATTTTCTTGACCGGTTGTAAATCAATTAGAATAATGGATAAAGTGCTGTAGTATGAACTTCTCTACTCGACAGATCCTTCAAATCCTCGCTCATGGATACATCCGTTATTTTCGGAATTTGAAGCACCAAGTCCATAAAATAGAATCCACTTGTGCGAGTAGACAGAAGGAATTCTGCCGGTGCGCCATCTAGTACCCGAAGGTAACGGCAACTAAAGAGAAACGCTACTAGCAGCAGTAAACTCTCCTTGGTGGAACGACAAGGCTCGTTCGCTTTTGCCACTAGAGGCACGGATTTTGACGCAAGCAGCGTAAAGCCGATATACGAGTGTTGCTCTATACCTCCGTCAATCCACCAGTACGCAGACAGCTGTTTCACGCTTATTAGCGATCATCAGTGCGCCATAGGTCGATTGACGGAAATAGCATCAATTTTTCCATGTTTAATAAACATGTGAAAGATGTGCGAGTAGACAGTGTCTACTCGCACGCATTATTAAACATGGAAAAATTGATGCTCTCTATTTCCGTCAATCGACCTATGGCGAACTGATGATCGCTAATAAGCGTGAAACAGCTGTCTGCGTACTGGTGGATTGACGGAGGTATAGAGCAACCCTCGTATATCGGCTTTACGCTGCTTGCGTCAAAATCCGTGCCTCTAGTGGCAAAAGCGAACGAGCCTCGTCGTTCCACCAAGGAGAGTTTACTGCTGCTAGTAGCGTTTATCTTTGGTTGCCGTTACCTTCGGGTACTAGATGGCGCACCGGCAGAATTCCTTCTGTCTACTCGCACATCTTTCACATGTTTATTAAACATGGAAAAATTGATGCTCTCTATTTCCGACAATCGACCTATGGCGCACTGATGATCGCTAATAAGCGTGAAACAGCTGTCTGCGTACTGGTGGATTGACGGAGGTATAGAGCAACCCTCGTAGAATCCACTTGTTTGTATTGGCGATATCCAATTTTGTTTTGAGATTTATTATCAATCTTTTTTAAAGTTTTTAACATAAATTCTTTACGTTCATGATATAGAGACAAAGCCATTGTTCCCATACCTGTATCGAATAGATGTATGGAGCTTGCGTGGCATGTTGTAATAAGGACAAACTTAGCAAACATGGAAGTACAGCCGTGAAATACGTCGCAGGGTTATAAAACTTAAATAGGGTCATTCCGCCCAGATTATCTACGCCCCAGAAGTTATTAAATCAAAGTGAAATTTGTAATTAGGTTTTATAACCTCTCTAGTAAGCAGTTACACAATTTGAAGATTTCAGAATGATTTGATTTATTATAATTTATGAAATGCAAATGCATTTAGATCTAAAAGCAGTGAACCAACAGAAACTACTCCGAGGGCTAATACTCCTACCGGTATTGAATTGCTTTTGGGGAAACATCAAGAAAATTAAATAAAAATAGGGGTATTAGCCTAAGGAATAGTTGTTTACGTTGGTGCAATGCTTTCATATCAGCCTTGCCCAGGTCCACCCGACGAGATCCTAAAGACCGAAACAGCGCTGTCGTGGACTAGGCACGTCGTGCTTGATACAATTCAGGACATATTCCAAATAAGGATTATAATACCTTTGAGCTCTCTTTCTGGCAATGAGTCTCTCATCTTTTTGGTAATCCTTCCAGAACTTGGACAGTACTTATTCTAATAAAAAAAATGAAGTCAAGTTGATTGACTCAGTACTTCGCACACATTACGGTGATACCAGTTTATTATTTACCCATAGCATGAAGCTTTAGTCTGAGATCCCCTTGCAACAAAATCATCGCCAGTACCCCCCCCCCCCCCAAATTGTCATATGCCGCTAGGTCTTTCCTGCACAGGTCAATGAACAGCCTGACACGACGATTCAATAATACAAACTTTTCAGTTTTACGGTGTCCACGTCACGTTACAAAATACAAAACGATTTAAACCGCAATAAATTCTCGTATGTATACAGAAAATTCCCTTAGTTTCCGTAATAGGCTAGGCAATTTTCGGATGGACCTAAAAAGGTGATTTATGTCGCTAGGTCTTCCTTCACAGGTCAGCGGACAGCCTATTATTAATACAGCAAATTTTTCAGTTTTTCAACCCCCCACCCCCCAACCACCCCAATTTCACCCCCACTCAAAAAAACTCAGAAAATGATCAGGAACTTCTAAAACACTTAAAAACGAAGTTTGAGCTGTTTTTATATTTTTAGTTTTTTTATTATTTCTGCGCCGCTACTGGCACGATTTATAAAAACCATACGCATTTTCCATCCTCGACACGGTAGTAGTACTGTGCCAAAATTTCATTAAAATCAATTGAACAGTTTCTTCGTTACATAATATAGAACGATCTAAAGTAATACTCGTATGATGTATGTATAGTGTATACATCGGAAAAAATTCCAAGTCCTTTAGTTTCTGTGATAGGCATAAGGCAATGTTCGGATAGACCTAAAAAAGTTATTTACGTCGCTAGGTCTTCCTTCACAGGTCAGTGGGTAGTCTATTATGGATACAAGAAATTTTTCAATTTTACAACCCCCCAACCCCCAACTACCCTAATTTCCACCCCCACCCAAAAAAAGTAGAAAATGATCAGGAACACCTAAAACGCCTAAAAACGAAGTTTGGGGAATATTTGAAATTTTTCGTTTTTTGCTAATTACTCCGCCGCCAATGCACCGATTTTCAAAACTATAGCAGCATTACCAACTACGACCCCACAGCATATCGCTGCCCAAATTTCATCAAAATCCATGCAGCGATTACTGAGACTACGAGGGTAGAAAAACGCGACAGACAGACAGACAGACCGACAGACAGACTGACGGAAATGAGTGACGTGGATTTTCGTTATGTAGACATCATGAAACGCCCAAAAAGTGGATTATCTCAAAATCGAAAATTTTCGCGATCACAATACTCCCCTCACCTATCGGTGTGGGAAGTAAAAATCAGCCTTTGACGGTTGAGTAGCTATAAAAAAGTCGTATACCTCGGCCTCTCTCCCAGGTAGCCAGCACAATGATATTGCCCCAATATTGGTCCAATATTCTTTATACATTGGTCCATGATAGTTTCTCAATATTGACCCAATAAAGAAAAGAGATGTGGACTTTCGCTATATTGCTACAATATTGGTTTGCAATATACAGGGTGGCCAATCGGGTGACGATAATAATTTTTTTTCAGATAGCCCTTACCGAGAGCTATCCAAAACACCCCCATGTATGTGTACCGATTATTGATAGTTTTCGAGTTATGATTTTTTTTTTTTTTGAAAACTTAGAGATTTTCCAGTTTTTCCAAGAAATCGTCAAAAACAAAAACAAGAATGCTATTTGGCTTTTATTTTTTTCAGCAATTATACGCAGTATTGAGCCTATTTTCATATCCAATAAAGAGAAGCTGTACATCCGAACAATAATTAAGTACATTTTGAGCCCAAAGTTTGAAATCTGTTTTTAGTCAGGAGACCAAAACCTTCAAAATAAAATTAAAAATACTTATGCCTGGTTCTGGAGCTCCAGTCTAATCTTAAAAACTCTGCAAGACATTGCACTTTCGAAATAATAATAAATAAATAGCACTTATGGGGGCATTTTGCGCCGTACGTGACTATTAAAGGTAAAAAGGTGAGAATTCACGAATTTCCAAAATGATTTAAAAAACCATTATTTTACTTTATTATGACAAATTAAAGAAAAAAACTCATAGCAACTAATAAACATGATAATAATTGATGTTTTAATCACTTTTAATAAAAAAATTAATACCTGTGCTTTTTGCTGTGTACTATTGA
The DNA here is from genome assembly GCA_951848785.1 of Callosobruchus maculatus. Lineage (NCBI taxonomy): Eukaryota > Metazoa > Arthropoda > Insecta > Coleoptera > Chrysomelidae > Callosobruchus > Callosobruchus maculatus. The sequence continues at coordinate 25,262,294 of CATOUR010000014.1, read as the reverse complement.
ATTTCTGCTGAATTAAGTTGGATGGAAAGTTAACAAAGGAAAAGAATAATAAAACAACAATCTGACTTTTAATTCCATGGCGGAATTACCTGGGAAGCGTTATCGTAGCATACGCCATCCCTTTTACTTCCCACACCGATAGGTCAGGAGAGGATCGTGATCGTGAAAATTTTCGATTTTGCGATAATAGTTTTTTTGGGCGTTTTATAATATCTACATAACGAAAATCCGCCATCACTCATTTCCGTTGTTCTGTCTGTCGGTCTGCCTGTCGGTCTGTCTGTCTGTACGCGTTTTTCTAGCCTCGTAATCTCAGTAGCCGCTGCATGGACTGTGATGAAATTTGGGCAGCAATATGCTGTGGGGTCTTAGTAGGTAATTTCAAATATTTCTCAAACTTCGTTTTCAGGCGTTTTACAGGTTCTTGATCATTTTCTGCGTTTTTTTTTTGGGTGGGGGTGGAATTTGGGTGTTTGGGGAGTGGGGGGTTGAAAAACTGAAAAACAAGTTGTATTCATGATAGGCTGTCTACTGACCTGTCAAGGAAGACCTAGCGATATAAATCACCTTTTTAGGTCCATCCGAACATTGCCTTGCCTATTACCGAAAATTAAATAACACAACTGCGCTTCGCCGACATGAGCTCGCAAAAAGCTACTCTGAAAGAAAGGGATGGCGTAAGCTACGAATCGCATCCCAGGTAATTCTGCCATGAAATTGGAAGTCAGATTGTTGTTTATTATTCCTTTCCTTTGTTAACTTTTCATACAACTTAATTTAGCTGAAGTTCAATAGACATAGTAAAAACACTTCAAAAATCACAATTTGGGTATTAGCTTTTTTATTAAAACTCATCAAAACATCAATGGTTATCGGGTTTATTAGTTGTTACGAGATTTTTTTTCTTTAATTTGTCATAATAAAGCAAAAAAATAGTTTTTTAAATCATTTTGGAAATTCGTGAATTATCACCTTTTTACCTTTAACACTCACGTACGGCACAAAATGTCCCCATAAGTGCTACTTTTTCATTATTATTTTGAAAGTGCAATGTCTTGCAAAGTTTTTAAGATTAGTTTGAAGCCCCAGAACCAGACATAAGTATTTTTAATCTTATTTTGAAGGTTTTGGTCTCCTGACTAAAAACAGAGATTTCAAACTTTGGTCCCAAAATGTACTTAATTATTGTTCGGATGTACAGGTTCTCTTTATTGAATATTAAAATAGGCTTAATACTGAGTATAATTGCAGAAAAAAATAAAAGCCAAAAAGCATTCTTGTTTTTGTTTTTCACGATTTCTTGGAAAAACTGGAAAATCTCTAAGTTTTCAAAAAAAAATCATAACTCGAAAACTATCAATAATCGGTACACATACATGGGGGTGTTTTGGATAGGTCTCGGTACGGGCTATCTAAAAAAAAATTATTATCGTCACCCGATTGGCCACCCTGTATATCTAATATTGATTTGAATATATGTCCAATATTGATTTGAAATATATGTCAGCCCTTGACTGTGGAGTAGCAATAAAAAACTCGTATACCTCGGCCCCTCTTATACCTCTACTAGAGAATATCGCCACTATAGCTGTAGATCCATTCGGCTAAAATTCGTTTTACTGTGTTTTTTTAATTACTTTATATTAGGATCAGAGAGCGTGTCTGAACATCCTAAAGATTCACCCCTAGATGCGCTTGCACGGGTAATGGGTAACGGGTAAAGTGACTCGGCATGATTTGGTTTGTAATATTTTGACTTTCGTCTATACTTCGGCCAACAAAATTAGTGCCTGGGCAATAATTAGTTTGGAAAAGTGATCTATTTTGCACGTACGTATCTAGGAATAGTGGAATTTACGAGTATAACAGAATTTGAGTAGTAAAACTTATAAGTGCAACTATGATTTCCGCACAATATCGAATTGTCTAAATGGTTTCATGTATATACTTGTACTGTTGTCCGACTGTACGGAATATCATTTTCTTAAAACAGTGGATTACCTTATCTTATCTAAAAATTCATGTAGAAAATTATCAGGATTAATGCGGAAACATGGGCTAGTAATCGCTGCTTTAAGAGATAGAAAGAATAGAGAAATAGGAATTCGAGATTATTAAATTTCTTACAAAACAGAATATCACAATTTCACTAGAAATTAAAAAAAAGTCAGTTGTTCGAATTACTAAAAAGTTACAACGTTAATGAAAAGTGCATCGTTGATGAAATGGCGCGAAGTAGTGAGTGTGAACTTTCAAGTCTTCCACCCTGTTTTTGTATTTTTAATCGGATTGAATTTATATGGAGCGATTTAAGAAGAAATATCAGATATCACAATAATTACCCCGAAAGCTCATCAGCAGGTATAAATCTTATAGAGATCACGTACATTTAATAACTCAAGAAAAATGGAGAAACTGCATTAAACATGTAATAAAAGTAGTAGTTGTCATCATTTTTAAATACACGACCGAATGAAATTATTATCAACCTGAATCATAGCGACTCATCTCTGAATATAATTTTAATGTGTGTTAAACTCTTTTGATTCCCTCATTTTTCAATTGTATCCTTAAGTATTGTTGTTAGAATGGTATTTGTTGTAAATCTTATAATGTTAAAATATCTATTGAAAATGATTTTATTCTTTAATCTTAGTTAGATGTCCTCAACCTCCGCCACACGTTTCTGGTCATTAGGAAATTAGGACCATAAAATTACTGCCGAGTATATCTCGAACGTTTTTACCGTATTTAAATGTCGAGCAGGAAAGCATCAGGTGCAGTATTGGTTGTTCGATAAAGGAGCGTCGAGGGTGGTGGGTTAGCGGAGGTTGGAGGCAGGGGGAGGCAGGTGGCGACGTCTACGGCGCGACGGTTGCCAGGTGTGATCGATCTGTATGCGAAATGCGAATGGCCTATGGTTGAAGCGTCGAAGGAGGCCTGGAAAGCTGAAGCAGATGGACGCTGCTGCGAGCGACGGCGACGCGACGCTTGGCGCCACGGGGCGCGAGCAGACGTCACACTGTATCGGTAACCAGGTCACTTATCGCGCTTACTCGATATTGTCTAGACGGCGGTGTTGTTTCTAGGGGAAAGAATGATATTAGGCTAATTTATCATTTGAATCGTGCTTTTAACCAGATATGGCGCCTCTCTTATTCTATTACAAAACGCGCTGAACGAAAAAAATGCGTGATACCAATAAAAAAATGGAGTCCAGTTGATTGACTCAGTACTTCCCACACATAATCATGATACGATTTTATTGTTTTTCCATTGCACGAAGCTATAGTCTGAAATCCCCTTGCAACCAAATCATCGCCCACCCGCCCGCAAAAGAACATCCAACACAAAAACTCTCGTAAATAGTTTCTTGCGTCTCCCTCCTTAGAAACTAGGACGCCACAGTTTTCATTCCGCATGCTTCAACTGAACGATGCGAAACGATCAGGAGCCTCTAAACCGTCTAAAAGCGAAGTATGGGCTGTTTTTATATTTTTAGTCTTTTCATTATTGTTGCACCGCCACTGACACGATTTTTCCAAAACATACGTATTTTCCATCCTCGCCACGGTAGTAATACTGTGTCAAAATTTCGTTGAAATCAGTTGAATAATTTTCGCGTTACGCAATATAGAACGATCTAAAACAATACTCGTATGTATACATCACAAATCCTAAGTCCCTTGGTTTCTATAATGAGCAAGGCAATGTTCGAATGGACCTAAAGAAGTATATTATGCCGTAGGGTTTTTCATTCACAGGTCAATGGACAGCCCATTGTGAATACAACAAATTTTTCAGTCTTCCAACCCCCCTTCCCACCAAACACCCCAAATTCACCGCTACCCAAAAAAAGTTGAAAATGATCCCTAAAACGCCTAAAAACAAAGTATGAGGCGTTATTTTTTTTGTTTTTTTATTATTGCTGCGCCGCCACTGACATGTTTTTTCCAAAACATACGCTTTTTCTATCCTCGCCGCGGTAGCAATACTGTGACAGAGTTTCATTTAAATCCATTCCATAACTTTTCCGTTACTCAATACAGAACGATCTAAAGCAATATTCCTAGGTATTATCAGAAAATTCTACGTCCCTTGGTATCTGGAAAAGGCAAGGCAATGTTCGGATGGGCCTAAAAAAGGGTATTATGCCGCTAGGTCTTTCTTTTACAGGTCAATGGATAGCCTATTATGAATACAACTCAGTTTTGATACTCACAACCCCCCACCCCCCAACCACTCCAGTTTCACCCCCACCCAAAAAAATGTAGAAAATGATCAGGAATTCCTAAAACACCTAAGAACGAAGCTTGAGGAACATTTAATTTTTTTTGTTTTTTGCTAATTAGTCCGCCGCCCATGCACCGATTTTCAAAATTATAAGAATATTACCTACTAAGACCCCACAGCATATCGCTGCGCAAATTTCATCACAATCCATGCAGCAGTTACTGAGATTACGAGACTAGAAAAACGCGCACAGACAGACAGACCGACGGAAAGGAGTGACATGGATTTTCGTTATGTAGATATGATAAAACGCCCAAAAAGCGTGTTATCTCGAAATCGAAAATTTAAACGATCACAATACTCCCATCACCTATCGGTGTGGGAAGTAATTAATCAGTGAACAGCAACATTTCCGACCATTGAGTCGTTAACGATGGCGCATGGATCTAAGTTTTCTGGTTATTAACACGTAAGATTATGACTACAATAAGTTAGATATCATTAATGATAAATAGATAGATAGATTCATGTTTAAACATGAATCTATAATCGCACGATCATTAATATTACGAATGCCATCTAGGCCAATCTTTACGTCCTAAAAAAAACGTTTCAGCGCAAAAGGTAGGAAAGAAATGAATTTTGGTGAGATGGTAGGTATTGGTCGGCTGAATCTACACCTACGTTTTCACCTCGGGGGGTTGGCACTCAACGGGTTGGGCGGTAAAACTAGAGTACGCCAAAGTTAGAGGTTGGTTTGTGATTTTCACTAAAATCATCGCGAATTAACACGAAGAACTATATCCAAAAGTTGTGTAACATTTTTTTTTCCTAGAAGAATGATATCTTCTCACTTCTTTATTATCTGCAGAGACCTAAAGTCACTCATTTCGTCTTACAAAAAAAGTTTGACGGAGAAAAAGTGTTAGAACTTTTTGATAGCGTTCTTCGACTGAAGCCGCGATAAAATTCTGATTTTAGCAAAAGTCACAAACCCTAACTTTGGCGCACTGTAGTATGGAAACCATTGATCGCACACGAACAATGTAAAGACCAAAATTGTGCGATTTTTATTGTTTCCATGCCATTTGAAATTTGTTTTTCGATAGCACTTACCACAACGGCGCTATTTGTTGAAGAGCGTCATGAAGCATTTTTCACTCCGCCCCCCTCGAAGGCAACCCCCAAAGGCCGCATTTGAATATTATCTTAATTAAGCAATGCCGAGGTAGTATCATCTCCACTAAAACTATGCACAAATAAGAAATTTTTCTCAACAGCGCATATCGGTAATAGGTAGCGATGTGTTTCTAAATGTCGTACTTTGCGTGAGTTTAGTCTGCTGCAATAATAAAGATATGAGAAGATATCCTTCTTTTAGGTAAAAAATGTTGCACAACTTCTTGATAAAGTTCCTCGTCTTAATCCGCGATGAAATTCTGATTTTAGTGAATATCACAAACCAACTCCTAACTTTGGCGCACCGTAGAGGAAACTATTATTGGTCGCACACGCAAAATGTAAAAGCAAAATTACTATCATGGGACCAATGTCTACCATCCTCGCCAAATTTCATTTCTTTCCGAACTTTTGCAGACAAAAAACCCCTATCGCCCATTCGTAATACTGATGTCAGCAATCGTTGAACTATGGCTTGTCGCCGCGCGTTTTCTGGCATTTTTGAAGGCTGTTTTAGTAATAGCTTATTATATTATATATTATTATGTGTCACTCGAACGTCACATCCACATTTCAAATTTGAAACGAAATCGTCAATAAGATTGAAGAAGAATGTATGCTGCTGATCAGGAGGGATAAATTGAAGATCATGAAATGAACACCGTTGAAATGCGAAACGCAGTCCAAAGAGAGAGAGCAGCTAAAGATAGGTTAGCCAAATTACAATGTAAAATTTCAGTATGTCAAGCCAATACCTCATACAAGGCGTAGCCTTCGAAGTGGCAATATTTGTATATAGTACAAATAAATAAATAAATAATAAAAAAAAGCAATGCGCGATGAATATTAATTACATTATAACGATGACAAAGGTAATAGGTAATAATTTCTTCATGTTTAAGCGTTCAATAAGTTAAGGACAAAGAGACAAAGATTCACGGATCCTATATTTTTCTGTTGCAGTATTCTTTATACTATACTCAAGGCACCGTGAGGTGATCTGAATACCTTGTTAGCTTTGAAAGCTGCTCAATTTTTGTCAAATATAGGCTTCACCCCATATCGCTGAAATATGCCTTTTGCAGATGTCGACGCCAATATTTTCGACACCTCTTTTTGAGTCTGCTCTAGCATTTAGATGGGCTTTCAAGGTAAACTTTGCTCACCTAGTACAGACAGTTGATTTGTAAAAGTGTTTAAGCCCTTGACTAGTATTTTCTCGCTTTTCGTCTTATAAGGTTTTAATTTGTAAATGTTTGCCTCATCAGTTGTATAGTGGATTAATTAAAATGTTTGCAGCACAATGCTCAAATATTTATACATCCCAGCCCAGTTTAATTTTATGAAATTAGTGACAGTAACATACACGTGCCATACCCCTTAGTTCAAGTTCAAATCCCCCCAAGTTGGCACTCGAATGGGAACTTGACTTAGCCAAGTTAAAAATTTTTATAAACAGTGAATTAATTGTGGAGTCTAATGAATAGCAGACATTTGAAACACTTTGATTTTTCTCCAACATATTTTACATGTCTTTCGAAAAGTGGCTGTCAGACGTACACAAGTACAAGTATGTAACATTTCACTTTTCGGGCCATTTAGTATATTCATAGTTACTCAATATTTATAGTTCATAATCATGTGTACAAAATGCATGGACAGAAGGGGGGGTGCGCCCCCAGATACTCTGATATTTGGAGCCTCTAATTGAGATCGGATAACGTTTTTTTCTATTCTTCGAATTTCTGGCGGACATGTCCCACGTGTGTATTGGGCTTCCTCTTACATAAATACTACGTTTTCCCTTATTTCTCTGGGCCTTCTGTCTAGCTCCGCATCTGCTTAGGTAAATAAAGAAGATATACTTCTTAAAGACATCCCACAGGAGACAGGACATTTCTAAAAAGGAGGCTTTAATCCGTACATCGACATATTTTGGACCTAAAATGGACGTCTTTAAAACGTTTCGCGCTATCTATTTTATACAACCTATACAGGGTGGGCCAATAGTGCGTGGACGGAGGATTGTGGGTTTACTAAAAAATATTTCAAAAATCTGTCACCTGATCGTGGTGGGGACCCTCGAGGGCTATAACGTAAAAATATTTTCGCTTAAATTTTGACGTTTATACAGGGTGATTCATATCAAACTTACATTTTTTTGAATGGAACCCCCTATATATTATTGCATATTTGGATTCCTTGGTCAATTCTAGTGTGACTTTCTGTATCACATATGGAACTTTAAACGAACCGTTTAGGCGCAAATCACCATTTTTGGTATAAGTAGGTATCAGAAAAAAATTGAATATCGCAGCGATTATAAAAGTTAGAAGGCCATGACTTTGCGGTACGACTAAGCATGAAATGCGTCACCTCAGGTCATACGGCTAAGTTTGAATTCTTTTTGTGCTTGGAGAAATCAGAGGATAAATTTAGGAAACTTCAATCACAGATAACTTGATTTTTTCAAATGAGAATGCCTATTTTAGTTTCAAGAATCAAACGTAAAATTTGATTACCTTTCTAACGATATAGCATTCTTGATATCAATCTTTTTTGGTTTTAATTTTATTTCAAATTTTCAGTCAAATCGGTGTTTTTCAAATTTCCCTGCGTGCAAGCAACCTAGCAGGCCATGAAAAATAAACAAAAGCTCATTAATATGGAAGAAACCAACTTACTTAGTAGAAAGATGCAAACTAACTAGAGCAGCGAGGCAAGATTATGAAAATTCCTTACAACATATTAGCTCTAACCAGAAACAATAGCGGTAACAGGAACGCTCATTTCTCATAGCCTACTAGTTATTAACCAATTCCCAAAGTCAGTAAACAAATATTTAATCAAAGGAAAACTACTAGTGATTGTTACTGGCAGTAGAATATCCATTTCTTCTGAATAAATTTGAATAAAATTCCACATTTAATGCCATAAAGAAGTAGCCATTTCCGTAAGTCAAAAGTAATGATACTCCTGACTGCAACCCTTCAAATTCTTCAGTAGGTACTTCTACTTATTAGCAAAATCGCGGAAAATGAAATTTGAATTGCAGTCTGTTTGAATTGTAAAACATAATTTAGTTTGCAGAAAACTACATGAAATAATCACAATTACAACATAGCGAATTAAAATTTTCTAGCAATTATTTCAATAGATGTTCAGAATGCTCCAATTGAGGATATCTTTACTTTTGACTTAACTAAACGGAAATGACTATTTTTTTATCCCATTAAATGTGAAATTTCATTCTAAACATGTTAGACTGTAAGCAAACATCGCCGGTAGTTTTCCTTTTGTTTCAAAATTTTTAATCGTTTTGGAAAGTTGTCAAGCTCTAGAAGACCTAAATAGCTAGTAGGTTGTGAAAAACAAACACTTCTGTCATACCCCAGCTACTCATTGACATTAGATATCTTGCCGCTGTTGTATCCGGCTAGAGCTAATATGTTATAAGGAATTTTCATAATCTTGCCTCGCTGCTCTAGTTAGTTTGCATCTTTCTACTAAGTAAGTTGGTTTCTTCCATATTAATGAGCTTTTGTTTATTTTTCATGGCCTGCTAGGTTGCTTGCACGCAGGAAAATTGAAAAACACCGATTTGACTGAAAATTTGAAATAAAATGAAAACCAAAAAAGATTGATATCAAGAATGCTATATCGTTAGAAAGGTAATCAAATTTTACATTTGATTCTTCAAACTAAAATAGGCATTCTCATTTGAAAAAATCAAGTTGTCTGTGATTGAAGTTTCCTAAATTTATCCTCTGATTTCTCCAAGCACAAAAAGAATTCAAATTTAGCCGTCTGACCTAAGGTGACGCATTTCATGCTTAGTCGTACCGCAAAGTCATGGCCTTCTAACTTTTATAATCGCTGCGATATTCAATTTTTTTCTGATACCTACTTATACCAAAAATGGTGATTTGCGCCTAAACGGTTTGTTTAAAGTTCCATATGTGATACAGAAAGTCACACTAGAATTGACCAAGGAATCCAAATATACAATAATATATAGGGGGTTCCATTCAAAAAAATGTAAGTTTGATATGAATCACCCTGTATAAACGTCAAAATTTAAGTGAAAATATTTTTACGTTATAGCCCTCGAGGGTCCCCACCATGATCAAGTGACAGATTTTTGAAATATTTTTTAGTAAACCCACAATCCTCCGTCCACGCACTATTGGCCCACCCTGTATATCATTTCGAAAGTAACCTCTAACATTTTGTCTGATTGTTACAGATACTCCATCGAACCCGAGCGAATGGTGTAAGCTAGCATACTGGGAACTGTCGGAACGAGTGGGGCCTCTGTTTTCGGTGGATCGACCTTCTTTCAACGTCTTTGGGGACGTTCCACATCCGGACGGCCTCAGTTTGGAGACGCTCGCGATGACGGGGCAGAGAAACGGGTACCGGGGTGGAGGAGACGGAAGAGGGGGCAGGTCTCCACCTCCCGACGCGGCTGTGCAACGGACTAGGTGTAAAATTGGACTTGGTTAGTATATGTGTCTCTTTTAAATATGTAAGAGTACCTATAACGTCATTTCTAAGAGTACCTCTGTTATAAATCCACTATCCATGAATGTGCGCGAATATTTGTTACCCTATCCTACCTCTTTAATTATTGTCCTTAATCGTCATCCATCATAGTCACAATGTCTTAACAGACATGTTGTGAACTCGTAAAATGCATTTACTTATTTTACGAGTTTCTCTTGGGATATCTTTAAGATCTTTAATGCAGTAGTTTCCCATTTGCTTTCTGCATCCTCATGCCGTTGACCAGATGGTATCTACTGGTTCATCCGCCTTAAGGGGCAATTTCTCACTCCAAGGACAATAAGGTGTCCTGACTTTCCTCAACTCGTCCACCCAAAGCTGTTGGTTGAGAAGAAGTTACTGGTTATACCGACAGTAGTTCGGTTCCTTTTAGTCGCCTTTTACGACTCGCAGGATATACGATGGGAGATACTCTAACCCGCCCCCATACGTAGTTGACAAATAATACCTAAAAAAATCATTTTCTTCAATTTCTCTGATAAGAGACAACAATTCACTAAATTCCATTGTTTTTGTTATTATTGTGCATAACACCTAACAAGAAGGGTCACTCAAAGCCTCGCTATCAATGGTGCCTTTTTGCTCATTTGTTGGTGCTTTTTCGCAGCAAATCGGGATTCATGAAAGGTAGCAGCTATATTAAGGGTTGTGTGCGAACTTCGTATTGTGCAGATTTTGCTTGACCAATGACAAAAAAGTAATGTGAACGTGAACACAAGTGGACATCGTTTCGGAGCATGTCATTTGGTTGTTTTTAGATGACTACTAACTTACCAAAATATAGAATGCTTCATCGGAGATCAAACGCCTTTAAAAATTGTCCTTTTACATATAACGAACGAACATATCACGACTCCGCAAGTAGTTTATCCTAAATAAAGGGAAAAGTTATTCAGTCCACCTCGAGCTAGTACGGTGGCAGTAGATCATCTCAAAATTGTTTTCTGCAAATTAGACAAGTTATTAGTATCATATGGCCATCGTAAATTGACCAGCGAAAAGAATTCGGTGAAAGAAGTTGCCATAGATATCAAATATTAAAAATGATATGGAGTACAAATTAAAATATACAAAAAATAATATACACAATTTTGTCACTAATTAATCCCATTTACTTCTGTCACGACTTGTTTTATTTTATTTATAAAGGAAACGGCAAATCATTTATGACTTAATATCTTATTTATCTAGTCCATAAAACTTATAACTAAAACGGGCAACAGCAAATTTTCTTCCCCACCTTAAAAGCGGTGCAGTATCGTGATTAGATAATGGCTGCAGACAATATTTAATGTCTTTGTTTCACTTATGTTCTCTAGTAGTATAATGAGTACTTTGCTGAGGTTATTTACATATATGCTATGCTAACAGTACTTACTGTCTTTCAGGTGTGACACTATCTCGAGAAGAGGACAGCTGCGTGTGGGTGTACAACCGATCGGACAACCCAATCTTCGTGAATAGCGCCACCTTGGACGTGGTGCCGCCCCCAGAGCAAACGCACATGCTGGCGGCATGTCACCAGCCTACTAGAGTACCTGCTGATCACTGCCTTTGTGTCTACGACCCCAATAAGGCAGCACAAAATTACGAGTATGTCATACTTGTATTATACATAATATAGTACTTCATTAATATCTGTTATTTTTCGTTAGTGGCAGCGTTCGCAACATACCTGAGTTCTCAATTATTGACGGAATTTGTGTCGGTGAGGGTAAAGCCGCACTGCGATTTCTGCGTGTGTTGTATTCGCGAAATTATTCTGTGACATGGAAATTATATGGTTCAGTCTTAGACGCACGTGCTAAAATAAAACCGCCTCAAAATACTTCAGCAAACAATATGTGTTTGTTTCTTTAGTACCTACTCGTAATACTAAAATGTGTGGAAAGTTTTATCATATTTTCTCAATTTTTTGAACTGACATATTTTGACACATCTTTTGCGTCTCAATAAAAGAGCAAATCGAGATCATTCTATTGTCCATTTGCGTTTGGTGTAGAAACGAACAACATTAACGAGAAATTGTTATCCGTTAATCAGTTATAAACGATAGAAACTCTAAGAGGAGGGTTAAGAGATGAGATAGGTGGAAGGTAAAATACGAGGAACAATTCCTCCTCTAGTCTGACTGTGTATGACATTTTGCCTTGAAATAAAATACTCAGCTCAAAAGTCAACGAAACATTAAGCTACTCAGGTACTTACAATATTAATTCAAAATTACCACAATTTACATCTCCGCACAAATTTGTTCTTCTCATCAAATTGAACTGTAGTCTTCTTAAAACTTGTTGTTCCTTCTGGAGATGGTGTACGCACTTTACAATTAGATTCTACAGCTGAACTTGATTTTCTTCTGAGTTAGAAAAATTAGCCAAAGCGCCCACCATAACAAAATCACATAGATTTAAATCCGGTTATCTCTGTTCCTCCCCCTTTCCATCTTTCTGGATAATACGTGTGCAAGAATGATCTCGAACGTATTTGTATGATGTAGAGGTGCACTATCATATATGACATTTATTTGGGACTCTCGTTGTCCTTGAGAGTGTTATGCCTACTAATCTAACTGAGATGAACACTCTATCTATGCAATCTTGTATATCATTTACACTTTTACTACTGTTTCGTTGAAAATTTGTTTAATCTCAGCTTTTTTCTGATGTCTTATTACCTCTGGCCACGTTATTTTTTAGTATTTGATCTAAAATGGCATTTACTGATGAGGAATATCTTGATATTACAGGTGGACGTTTACGCATCCAATTTACGGCCCTGTGGATCCCAATTCGATCCGCATAAGTTTCGTGAAGGGCTGGGGACAGAAGTATTCACGCAGGGAGATCAAGTCATGTCCTTGCTGGCTGGAGATATTGCTGGCTCCGTGCAGGTGATCCAAAATGGCCGCCACTGTCATCGCCGCCTGCTGCTACCTATTCTGTTATTACTGTTGCATAGGTGAATGGTGAAGGATGGCTGTCGCGAATGAGTTACGGGTGCGTTTGAGGATGTGTTGGGGTTAGCGGAAGAATGATGTGTTTTACCTGACGGATCAGGGGTTAAGTCATATTTTAAGAGTAATGTAAAACGTCTTTCATTGATCAAAATCGGTATTGCAGCCCCTGTGTAAACGTAAATTATTATTGTAAATACATGGTGTTATCTAAGTTGAGACTTCCTTCGTACAGGGTTTAGTTGTCATTGTTAAAATAATCAGTTTTAGTTAGTAAAATAATACGTACCAAGGTATTAGGATTCAAAGTCCATCTCCTAGCTAAGGTGGATATTATCATGCTAATCCTGGCTTTGTTTGCAGGTGTTCTGAACAATTGAACAACAACAATTGATCTGACGTCATTCCAAACCTCTCTCTCAAGTTTTTTGGCCAAGAGGGTTTTCGTCTTCAATGGCTTCCCTTGCCCTTGATTTACCCTTGCATACTGTTTTGTAGCAGTACATATTTGGGTTTCCCTATAACATGACTAAGGTACTCTAGTTCTTTCCTTTTGAGGGTGTTAATTATTTCTTCCTGTTTGGATTCTCTGCCGTAGTTTTAAATTTGAGACCCTATCAGTCCAAGGAATCCTCAGCATTCTTCGAGAACACCATCTTTCGAAAGTCTCCAGTCTATCTATCTCTGATTTCAGCCTCGGAACCATATAGCAGAGTCGAAAAAAAACTTCAGCATTTGTACTCTAAGTTTCGAATTTAGGTATATACATTTCAATTATTTAGAGACAACTTCAGGCATTCTAAGAACATAACCTTGAAATTTCGAACAAGATGTATTTAATAGGCTGCACATGTGATGCGTAACGCTTCAATAGAGCCGCTTATTTTACTATTTTGAATATGCTGCTACCTTGATGCTCTGAGTAAACTTATGTGGTGATTTTTCGCCTCTTACAAAAAATTAACATTTGTTTTGGCAATATATTGATAGATTTTATAAACGGAAAGACACATAACACATCGAAACTCCTTAATATCAAGTAAAAGCCAACGCCAAGAAAATAGAGCGGTTTTTCGAAACGTCAACGATAACAGATCATTTTTCCGAAAAACTTCGCTCCAAACAGATTGTAAGTCTGACTATGATTATGTTATTATTTACATTCGTTAGTTTGCTGTATAGTCGAAGACATTTCAATAAATACTATGGTGGTCATATGGAATTTCTTCTACTGTACCACTCAAATAGAGAAACGCATATACAAGGCGCGCTCGTATGGTAATGACTTTTATAAAGTCGGTATAGTTTCCAATCGCTCCTCGTATATGCGTGCCGTGGCGTCTCTTCCGTCCGATACATTAAATACCAGACGCTGAAGATTTGATAGACATTATATTTATCAGTTTTTTCGAAGGCCTGGTTTGGTGTTAATGAGCATGCAGGGTGAGCATTTTTGAAATCTGACAAGGCACAAGGCAAACTTTCATTTTAACAAACATACTCTAAATGTTAAAAATGTTTTTCAATATTCAACTGATTTAAATAATTGATTCGGCAATAAAATTAGTGACAAAACAGTATAGTGAATTCTTTCAATTAATAAAGTGCCTAACAATTTTCGAAATAATTGTTTTGTTACTAAATAATATTTTTTGTCTAATTGTTTGCCTATGGTGTCAGGTTTTAAAACAATCACCCTATATATTCACGAACAAAAAAATCATGATACCGAAGTTCGTACTAGAATATATCAATTTTGGTTTCTTGTCATGTCATCAATGTTCTGTACAACACGACCTCAATAATAATAATCAGCTGTGGAATTATTTTCTTTAAGAAAACGACGTCAAACAGCTGTACATCTATAATTCTGACCAATTTAAAGCGGATAAGAAATCTTGTCTATTTGGATATAGGAATAAACTTTGGATTATATGTAGATAAACCGAATGCCTTGGTATCCATTTCACCCGTACTATTCATTACCATAATAAAAATGTAAATAAATTTCTAATATCTAAATCTCCTGCAAATGGTGAGTCTAAAATTTCCATTGCAAGAATATTGCCCACCTAGTTTGTTCCTTATAAACCCAATAGGTCATTTTCACAAAGATTGGTAGATTTTTTTTCTATAAAGTTCCTTATTTGACGTGTCACCACTGCATGGAAGCCATGTAACATTTACTTGTTGATAAATGTGAGTAAATTAAATAAACAAAGTTTGATAACAGCCGTATTTGTATGAGTGGAAGCGATAATGTCTGAGTAAAATAGAATTATGACGATATCGCTTAGAACTTGCCTGACCTTTTATTATGTACTTGAAGACACAATAAATTCTATTTTAAAATATTTACAAAATTTCTAAATATAATTTGCGACCGTACGTCATTGCATAAAATTGAAGCTCTCGGAAATGTATTCTGACATTTTGCAACTTCCGCCCTTGGAACGACTTATTTCATTTTAGAATATGGCATCTGAAAACAATGTAGCTTAAAATTTAAATTCCCTCTACTTGCAATCGACACATAACAAATGAATTCCACTTGATGGTGTTCAGGGGTAGAATATCTTAACAAATTTAGACTTTCGCAGACATGGTACTTTGGAAGTTTCTTATTCAGTTACATTGTGTATATCTAAGGGTCGTATTCATAGTCGATACCTAATACTTGAGGTTTTGTGTTTCGAAACCTTACTTGAGGGTCCCTTACGTAAGGCTCCCTTGAAGAATACTCAAGTAACGAAATGTCAACATGACATCTCGTTGTAGTCAAGGCGATTTTGTAGGTTAATTTTGGAATACGGTGTTGTCAGTTTCTGTCACATCCGGAAAAATGTCCGGCACAAAACACGAAATACTGGCACAAAACAAAAGGAGATAACAGAAAACATCAAAATGCGTAGGCATAGACATAACAATTTGAAATATGACAACGTCGCTGAATGAACCCGGCCGTCTGGTAGATGTTGTCTAGGAAACAAATACACAAGGAAAGCCACACTGGAGGGTCCCTTGAGTAACCCTCAAGTAAACCTCAAGTATCTCTTGATTATGAATATTATTTGAGGGATAGTTGAGGAACGACTATGAATACGGACCTAGGGTATTTGTTCATGATCTAGGCTTTGGACCACTTCAAATCAGGCTTTTTAATAAATGTATAATTATCTCCGTACTTGTCATATATATTTTACCGAACGTACTTTGAACAATTCAAATGGAAGTGAAACTTGTCTGGTACTTGATTAGCTAACGCTACTGGCTTGCAAAAAAATATACAAAAAGACAATGTTCACTTTCATAGCTTTATAAATTTGAAATAACGTACTGATATCATATATGGATGAATTTGCCTTAAATACATCTTACAAGAGATGTAGTTTGTAAGGTTAGTCTTTTTAAATTTTATTGTACAGCTGTGGACGCATAATATGTTGAGCAGTGAGCAAGAGCATAGTTTGATTTTTATCCGCAGAACACTGAACAACAATTTAACTTTAAGAAGAATGAAAGGGATAAATCTGTACCAGTTGATATATAAAAAATAACACTGCAGTAACATGTTTAGTGTCCATTGTTGTACGTAGTGCTTAAGGACACTGTAGCAATGTCCAATGTTAGTCAGTCAGGGACCAGTTTCAAGTAATTTTTCATATTGTCGAAGCATAAACAAGCATTTTATTTGTGTTGTCCATACAGACATGAACATGGAGTGACTTTTCAGCAGACTTTGTCCAAAAATTGTTTTAATATTCTGTGTCATCACGATAATGGATATCAGACACTAAAGCTGATGGAAATCCAAATGGCTCATATTTATTTTCCTTGAATTATTGATCTTATATGGTTATAATTATACTTAAATCTGTGAACAGTATTTGGAATATGTAACATAAGAAAAACAGAATTTCGAGATTTATATGAATTTATAAAAAATAATAGGAACAAATAAAAAAAGTCACCTTGTGTCATGTAAGAATGTGGATCAGAAACCGAAGTAGTTCCTCTGGATAAAAATGAAGCAAATAGTCTTTACCATCTAATGATGGTTTTAATAAAAACAATAGTTCCATAATAATAAATAAATGAAATAAATGGGCCAGTGGTGATTCTTTGGTAGGCCAAATGGATTTTTGTAAAATATTTCGGTATCTGTATCACACTTTACATATAATTTCATAGTACTTATTTTGTGGAAGATGTTTTTTTGTATTTTTCGTTTTGGATATTTTTGTGAATATATGCAAACTTGTTACTAGTCATATGCCAGGCCAAGCCTTTGCAAATTAGAGTGCCTTTTAAACAACAGCAAAATATGGATATAGTAATGTAAAAATGTGAAAATATTGTATTATAACAATAGAAATTTGTAATTAATTGTTTTTATTTATTAATCCATTATACATTTTTGTATATCAGAATACATTTATATGAAACATGATATCGACTTTTATTTAAAGTATCCTTATTTCTAACAAAGAACTAGAAAAAAAACTGAATTCAGACCTTCCAGATCATGACATCTATAAAATGATGAGAAACGATTTTTACCACGTGAACAGCATCCGAGTGTTATTATTCGCTAAGCTAGAGAACATGACATAAAATGGCCGTCTAAGTAGGTGGCTCGAGTTTTATACACGATTGGAAAAGTTGGCTCTGGGGTGCGAGATCTCCAATGCAACTAATAGAAAAACCGAGAGAAAAACAGACACCAACAAGTTAGCTAACGCCTCACACATCCTACATTCCTACTACATTTACAGCCGGGCGCAAGTTTCGGTGGAGCGCGTTGATGATGTCTTGCTTGAAGCGAGTATCACATGTTGTCAGGTTGTAAGTATACTCTTATACTATAGGGTGCCCCAATAAGAACGATAGGAAAAAAATAAAACAACAACGGTTTGAGATATCAAATTGATTTTGGCTTTATTTTGAAGCTACATCCATGAGATTATGTATGGAATAGAACACCAATCAAATATCCGTCTCGGGCTCGCGCTCGCTGGCAGAGCTTCAAGCGGTCGGTCCAATTTCGGATGACATTTTGGAGCATTTGTGGCGTTACGGCGTTGATGGCTACTCAAATATTGCTTTCGAGGCATCCAAAGTGGCTGGTTTGTTAGAGTAAACCAATGATTTGACGTACCCCCAAAGAAAATAGTCGAGAGGTGTCAAATCACACGATCGCGGTGGCCGATCGATGAACACTCGTCTGGAGATGATCCTGTCGCCAAACTTCGGTCGAACAACTTCGAGCGTTGCGTCGCTTGTGTGGTTCGTGGCTCCATCCTGTTGGAACCACATGTCGGTAATATCGATGTCGTCGAGCTCTGGCTACAGAAATTCTTCCAACATCGCTCGGTAGCGTGGCCCATTAGTTGTAACGGTATCTCCTTCCTCATTTCGAAAGAAATAAGGACCGATCATGCCGCCATGCCACAATCCGTACCACACATTGAATTTTTTTGGGTACTGGACCACTTCTTCGGTCATTTGTGGACTGATCATAACCCAGTAACGACAATTCTGCTTGTTGACACAGCCACTGAGGTGAAGATTGGCTTCGCCTGAGAAGATGATTTTTTGGCCAAAATGAGGATCTTCGTCCAAGATTTGTAGCGCCCAATTTGCGAACTCACGGCGACAGCCTATGGTCGTCCGGCTTCAATTCTTGCGTCATCACGATCTTGTACGGGTGCAGTCCCAAATCCAAACGCATAATTCGTCGAGTTGTCTCTTGGGAGAGGCCCAATTCCGCGGCTCGGTGTCGATACGACAAATTTGGGTCGTCATGAATACTGGCCTCTACGGCGGCGATATTTTCTTCACGTCGACCAGTTCGCATTCGGGTTGGTTTCCTTAGGTCCAATAGAGTGTACTCACGCTCAGACTTTTCCACGGTGCAACGAATTGCCTGCTCAATGAAGCCATGATGAGGGCAGAGTTCACGACGAAATACGCATTGCGTATTTGTTGCGTATTTAAAATTGAGCGGGAATTTCCTTAGTGCTTTTTAATAATTTCCAAACGATCGGCAAGCGTGAAACGTTCCATGATAAATTGCCAAACCTTGCTGAATATTTTGACAGCTGGATGACGTTTGTATCTTTGACAGCTCTCTAGATATCCCTATTAGAAAACCTATCACTTTTATTGGGGCACCCTATATTTTCAAAACCAAAACGCCCACTGACATTCTGTAGTTGAGGGAGTTAGGTGACCTAAGGAACTGCAAAAATTATTATCCTACGATAAGCCTGTGGTCAAGATCATATTTATTGTAGAAAATGAGGGCTATTGTGATCCTCTCGGACCCCTGTCCGCTTTGAAAGCCTGAGGAGGTTACATCAAAAATTATGGTATGGGACTGTTTCAACACTATCAGCTTACTAGCTTCACCCAACGCTGTTAATCTCAGTTGGGTGCCACCAAAGTATTGGTGGCAATGAGTGTACAGATGAAAATATTTCAACATTACTACTGTGTAATTTTGGTTTTTCCAGAAAATCTAAGATGTTAACCTACATTTTTTTATTCCGCGATATTAAGCGATAGAACATGGCGTTTCTAAAAAAGATGGCTCAAGTAAAGTAGTTTGGAAGCTATGATGGTTTGAATATGACCCTTTGTGGTCTAATCCGGCAGTTGAGAAGGCAATTAAACAAAATACTTAGTGGTCACGATATTTATTTTGGGGAAAAAGGAGACAAATGTTACAAACATCATTCGAAAGGTCCTCGTTGGTGTTGCAGTCATTCCGTAATTCATTTCCGACTTGAATAGTTTTGCTGATAAGCTCCTAGCGCGTATTTGGCACGTCGACGTAAACTTTCTGTTTCATTGTAAACTACAGGAAAAATCAAGAGGGGTCCGGTGAAGGTAGTGGCCAAGCGATTGTTCCACCGCGTCTAATCCACGGCGAATATATCGTTCATTTAAAATGGCGTTCACCGGGTAAATGGGTGAATGATTTCAAATAACAAAGGTCGATCAATTTCACTTGCCTACTCTCTCTGTCCTTGAGGAGTCTATATGGTCAGAGTGTCAACTGTAAAACAATAAGCAATAATATTGACAATAATGCTTCCTATGAGCAAGCTCAGAATCCGAGGATCCTATTGGCTCCGGGAACGAGAAAGGTGAATCTTGGCCAATGTTGCTGCCAAACATTGTAGTAAAACTGTTGTCTGTTTAGAATCCTCTTAAGGGTGAGTGTAAATCGCTGGGAAAATAAAAATATATTACTTTGAAAATGTATTAATGGAAAAATATTCATAGGCTTCAAAAAAACGTGACTAAAATCTAACATTCTAACTCTCATACACACACTCTATATCTATCTTTATAATACAGGTTTGACACTGATTATACAGTGTATATACCAATAACGAATACTCTATAAATAATATGCCCTATTTCACTCTCTTCTGCTGCCTCTGTCTATAGATGTCGTTGGAGGGTGGAAGGGGCAGATCCTCATCGTCTGAGCCATCCATGCCCAGTCCTGGCCCTCTCTTGCGTCGCTTCAAACCGATACTACCCCCTTCCTCCACGATCCAATGCACAGATTTGGCCAAATCGAATAGTCTGACGTCACCGTGCGATTCTGTTGGGGTTGGGACTGGAAAACATATTAAACATTAATAGATGAAATTTGTGACATGTGGATGCTTCAGTACTGAATAAATATGAACACAGCATTACACTATATTGTCATTTTCGAAGCTAGCAATATGTTTGGCTCCTTAATCTCTGATTATTCATTGCCAGTGAAGCGCATCGAAGCATATTTAGCCAATGTGAAAAGGTTATAAACTGATTCAAGGATGACTTGGGGCTTGGCCAGTCTGTGTCGATAGCCGTCCATAGCTTCAGGTGCCCCTTATATACTATTGCGTTTGATCATCTCAACAATTGCATGCACTCACAAATCCTTCAATACGACAGAAGCAAGCAAACTTCTTGTGTCTATGCGATGCGCGTCAATTTTCGAAAAGGCATGCTCAGCCTACTAATGTATTATTAACGATAGAAGCAGAAGTAGTAGTAGTTGTAGTGATGGGGAGGCGAAGCTAGGCATGTGGGCCACCCTTTTTGCCAACCCCCCTGAACCAACAAACGCTAAAGTACTACGTCCTGAAAAGCCCCTTGTCGAACCTACCAGACCTCTCTTGACGAAAGTCAGTATGTACAACTATCTCACTGAATGTAGTGACTCCTCCCCGAACTATGTCTTGCCGAATATATATCTGAATCCTGGGGTTGTGATACACGGTACATCCAGGAAGTGGAACTCCGCTCTCTGGAACTCTGCCTCGTCCTCCTCCCAGCACCTGGAGCAGATGAGGTCCCCTACCATTCTCATGAGTTAAAAATGTTTATTCAGTCGGCAATGGCAGAACCCCCGACAAGACGTTGAGTATGGCGTTTGGCCCTTGCTAGGGCCCGCTATGAATCTTTTAGCTTGCCTGTAGTCATCTATCTCTAACCAGGCTTTCACCATCTCCTTGTAAGCCGAGTTGTAAGCCCAGTCGTCCAGGGCAACACTGACTTGGTGCCTGCTAATTCCAAGCATGGGTACCTCGGCGGTGCAGGGGCTGTCGGCCCTATCCTAACTAGACGGATCGCTCTCTTGTTGCCCAGTACACCAATATGTCCTCCTCGATAGAAGTAGACCTATGGTGATATTTCCATACAGCGACTAATTTCTAATGCTTTGGTGGTTGCGGGCATGTTGGTAAAATCCGGTCACTTCGGATTAGCCCTTAGCAAAAGACGTTAAACCACAAGAATGCTGCCCCGGTACTCTGTAACTTAAGAGATAGAAACGTGTTTCTATCACCATGACGACCATGACGATCGGCGAGTTTCGGGTGCCTACCACAAAGTACCTACTACGCTGACATATTTACGAAGCCACCCGATCCTATAGTACATAGTGCATAGAAACACGTTTCTAAGTTACAGAGTACCGGCGCTGGCCACTAAACCGGGAGATGATTCGAACAACAGCAAACTCGTGCAAGGCATTAAATGATTTACAAACTACACCAAGACACATCAATATAAATATATTTCAATTGAACCTCAAAAAAAAAAACGCATTGTCAAAGCACAATAACCTTCCCCATTCTCCGTTTATTCAATATCTTCCCCATCTCAAAGTCTGAACTGGGGACAGCAGGGGGAGAATAGTTGATACCAATCCAAGAGTTGAAATTTCAGTAAACCTTGGGAGGTATACCACGGCCTTCCAAGTAGAAACAATAGTCATAGGAGCTAGGAGTCAGAGAACTAATCAAAACACCCCTGACAAACAACTCTATTGACACCCTAAACGCACTGAGCTCCAAACGCGTTGAATAAAGACTCATATGGAACTGTATACAGGGTTGGGATAAAGTATGGAACCAAGCAAATAACTTTGGAACGGAAATAATGATATTGCTGAAAATTTGCACGCAAGTGTAGCGACGTATAGTGCATCCGAAGACATTTATGTTAGCTATTAATGTACTTCCGGTTTAACCGGAAGTACCGTCAACTTTTTTAATTTAAATGGGACACCCTGTATATTTTTGCAGATTTTAATACATCTTTTTTTCCGAATACGTCCATAGTGGTTTGGGTATTAGTTTCTGTAAAAACGGAAAAGATAAAGCTTCTCCATATGTTTAAAATGCCGGCGATTTACCTCCTGACGTCCTGATCCTGACGTGAATTGATTCGACAAGGTAACTCAGCAATTTTGTCAACAGACTTGCTTATTGTCAGGAAGTAAACGGCGGGCATTTTGAACGTCTGAAATAATTCCTTGATAATTCATTTTAAATTTTCTTATTGTAACACATCAAATAAAATGAACGTTTCGGTAAATAGAAAAGTTTTATCTTTCCCATTTTTACAGAAACAAATACTAAACCTACTATGGACGTATACGGAAAAAAAGATGTATTAAAATCTGCAAAAATATACAGGGTGTCCCATTTAAATTAAAAAAGTTGACGGTACTTCCGGTTAGACCGGAAGTGCATTAATAGCTAACATAATGTCTTCAGATGCATTATGCGTCACTACATTTACCTGCAAATTTTCAGCAATATCACCCTTTCCGCTTCAGATATTTGCTTGGTTCCATACTTTATCCCAACTCTGTACATCTCAACGAATTTGGAAACAAGGAACAAAGTAACTTTGGTTTGGGTTCCAGGTCATAGAGGAGTGGAAGGCAATGTATTGGCCGACGCGCTCGCAAGAGGAGGAACCGAATCTGTATTCATAGGACTACAACCATTTGCGGACATTGCAAAAAGCACCGCTAAGAAAACCATCTCAGATTGGGCAGAGAGGAAAGCACTCCTGCACTGGCGAGATACAATAGGGCTACTGCACTCGAAGGCGTTCATACGATACCCTAGAGTAGTCAGGCCCCTCGAAGATCATAGAATGGAATAGGAATGATCTCCGCATTCTGGTTGGTTGTTGTTGACCGGACATCGTCGTCTGAGGAACCACATGCGGAAGTTGGGTCTTGAACAAACAACAGACTGTCGCTTCTGCTATGTGGAGGACGAAACAGCCGAGCATATTCTGTGCTCCTGTCCAGTACTGGAAAGAGCTAGGTTCCAGAGTTTTGGACTTGCCCAACTGGAACCTTTTGACTTCAAGGAAGTTTCACCCATCACGACCATCGTCTTTGTCAAGAAGTGTGGATTGTACGGTGAACTCCTAACAGGGGTGAGCCACAATAGACACAACAGATTCGCAGTGGAAGGAGGCATAATCGCCCCATTCAAGTTCAACCTAACCAAACCTTCCCCACCTTCAACGAAATGCGGTCCAATTATGCCACCAGACCTCGATGTACACTAAACAGTGGCACGCTTTGGTTGCATCGCCTTTTGTTGAATCTTTCGTGGAGTTTTTCACCCTGTGAATGCCTGTGATGCGGCAGGTTTGCCGATTAACGGAGAATTAGAGATAAAAACGGGCCGGGCCGTATCACTGAAAATAATATTCGCAAAAATCGGCATTTACTTCAGATTGCTCAAAGATCCAATCAGTGCACGGTCTATTGGCAAACGTTGGTACATCAATTAGGCTTTGTAGATGTAAATATTTAGTAAGAATACGGCGAGAAGTAGCTATTGTAATGTCAAATCCTTGGTCTGTCTGTTCACGTCATTAACTGAAGCAGTACGTTCCTTTTTCCATTATTTTCACAGCAAATGAAAGACGAACATTCTGTCAACCAAATACTGAATGACTCCACGAATGGTGAGAATCACAAAATCACCATTTTTCCAATAACGACTAACAATTTGGACAAGATGTGTATTTGTAAAATCTCCATCTTTACTACGATATGTCAACTTTCGCCATGTCAGGCGATAATCCCGTGTCATTATGAATGTGAGCCTGCGAACTCATATAATGCGCTATTATAGAAACACTGGTTGATATCAATATGCCGATAACCTTCTCAGTGCAACTAGAAGAACACAGACATTTTGAAAGTACTACTTACATGCATCAGGAAGATGAATTCTTGAAAAGATATCCATAAGAATATCAATATGCACAAATGGCCCTCTGAAACATTGTGGTGGGGGCAGTTGCGTGCATAGCTGGGCTGCAGCTGGTGGCATGGGAAATGTTCCGCCTAGAAGAGAAAATGTAAAAATAAAATAGTTGTAAAATTCAGTAGGTGCGAGAAGTAAACGTTAGATAGCTTGTGCTGTTTGTGTGGGATCTATTCTGTGGCTATACCAAATGTGTGTTACAAATCAATTTGCAACAGAGACTTTGATTTCAACTTAACAAAATAATGGGGTGCTTTAAAAAAATGTTTATGATGGAACATTGATGTTACGTCTCCAAAAACCATGTAACGAACATTTTTACCTTTTTTTCTGTGAACGCGAAGTGGCTTCAAACCTCTTCCAAAGTTCGAATATAAATTTTCGAGCCAAAGCTGTGACATAATAAATCTTAGCATGATGTCTGAAGTTCGGTGGGATCATCCTTCGAATGTGACTTTACTACTTTGCGTTTTACCTCATTTTATCAGTCTACAAACATAACTTCCGCTTGCCGCTTCTTATTTTAACTCATTTCGTGACCTATTTTGGGTTAATTAGATACGTGATAGTAGTGACATAAGGAGAGGTTATGTATGCGTGACACTAGTGATAGGCCGATAAAGACGAAAGTGTTGCCAGATGATAAAATCATGAAAAGTAACTAGGAAAAATTTTCTGATCCTGAGTAAACTACTAATTACACAATGAAGCAACAAATGGAATATCTGTGCAGTAAAATATTTTTTGTCTACAAACATGAATATTTATTTAATAAAGAGGTGAAGAACTAAAACATAAAATATAGTTTACATCCCTTATAAAAAAACTAACAACGTGACAACCTTGAATCGACGCTTAATGCAAATGACATAGTCACATTCTACCAACATCTGTAATAAAAATCATTTTTCATTGGTTGATTCTTTAGGCGAGATTCAAGAAATTTAAATGAGTTCTCTTCAAAGCGATGATTTTGAAACACTATTTTTACTCCACGTGGACAGAAAAAACTTGAACAAACAGCCACACTTTTCTATGTTACTGGACATGAGAACAGTTTAATCTGTTAGATATTGTTAATTTACTGGATATGTGGGGCTGCCCAGGGGCTTTATATAACAGCGTATATAGCGCGCATGGTTCTCTGTAGATTAAAACCGAGATTAAAACGTGGCGAAAACTAGCGCGTATTGAGGCGGGGCTAACAGTACGCGCTCACTGCTGCCTTTCTAGCTTGCTCTCTGATGATACTTTTCATTATCTTCAGGAATTTCGGCTGCAGTGTACATAGAAATGCATGCTTACGAGCTTACGTATTGTGCGGGATCATAGTGTGTGAACCTTTGTACATTAAATATCATATGACGTATTGTGTAGATTTATATTAATCATCGTGCAGCAGTAATGTCGGTCACGTCGCGGGTCGCACAACAGAATCACCCTGTAAATTAGGCATACAAGCGGTTCACTTCTACTTTAAAGGACCAATTACCTCATTTCTACCCGCCCTTAACATCTGACAGGCTATACTGATGGGACCATCTTTAACTGCTATAAATAAAGGCACAATCATTGATAACCTAAGGACGTTAACCAGTAGTTATCGTGGAGCTATGTTTCACAAAGAAAACCTTCCATCCTTGATGGATGGGTCTCGGGACATTGTCGTTTGTTTTCATATTTTTGGTTGATGTCACCGCAAACTGTGGCCGCATTAGTTCTATACAAAATCTCAGATAATCTCAGGTCGCTTAACTTCACTCTGTTCAATACGTGTCCTTTTTATCGACTCAATTCAAATGACATTCACGTAAACTGTTAATTTTAGGTTATAATCCGATCAACTGTGCCGTAGTAATGTAGCGAATGTCATATTTTGGACATTCGCGGATGTGATGCGAATCTCTGCTGCCAACATTGGCGAATGCGAATATTCAGTTTTATATTTATTGAAATAAAAGATTTAATTATATTTTTGTTTGCTTAAAGTGTTAACTTTTATGTAGAATAATTCTATTTATAGATTATTTATTGTTAAAAGTATTTATTGTTATTTTTTCATTATATTCTGCGGCATCAACTACGACGGTTATTATAGCCGCTTTTCCACCGTTACGGTTTGGTTTCCTTTGATTATTATTTTTAGTTTTGTTCAAGAAGATAATTATAACATTAAAACTTCAGTAAAAATTCATAGAATGATTTTTGTTTGTTTATTGAAAATTCAATTTTTAAGCTCCATTGCCCAACGTTAAATAAATAAATGATACCAAGTGATAAACAGAAGACTGATGTCATTACGAGAATCAGTTACTTTTTACATTAAAAAAAACTGAAGAAATGAATGGATTTTGTTTCATTAACCAACTATTACATTTAAAAAAATTATTCGCAAAACATCCGCAGTAATTTCGCGAATGCGAATATGTAAAAATCTGCGAATATCCGCAAATACGAATATTCGTTACATCACTTCGGTGCCCAGCGGTTCTTTTAAAAAGCCTAATAGAACTGATATATTACTGATTTGACAATCTCACTTTAGTTTGAAATATCTCACTTCACTTGCAAAACGAATGCGCCTTGTAATCAGAATCCGCGTTTTTATAACCTCCAAAGCAAGCTTATCTGTCATCGGTTGACCACAAAAATATTAAGACACTCATCCTTATCCTTAACACGTTGATTTTAGAGAACGAGTTATATCTGATTTGGCGGTAATATTTGTAGCACCCAGCACGACTAGACTCGTGGCGTTTCCATTGAAATTTGTATCACTGGGCGTCTGCAATACCCTGATGAAATAGGCTGTGGCGGCAAAGAAAAGATTTTATTGATACAGTGAAAAAACTAAATGTCTTGAAATCTATTTTGTTTCGTGGCGTCCGGAAAAGGTTTTTACGCAAATACGGTGACAGTCAACGTGTTGAGCCAACTGAACAAATTCGAATAGGTTAGAAAAAGCAACGCCCATGCTCTAACACGCATGTGAGTGTGTCCAAGATCCAGTTGTTATTATTTACTGTGTTCACAAACAGGGTGTTACATTTTACAGAAATCTGCGGGATTTAAATTTTATGGAAATGTTTAAAATACTCTTTTAACACTTACGCACTGTTAAAACACAAAATGCATTCAAAAGTATAAGAATTGACCCGAAACGATCAACCAAAACAAAGTAGCTATTTATATTATGGCTCTACATGAGTGCTGTTATTTTTAGGATTATTTACCTGCTATTCATACAAAGGGTATGGGTTTATCAGCGATTCAGCGGTCATTGTGCCAGCTGCCGCATTACGATTGTGGTACAAACAAAAACCTTGTTTACTTCTTCTAACCTTTTCGAATTCGTTGAGCCAACTTACTACTGATTAACTAGAGCTGTTGACGTAAATCGTCGATTGTGTTTTCGCTAAACACTACTTTCCTTTAATCACTAGTTAACTAACGAAAGCCAAAGTCTCTGACATTGATGCTAAGCAACTATCCGCATTCTTGATAACTATCCTACCTGGTACAGGATGCTCTCCAGGCAAGGGATTGGATTTCGGTTTGTAAGGAATCATCTGAGAATAGTCAGGTACTGGCAATGGTATTTCCGTGTCCTGTTCTATGATAGACTGCAATATGTGATTCTTGCCGGCTGCGCCAGTTATGTTTATCACTTCAGTGTAGCTAGAAAACAGAAGATTGTTTAGATGGTTATGGCAATGATCGGATTGCTATATACAAATTGTAACATTCGTTTTTTCTGAAATAATTTTTTTCTTTCTTTTCGTGTCATATTCCTTTGAAAACTTGCCACCACGGATTTGTCGAAAACCACTGATTAAAAGAAAGCAGGACGATAAATCAAAAGATTTGACAAGGTGGACAGCTTTTCAACTAAAAACTACTTCACCCGCTTGTACCCCCTGCCTCCCAGGGTCATCCCCTTAAACATTCTTATGACAAAGGGTATCGAGTAATATCTTGTTTCAAAGGTATGTGCTTTATTTTGACCTTCGATTTTTTTAAATCAGTCGATTCATTTTCAAGAAAATTAGAAAAATCTTTATGTATCTTAATTTGTTCAAATAGGAAACAAAAACACAAGAAAATATCTCTTTTTATTGCGATAATTGCAAAATGCTGCCCGTTACTGGCCAAACAATGATATAGGCGATGTTGATTCTTGACGGACAGTTGCAAAAACACGAGGGAGATCATGGCAGCTTTCGATGATGCGTTCACGAAGATCATAAAAACTTCCAGATCGGGAACTAGACACAACAGATTTTAAATGGCCCCACAGAAAAAAGTCTAATGGTGTCAAATCAAGAGATCTAGCAGCCCATTCTGTAAGCCCTCTTCGCCCTATCAATTTATCTGGAAACACGTCCTCTAGCCATTGCCCAACCTGAAGGAGGAGCGCCGTATTGCTGGAAATAGATTTCATCCTCATCAAGTATAGAGTTTTCGTCCTCTTCGATTTGATTTCTAATGGTTTCAGTGATAAGCGAATTGATGGTATTTCTCAACATATCCAAATAAATGTTTCCATCTAAATTTGCATTAATGAATAATTGACTAATCACTTTGTCTCCTAAAATGCCTGTCCATACATTAATTTTTTTTGGGGGGTAATGGGCATGTTCTTCTACAAAAGCATGAGGATTTTCGTTGCTCCAATACCTTTAGTTATGCTTGTTTACAAATTCAGTTAGATAAAAAGTGCATTCAACAGTGAGGCAGATGTATTCTTTACATGAATGGTATTATCATTAGTCGCTGTAGTCATTTGTTCAAAAAGTAAACGCGTCGATCGAAACCATCTTCGATTAGCCCATGCACTATTTTCATTTTGAATGGATTAAATTCATGGAACTTTAGTAAGTGTGTGCATAGAGACAAATGAAATGAAACTATACTTGTTTTTATTTTCTATTTCTGTAGCGTTGAAATTTTTGTGGTTCAGATATCTCAGGAAAGCTTAGTTCAATCCACTATTAATTTAACAGTCGGTGATTAGTTCTATTGGTGGTTTTAATTAATTTAAACGTACTTTTTAAAAATGACTTATTTTACTGTTGCTCATCTTAATGTACGCTCTTTGTTGGTAAAATTCAGCTCTTTCAAGGATGAACTTGCAGAAAACAAATTTAACTGCATAGCTTTGTCTGAAACATGGCTGAATAGTAGTACTGATTCCTCTGAAGTTACATTAAACGGATACAAACTATTTAGGTCAGATAGGGACGGCCGTGGTGGTGGAGTAGCTTGTTTTTTAGAGCAAGATATAAAATGCTCCATTTTGAAAACTAGCAACGATGATTTCGATCAACTTTGGCTCTCTATTAATTTCAAGGGCACGAAATTCGCTCTAGGTGTGGTTTATAAGCCACCAAGGTATCCAAATCATCAATTTATATCTAAGCTAGATGAAGTGCTTAATGAGATCTGCATTCAGTTTGATCATGTGATTTGTACCGGAGACTTTAATATAGATATTAGTATACCGAATTCATCCACAACAACTCTGCATAATATTTTAGAAAGTTACAGCTTAAAGCAGCTTATCGATAAGCCTACCAGGATAGCAGCTACATCTGCTACCATAATTGATCTTTTCATATGCTCTGAAAATCTAGACGCCGTATGTAACGTTTCCAATGGGCCTGTGTTAGCTGATCATAATTTAATCAGCTGTAAAATCAAGTTGTCTTCTGAAAAGTTAGCCCCTAAGTTTTATACATTTCGTGATTATCGTAACTTTAATTTAGATTTATTTAACTTCGATCTACAGCGTATACCGTTTAGGGCAGTTTACGAATGTGATGACGTGAATGAGAAAGTGCATCTACTAAATTCTTCTATTATCGATTTGTTTGATGTGCATGCTCCCATTAGGACAATTAGGGTAACAAAGAGGAAAGCCCCCTGGCTTACAGACAACATTAAACGTCTCATGAAACTAAGAGACAGAGCTAGTGCTAAATTCACTAAGACTAGGAAACCAGCGCATTGGGAATACTTTAAAGAAGTCAGAAACACTCTAAAGACGGCAATTGAGAATGAAAAGAAAGCCTTCTTCCAAAGCCGAATTAGGAGGAATGGCAGCAACAGATGGAAGCTCTTCAGAGATCTTAATATTTACCAGAATAAACGAAAAACTGCTATACCCTTATACTGCTGATCAGATTAACACCTTTTTTAGAGACACATATCAGACTACGTCTAATCCAGATCAGGACACATTGGCTTATTTTAAGAACAACACATTGCCTTATATTCAGCAGTTTGCATTCTCGTCTCTCTCTGAATACGAGGTATATAACTTGCTCCTTGCGGTTAAAAGTAAAGCAATAGGATCCGACCATATTTCTATAAATATGCTTCTAGCCTGTTGTCCCACAATTACACCGGTCGTCACACATATAATTAATTGGTGTATGATCAATTCTATTTTTCCCGATGCATGGAAGGTCGCTAATATAGTACCCATTCCTAAAGTTCCTAACTCAGCTGAACCTGGCGATATGCGCCCGATTAGTATTCTCCCTACATTGTCAAAATTATTAGAACAAGCTATGTGCCGTCAGATCAAATTTCATTTAACAAAATATAATATGCTACCTGAAACTCAGTCAGGGTTTAGGCCAAACCACAGCTGCTCCACTGCACTCTTGGGCGTTGTTGATGATATAGTGTCTGCTACGGACAAAAACTACTTGTCAGCACTCGTCTTGCTTGACTACTCAAAGGCATTTGACAGAGTCAGTCATTCACTCTTGCTGGCAATATTGAACCATTTGGGTTTCTCTTTCGGGGCGATATCCTTGTTAAGATCTTATTTGTCCGATAGGTCGCAGCAGGTAATCTTGAACAACTCAACGTCATCAAGACTTTCTATTACATCTGGCGTTCCCCAAGGATCTATTCTGGGACCCATTCTTTTCATATTATATATTTCTCAGTTCAACAAGTGTTTAAAGTTTTGTGAGGCTCACTATTATGCAGATGATGTCCAACTATATTGCTCGTTCCCACAACATGAATATCAACTTGCTGCTAACAATATTACTATTGGCCTTACATCCATCGCCATACAGTCTCGCAAATACTGTTTAACTGTTAATGAATCCAAGACCCAACTAATTCTCTTTGGTAGACGTCCTACAACCGATAGGATAAAAGACCTACTTAGGATCTCTATTGATGGGCATTTACTCCACGTCAGTGAAGTATGTAAGAATTTAGGAGTGTTTATTGACAGTAAACTCAACTTTTCCGATCACGTTAGCCATATAGTTAAGAAATCACTAACATCCTTAAAAATGATTTATGAAATTCGTAGGATCTTAAACCAGCAAAACAAGAAAATACTGTGCGAGTCACTAGTTCTTTCGCATTTGAATTACGCTGATGTTGTATATGGTCCATTTCTCACTCAATTTGAAATCATGCGATTACAACGGATCCAAAGTTCGTGCGTCAGGTTGATCTGTGGAATTAGAAAATATGACCACATATCTAGTAGTTTTATGGAATTGAAGTGGCTAAAAGTAAAGCAGAGGATACAGTTTCATATAGCCTGTAACACCCATAAAATTATTCTATACAAAGTACCTGTTTATCTATATAATAAAATATCCTTTAGAGGTGACCTACATGGTCTTAATATTAGACGTAAGCATTTCTTATCTACGCCACCCCACCGCACGTCTATATTCCAAAAATCGTTTACCTATACCGCGGCTAAAATTTACAATAAAATTCCAAATAGTCTCAAGAGTCTCTCAATGATTTGCTTTAAGATGAAACTGAAAGAACTAATGCTAATTAACCAAACACTATTTGAGTAACAGTCTACTAATTCAGTCAGATCTAGCACTAAGGACATGATATCAGCAATATTGAACTGTGATCCATATTTAATATGTCCATGTATTTTTTTTTGTGATTTGTTGTACTATATTTAGTTTTTATTTTTAAGCAGCTTATATAACTTGTCAGGTTGAGTGGAAGAATGGGGTTTCCCAAACTCTGCCTTTTGGCAACTCAGTTGATTATTATATTTATACCAAACTTGTATTTATGTTGCCAATAAAAGCCTTTATTATTAAATATCAGTCGCATCCATAATTTGGCGTACCTAATGTAGTAGGATTTGAAAAAATGAAACTTAAAAGTAAATGACTGACATACTTTTGAAACAAGCTATTACTCGATACCCCTTGTCATCAAAATTTTTATGATGACCCTTGGGGGCAGAGGGTATAAGGGAGGGAAGTAGTTCTTGGTTAAAAAGTAGTCCTCTCGACAAATCCATTTAACCTGTGGTTTTCGATAAATCTGTGATGGGACGTTTTCAAATCAACACCCTGTTTGGTGTTGCCTTGAAACTATCTGATCGATTTGGGGGGGAGGGGGAGTCAAATTTACTTTGAAAATGAGGTAAATCACATATCTAAGGATAACAACTTTTGTGAATCGTGCATACCCTATGCTCTTAAGCTCTTGCGGCGTACAAGGGAACAGATCCAAGAATCTATATCTGTCAACCAACTGAGCAGTCTCTTTGCCTTCAAACTCCTTTATCTTAGATAGAACCTCAGATCGCCGCTTCTCAACTTTCACTATGGACTGCAGATCACCGATATTGCACTCAAACTCCAAGAACTTGTTCCAGATGTCTCTGAAATGATCGAACCATCAGATTTTGCATACGAATTAAACCTTATCAGCTCTACTTCCATCAATATGACTTTAATAAACATATAAAAGGGGTTTTAGTTATATACTTTAACTTTATATCAAATCGTATTACCATTAGCAACAATAGGTCCGTATAAATAAATTCGTTGCGCTGGACAAGATCACCGTACATCAATGAAACAACAAACAGAAAACATAAATAATAAAAAGTATTAAAATCCTACACAGATTTTTCAGGTTCCAAACTCCCAGATGACAGAACTCTCTCGAACAACACTCTAGTGTTGTTATCCTCATTTAGATGAGAAAGATAATCGATGTAGCATGTTATATACTCAGGAATCGCCCCAAATTTCTTCAGACCCAGTTCAAATATTCTGAAGGCAATATTTTTGTCTTTACTGCAATAGTATTCCATAAGAGCTGCACAGACGTATAGGTGGTATTTCGTTCGTGGGTCTTCTCTGCCTTTCTTAAAGACAGATCTGGCTGATTTTATACCTTCCGCTCTTCTCGCGAATTTCATGTACTGGATATATGCCTAAAATAAGAGCTGATGAGAAAACATAGAACAAAACCATTGGTTTCCAATAATAATTTTTTCCAAAATTCTGATCGTTGAAGCCCAATTTTTTTTAGAAACGTCATGGGATTTATAAAGAATCAAACGTCATTTCCGAATGTTTTCAGAATTCTAGGTTTCTAAGGGCCGGTTGTACAAATGCGGGTTTAACACGAGCATTGTTAAATCTAAGCTTAGCTAAGCTCAGGCTTAAAGTCGACACCCGTTGTACAACCGTCCGTCAGCTCGGTTAAACTTGAAATACGGTGGCACGAATGAAGCAATACGTACTATCATAATTATCTGAAAAACTGCCTTTTTTGTAGTCACTTGTGACAGTTTGTGCCAAATCCGGGCAACGGCCGTTTCTGTCTGTATTTTTGTATTTGCTCTCTTTGTTAAAATAGACACAAATATTTCAAAAAATGTAACCTAATAGAGTGAAAAGCAATTTGAAGGTTTCTGCTTGACACATCATGTCATTTGTGTCAGGTTAGGTTTAAACCTCAGCTAAGCTCGCGTTAAGCTTCGGCTTACGTAAGCTCGGAGTGGGGGGCTAACACCCGTATACACCGTTTGGCGATTCTAATCCTAGTTCCCTAATCGCGTTTTGCTAATCTTTGACATGTAGCCATGCACCGTCAAGAGATTAACTTATCCAGATTGGAGATACGGCAAGGTTGTGTTCGCAAGATTGTTTTGACAGTGACAGTGTCAAAATTGTCAGTTTGCGGTGCATAGTAAACAAGTAATCTAATCCAGGTTTAGTAAATAATCGCGCAATTGACTCACGGTGCATACGGGTGTAAGCTAGCATTGTACAACGGACGTTTTGCAACTGACGTGGTTTAACGTCGACTTACCTTAAACCGAAGCTTAAGCTTGCATTGTACAACCGGCCCTAAGGTCGTATTCATAGCAGTCACTGAGTAATACTTAAGGTCTCAAGTGTGTCCTTCCTTGTGTATCTCTTTCCTAGAAAATATCTACGAGACGGCGACATTGTCATATTTCAATGTCGCCAAATGAAGTCCAGTTATTATGCCTTTGCCTACGCATTTTGATGTTTTTTATTATCTCTTCTTGTTTTGTGTCAGTATTTCGTGATTTGTGTCCGACATATTTTCGGATCTGACAGAAACTGACAACACCTTAATCCAAAATTAAGTTACAAAATCGTCCTTACTGGAACGAAATGTCATGGTGTCATGTGTCAGTCAAGCATTAAGGGCCCTTAAGCATCAACGAGGTATCAACTATGAATACGGCCCTTAGGCACAGTTTCAATACCTGCCACTTTCCACTGTATGTCAGGTGAGACAAAGTATAGGCTAAGCATGATTGGATAAGCTATATGACACTTATCAGAAGGTGGTGAAACTGGCCCTAAATGTACTCAAAAATGTTTAAGGTTTGCCTTGTTTTAAAGGATGCCCCACACCTCAGTCCTTAATTCTGGACGTGCCCTATATTTTTACTATACAAAAAAATGGAGTCAAGTTGGTTGACTCAGTACTTCCCACACATAACACTAATATCATTATATTATTTTCTCTTTGCATGAAGCTATAGTCTGAGATCCCTTGCAACCAAATAATCGTTCGCATGTCCTCTAAAAACGCCCAACACAAAAACTAGTAAAGAGTTTTCCTACGTCTCTACGTAGGAACTAAAATGATAATTTTTATTCGGCGAGCTTCAACTGGACGAAACAAAACAATCAGGAAGCTCCAAATTGCTTAAAAACGAAGTTTGAGCTATTTTTATTTTTTTTATTATCGCTGCGCCGCCACTGACATGATTTTTGAAAGCCTTACGCATTTTTCATCCTCGCCACGGTAATAATAGTGTGTCTAAATTTCATTAAAATCAATTCCATAATTTCCATGTTACTAAATTCAGAACGAAATTCAGAAAAGTCCCTCGATTTCTGTAATAGCCAAGGTAATGTTCGGATGGACCTAAATGGACAGCCTATTATTAATAGAATAAGTTTTACCCCCCACCCCCTAACCACCCCAATTTCACCCCCACCCAAAAAAAGTAAAAAACGATCAGGAACCCCTAAAACATCTAAAAACGAAGTTTGAGGGATATTTTTTTGTTTTTTTTGCTAATTACTCCGCCGCCCCTGAACCGATTTTCAAAATTATAAAAGCATTACCTACTAGGACCTCACAGCATACAGGTATCCAAATTTCATCACAATCCATGCAGCGGTTGCTGAAATTACGAGGGTAGAAAAACGCGAACAGACAGACAGACCGACGGAAATGAGTGACGTGGATTTTCGTTATGTAGACATCATAAAATGCCCAAAAGCGTATTATCTCAAAATCGAAAATTTTCGCGATCACAATACACCCCTCACCTATCGGTGTGGGAAGTAAAAGGTAATCAGTTGATGCCACAAAACTAAGAAAAATGAATGCTAGTTCCTTTGAGTAAGTACATGGCGCATTACACTTTGTCTTGAGAGGTAAGAAAAATTAGAAAACTGTTTCTATTCTTTCGCCTAGATATGGTGTATCGTATTTTCCCCCTAAATTTGGTAATTTCAGATTGTGACATGTAAAAGCTGCTCCTATTTTTGGATTTCTGGTTTATGATGAACGACAAAAAATTATATTGACGCTGATATACTTGATATTTGTTCATAGTGTCTATAGCTGCAGCTCAGAAACGTTGCACCAGGTTATACACAAAGTATTTCTATTAACAGAGAATTTATTATTATATAATAATGGATAATAAATGATTACCAGAGTAGGATCAATATCCTTTATCTCCAAATATTTGCAGTAAATCTGATGCACTTTTTCATACTTCACTCTTCCTTCTTCATAGTCTGCATATGCAAAATATAATAACATATTTTTGCTCAACAGTGTACTAGTGGCGCGTTCAAACATGTTTGCTGCTTCCTCGCTGAACAGTTTTGATGCATTGACATCCTAAAATAATGTGATCAGAAAAAACGTGCCTATTATGAATAATGTTCAAATTTTGCTTACCCCTTTTTCAGCTAAAATTTTACAGCTGTGCTCTAAAAATTGAGCTGCTTGGTACCAAATGTCAGGATGATGTCCAAGACACAACAGGCACTGTTCCAAAGCAAACACTACACGTTTTGTTAACAAAGCGGTGTCTTCTGTTCGCAGTGGATTGCTTTTCTCCCACTGAATGTATTTCTGCCACAGTTCGACCTGTAAAAAAATAAAAAATGGAGTCAAGTTGATTGGCTCAGTACTTCCCACACACAATGATGATACCATTTTATTATTTCTCATTGCATGAAGCTATAGTCTAAAATCCCCTTGCAACTAAATTATCGCCCATCCGCCCACAAACACAACATCCAACACAAAAAACCCTCGTAAATAGTTTCTTGCGTGTCCCTCCTTTGGAACTAGAACGCCACATTTTTTACTTCATGCTTCAACTGGACGATGCAAAACGATCAAGCGCCTCCAACCCGTCTAAAAACGATGTTTTGAGCGAATTTTATGTTTCTGGTTTTTTTTATTATTGCTGCGTCGCCACTGACACGGTTTTTAAAAAACAGAGTCGTTTTCCATTCTCGCCGCGGTAATAAATTCTGTGTCAAAATTTTATTAAAATCAATTCAATAATTTTCGCTTTACGCAATATACATAGAACGAAGTAAAGCAAAAGTCGTATGTACAGATCACAAAATTGGTTTCTGTAATACGCAAGCCAATGTTCGGATGGACCTAAAAAAATGAAGTCAAGTTGATTGACTCAGTACTTCCCACACATTACGTTGACACCAGTTTATTATTTTCCCATAGCATGAAGCTTTAGTCTGAGATCCCTGGCAACCAAATAATCGCCACCCCCCCCCCCCCTAAAATTGTCTTATGCCGCTAGGTTTTTGCTTCACAGGTCAATGGACAGCCTATTATCGATACCACAAACTTCTCAGTTTTAGAACCCTCACCCCCCGCAACCACCTCACTTTCACCCCCACCCAAAAAACTGGTAGGAACCCCTAAAACATCTAAAAACCGAATTTGAGTTGCTTTCATACTTGTCGCGTTCTTTGATTATTGCTACGCTGCCACTGACAAGATTTTTAACAAACATACGCGTTTTCCATTCTCACCACGGTAACAATATACTGTGTCAAAATTTCATTAGAATCAATTTAATAGTGTCCACGTTACAAAATACAAAACGATTTAGACCAATAAATTCTCGTATAATATACAGAAAATTCAAAGTCCTTAGTTTCTGTAATAGGCTAGGCAATGTTCGGATGCACCTAAAAAGGTGATTTGTGTCGCTAGATCTTCCTACACAGGTTAGTGGACAGCCTATTATGAGTACAAGAATTTTTTTAATTTTTCAACCCCCAACCCCCCAACTACCCCAATTTCACCCCCACCCAAAAAAGCCGCAGAAAATGATCAGGAACCTCTAAAACGCTTAAAAACGAAGTTTGAGCTGTTTTTATATTTTTAGTTTTTTTATTATTTCTGCGCCGCCACTGGCATGATTTTTCAAAACCATACGCGTTTTCCATCTTCGCCATGGTAGTAATGCCGTTTCAAAATTTCATTAAAATCAATTCAACAGTTTCTTCGTTACAACGATCTGACGCAATACTCTCGTATATTTACATCAAAAAAATTCTAAGTCCTTTGCTTTCTGTAATAGGTAAAGGCAATGTTCGGATGGACCTAAAAAAGTTATTTATGTCGCCAGGTCTTCCTTCACAGGTCAGTGGACAGTCTATTATGAAAGCAACAAATTTTTCAATTTTACAACCCCCCACCCCCCAACCACCCCAATTTCACCCCCACCCAAAAAAAAGTAGAAAATAATCAGGGACCCCTAAAACGCCTAAAAACGAAGTTTCAGCAATATTTAATTTTTTTTGTTTTTTGCTAATTACTCCGCCGCCTATGGACCGATTTTCAAAATTATAGGAACATTACCTACTACGACCCCACAGCATACCGCTGCCCAAATTTCATCACAATCCATGCAGCGGTTACTGAGATTACGAGGGTAGAAAAACGCGACAGACAGACAGACAGACAGACAGACAGACAGACAGACAGACAGACAGACAGACCGACAGACAGACCGACAGACAGACAGACAGACAGACAGACAGACCGACAGACAGACCGACGGAAATGAGTGACGTGGATTTTCGTTATGTACACATCATAAAACGCCCAAAAAACGTATTATCTCAAAATCGAAAATTTTCGCGATCACAATACTCCCCTCACCTATCGGTGTGGGAAGTAAAAGTGTAACATGCAGCTAGGTATTTCTTCTGCAGGTGAATGGACAGGCTATTATGAATACAACAAATTTTTCAGTTTTACAACCCCCCCCCCTCCCCCAACCGCCCCGATTTCACCACACCAAAAAAAAAAAATTGAAAATGATCAGGAACCCGTAAGTTGAGCTGTTTTCATATTTTTTTAGTTTTTGTATTACTGCTGCGCCGCCACTGACACTATTTTTCCAAAACGTATGCGTTTTCTATCCTCGCTACTGTGTGAAAATTTCATTAAAATCAATTCAATGAGTTTCGTGTTACCCAATATAGAACGATCTAAAGCAATACTAGTATGTATACATCACAAATTGTCAAGTCCCTTGGTTTCTATAATAGGCAAGGCAATTTTCGTATGGACCTAAAAAAGTATATTATGTCGCTAGGTTTTTCAATGTCAGCCCATTACGAATACAACAAATTTTTCAGTATTACAACCCCCCACCACCCAACCACCCAAAATTCACCCCCACCCAAGAAAAAGTAGAAAATGATCAGGAACCCCTAAAACACCTAAAAACGAAGTTTGAGGCATATATGAAATTTTTCGTTTTTTGCTAATTACTTCGCCCCCCGTATAATGATTTTCAAAATTATAAGAAGATTACCTACTACGACCCCACGACAGAACGCTGCCCAAATTTCATCACAATCCATGCAGCGGTTACTGAGATTACGAGGGTATAAAAACGCGAACAGACCGACAGACAGACCGACACACAGACAGACAGACCGACGGAAATGAGTGACGTGGATTTTCGTTATGTAGACATCATAAAACGCCCAAAAAGCGTATTATCTCAAAATCGAAAATTTTCGTAATCACAATACTCCCCCCACCTATCGGTGTGGGAAGTAAAAGTGGCACTGTCCGAAAACAAACCCCACGGATTCCGAAATGAGATTCTGCATTTCAAAATATTACGAAGAACATAAAACAAGGTCTTGTCAACTTACTAACTTGAACATAGTGAATCGTCTGATTATACAGAAAATACTACACAAAAGCCAAAGACGTGCACAACAAAGGGCTTAGTGACAAATAGTGAATACCACGATTTTTGCATCTCGCACTTAAATAACAAAAAATGGAGTCAAGTTGATTGACTCCGTACTTCCCACACATAACAGTTGCAACCAAATCATCGCCCGCCTGTCGTCAAAAAACATCCAACACAAAAACTAGTAAATAGTTTCCTAAATCTCTCCGTAGGAACTAAAACGACACAATTCAGCTTCAACTGGACGAAACGAAACAATCAGGAACCCCCAAATTGCTTAAAAACAAAGTTTGAGCTATTTTTAGTTTTTTATTATTGCTCCGCCGCCACTGACACGATTTTTGAAAACCATACGCATTTTTCGTCCTTGCCGCGGTAATAATACTGTGTCTAAATTTCATTAAAATTAATTCCATAATTTCCATGTTACTAAATTCAGAACGACCTAAATCAATACCTACCCCTACCAATACCAAATCCCTTGATTTCTGTAATAGCCAAGGCAATGTTCGGATGGACCTAACAAACGTGTATTATGCCGCTAGGTCTTTCTTTCACAGGTCAATGGACACTATTAGAAATGGAATAAATTTTTGAGTTTTACAACCCTCCACCCACTAACCACCCCAATTTCACCCCCACCCAAAAAAAAGTAAAAAATGATCAGAAACCCCTAAAATGCCGAAAAACAAAGTTTGAGCTATTTTTACATTTTTAGTTTTTTTATTATTGCTGCGCCGCCACTGACACGATTTTTCCAAAACATGCGCGTTTTCCATCCTCGCCATGGCAGTCATACTGTGTCAAAATTTCATTAAAATCCATTCGATAATTTTGGCGTTACGCAATAAAGAACGCTCTAAAACTAAAACAACACTCGGATGTATAAATCACAAATTATTCTGTCCCTTGGTTTCTATTATAAGCAAGGCAATGTTCGGATGGACCTAAAAAATTGTATTATGGCACTAGGTCTTTCATTCACAGGTCATTAGAGAGCCCATTGTGAATACAACAAATTTTTCAGTATTACAGCCCCCCACCCCCCAACCACCCCAAATTCACCCCCACCCAAAAAAAAAGTAGAAAATGATCAGGAACCCCTAAAACGCCTAAAAACGAAGTTTGAGGCGTATTTGAAATTTTTCGTTTTTTGCTAATTACTCCGCCCCCCGTATAACGATTTTCAAAATCATAGAAACATTACCGACTACGACCCCACAGCATAACGCTGCCCAAATTTCATCACAATTATGTAGCGGTTACTGAGATTACGAGGGTAGAAAAACGCGACAGACAGACAGACAGACCGACAGACAGACAGACAGACCGACAGACAGACAGACCGACGGAAATGAGTGACGTGGATTTTCGTTATGTACACATCATAAAACGCCCAAAAAACGTATTATCTCAAAATAGAAAATTTTCGCGATCACAATACTCCCCTCACCTATCGGTGTGGGAAGTAAAAATGAACATTTTACTTGAACAAGGTCTCTCATCAGTGAAAAGACGTGGAGTCGAGGTTTTTTGTAAAATAATTTTTTTGCAAAGTCAGTCGTCATGATCCAAATTTCAAACGAAAAATGATAACGGCTCCTCTCTAGATCAAACATGTTTTCATAAAAGCAGTATTCTTTACATAAACATTGTAAAAAGTCTGTACATAGAGAGAAGACAGCTATGGTTTTTGATTTTAAATTATATTGCATCAAGCTGAAAAGTCCATTTTTGTGCAAAAACCCCTAAGAGTAAGAGTAAGATTCTATTAAGAAACTAAGAACACCTTTTTTATATAAATGTGCTTGTAAATATAACAATCAGGCTAATCATTTGTGGGAGAGAGAAAAATGTGGTATGTTTCTCGTTTTCCTTGGACTTTGTTCTAGTCTAGTTCTTAGACTATACCTTGTTATCAC
This sequence comes from Callosobruchus maculatus, assembly GCA_951848785.1. Taxonomy (NCBI): domain Eukaryota; kingdom Metazoa; phylum Arthropoda; class Insecta; order Coleoptera; family Chrysomelidae; genus Callosobruchus; species Callosobruchus maculatus. The sequence continues at coordinate 25,220,264 of CATOUR010000014.1, read as the reverse complement.
AATTGACGGCACCAAAGGCATGCAAGTTGAGCAAAAATAATGTTACGCTGTTAAGCTGTGAATGAGTGCCTCTAATCTTCCAAATAGTGCCTAAACTGCTTACGATATCCACAAGCCATTGGTGCTATCCACTATGGTAACAAGAAATAGACAACATTGTGTTACCGCCGAGAGTCTGTAAAACAATCAATAAAAACCTACTTGCAATGAACCACTTCAACGAGCTCTAGCCTCGTTTGAAAGAATTTCCGGGTCAAAGTTTATACGGATACCCTTTTAACATTTTTAGAAGAAAAATCACATAGTGGAATTTGAGTTATTTTCGGACACCCTGTATACGATTATGACTTTGAAATACCATAATTCAAAGTCATAATCGTATGATTCAATGATTGGTATAAACATTACCAGCAGAGTAGTAGTAACGTTGAAAAATTTTGAATTCCCAAACACCAATAACTTTGTTTTTTTAAGATCAACTAGAAACAGTTTTGTTTCTCTTTACCTGTTTGCGTTCTTCTGGTGTACCACTAGGTGGTATACTAGGAGCATTCCTATTAATACCACGAATCTGGACTTCTAATTCTTTGGCGACTCTTCTGGCGTTCATATAATCTCTGCTTCGCTCAATGCTCATCTTCTCGGCTATTATTGGGTTGATTGCCTAAAATTGTACATCTGTATATAACATTGTATTGTTACTAGCTGAAAGTAAGGGTTAATAGCTGACTGAACACTTAGAAAGATATTTCCACATAAAATAGATATGTTGAGTTAGGTATTTTACGAGGGAAAAGCCTAAGAAACGAACTAATTGGCAGCAGCGTATAATACTAATTCGTTGGTTTTCCAAAACACCAAAAGAAATATGATAACCATATTTAAATAAACTGGTATAACTAATTGGTTGAAAATATTCAAAAACCGAGGAAATTTCACATTCCATGTCTTGTACATTGAGTTCTATTACAAAAACTCTATGTTACTGTTGTTCCAAGCTCTCATTTTTGATATCTATGATGTGAATACTAGGAATATTAACCTATTAGTGATAAAGCACCATAGGTCGTCTATATAAACGATCCTCAATTTATGTAACAAAAGGTTTGTTTTTACAGAGAATCACAAACCAGTCAGAGCCAATCAGTATTCCCCATTGCAGTTGTCAAACTATTTCTGACTAGTACTGGCCAATCAAATTGACGCTGACTAGTTTGTGATTGCTGTAAAAACAGACCTAAAATCAAGTTAACTAACACTTGGTACCTTAAATTGTACTGTTATTGTAATTTTTAGTGTGCTTGATTGTGTATGTTATGTTCAACATTTTAGTGATTGTATTTCAAATAATCACTGTAATAAATTGGTGACTTTATAGTTCTCGGTTAAGTTAAACAGCTGCAGCTAGACTAGACTGCTAGCTGCTAGACTTCGAGACGATGTTTACCTAGACAGGTATCGAATCTCGACAACGATATTATTATTTTAACATTTTCTGCGGCTTCAGTTTCATTGGAGACATGCAAAGAAGGCTCAAAATATAATAGACAGGGAGGTCCAATAAGCGCGCTGTGCTCTCTAGCGACCTTATAGTTTAAATTAGAAGAAAATGTTCCGAATAAAAAACGTTTATTTACGAATGTTCTACTTGTACAAAATAATTTCAAAGATGGCGAACATCCGGATATACCGGAAGTAGGTATCCGGATATACTGGAAGTAGGTATCAACTTCCTTATGTTAAAAAGAACACCCTGTATATTATTACGTTTTTGAATTCAGTATTGATTTTTAAGTCTCGTTTGTTAACCATGGTGTATGTCTACGAAGCCTATTTTCGAATTTATTCAGCAATCCTTAGAAAATTTTACATAATAGTACGACAGAAAGATGCGATTTTCGGATTTAACCGAGCAAGAAACATGCTTCAGTAAGATCAGTAAGATCATTGTTTGGAAAGCACATTATCACTAAACTAGCAATTTTCAAATTTGGAAAGTTTAAAACGATAAAAACTTTTTTTCAAATGAGATGGTATGATGAGTTTTACATAATTGGATGCGAAATTAAAGTCTCTTTCACTTTCATCTAAAAATATATGCGGTTCTATCTTTTTTAATTATTCTGTAATGGCGTCTAGGAATTGGAAAAATCGTAGGTCACATGGCTCGCAGATGAAACAATTGGCTGGAAACTTTTAATCCAAAGTGTTTCGGCCTCTAATATAAAATGTGCAGGCGCTCCATCTAACTATAAAACCGCATCATTCTTAAAATCCTCAATGGTAAATTTTCCAGCAGGTTTTCCAAATTTTCAGTTAGAAAATTTTGGAAATATTAGTTTATTATGCGGTTCCCAATAATACCACCCCAAATGTTTACACTCCATGCTGGTTGTCAACAAACTTCTTATTATGAAATGTAGCTTCATCCGTGAACAACGCACTGTTAAAAAGGAATGCATCTTCTTGGACTCAAGCACGACCCCAATTACAGGTAATAGTTTTGTTTTCAACGTATTGTCTTTTAAGTATTTGGTTTAGCTGCGCATGATAAGGATGCTATTTATTCTTCGTTAAGATCATTTTCACATATTTTTGACCAATGCCTAAACCGCGACTAATTTCTGCTGTACTGCTATACGGATTTCCAACTACAATTTGCGAAAACGTCAAACTCATTATATTTATTAACTACATTTTGTTCTCTCTCATGCTTTACGCCGACATAAATTCAAATTCTGAGAGGTTTGTTGACAACCAGAATAGAGTCTAAACATTTGGTGTGACATGATTGAAAACCGCATAATAAACTAATGTTTTCCAAAATTTTATAATGAAAATTTGGAAAACCTACTGGAAAATTTACCACTGGAGATTTTTAAGAAAAGTGTAGTTTAGTTAGATGGAGCGCCTGCACATTTTTGTAGCAGAGGCCGAAGCGCTTTGGACGAAAGGTCTCCAGCCAATTGTTTCGTCTGCGATCCAGGCCACCTTCGATTTTCCAATTCCTAGGCGCACTTACAGAATAATTACAAAATCGTAAATATCTTGAAAACCGTCAAAGATAGAACCAGCTATATGCCCACATATGATAAAAGTGAAAGAGAATTTAATTTCGCATCCATTGATATGAAATACTTATCATACTATCACATTTGAGAAAAAAAAAATTGAAAATTGCTAGTCTATTGATTTAATGTCCTTCTGTCGTGCTTAGTTTCCGAGATATTAAAATTTTTTTAAAGTACTATAAACGTCAAAGTTTCAACAGATTGCTGAGCAGACATAAACTATAGTTAACAAACTGGACTTCAATGCTGAATTCAAAAACGTAATAATATACAGGGTGTTCTATTTAAAATAAGGAAGTTCATACATACTTCCGGTGTATCCGAATGTCCGCCATCTTTGAAATTATTTTCAACAAGTAGACCATTTGAAAAGAAACGTTTTTTAATAGAGACATTTTCTTTTAATTGCAATGCAAGGTAATAATGGTTGAATGCAATCAACTTATATATTTTTCTTGTTTTCTTTGACAAGAGATTGGTAGTGAGAAGTAAAATAAACAAACAGCATTGATCTTGTGAACACCATAAATAAACTAAACATTTATAAGATATGATCTGCGATCTGCCGATTCATACATTGATACAGTAACGCCATCAACTATATAGCATACGCCTCACAATATACGATTAAAATTCTATCCTATTGATTGTTGTCATAATCATATACATTTTCAACGACTTGGACTTTTCTTTCCACCATTGTGCTTGTTTCTCATATATCCATAATATTCACATGGAAAGAACCTTCTAAGAACAACACAGATCTATTAACCCCAAACAATGTTTTTATTCCAGACCTGCTCAAAAGCAATATATTCCTTCCAGAATGTCTCCATGCCAGTCATAGGTGTTATGATTCCTCGTTGGTATACCTTTCGTACTGCAGATATTTTTTGATTTTCAGCATAAGAGCCTACTGCCTCTACACCTTTGAGAAAATTAACATAGTCGTTCCAAATGGAATAAGAGTGGATATCCATTCCAATCCGATCGAGAGCAAAATCATATGCTTGTGCCATTTTTTCTCTGCAAACGAAGCAATTCATATATCTAGTGTTTTCTGTTTTAACTGGTTAATTTGGATTTAAGCGTTTGTTCAAGGTTACTCAACGATCATACAAGCTTGTTAAGGAAAACACCAGTACATTATTACATTATATTGACGCTTCAAACACAAATGTGGTTTTTTAAAAAATACATACATATCTACACAGGGGAGGACCATGGAAAGGTCATCAAGTACTTAGAAGTAATTGTATATTGTCTATGATCACAGTTTGATTCTTAGTTCATATACCATGTCCATGTCTCCGATCATCGGTGTCCGAGCCTTTACGGGGATAAAATACGGTAATTTTTGTATTTACGAACACAAAATAAGTCTCATTCGATAGTGAAACATATAAACCATAAACTAATGGTAAACATTTTCCAAATTTTACTTCATAAAAGCGCAAAAAATTGTTAAAAAGAAAATAATTTAATTGTTTGATTTTTTTTACAATTTTAGCTTTTTCAAAAAATCTAAGCTAACCTACATTTTTTTATATCTAAGCGATAGTACATGACGTTTCCTAAAAAAAAATAGCTATACATCGAAGTAAAGCAGTTTAGAAACTATGATGGTGAATATAACCCTTTATTGTCTAACCAGGCAGTTTGAGAAGGCAATAAAACAAAATATTCAAGTCCGGTGAACGCGGTGACCAAGCGATTGTTCCATGGCGTCCAACCAACGGCGAATCTAATTCATTTAAATGGCTTGGTACATTTGCAGCGAATTCTCGATAGATGTGTGGTCAGTAATGGTTGATGATATTTTGGTTAGCCCACTCATATTGCCAGCCACGATGAGTGGCCCTAGATTTCTACAGTATATTCAATCCCAAGATAGACTCCACATAAACAGTCGCATGCAGCATTAGCGTGGTTACTGTCTGCTGCCATCTGCGAACGTTCCAGCTATAGTCCAGTGCAATTATGGAATTTTATATTACTATTTAAAAGAGTTGCCCTATTAACCCATTGCAACTTAAAAGTAGCCAGTTGTCACTTTGAAATGATCATTTAGGCAATGAACATTTGAGATCGCATTGTTGGATCTGATTTACAGTCAGTCTTGGGGGTTTTTACTTGCCGGATTATAACATACAATTCACACATAGTGTACTGGACTATTAGGGACCCTACAGACATGAGCCGATCACGCACGCGGGCTTGTTTTCATTTGGTCTAGCTTGGCTGTGAATACAGTATAGAGTTCTTTTACACTAACGCGATTATGGAAATACCACTGGCCTATAGGTCAAGAATGATTCTCCAATTGGTGAAATAATAGCTTGGCCACCGCGTTCACCGGACTTGACCCCACTAATTTTTTATTGTGGGATACAATTAAACAGAAAGTTTATGTCGACGTGCCAAATACACGCGAGGAGCTTATTAGCAAAATTGTTCTAGTCGAAAATAAATTATGGAGTGACAAAGCAATGATCAGTTGCTGTACATAACATATGTCAGTAAGATCAACATCATGTCTGCAACACCAAGGAGGACATTCCCCAAAATAAATACCGTGACCACTAAGTATTTTGTTTGATTGCCTTCTCAACTGCCGGATTAGACAATAAAGGGTCATATTCAAACCCTCATAGCGTCTAAACTACTTTACTTAGGGCTAAGATGTATAGCTATTTTTTTAGGTAATATCATGCTCTGTCGCTTAGAAATAAAAACAATGTAGGTTAACAACTTAGATTTTTTGAAAAAGCTAAAATTGTAAAAAAATGCAAAAAATTACATATATATTTTCTTTTAACAATTTTTTTGCCCTGTTATGGAATAAAATTTGGAAAATGTTTACCATTAGTTTATAGTCTACATGTTTCGCTATAGAATGAGACTTATTTTGTATTTGTAGAATCTCTACATAGGTCATCATCTTAGTCACAATGTCTTAACAGGAATGTTGTGAACTCGTAAAATGCATTAAGTCGGAGGTAGAGTATTGCCGACACGAATGTTATCAATAGTTTTGAGAACTGTAGCTCGCCATCGTTTGCGATTTGCTGTCAGTTCAATGGTTCTCTTGATACTCATATCCAGCAGCTATTTTGTCGTATCCACCCAGCGTATAGGCTGTAGGGGAACGGGCACGGCGCCGCCCACTCGGAGCATGACCCTGAACTACAAGTTTCTCCATATTATCGCTTCTGTGTATATGTCCAAAGAATGTTAGCATTCTCGTCGACGCAATGGAGGATAATCTCTTTGGATTACCGAGCTCATCCAGTATGGAAACGTTAGTTTAATAGGCAGAATACCAAACTCTAAGCATTCTCCTCCATGTCCACATTTCAAAAGCATCTATGCGATCTCAATCTGCCTTTTTAACAGTCCAAGTTTCCGAGGCATACAAAAATATGGAGGATACAAGAGACTGAACATTTTGGTAGCTTTTGTGATATTATGGTTACGCCATATTTTAGTAAGCTTTGTTATGGCTACACGTGCCTGTTGAATGCGCTGTCGAATCTCATTTTCACAGCTACCCGAATTGTCGATCAGAGAACGGAGGTGCACAAAACTTTGAACCACTTCACAACGGCCTACTGACCTATTTCTCGATGATTATCGTGCTCTCTATCTACGACCATACCTTGGCCTTGTTGTAGTTAATACCATGACGATATACTGCACTGTGTTGTTCTAAAATGTTTAATAGAGCTAATAGTTCTTCTACATAGGTAGCTATGGCTAAATTAGTACAACACTCGTGCATCAGTTAAACAAAAAACTGAATACCTGCCACTTTATTATGGTGGGAAAAAGCTATTTTTGAGGGGCGATTTGACGATAAAAATTACCTTATTTTATCCCACTAAATGCTTCGACACCAATGACAAGACACATTGTATAGATATTGTATACACATTATTGAAAAAATAGATATAAAATAAAAAAATATGTAATAAGGATTTTTATTATCATAACTATGAGGTGTGATTTTAAGGGGGAGGGGTATGGCAAATGATTCCCTCTCTAAGAGAAACAAAGTAGTTTCAAAGAAGTCTCAATGTTTACATATCAAGAAGAAACTGATGATTACACAAGAAGTCCCAAAACACTTGGGTTAGTTAATTTAATAATATGTCTTTATTTCGCAAAAAAATAATTTCTTTGATAACAATAAAGGAAAAAATGTAGGGCTTGCCAAAAGGGCAAAGGTCTGTTACACATCACACAGTGATACGAAACTGTTCCACCACTTAACCCACTATATGAGAACAATCTATGGAATCATACCTCTTATTTTTTTACAATAAACTATTTTAGTTGTAACAGTTAGGTTCATATACTTACTTGAATGTTGGTAATGATGACTTTGTTTCTTTGACGTACGTGAGGTATAACTTCCATAGTTCTATATTCAATATCTTCATCAAACACCTTTGAAAAAGCTGTCAACAAATACTTAAAAAATGTAAACAATGACCCCCCAATAAGTATTTTTTGCTTTAAATAGTGAATCACATACACATATAGGGAGTATTACAATCAAAACAGCAGCAAGTACATTGAGTAGTGACAGAACATTGGGTAAAGACTAGGAAATGTAATACAAGAAAAAACACTTTTTTACTACTCATTTTTTATTGTAAACTGAAGGGTGTAGGAATAACCAATAGGATTATAGGGGACATGTTGTACGATGAATAAACTGCTTTAAATACCTTCTCATTGAAGGGTTAGGGATAAGAAAAACACAGTAAACATTTACCCAGTCTTTAGCAAATGTTATGATACTTAAAACACCCAAGCATATTAAAATAAGGTAAGTATAATCAAGAAGAAATGTTTCAAAGCCAAGTACACCTAATGAATAAGAAGTGTCGGCAAAATACTACCGCAGGATTAGTCATTTTAGTTTGAAATAAAAACCTGGGGCTCAGGATCAATAGTTACAGGGGATTAGATCAATAGATTTGTTGATATATGAATGAAACTGCTAAAAAATCGAGTAATACAAATTATAAAAAATATGAATCAAACTAATTCTAATTTCAAAGTCATTCACTAGATTTTATTTGCTTATTTTCCTCTGTATATATTATATTAAGGTTTGGTAAGAATTATTTCTGATATGTTGTATTTGCTTTGTATGTCAGTTCCAGATGATTCTAAGTATACCATGGGTTGAGTGGAAGAGTGCTCTACACCTAGAGCGAACTCCTCCTTCAGATTTCTTGGTAGTATACATATAGTTCAATGGTGCAGAATGTAATAAATAATTGATTTTTTTGTACCTTGAAATAAAGTCATTTATTATTATTATGTTATCTGACTTTCTAAGTTCCACTCGCATAATTGCGGTAGCAACAAGTGTTGACGGGCTGTGCCAAGTCAACACCCTGACTATTATTGATCGGAATTTAGGAAGGATCGCACAATATTACAGGTCTTCAAGATTACAGACTTTTGGAATACTTTGTGTAACTTTTGGTCCAGGCCCAGCTGTTGAAGGTGTTGTGTAAACGTGTTTGGTGTCAGGCCTGACACAGACATAATGAGGGGGACAATTGTGACTTTGTTTTGTTTCCAAAGTCGTTTTATTTCCATGGCAAGGTCCGTGTATTTAGATATCTTCCCAGCGTAGGTGTTTTGGATATTCACATCGTTTGGAATGGCAATATCTATCAAATAGGTAATTTTGTCGGCCTTTGACTGGAAAACTATATCTGGTCTATTGGCTGGGATAGTCTTGTCTGTATGTATTTCAACATCCCAGTATAGTTTGTACCGATCGTTTTCGAGTACTGATGTCGGAGTGTAATTGTAATATGGATCTGTGTTTTCTATTAGTTTGTTTGTTTTGGCTAATGCTTGGTGTATGACCTTGGCCGCAGAGTTATGTCTGGCTGTGTATTCGGTCCCGGCAAGAGTTTTGCACCCGCTTGTTATGTGATCTATTGTTTCTTTTTGTTGGTGACATTTTCTGCAGTTATCGTCTGTTATGGATGGATCTTTAATTACGTATTTCTTGTAGTTTCTCGTCGCAATAACTTGGTCCTGGATGGCAAGCATAAATCCCTCAGTTTCTGGAAAGAGCTGACCATCCTGCAGCCAGGTGTATGATTGTTTTTCATTTATGTGGTCTTGCGTAATACGGTATCTATGTTTGCCATGGAGTGGTTTCTGCGACCAGGTGCTTATTTTTTCTTGTTGTGATTGTGTGTGTCTGCGACGTGGTCTGGGCATGACAGGTTGAGTGGTGTATAGTTTTTGTCTGCTTTTACTATTGCTCGATGTAAATTTGTTTGTTTGTTTTGGAAGAAATGTCTGAGTGTCTTTATTATTATTATTATCCTGATTTTCCAAGTTTCTCTCGCATGACTGCGGTAGCAACAGGTGTTGACGGGCTGTGCCAAGTCAGCACCTGAACTATTACGGATCGGAATTTAGGAAGGATCGAACAATATTGCAGGTCTTCAGGATTACAGACTTCTGAAATATTTTGTGTAACCTTTCGTCCAGGCCTAACTGTTGTAGGTGTGGTGTAAATGTGTTTGGTGTGAGGCCTGTGACAGACATAATTAGGGGGACAATGGTAACTTTGTTTTGCTTCCAAAGTCGTTTTATTTCTATCGCAAGGTCCGTGTATTTAGATATCTTCCCAGCGTAGGCGTTTTGGATATTCGTATCGTTGGGAATAGCAATATCTATCAAATAGGTAACTTTGTCTGCCTTCGACTGGAAAACTATATCTGGCCGATTTGCCGGGATAGTCTTATCCGTATGTATTTCAACATCCCAGTACAGTTTATATTCATTGTTTTCGAGTACTGATGTCGGTGTATAATTGTAATATGGATCTGTGTTTTCTATTAGCTTGTTTGTTGTGGCGAGTGCTTGGTGAATGACTTTGGCTGCAGAGTTATGTCTAGCTGTGTACTCGGTTCCAGCGAGAGTTTTGCATGCGCTTGTTATGTGGTCTATTGTCTCTTTTTGTTGGTGGCACTTTCTGCAATTGTCGTCGGTTATGGATGTATCTTTAATTATGTATTTCATGTAGTTCCTTGTCGCAATCACTTGGTCCTGGATAGCAAGCATAAAACCCTCAGTTTCTGGAAAGAGTTGGCCATCCTGGAGCCAGGTGTATGATTGTCTTTCATTAATGTGGTCTTGTGTAACGCGGTATCTGTGCTTGCCATGGAGTACTTTTTGTGACCATGTGTTTATTTTTTCTTGTTGTAATTCTATGTGATTGTGTGCGTCTGCTGGGTGATCTGGGCGGGATAGGGTGAGTGGAGTATAGTTTTTGTCTGCTTTTACTATTGATCTGTGTAAGGTTGTCTCTTTGCTTTGGAAAAAGTCTCTGAGTGTTTTTATTTGTCTTGTGTGAAGTGACTGTATGTCTATAATTCCTCTGCCCCCATGTTTCCTGTCTATGGTAAGCCTTTCCTTGCACGCTTTCGGATGTGACATTCTGTGTTTTGTGAGTTCCGTTCGTATGAGTATGTTGATGTTTTCAATATCAGTGTGCGACCACTTGATGATACCAAAGGAGTATGTGAGAACCGGTATCGCAAATGTGTTAATTGCTTTCGTAAGATTTTTGGAGTTCAATTTTGTTTTCAGAAGTGTAATGAGACGGTCTCTAAACTCTTGTGTTAGTTGAGCCTTAACCTCTGAGTGGTCAATCTTAATGTTCTGATTGAAGCCTAGGTACTTGTACGTTTCGTCCTTCTCCATGTTGTCCAGAGTTTGGCCAGTTAGTATTTCCTGTTCGGAATGGTTCTTCCATTGGCCCTTATGGATGTGGAGCACCTTGCATTTGCTCATTCCGAATTCCATCCGGACGTCTGACGTACAAACCTCTGTTATTTTGAGTAATTCCTTCAGTTGCACTTCAGTGGCTGCATACAGTTTTATATCATCCATGTAGAGAAGATGACTGATTCTGTGTTGATTAACTTTCTGGTGTCTGATGTTGAAACCATAATTTGTGTTATTAAGTGCGTTGGAGAGTGGATTTAAACAAAGGCAGAACCACAGTGAACTGAGTGAATCACCCTGGAAGATACCGCGTCTTATGCATAGCTCCTCCGTTTGGATATGACCGTCCTGAGTTTTAAGATGTATGTTGGTTCTCCATGTCTCCATAGTTCTTGTAAGGAACTGACGAAGGGTTGGATTAATTTTATATATTTGAAGAGTTTTCGTTAGCCAGCTATGGGGTACAGAGTCAAAAGCTTTTTTATAATCGATGAAACAGGTATGGAGGTTCCTGTGTTCTTTTCTAGTTTGCTCCATGATCACACTATCAATTATTAGTTGTTCTTTGCAACCTTGGCTTTGTTTTCTACATCCTTTCTGTTCTTCGGTCAGGATGTTGTTTTGAGTAAGGTGTTGTTCAATCCTTTTGCCTATTGTTGCGGTGATGATCTTGTACAAGGTGGGGAGACAAGTGATCGGACGGTAATTGGCAGGGTTCTTGGTGTCTGCGTTTTTTGGTTTTATATATGTTACTCCGTGTGTGAGGAATTTGGGTAGCCTGTTGGGTTGGAGTATGGCTTTATTGATTTGGTCTGTGAGTATTTCATATGTTGTACTAAATTGTTTGTACCAGAAATTCTGCACGTTGTCTACGCCCGGGCACTTCCAATTGTGGGTGTGTTTTATTGTTTCAGCTATTTCCTGTGGTGTAAGAATTACGTCTCCCTGTTCCGGTATGTGTTGTTGTTTTTCCTCTTCTTGTCTAATCCATGGAGCGTTTTCATTATGGGTTTTGGGCTCTGACCATAAGCTTCCCCAGAAGTCGGTTAGCTCTTTTCTACTTGGAGGTTCTATTATTGTTATCTGATTACTGGATGTGATCTTTTGGTAGAACTGCCTCTCACTTTTCTGAAAAAGGTTGTTAGTATCCTTTCTGTCGTTGGACTCATTATACCTGCGGAGTCTAGCTGCGTAGACTGCAAGTTTCTGTTTAAGCGTATCGTATATTTCGGATATTGTTTGTTGTGGTGATCTAGATTTGAGTCTATTTATTGTTGTTTGTATGCGTTTCGAGAGGTTGTTCTTGTGGATATATTGAGTGACGTGTGCGAGATCTTTCCTGATTGTGCTAATTTTATTTTCGATTCTAATTTGCCATTTAGGTTTAGATCTTCTGCTTGTGTGGTCTTTCGATCGTTTTGGAAGTTTTTGGCCGTTAACTATGAGGGTGGTTGCTGCAGCAGCATATATAACAGTATGGATGTCTTCTAGGTTACTATCCTTTGTTAAGAATTGTGGTATTATGTTGGAATTTACTGTTTGTAATATTTGTCGAGTGTTGTTTTTAAAAATCAGTCTAGGCAAGGGATCTCGCAGTGTAGGATTTGTGCCACACCATTTGTTATATTGTGTGTTCATCACTTGTTCTGTAGATTGTGTGATACAAGGTGGTGGCGTAACGTTTTGGCTTTGTGTGGCTGTGGAAGGTAAGTTAATGGATGTTTGGTCTGGTGTATCTGGTGTGTGCTCGTGTTCTGAATCCACATCTAAGTGTATGCTGGTGTTATGGGTTGTATCTGTGTTTGGCGTCTGGTTACTTCGGGTATGATTATTCTGTCTTTCCGTGATTGATTCATCGGCTAACGAATCATTTGGTGTGACAGTATTTATTTCGTTGGATACAAGGCTCTTTATAGCTTGTAGTTCTTGTGGGGTAAGACGGTTGTTTTTTGTTATGACTCGTTTTTGATCAATAAGTCTTTGTTCGGTTACACGTGTTGAGAGGTGTGGGTATTGTGCTGTAAACAGCCTATACAGCTCATGTCTGTAGCCTGTAGAGATGGTTTCAAGTTTTGTGGCGGTATAGTAACAGTGCATTACAGATTTGTTCATCTCAGTAGTCCACTGTAAGCGCTGTCTTGGTTTACCAGCTTTGGTGGTTGCCGGCTGTACCGGCAAAACATCCGCAGTTGGGTTGTGTGCTGTTGGTTGTTGTATTTGGTTTTGGGGTTCAGGTGAGTTTAATCGACGTACCCTAGGCCGTCGTTGGTTGTTTGAAAAACTAACTTTATCCATCGCGTTCCCACGAGTAGGGACGATCTAAATGTCGCTCTCCCGGGTGACGCCCATTCCAGGAGAGAAGGGACTTATATTTACTCCGAAGTTGGCCCAAGGTGCTCCGGAGGATTTGCGACTTTACTGTCGGGTTTTGTTGAGGCTTTCTCCTCACGGGCCGGCCGGTTAAGGCAAGCCCCCCGGTTGCGTATCCCTCACAACGTTCCCCAGCCACGCCTTGCGGAGGTCGTTGAAGTGTGGGGCGCAATAACGGTGTGTGACAGAAGGACCGGCGCTCAGCCCTCTGTGGCATTTCTCCCCGGATTCGCCACATCCCTATCTGACCGAGGCCAGGATAGCTTGGGGGAAGGAGCTTTGTGCTCGGTGGGGTATGTAAGACTACCAAGCCCACAGCTTGCTGAGTGTGCTAGCCTTGGTTATTATTATTATTATTTGGCACTTATTAGGTACATCACTTCAACTTTTATTAATTCTTTATTATTAAGAAAACCAGGGGACTACTTTGATATGTTACATCCATATAAAATATTATATAACAATAAAACATGCTTTTAAAGATAACTTGATTATTCTTTTCATTCTTTTAAATTATTGATCTTGATGATTCTCATGTAACAGTTCAACCAAACAAAACAATGGGTACTGAACAGTCAAGCTGGCTTTAAAATATTTCCTCTCAATTTTTAAACACATGAGAAGAAGAAAAAATGATAGTAGCTTCTTTGAAAACAAGGGTTTATTTTTATAGTCATTAAAGCAAAAAATAGTTGTTGCACTTTCCAAAATGAACTCATCGCCTACCTTTTCCACTTTTTCAAAATTTCTGGATTTCATCTGTAAAGAAAACATTTAAATTAATAATATATATATCATACACACATATACACCCCAACAATAAAGGAACACTAAATCAGAAAGAATATAGACAACTACAATGAGTTATTGAGATAAATATAAAACAGAATCATGTTTGATGTCCATTTTATTTGGTAGAATCCAAAACAAATCGATTACCACTGTGACAAAGTCTATGGTTGCATTCATCATAACATTCAATACAATTCATTTATTCATGTCATTACAATTAAATGTTTACACACGTCAAAAAAGGTATAAAAGATAAATCTCAAACATGTTAAATCTAATATAGTTAAAACAGTCAAAATGAAAAATCAAAATAAAGTTTAAAATAGGAACACTAAATATAACATACATTAAAATTTATAGGATAAAAATTCTGTAAGTGAATAAAAAGCATGTTTGGTCAATGTCTCCTTTACTGCACTATAAAATTGGTTATAGGGCAAGGCCCTAATGCTTTCTAGCAGAGTATTAAAAAGCTTGACTGCCCAATAACTCGGGCCATCCTGACACCTTCTTAGACGATAGTACAATGGAATCAAATTATTTCTATTACGTGTATTGTAGTTATGCATGTCAGCATGTGACAAAATTATTAGCTCTGTTTGTGAAAAGTAAATTTTGAAAAATGTAGAGAGCAGGCACCGTTAAAATTCCAAGACCCACGAATTCCTCCTTACAATCCTCTCTGTAGCCGAGATTTGCTATTATTCTGACTACCCTCCTTTGGATGGCAAACAGCCTATGAACTTCTGCAGAGTGTCCCCAAGCTAAAATAGCATATGATATATGAGGCTGAAATAACGCAAAATAGCGCAACATAGCACTACTATAGCGATCAGTCAATCACCCATGTTCTGAAGAATGCCTTGAACAGTGTGGGGCACTACCAGAATGAACACCATCTTTCGAGCATAAAATTCTGATCTGCTATCCATCAGACTGTGTAGGCAGAGCCTAAATACCAGAGTACTGCGGCTGCTGTGAAAGGGTTATGTTAGGGGAAGTTTGTTAACTCAGGATTTAAATGGGCCAACACCTGCATGCCCAATAAATACATCTGGCAGTCCATTCCAAGCTTTGGACACCCTGGGAATAAATGTGCGCTTATATGGCTCAGTTTTTGATGTATGAAGAACAACCGCCTTAGTATGAGATGCAGCAGTTGTGCTGGTGCATCTGATAGGAGCAGTGAGCAACGGAACAATAGAGAATAGCTCAGACGAGCAGATTCCATTTGAATATAATCTTGTAATTTTTCCAATAGCAAGTGGAAAAACCGATGAAGCTATTGTTGCCTTTAACTGTATCTCCTTGAAATTATGCACTGTAGTGTATCATTCTAGCACTATTATTTGCAAGTTCATTGTCTAATCTGTTTTTAAATGAGTTAACACAGGGCGCTGCCACTGCTTGATCTTCTAGCATGTTCCATGAATACACAACTCTGTTGCACAAAAAGTTTTTCCTGGGTAGTTTTGATGATTTTTCCTTTTCAAACTTCTTGGAGTGCCCCCAAAGATGGTTTTGGTTTTGTCTAAAGATATGCCTAATGTTGCAATTATAGTAGTTACCAATGATTTTAAATGTTTCAATTAGGTCTCAGCTATGTCTTAAGGTAGAAGAGTGAGAGGTCACCAAGTGTGAGAAAGTGGCTTAAGGTGGCTAAAGCTGGGTCGCCAATTAGTCGAATTGCCATTCTCTAGATGGCATCTAGTATACACAGGGTAGTAGGGGCAGCAGCTCCCCAGACATGAGAGCAATACTCCAGGCTTTGCTATACATAGTCTTGTACCAATGAAGACTTGTGCAAAAATGTCAAATGAATAAGACGAATGGTTAGACAAAAACTGATGGTGTTGGTAAGCAGAACCGACTTGATTTTAAACTCAACTACTTATTTTTGGTCTCAAATGCAATTCAAAAGGGAATTGAGCTTTAGAACTGTCACAATATTGCTACATAATTAATTCAATGTGATGCAGTTTACCTCATGTTCGATATATATCCTCCAATACCGGGATGCGCTAGGGAAAATCCCAATAAGGTGTTCGTAAAGTGATCTGACTTCAGAAATGTGTTTTGTTTGAGCTTCTCTAAGCAGGAGAGACCACGACTCTAGATCGTACGGATTCTTCTCCACCTGCTTCTGTGTCCTATAGAGTTTGTCATTGCCCCAATCCTATAAAAATAAATTTGTTCAGTTTCAGCTGCTTGAGGAATTGGTCACTGAATCAGTTATTTTCTCGTGAAGGCAAGCGGTACTTACAATATGGAGCCTCTCTTCAGTCATTCTTGTTGTCTGATACACTTCCGTTTATATTCACTATTAACAATACCTATTATGTTACAGCAGTTTTATAAACCTACTCGGTTCATAAAAACTGCAGTTTTAAAAACTAATGATAGTTATTTAAAATATTTAAATAGGAATATAGGAAAGTGCACTGCAAAAGCAAACAACGCAAACACGAACCAAAAAGCCGAATGTTTTTCGACAGGTGACAAGACAGACAAGAGTGACAAGTGACATGGCAGTCATCCACCGACGATAAAAAGACATTCATCTTGGTTGTCTCTAGGGCTGTTCCAATTTACGGTTCTATCACCGTCCCAGAACTGTTTTCACCATGCCCCGCCCATTTTGAGATTCTAGACTCAATGATTGGTTGGTACGCTGGCGGACCAACCAATCACCATTTTTAGAACTGTAAAATGGGCGGGGCACGATGAAAACAGATTCAAAACACGTCGCTTTCATGGTGTTAAACTTTTGTGCCACAGATGTCACTACGTAGTAAGAACTCAATTTCATCTCAGTTTTCCAAAGAATATTCAGTTGAACCTATTTATCATCAGTTCTCCTGTGCTTATTTGTGTATTCTATTAAACTGCCCTCTGGTTTATAAAAGAGATAAGTATTCAGATTTGATTTTCTTAAAAATTGAAGAATGTAGTTCCAATACCACAGCATAGATGTCTCTTCTTCAGAACGAATTAATATAGACAGCTTTTTGCAGAAAGGTGTCAACAGTGTAGGTATAGGCTTCTCGGATTAAGATCGCAGCGCCGGAGTGGTGACATTTGGAACCTACCTATGGGCCATTAGACAGTGATGCCAATTTAGCTATTTTATAGCTAGATCTAGCTATTTCGCAACAAGGTTTAGCTAGTAAAATATCATCTAGCTATCTAGCTATTTGATCTAGCTATTTCCCTTTTCTGCTTTATTTCAATTCTATTATTGCTGCGCGCTTCCTCTATACCATCTATGCTTTAACTGTTTTGCGAAGCTATGAATGCAATCGTTTCGTGCTTGTGCGTCACAGTTGTGCGTGCTCTATGAATCTCGTTTGAGTGTTTTGTGGTACAACTGTCAAGTCGCGTGTTGTCTTGTCATTTGTCAGGTTCGTTTCCTGCAGCGACTTTCAACGGTTGTATGCTTATAGCGTTTTTCACTGGACACATTTTAGTGCACGCCGTGCGAGTGCAGAATACTGGAAAAGTTCACCTAGGGTAACACTTTTGCACTGGGTTCTTCCAATGGAATACACATCAAGAAACAACAACTTGTTTTGACAACCGTATCTGCATATTTATACTACCTACTCGTTTGTCTGAAAACTGTTCAATAGTTTCCATGTAATTGCTAATTCTGGGAATTTTTTCTCCCGAATTCTTCCTAAACACATTATTTGTTCGTCGTCAGAAGATGACGAGCTGATTTTGTCAATTCAAACAAGGAAATTAAAATTTTGATTTTTGTTCACTTTACTCATTCTGACTGAAAATAGTGAAAATCAACTAGGTATTACCTTATTCAAAGATTGAAAGTTTAAACAGGCGTAACACCATTCTATAATTTGAAGTTTCCCGCTCAAACCTCCTGTCATTCCTTTGGTTCACTTCCACGACACTCGCTTTGAAATCGGTGCGAAATTTTTGCACTCAGTTCGACCGCCCCGAGTGCAGAAATGCCACTGAAATGAGTGCACTCAAAAAATTTTGCACTGGAACTGCCAGTGGAATGCAAAACAGAAATCCAGTGCAGCCCAAGTGCAACCAGTGAAAATTAAAAACATTTTCGATTTTTCGATTTTGAAAAATAAAATCGTGGATAGTGAATTAATTCTGAACGGTAGGTTTGAAACATATTCCAAGGTGAAAAATTAATATAAAAGGAATAAATAAGATATAAAAAAAATCTAGCTATTTTCTAGCTATTTTTCTACAGTGCTTCAGCTATTTTTATGTCCAATGAGTTGGCATCACTGCCATTAGATTTGTTTACATACTGGGATTACTGGAATTTCCCTATTATATGGCAATTAAATACATATTATTTATCTATCAGTAATGGGAATGAGAATGTGTTCCAACTTCCTTTTTAATTCTTTGTGTGGTGCTTTGAGTGATTTGTTTAATTTTACCCGTATCATCTTTTTTCGAGGATTATATTACTTGGATCTGGTACGTTTTTCATTATTTAAATTATTTTTAATATTAATTCTGCTATATACTTTTAGACATGAAGCTGAGTATTATGGAATTCTTGAAATACATAGGAGGCACTGAGCATTCTAAATGTGTAGTAGAGGGTGAAAATGTTCTCAATGCATGTCACCTAATACTTGCTGGAAAAATACAAGAACGTTCTTGTACACAGTACATGACTGTATATGGATTGTGCCTGCAAACAAGTGCGCTAGACTCAAATCCACATGAAATAACAGGCAAACTGGAACTAGGAACCTCAGTGAAAATTTCCAACATGTTATGCACCTGCAAAGCTGGAAATAGTGGAAAATGCAAGCATGCTTCTGCTTTCCTTATAAGATGTATAAGGTAATATATTATTACTAATAACAAGGCAATGTTTAGATAAATCAGTAACTAACAATCAGTAACATGTAATCTTTGTAGGGAAGATGTGGAGACCTTAGCGCCAGTTTCCCAAACGGATAAAAAGTGTGTCTGGGCTACACAAAGGAACATAACAAAAGAAAAGTATCGGCCAGTTCCTGTGGCTGAAATGCCTTGCTTTTCTGGAAAAATTAAGAAAAGCAATGTCACTGTTGACAGCAACAGTGTACTGGATTATTTCTGCAGAAAATTGCCTAACTCTGCCATTGCAATGCACAGGTAATTTTTTCTAATTAACAAGTAGGAGCCTTCTGTTTTAACATTAAAGCAAACTTCATAATTATCAGATGCATAAGTAAACTAGTAGTTGCTGTCTCTGATAAATATCATAATGACTAATTCATTATTTATTCAACTTACAGGGAAGGCCGTAGAGAAGAGCCCTCTTCAAATAGGCTTATTTGTACACAAAATACAAATGTGATGTATGGCGAAGAGATCCTCAACCATGCATGCCAATCGCCACTAATGATGTATTTAGCATCATACAAAATTAATATGACGAGGGATTGTTGCTTACAATTTATATCTACATTAGACAATGACGATGTTGATCTAACGATAAATATCCCACAACATTCCACTGCATGGGAAAAAATCAGAAAATATAGAATTACTGGAAGTCGCTGCTATGAAATATACACATATTCAAAGGAGGATTGGAAGACAAAAGCATTAAAATACTTCCACCCAATTGGAGTCAACAATAAATATACAAGACATGGCTTGAAATATGAGAGTATGGCGAGAGACATGTTCATTGAAATGTCGAAAATGACTGTAGTCGAATGTGGCTTAGTCATTCCATACTCCAATAAATGGTTAGGATATTCTCCAGATGGAATAATTATTGTTGATGGCCAACCACTTTATCTGCTCGAAATAAAGTGTATATTTGAAGGTAAGAAATATATATCAGGGTTGTGTTTCTTTCCTTCTAGTAAAATGAGTTTCTGACATTATGTTTTGTAATTGTTATGCATATATATTTTTTTTGTTTTATTTAAGCAGCCTCAACAGTTAAGGTCATTGGCTTCATAGGCCCCATATGCCTTTTTTGTCCCAATTTTGTTTTGTGGTATATATGTCTGTTTTAGGAAGCTAAACAGGGTCCTGTTGTTTGAGAGAGTAGCTGATAATATCTGATTATACGAGGGTGCACCATCTGGTACCACATACCTTCAGGTACCAGATGGCGCACTGGCAGAACCTTTATGTCATCTGCTCAATATCTGGTTGTTTTGAATTCATTTGTAGTCTCACTTTATTAATATACCTACTTTCTCCCAATTGAAGTTTTTTTATTCAAGAAACAATTTCTGAGCACTGTAATAATCTTAAAAAATCATTCTTTCAGGAAAAACAAAGACAATTACGGAAGCATTAAAAAGCTCAAAGTACATACTTGAAGAAAATGGAGAATATAAATTGAAGAAAAAACACAAATACTATGGCCAAGTTCAGATGGGGATGGCAGTTTTAAATTTAAGGAAAACATATTTTGTTATATTTGCCTCATTTGACAAAAGCTTTTGTTTATTAGAAGTGAATTTTGATTACGATTATACATATAATATGTTAAAAGTTGTGAAACATAATTATTTTCAAAAAATGATACACCATTGCTGCACTTAATATTTATTATAGAAATAAATAATAAATGTATATTATCAAAAAATTTAATAAAGGTTACAAAAAGTGCATATAGTTTTATTCTCACACATCATTTTACTAAAAATCTACTGTCTGCCAAAATAGGTCTCGATAAATTTGTCACTGCAGATATGATAATAAATATATCCTCAATCATTGGAACCAGAGCCCAGTTTAAATTACCACTAAGAATTTTAAAAATCTTTAATCTTTGATTTGAGTGTTCGATGTGGACTCTAGCTGACGCAATTTTGGCATTCAGTATGGATTCGTCTCTAGTAAGCTGTGTTTTACTCCGCAAAAAAGGTGGCCTAATCAGTTTTATTTTATATAAATTGCAAATGTCATCAATCAAAAATCCTTTGTCTACCATAATGGCATCTCTATTAGCATCCAACAAAGATATTAAGTTACAATTTTCAAATATAACCTTATCAGATGCTCTTCCCCCATATGGTTTGCTAATATAAGTGATTAGGCCACCTGGTGAAACTCCCGTCATGAATTTCACAGTAAGGTTTGATTTATATTGGGAATAAAACCTAATTCTACAACATAAACACTTGGGTGACTGGACATAAATTTCAGTAGAATCTAAAACTATCCTTACATTCTGAAATTCATTAAAACAAATTGGCATATTCTTCATACTTCGCTTTTTGGAGGGAAATGAATGAGAGGTTTTAAAGTGTTTGCCAAAGCTGGAATTAACTCGTAAATATAAGTCTTTGCTAAATCTGGTGTAATTCCAAATAGAGAACCAAGGGTTACATACGTTAGACTGGTTTTAAATTTCGTAAACAGTAACACAATTCTTTGTCTAACGTTTATTCTCCGCACATGCTTATCGCTATGGTGTTTTTCAAATTGCTCCACGATGGCATCCAAAATTGCAGTGTTATTCAAGCCCGTAAAGTTTCTTAATTTCTCATCACTGTCTATCAGTTCACATAATGTTAATACTTTTGGTGTATTCACCTGAACACCAACATCTCTGCTACTAGGCCCTGGAAGAGGAACAGCGGTTGGCTTATGTGAATTTAGCAAAGCTAGTAATCCCTCTGCAGCTTGCCTATCCTCTAAATCTTCCCTGCCATCATTTTCACATAAGGCAAATGTCTCAGTTTTTGTGTTTGGTTCTGGCCTGCTTCTTATGGTTCTAGATCTCCCTACACCTGCATCATGAGAGACTTTAGGCAAATTTCTGGAAGGAACAGCCTTACGTTTCAATGTTCTACGTTTCACTCTTTCTGGAATAAAAGATAATGAGAACATACCACTATAGATTAAGTTTATAGAACACCCACCTTTTTGAAGGAAATCAGTTTCACTGAAGTGCAAGGAACACACCCTCATGTGATCAGATGGTTTCTTTCCTAATTTCAACAATCTGATCCACATTTGTCGTCGATCTACAAGATCCTTAGTTCCCAACTTTGTTTCCACAAGAACTTTCTCCATTCCTGCCTTAGGGAACGTATGGAAGCTTAATTCAGGGTTTCTCTTTACCCAAGAGGAACACAACAATAATGATTCATTTTATACGTATGTAACTGAGAAAACTTCAGTAAAATAACATATAATACATAAAAACACAGCTAACAAAGGCAAAAATTTCTCAAAGAAATGACAAAATGAATGTCGAAAATAACACTTGACAGAAGACAATGGCCCATAGCTCGGTTTGAAGATTCTCCGGTAGAGGGCGTATCGCTTATGCCAGGAAGCCTATCAACCTACAACCTACAAAAATCAGATGTTCTGTTTTTAGTTGAGAAGCAAAAAGATCGAGTAAGCGTATAAATAATTCAAGCGCGGATGGATATCCCTGTCTCCAGCGCCACGTACATTTTCTCATCGTTGACACCTCTGTTTTATGGTCTGTGGTTGACACCGTTAGTTGACGTTCCAGGTTCTTGCCAAGTTGCCATCTAGTAGCTGATATTTCAGTTAGCCTTACTTCTAAAGTGGACCACAGACGTTTATGCATGCCCATGCTGTGATTCCTGGATCGACTCAAGGTTTCATGAAACTTGCATCAGTTGCATAAGTACTCACATCGAAACCTGTTGCAATGCCTGAATTGACTTGATATTTTAAGCGCGTTTCGTGCAACACAAGAATAGGGTGGGGTTATTTCTTTGCCTCGATCAGGCACGTATTTAGGGGGGTCCAGGGGGTCCGGACCCCCCCCCCCGAAACGTTATAAAATGCCCTCTAAAAAATGGAATCCACAAATTCACACACACACCCCCCCACCCCGCGCAAATTTAAGGTGGCAACTCTAATCTGGACTCCCCCCCGAAAGGTGAACCAAGTGACACCCATAATCTGGACCCCCCCCCAAACCAAATCCTGGGTACGTGCCTGGCATCGATGCAATCTTAGATAAGGAAAGAGAGGGGATACCGCACGCCCATTTGATGCTATATGGATTAGCTGATACCGAAAATGAATAGCTGTCAAAATGCTGGTGGAAAACTGACGGTAGTGTCAAGGTGGTGTTTTTTGCGATATTTAACGTTTTTAAGACCAATAATTGTGAAATATTGTGGTGAGCGTAATGGTGGGGTGTGCAGCTTACCGTTGTAAAAGCCACAGCAGCAGGAAGGAGCCAGGAATCACTTTTCACAGGTAAATTTATGATCTTATTTTTTTGGTGTATCCGAAATTCATGCAAATATCTCGATATCTAGTTCAAAGATATATGTGTATCCGAAATATAATTTGGAATGTACCACTAACATGCGAATCATAATGTTTTTGAGCACGTAAAGTCTAAAAATTATGTTTTTAAGGGATTTTTTGGTTCAAATACAATCAGTTTTCCAGTGGCGTATCTATTATAGCTTACATTTTGAACAGAAATATTATGACTTTGCATTGTAATATATAATATACCAATACCCTTATACAAGGTGTGCATTTCAAGGGTGGCCTTTATTTGTAGTTGTATGAATAATAAAATTAATTTTCTTTCTTCCTCGACAGGTTTCCTAAAGATCTTCCTAGACATGATTTATGGATCAAAAATATGAGGATCGAAGGTTGGAAGCCTACAAGCAACGATAGGCTTTGTTCTAAGCATTTTGAACAGAATTTCCTTCATCAAACAAATCAAAAAGTATATCTTCTGAAAGGAGCAGTCCCCACCATATTTGACGAGCTTCCGGAATACTTACGTCCAAAAATTGTAAGTTATAATTCCTAGCTTACATTGTCTACGCTTAATCAATATTAAAATAATAAACATTCTAGGATTATGATAGATGGATAGATGGATAGATGGATAGATGGATAGATGGATAGATGGATAGATGGATAGATGGATAGATGGATAGATGGATAGTTGGATAGATGGATAGATGGATAGATAGATAGATTTTATAGTCTAAGAATTTACAAGATTCTTATTGACAAAGCTATATAATAACAAACAAAACTTTTGGGATATTCACTAAAACCTGTGAGGAGGAAGTTTGTTATAAATCTTCACTCCATTGTATATAATTGGATCATTAATGAGTTATGATTTGGGTGTGATATTAATTTAAAATCATTCTTATGCCTTATGCCTATATTCTATATTTATGGTCTCAAATTTGGTTTTATATTTGAGTATTAGTGATGACGTTTCCAAAATAAACAGTGCAATAAAGTAAGGAGAAATACGATTACGAATGGCTGAATAACCATTTAAAAATTGATAGCTATGAAAATCAAAAGGCAGCTAACCTCAAAAATGTAATAATTTCTTGTGTTACAGTTACATTATTAAACAACTATATTTAGGTGTGTTTACTCGATACGAAATCAAAACAAAATGTTACTGTCACTTTTCCTATAAGATTCAGTCACTCATTCACATCTACTTAAATCATAAATTACTTTGTTCTGTCTTTCTTTCGGAAATAATGTTTCAAACATTGTCTAATATACAGCTCTGTTATTTTAGGCAAAAGAAAGAAAAAGACCCCGTGAACGTGATGTTCATCCAGAACCATCGCCATCAACCTCAGCTCTGGCTGCACAGGACGACTCTCCCCGGAAAAAGAAACTTAGAAGAGAACTGCTGCTGCAAAAAGATAAGAATAAGGAAAAAACGAAAAAAATCCGTGCCCTTGGTCAATCACTGAAAAGAGCACACAAAAAAGTAGCCTCTTTAAAAATAATTGCTGAGGAATTAGAGCGACAAAATTTACTATCTCAAGAAAATTTAGTTTTAGTTCAAAATATGAGCAAGGTTAACATAGAAATATTGAACAGAAAAATGGGGAGAAATGTTCAATATTCACCTGAACTTAGGAAATTTGCCCTGACATTAAATTTTTTTTCACCAAAGGCATACAACTATGTGAGAGATGTTTTTGACACTTGTCTCCCGCATAGCAAAACTATTGCTAAATGGTTTCAGAATGTGGATGCTGAGCCTGGTTTTACCAAGGAATCAATAAATACCTTAAGAAATAAGGTTCAATCATCTGACAGACCAATAATTTGTTCATTAATTATCGATGAAATAGCCATACGGAAACATTTAGAATGGGATGGAAAAAAATTCCATGGTTATGTGAACTGTGGTACAAATTTAAACGATGACTCTAATGCTTTAGCCAAAGAAGCTTTTGTTATAATGTTGGTTTGCATCAATGGAACTTGGAAATTACCTGTCGGTTACTTTCTTACAGATTCTTTGAATGGCAGTCAAAAACATTCAATTGTATCTCAATGCATCCATCTGATTGAAGATACGGGAGCCAAAGTTATGTCAATCACATTCGATGGTGCTCCATCTAATACCGCTATGTGTCATAACTTTGGATTCTTATTTAACATTTCAAATATACAGACAAGTTTCAGAGTTACAGATCACAATGTATATATTTTTTATGATCCATGTCATATGATAAAACTTGTTCGCAATGCATTTGGTGAAAAGAAAATCCTAATTGATTGTGATAACAATTTTATTCAATGGAAATACATAGCGCTTCTAGAGAAGCTGCAAACTAGCGAGGGCTTACATTTAGGGAATAAGTTACGTCGCGCTCATATTATTTTTTTCAAACAAAAAATGAAGGTTCGGCTTGCAGTTCAGTTACTTAGTGCATCAGTAGCCGATGCTATTGAGTATTGCGAAAAAAAGCTGAATCTTGAGGATTTTAAAGGTAGTCAGGCAACAGTTAAATTTATTAGAATTGTAAATAGCATTTTCGATATTTTAAACAGCAGAACCCTAGTAGCACCAGGTTATAAAAAAGCATTATGTCAAAAAAATATAGATCGATCTGCGGAATTTATCAATAGTGCAATTTTTTATCTTTCAAAGTTGAAATTATCTAATAATGAGCAAGTAATCATGTCTAACAGAAAAACTGGGTTTATTGGATTAATAATTTCATTATCAAGTTCTTTAGGATTGTACAAAGAACTTGTTTCTGAGAGAAAAACATTACTGTACCTTCCGTTGTATAAGATTAGTCAAGATCATTTAGAATTATTCTTTTCGTCAATTAGATCAAGAGGTGGCTGGAATAATAACCCAACCGCTCGACAGTTTCTAGCTGCTTACAAAAGGCTTCTGGTTCGAGCAGAAATTAGAGAGGGCGGTATGGGTAACTGTATTCCATTAGATCAAATCCCTATTCTAAGTAGTTCTACAAAAAATGTAAGGTCTGAAGATGTAATTAATAGTAGTTTATCTAACCATAGTTTAATAGACATAAATGAGCCTTCTGATGATCTAGAAACTATTTGGAAGGATCATGACTACATCATGAATGCACCTGTGATAAGTGAATGTTCATCCCAAATTGTGCAATATATTGCTGGTTATGTTTCGCACCAATTACAAAAAACAATAAAATGTGAAACATGTGTCACAGCATTGATTGGTACTAGAGATCGGTTTCTCAATTCCCTAATTGAATTTAAAAGCCACGGCGGTCTGACTTACCCATCAAATGATGTTATCAAGATATGTTTGAAATCGGAACATTTTCTGAGAGTTAATGAAAATTGTATTCACACCAAACATTTTGTACCTTTGCTGATAAGCAAAATAATATCAAGTTTTCTAGGCACCCCTATTTTCAGCTGCTTAGAACGTCACGTATTAGAAAATGATGTAAATCATATATATTTTTTAATAAAAGCTGTATGCACAAAATACTTAAATATCAGAATCCATTTTATTGTAAAATCTCGATCACAACAGGACAATCCAGTTCGGAGCCAATTAACAAAAATGATTCTGTTTAAAGGGCAGTAAAATATTGGTAGTTTTTGACCTTCGTGACTGTAATATTGACTGCCATCAATTGTAGGAGCAAGCGAAATGCCACGTTCCTACAAAAAAATTATTTTTGTTGAAGCACACAATACTGAGTTTCACCCAAACTTCCCCATAAGTAAATACATAACTGCAATAAATTAGAACTTACTGGAAGCAAGGGGTTAAGTGATAAAATAGAGTTGTAATTTCTATGTAAGTTATAGGACCTCACCTATATTGAATGAATTGTTCGTTTTTATTTACTACTAGCTAATCTAGGAGTCATTTTCTAATTTTGTAAATGTTTTGATTTTGGATAAGATTAAAGGACCTTTGTATTTCTAGCCCAAAACTTACTTTATTTCATGTCTGAGATAATTTTTATGTTTAACCCCCCAGCTTTTTCATTAATTATTGCCACCGTCGCAAAAAGAAGTTATGTATAAAAAAGCCTCGTTGGAGTAATTAAAAATACTGCTCTTCATTACACACTACAAACAGCAAGTAACAGCGTAACAGCAAGTAGATTTTTTTACTGCATATGGGGACTCCGAGATTGAAGGCATCAAATTCCTCAATCTCGTAAGCTAATCTATAATAACAAAAATGTTTTATTGCTGCTTCTGTTTACAGTATGTAATAGACAGTATTTTATATATAAACATAATGTCAATAAATATAAATATACTATAGGTATTATGTGTTCTTTAATAATAAAAAATTGATTTACTACAAACTACAAGCAGTTTTTTTCTTTCTGGGTAGAAGTATAATCGTGTCTTCCATCAGTCATATACTGCAAATGAACATAACATGTTCATGACTGAATAAAATATATACATTATCAATTTTTATATATTATTGGCCACAAAACAGCAGTCGAATGAAAATCACGGTTACGGTAATGTTAGTCACTTAAGTTTTAATTGTGGATGGCGAAATTGGCCATATAGAAACTCTGAATAACAATATTTCATTAAATTTTATTTGAAAAAGATTATTTCTACAAATAGCTCAACCAGAACGTTAATCCCATTAGTTACGCCACTGGGAATAGCGCTTTGGTGCCATTTGGTATCAGAAATGTCAGTCGCGGGTTCCGTCCTCTCTCTTTCCTTGTCTAAGGATGCAATACTATATACACGTTGTGACACTTGAAACCTGCATCAACGTCACCGACTCGGCGTCGTGGCTCACCGACCAAAACGGGATTCCAGACTCTACATCGCTGCAAGCCGCAAATATGCCAAAACATGATTCAGTGGGTACTACAGACGCTGCTGCTTGTATCATGAAACGTAGGAGGCCGCTTTTAAAGGCGTGATACACGTACGGGCAAGTACGCGTACTTATGGCTCGACGACCTTTTTCGCCTGTGTGTCACCGTAAGTACGCGTACTTTAAAACCGTCGCGCAAACCGCCGGCGATCCAACTGGTTTGAAATCTTGCTCGTAGCTTGTCTCGTCTCGTACAGCGAGCAGCGAGCCTCCACTTTATTTCGGCAGGCCATCGATGCGCAACGCTTGTTGTGTTTAGCGTTTGTTCAAAGTTTTGTTTATTTAGGAAAATTATCAAAATGAGTGATTTCAGCTTCACGTGTGTCACTGCGTCGAGCCGAGTAAGTTCGCAAACTTAAAAACCGCGTACTTAAAGTTCGTACGTGTGTCACCCCTTTTAAAGGTACATCCACACGTCGGTAATACACACCAAACAAACAGACCGCGCCGCGTAGTCTGTGTTAGGGCCTGTCCATATCTCCACGTCACGACGTCCTCAACGTAGAACGGTGTGGTGTCGCAGCAGCTGGGTACGTCGCCACGACGTGCTAGTGACGGTACGGCAACGTAATCGTGGAACGCCACATCTAACGTCGTCGGCGACGTGTGGCTAGTTCTATTGGTTACGATGCACTCGCTCAGTTATTATTGTAATTTTTGTTAATAATTCTTCAAAAGTTGATGTAGACATTCGAAAAATAACTGTAGAATTTGTGGTCACATGTTTTCAATGCTTCGTATTTTCTAGTGAAATGATTCTTATTATACTATTGATAATTGAAAGATAAGCACATATCACATATTTGTTTTTTCAACCTACCTCTCCGTCTTTTTAACAATAGCAGAAGCAGAATACGTATTGTGCGGTTCATATCTAGAACGAGACTGCTATTTTTTGGTAAAAATTTTTACGTACTTTAGTGAAGAATGTATCGAAATTTTACAAGGCACGCTGACGTAAACCACAGATCACAGACGTGAACAATGAGGTGTCATGACGTGCATTTTTAGGATACGGTAACGTAAATTGGTATGTTATGACACCACACCGTGAGACGATTGACGACGTCGTGACGTGGAGATGTGGACAGGCTCTTAACCGTGGACGTGGAAGCGCGCATCGACGCGCACACACGGGGGCAGCTCATGTTCGCTGCGGTTAAGCCGGTCCCACACGATGTGGCGAATACCTTCCAACGTTGGACATATCGGCATTTTCCACATCGTGTGGGCGTGAGTTGGCGAACTGCATGTGTCTAACGTTGGCCGCATGGCAAGTTAGGGCTCTTGTCGCCGTCTTTTTTACTTTCCATACCGATAGGTGAGGGGAGTATTGTGATCGGGAAATTTTTCGATTTTGAGACTTTTGGGGGGTTTTATGATATCTACATAACAAAAATCCACGTCACTCATTTCCGTCGGTCTGTCTGTCGGTCTGCCTGTCGGTCTGTCTGTCAGTCTGTCTGTCGGTCTATCTGTCGGTCTGTCTGTCGGTCTGTCGGTCTGTCGGTCTGTCGGTCTGTCGGTCTGTCGGTCTGTCGGTCTGTCGGTCTGTCGGTCTGTCGGTCTGTCGGTCTGTCGGTCTGTCGGTCTGTCGGTCTGTCGGTCTGTCGGTCTGTCGGTCTGTCGGTCTGTCGGTCTGTCGGTCTGTCGGCCTGTCGGTCTGTCGGTCTGTCGGTCTGTCGGTCTGTCGTCGGTCTGTCGGTCTGTCGTCGGTCTGTCGGTCTGTCGTCGGTCTGTCGGTCTGTCGGTCTGTCGGTCTGTCGTCGGTCTGTCGGTCTGTCGGTCTGTCGGTCTGTCGGTCTGTCGGTCTGTCGGTCTGTCGGTCTGTCGGTCTGTCGGTCTGTCGGTCTGTCGGTCTGTCGGTCTGTCGGTCTGTCGGTCTGTCGGTCTGTCGGTCTGTCGGTCTGTCGGTCGGTCTGTCTGTACACGTTTTTCTATAGCCACGTAATCTTAGCAACCGCTGCATGGATTGTGATGGAATTTGGGCAGCGATATGCTGTGGGGTCGTAGTAGGTAATGTTCCTATAATATTGAAAATCGGTGCATGGGCGGCGGAGTAATTATCAAAAAACAAAAAAAAAATGCTCAAACTTCGTTTTTAGGCGTTTTAGGGGTTCCAGATCATTTTCTACTTTTTTTGGGGTGGGGGTGAAATTGGGGTGGTTTGGGAGTGAGGGGTTGTAAAATTGAAAAATTTGTTGCTTTCAGAATAGACTGTCCACTGATTTGTGAAGGAAGACCTAGTGACATAAATAACTTTTTTAGGTCCATCCGAACATTGCTTTACGTATTACAGAAACCAAAGGACAGATTTTTTCTGTGTAAACATACGAGTATTGCTTTAGATCGTTCTATATTGTGTAACGAGGAAACGGTTGAATTGATTTTAATGGAATTTTGACACAGTATTACCACCGTGGCGAGGATGTAAGAGCGTATGGTTTTTATAAATCGAGCCAGTGGCAGCGCAGAAATAATAAAAAAACCAAAAACATAAAACCAGCTCAAACTTGGTTTTTAAGCGTTTTAGAGGTTCCTGATCATTTTCTGCGTTTTTTTTGAGTGGGGGGTAAAATTGGGGTGGTTTGGTCTGTAGGGAGTTGAAAATCTGAAAAATTTGTTGTATTCATAATAGGCTGCCCAGTAACCTGTGAAGGAAGCCTAGCGACATAAATCACCTTTTGAGGTCCATCCGAACTAATACCGAAACTAAGGGACTTTTTCTGTATACATACGCGTATTTATTGCATTAGACCGTTTTGTATTTTGTAACGTGGAAACTATTAAATTGATTCTAATGAAATTTTGACACAGTACTACTATACCGTGGTGAGGATGCAAAATGCGTATAGTTGTTAGGAATCGTGTCAGTGGCAGCGTAGCAATAATCAAAAAACTAAAAATATCAAAACGGCTCAAACTTCGTTTTTTGATGTTTTAGGGGTTCCTGATCATTTTCTACCCTTTTTTTGGGTGGGTGATGGAATTGTGTTGGCTTGGGGGGGGGTGGGGGGTTGTAAAACTGAAAAGTCTGTAGTTTTGATAACAGGCTGTCCATTGACCTGTAAAGGAAAGAGATAAGGCATAAGACAATTTGGTTGCAAGGGGATCTCAGACTAAAGCTTCATGCTATGGAAAAATAATAAACTGGCATCACAGTAATGTGTGGGAAGTACTGAGTCAATCAACTTGAATTCATTTTTTTTCTTGTGTTTCTCCACTGCAACACTTATTAAAATAAAGGCGGCAATAGCAATATCTGTATCGCTGATATATTGACGACGATTACTCTCGCGCCACGCACGTAGTGGAAGATTGAATAAAAAATGTTTGATGCAGCACGGAGCAGCCTATTTGGACTTTTCTGGCGCAGTAGTCAAACAATGCGCCCAGGGGACGATCAAACACACGGCGCGGAGCGGCGCGAGGATGCGCATTTGGTGTGGACGTACCTTAAGAACTATTTTTATTCCAGGCTTTTGTTAATTGTTTATTGCATTTTGAGTTTATTGACAAACTACCAGATGCCGCGGTGTGTGAAATCGGCAACCCGGCTGGAATTAGATGCCACATTCCACATTGGAAGATGCTATTGCCCGCATATCGGGCTCTCAAATCAAGGTGTTACCAGAAAATGCCGGAAAAAGAACCGATTGCCACCGGGATTCGAATTCGCGCCTCCGAAATTCTAGTCCGGCGCTCTTACCAGTTGAGCCATGGCGGTCATGTCAATCCAGCCGGTGAAGCGACCCCATGACGCATCGAATTCTCTTCACGCCCACTGACGGCGGAACATTTAAATAAAAGCTTTTTTTTAAGTTTCTTTTTTAATTTATTAGTTTTTAGATGTTCACTCGTTACAGCGATATACTGAGATTACCGCCTTCCTCTAAGTTTACATCCCACAACTAATATGTGCATGTGCGAATACCGTGGCGGATTCACAATTCTGAGAGTGGGGGGTTTTACAAACTTTCTTCCAGCGTTTTATCCAGTGTCGTATACAAGCAAAACTCTTGGAAGGGAAAGGCTTTTTCTGTTTATTCTAACCAAACGGTTTTTAGGGGCGAGATAGTATCTCATTTGTAACGATGTTTTTTGTTCGCATCGTATCGCCCTCCAAAACGTCTAAGTAATGTTACATGGTGTGAAATGTAGCGGCCTAGTGGGTCGGACACCTCACTCCATATTTTTTTATATATTAACACATTATGTATTTATGTGGGTCTCCTGAATTCTGCACGGCGTTAAATGCAAAAGAAGAGAGTGACCTTCTACTACCCGTATAATCATGGCCTGAACGCGTCCCATCGTGCTTTGTCACATCGCGGGTCACATGATAAATCGAGTTATGGATTATGGACTTCCTTAACAATCATAAAGTAACGGCTACTCTGTCGTTATATTTTCGCAAAACGATACGTAGGTACCGCTACAATAAAATAACAGCATACATTATTCCATCGAGCTTCACTGTCCCATTAACAAGAACTACATTACTTGAAGATAAGCTTTATTGACTGTTCCGCCACCTCTGTGACCTTTATTAAAGTACAGATAATAAACAATTTTGAAGAAACAAATAACACAGAATATTGCATTGGCGTTGTTGATAAATCCAAAATGAGAGTCAGTATCCTAGTATTACGATACTGTCTGTCTTATGATATATTGAAGCACATCCATCCATACCGAGTCACAGTAAACTGAAGAACTAGAAATACAATCATTAATTAAATTAATATAATTATAATTCTAAAAAGAAGAATTAGTTGCGTGAAGATAATCAAACAGAAAAAAACAAATAGCTGGCTAAGCACGCAAAAGGGAAACAACGATAGTTGCCGACACGTGTTTCGGACTTATTGGACCTCATCAGGGCAGCGTAATCTATCGTTGTTTCCCTTTTCGTGCTTAGCCAGCTATTTGTTTTTTTCTGTATAATTATAATATTCAAAGGTGAAATCCGAAAACTGAGAAAAAAAGGAATGAGATTTATGATATGCGGCAGGACCAAAGACAATCATAAACGAGTCCATTTGCCATAATTAGTTTATAAAATATACAACAGGTCAATTATGGGTGAACCTTCCATGTTGACGAATGCACCCTTTTAGCGTTCGCGGCATGCCTATAATCTGGTTGTTAATAAGCTATAGAGGCACAGCCTCTCAAAAGCTGCCCTCACAGCATGTTTCAGGTCATTCAGCAACGTGGTCGGATGATTTTGTAAATCGCGAATGTAGCGGCGCATCTAATCCCATAGTTCTTCAGTTGGCGACAAACGGATTATCGTGGAGCCAGGGGTGCACGCTGACCTCAGCTTCCTGTAGGAGCCTTGTAATATGAGGACGCGCATTATCTTGGAAGCCCTCTTCGATACCTCGGACATATGAAATGGCAACAGTTTCTGACACCTCATTCACATAACAATGGGCCGTGATTGCACCACAAATCGTAAAGGTAACTTTCTATTAAATGCAATGGCACCCAAAACCTGCAAACCAATAGGATGGTATACATGGCTCTCAACAGGAGATCACGTCGTTCACCCCGTTGTCGTCTAACGCGTTGGCGCCTGTCTTGTGCCCCCAGATAAAACCTGGACTCGTCGAAGAAGGCCGCCTAATATACTCAGCTGGTTATTCTCAGTGTTTTTGGAACCAAAATTTAAGGGAGTGGCATAGGCGTAGTTAAGTTCCTAAATCTGGGGGGGCTTAAGTCCCTGGATATGGGGGGCTCAAGTTCCCGCCCTAGATATGAAGATTTAACAGAACGCCTATGGTGAGTGGAAGCACTAGATGCGAACGATATGATATGAAGCCCATTTCGCGCAATCTGTGGTACATCTTGCGGATTTGAAGGGACCTTCCTATCCTATAGCTGCATACCAAACAACTGCAACGGCTCGAGTGGATCGCGTTCTGTCTCGAAGTGCGCTAGTCGTAGATCACGATCTTGCCGGTCTGTAGTCTGTAGTCTTCGTGCTCCAGAATCTCTGATTCGCTGCATTCGCCCTTCTTCGATCCATGGATCCTTGCGCGCCATGGTGCTATAAAACTGTAGTCACTCTACGCCCAATGGTTACAGCAATTGCTCTGAAAGAAGCACCACCTTCTCGTTGGCCTACAGTCCAACCCTGTCCAAAGGGGGTTAACTGCATAAATTGGGGCAGACGTCTTCTAGGGGACATCTGCACATTATCTATACCAACTACTCTCATCACATTTGCAACAGATATCACAGTTTTTGAATAGATAAAAATCCATGCGTTGTTTTTACTTGTATAGAGATTTTTGGAGGTGCCAAGGAGGTGAATAGTATCTGAATGAACAAAAAGTATTAGAGTAGAGAGTGTACCAAGCTGTTCACAAATGTTTAATGTGAATATCCTTTTCATCTAGGTGTTCGGATTTCATTTTCGAGTGGTATATGTCGGTGAAGCACGATGAGAGCAGAGAGGCAGTCACAGGATAGGCTTTAGAAATTATAATCTACCCTATACCTGTGATCTGAAATCATTACAATATTTTCCTCGTCTATGGAAAACACGAAGAGCTTATTAAATTTGTCCGTTGTCCCTCGGTACAAATTTCTCATTTCGCAAGAAGCGTTCCGGGACAACTGAAGGATCAAGGATCTCATCTAGTGGAACAATTTGGTGAACTTGATTATCCTGGGTCTCTTAATGGTCCGTGAGTTCCTCTGTCGGAAGCGTTAGGTGGGTGAGTCTAGTTGGCGTGGCAGCTAGGGATGGAAATAAGAAGTAGCAGTTATAGAAACATCGATGTTTAAAAAGAACACCGATTGAAATAGTAACAGTATTTCTACATCGTTGGCTGAACACTGATGAGTCAGTTTGTCTGGGAACCTATATGGCTATATATCTCTCTGTTTCAGAACTACACGATTGGATAAAAGTGAAGCAATCTTTATAATAAAAGACACATTTAAATATTTAAAATAGAACGAACTACTCTGGAAATTAAAATTTATTTAGTACAAGGGGACATAGTGGCCTACTATCATAGGTGAATTAGAATTACTACTAATTATTCGGCAAGTTAGTACGCAACAATTTATCCGGACAATACGCTTGGTTAATGCAACAAAAGTACAGCAACTTTCAAAAAAGCGACTTTTTACTTCAGTCAACAACTTTAATGTCACAAATACAGTTGAATGTTTATAACAATATGAAGTCCTTATTATTGAATAGGGTATCCATTGTTGGCTATAATCTTCTGAGAGCGACGCGTCATTGGAGAACCTAGATTTTGGATAGTAACACTCGCCATATTCGTCTATATTTCATTAGTCTTATCAATTAAGAATTGTTTATATACTACTGCGCCCGACGTCTTCACAAAGGTTCTCAATAGGGTGAAGTCTGGTGATTGTGCTGGGCACTGAAGAACCTGGATATTGCTCTCCTGAAACCACTCCTGAAAAAGGCGAGAAGAATGTTTCAGGTCGTTGTCCTGTTGGAGTACAAATACCAGAGACATCTCTCGCTCAACAAACAGAAGCTTGGCATCTTGCAGTATGTCTGTCTCTGCAGACGAAACGATCCATGGTACCGTCTACAAAATGTCATGGATCTACTACTCTACTCCATTAAAAACAATCCCGTATAAATAATGCACTACCCTGTCCATGCTTTATGGTTGGCATAACGTACTTTGGGAAATATATTTTAATAACCAGAGGCCAGGCCTAACACATTTTGTAACGAATTTCGTTGCTAAATAATACTTTCTCTACTCAGTGGCGTAAACTTCAAACTCGGTACCCCCCCCCCCCCCCCGCGAGACTCTTCCCGGGCCCCCCTCAGGAAATTTTCTGAGGCTTCTTTTATCATATTATGTACCTATATATACAGGGTGAGTCCTGGGTTTTAACTTGGTATACAAGTTTTTAAAATAAACAACTTTTTCAAATAAGTTTTTCCCGAAAACTGATAAATAAGCAAGATACAGAACAAAAAATAAGTCTAGACTTTTGTATTAAGACGTACCTACTCTGTTTATGTTTAGGTGGGTTTTTGCTTGAACTTTTGTCTTATCGTCTGGCATTTGTACCTGTCAATTAGTCTACTAGTCAGTTTATAGTAGTTAGTTCTAAATATGTAAATCCTAAAGGCTGCGTTCATAATAATGTGCCACTTTAGGCGTTTACTAATTTAAAATTAACAAAGATAAACAGAAAGTGACTAGTGCACTATCTGACAGGTGCAATGCCTAATCAATAATACAAAAATCTAAGCAAAAAACCAAACATAACACTCATAACAGAGTAGGTATTCCTTTATACCCAAGCCCATATTTACTTTTTTCTGTATCTCGGTTATTTTTCAGAATTCTGAAAATAGTTATTTGAAAAAGTAGTTTATTTCATCGTATGTATTAAAGAGAAAATCTTGGGGTTGTGGCCAACATTTTGAAAAACAATACGTGTCACTGCATGTATTATGTGCTAAAACTGTGAAGCTTTCGGCAATGCTTATTGCCATCTTTAGGACTTCGAGTATCGTTGAGGTTTGCTCGCAAAAAAGCAACGTGCACAGACTCTCAAATGCAATTCTCAAACAAATTAAACTTCAAAAAAATGTTTGGATAATTTAGCTCCGTGTCCTCCACAACAAAGGTCATACAAATAACCAACACATTGGTGTAAAACAAAAACTAAACAACGACCTTTGGTTCACCCGAAAAATTACAAAATTCGAGGTTTGAAACACACACATTTTTTGATTTTTTTTTAAAGGTTGTTGTTCAGTTTGTATTTTACACCTTTGTGTCGGTTATTTGTGTGACCTGTGTTGTGGAGGACACCGAGTTAAATTAGCCAAAAAGTTTTAGACTTATTGTGTCTTACCGCATTTTTCCATTTACTGCGAATACTGTGTCAATTTTTAGGGTTTAGCTTGGAACGCAAATGCAAATGGGTCGTAGGTTGAAATATTATTTGTAAAACATACTAACATACGAGGTAAGTGATCTTTTGATATAGTGCTCTTTATTGCACAAACGATGGAGCTTGAGAACCCTGGGCCTCCAAGACTACGGGGCCACCAAGACCAGGGGCCCCCTGCGGCTGCGGGTCCTGCGGGCCCTTACTTACCCCACTGTCTCTACTCTTGCACGATTCAATTCAAATAACATTGAGCAAATTCTATCCTGGCACAGCGATTCCTTTCGGATATCATCGGTTTCTTGGCTGGGCGAACAGCTCTTGCACTTACTTCCAGATCTGGAATTTCAATTAACCTTGGTGCACAACCACGGATCTCTTTGAGAAGTTCTTTTGATTCTTCTATCCATACAACATTTAGCTTTTCTTGGTCTTCCTGACTTTCGATTTTTTTTTACATGTTCTCTTTCATTATAACGTGAAATCATTTTTGATATACTATCTTTGAACAAGCTAAACGTTTGGAAACCGCATTTTGCAAGGTCCAGTTCTGAAAACCATTTTTTTATACCTCAGTCCCCAGTACAGCTTCGTTTTCCTTTTGGCCTACTTATTGCTGCACATAGGACCTGTTAAGCTTAATTCGTCTGTAAAATGTAATTTTTGAACTTGCCTTTCTCGTAAATGTTCCTGTTCCTTTAGACTAAACCAGAGCGTTGCTTTACTTTTGTCGCACCAAAGAAGTGTACTGCTGAAATACATTATTACAGACTAACTTATTCGAGACTTGGTAATTCTAATTTCAACCATAACAGCAGCCTACTGTGACCTCTTAAGCTACACGAATTTTGATTTTTCTAATTGACCGTTTAATTGTTGAAGTATAGATATTTGATTTGATCGTGAAAGTTGCTTCACTTTCGTCCGATAGTGTATATGCCATAGAAACGTGTGTGTGCCAATTGATCGCAAAACGCCAATTAAAGCAAATATAGGTATCTTATATTATCAAATGAATATATTTCTCAAATGTTAAAAAATGCTTGCCTCACTTATGGTTTTGTCCTTAGCAATTGTAGAAATTTTAATAATTTGTTAGCTTTAAGATCTTTATACTTGGGGTTAATAAGGCCGAAACTGAAGCGTGGGTCTCTCGTATAGATATGTATAAACAATATAACGAGGATATAGATAAAGCTCAAAAAAAGGTTTTTAAACTCATGTTTTATACAATGGATGGGATAAGTTCCCCTAAAGGGGTTCAAACTTATAAGCTTTCTAGGTTTGATCTATAACCTCTAGAGCAGTGCCGAAATCAAGCATCAGTATTAATTCTGCATAGCAAAACTGTCTGTCGACAGAAATTGCTTTTGAAATTCAGTTTATTTTTCAGTTTCTGGACCCACAGCTCTCGATACGTCATGATGTTACTTTCTACTGTCAAATAGCTCAAACAAACATACTGTGTAAGGCATCAGATAGTATGATGTGTGAAAATGCTAACGGAAAATCTGAATGTACGAAATATTCAATTGAGGTTTTGAATAAAGAAAAAAATATATTTTTTTTGTGATAAATCGAAAGATCATATATAAGTTTTATAACAAAACCGTTTTTGTTTTCTTTTTTTTCGCAATAATTCAAAAGTTATATCAAAATAAAAATGGGTTTTTGAATCGAGTACCGAAAACACGCCGACGCCTCCCGAACCCGTGTGACGTAATGATGGTGGTTAAGATGCTCCTTTGACCAACGACATCCTACATCGATACTAGATTCTAGATTCCCAGCCAAACGTGAAAATACTTGCTAGTAACTAGTGTATATTTGTTGCAATATAGCCGATGAATGAAGTTTGCAGCTCAGGACGACCTCTACGATCGAAATAAATATCTTTTTGAATGTTTGAAATCAGATTACAGATTCCAGTAAGTAAGTAAGTATATATAGTCAAATATGTCTTATTGAAACTATCTGGTGCATGTTCGGCTAGCCTAGTGGTTCGAGTATTGGCTAATGGATCCGTTGGTGTGGGTTCAAAGCTCAGCCTGTCCACTTTTTTTTTTATTTTTTTTTATCAAATAATTAATTCATGTGCTTTTTGCACTTGTTATGTACATTTTTTTTACGATCAACATAAATATGTTTTTGAAACACATTCTATCAGACATATTACTTGCACTGCATAGTGCAAAATCTAAGTACAGGGCGCAGTGGACAATTCAAAAAATCAGTTCAAATGGTGTTTGTCCGTCAATATCAACCGCCAATATTTTTTTTAAATGTAATAGTTGGTTAATAAAACAAAATCCATTCATTTTTTAAGTTTTTAATATAAACATAAAATAAAACTCGTAATCACAACAGTCTTCTGTTTATCACTTGGTATTTTTATTTATTTAACTTTGAGCAACGAAGCTTAATAATTAAATTTTCATAAAAATTTAACAAACAAAAATATATAAACGCAATGCAAACAAACAAAACTTATTCTTCTATGAGTTTCAATATTATAATTATCTTTACTGTACGTAGATGCTTTTCTGTTAAAATATTTGTTAGTAATTTCATCTTATATGAAATGAATCCAATTTTTTTTAATAAATTATTAATATGTACATCCCAACGTAAGTGTGAGTCTAAATATATTCCTAGATACTTTATACTTTTTTCTATGTTCGGGACTGAAAAATATAGTTTTATTTTTGTTTACTTGAAGTGCTAGCTCTTATGTAAAATAATTATACTTATAGTTTATTTATCGTATAAGTATTTATTATCAATAATAATATTAAATAATAAAATAATTATTTTAAGTTTTGGTCAAGAAGATAATTATAACATTGAAACTCATAGAAAAATAAGTTTTGTTTGTTTGCATTGCATTTTTATATTTTTATTTGTTAAATTTTTATGAAAATTTAATTATTAAGCTTCATTGCTCAAAGTTAAATAAATAAAGATACCAAGTGATAAACAGAAGACCGTTGTGATTACGAGTTTGACTTACTTTATGTTTATATTAAAAACTTAAAATATGTATGAATTTTGTTTTGTTAACCAACTATTACATTTAAAAAAAATATTGGCGGTTGATATTGACGGACAAACACCATTTGAACTGATTTTTTGAATTGTCCACCGCGTCCTGTACTTAGCTTTTGCACTATGCAGTGCAAGTAATATGTCTGATAGAATTTGTTTCAAAAATATATTTATGTTGATCGTAGAAAAAAATGTACATAACAAGTGCAAAAAGCACATGAATGAATTATTTGATAAAAAAAAAATAAAAAAAAATTGGACAGGCTGAGTTTTGAACCCAGACCAACGGATCCATTAGCCAACACTCTAACCACTAGGCCAGCCGAACATGCACCAGATAGTTCCAATAAGACATATTTGATTAGGTACTTACTTACTGGAATCTGTAATCTGATTTCAAACATTCAAAAAGATATTTATTTCGATCGTAGAGGTCGTCCTGAGCTGCAAACTTCATTCATCGGCTATATTGCAACAAATATACACTAGTTACTAGCAAGTATTTTCACGTTTGGCTGGGAATCTAGAATCTAGTATCGATGTAGGATGTCGTTGGTCAAAGGAGCATCTTAACCGCCATCATTACGTCACACGGGTTCGGGAGCCGTCGGCGTGTTTTCGGTACTCGATTCAAAAACCCATTTTTATTTTGATATAACTTTTGAATTATTGCAAAAAAAAGAAAACAAAAACAGTTTTATTATAAAACTTATATATGATCTCTCGATTTATGACAAAAAAAAAATTGATTCAAAACCTCAATTGTAGCTTCGCTGAAATGAACGTAGAAAGCGATTCTCAGCCCAGTTTTTTTAGTAGAAGAGTTTTCTTCGGATTTTGGGATAAAGTACTGCAAGAGGTCAAATATTTGTCTGACTCTGACTGCACCTGGTATATCAATTAAACAATTTATGTAAGCATAAATATTCATATTTTTCTCACACTGGCTTCAGTTGACAGCAGCAGATACCAAATATCAGGTGTATTGACAAACGGCATCTGTGATTATTTTTATCCATCTTCTGGAATGTTTTCGTTTTTGTTTTTTACTCAAAGGGTTATGTGATTCCTTGTTGTTATAGGGGTATTCTTGATAGCTAAATATGTATGCTTTACAAGTTACTGTATTTCAACCTTTTAATGATATGGAATGAAAAATTGGAGTATATTTTTGATTTTTTATATTTTTATGCAACTGATTAATAGTTCAATGTACCGGCTTTCCATTTTTGATTCTTTTGGCAGGGCATGTTCAAATCCTTTACATTTTTATCGTGAATTTATGTGTACACATTTTTAAATTGGTTGTTAGACTGTATTGTCAAAGTATGTACTCACTACTTTTGCACTTTATATTTTTACTCATACATTTTTTCCTCTTCATATTAATTTTAGCCCTGAGGAAGGTATAAAATAAACGCCAAAATGTCGGCTCTTTGAGTAAAAAAACTCTTGCAGTACTGCATCCCAAAATCCGAATAAACCTCTTCTACTGAAATGAAGAATTTGTCAGGTGTATGGGTATACTTTCTTCTTTTTTTTTCCTTGTGTTAGGTAGTTAGTTGCTTCATAAATGGCATTTAGCTATTGGGCAATAAATGATTTATTTATCCGCTGCACGTCTGAAGGCGCATATACATATGTATGTGTAACAGAGTCCACTTTATATGATTACTAAGACAACGTACTGGTAATGACGGTAACAGTTCAGTAAATCTTTGGGTAAGAGTAGGAGCTAGCGCTGCCTTCACTGGACCAGAGCCGGTGATTATAGATCGCAACAATACGATTAAGCAGATCAGGAGGGTTAACTCACACTAAGGCCCTAATGCCGAAGCTGACAGAGAAGCTAATAGTTATATTGCCAGGATTAGACTTGTAAAATATTAGAGCTCCTATTGCAAATGATGCCACCAC
Organism: Callosobruchus maculatus; assembly: GCA_951848785.1. Taxonomy (NCBI): domain Eukaryota; kingdom Metazoa; phylum Arthropoda; class Insecta; order Coleoptera; family Chrysomelidae; genus Callosobruchus; species Callosobruchus maculatus. The sequence goes on along the minus strand of CATOUR010000014.1, from coordinate 25,178,255 downwards.
ATGACTTCAATGAGTCTATTAGTCAGACAAGAAATATAATACTACGCCGCTGCTTATTTACAAAACGTTGCAGGAAACTTCTCTATCCGGAATTACAGCAAGTTGGTAGTTTCGTTTGACTTCTGACTTCGAATTATTCACCAGCAGTTATTACGGGATGCATATGAATTTCTTGTTGTATAACTGCAATAATTTGCTGTTTGCTTCTGACTCCACAGTACGTATATAACATGTTTCTACTTGGTTGGTCAAATGACGGAGAGAAAAAACTCATCTTGAGGAGACCAGAAGCGGATCCAGGATTTGGGCGGGAGAGGAGCATATGATAGTAAAAAAAACTTTCAAAATCGAATTTTAAACGTTAAACCTGGATTGTAGTTTGTCAAAAGCTTTTAGTGCAACAGAAAATGAAGGAAAATTTGTGGAGAATATTTACACGCTCATAGAGGTTTATGGGGAAGCGGGGAGCTTTAGCCCCTATATCCCTCTCTGCATCCACTGCTATGGACATATTTACAAGATGTCGGACAGGAAACACACTTAGATCTAGTGAAATGCATTTAAAATATCTGACCGGTTGATTTTAGAACATTTCAGGAACGACTGACTCAGCGCTTCCTACTCTATGGCCATATTTTTTTATCTTGAAAATACCAGAAAGTACGACCCTCAGTCAAAACGATTTGACAAGTCCTCAAATGATTTTGTAAAAACTACTTGTTGCCGAATAGCCGGTTTTGATAGCTGCTTTTTGCACATTTTGTTAACTCAACCACCACCTGAGCTGTTAGTTAGATTAGTTAGAGTTTTATTGCAGCATATCAACACAGATACAAAGGCCACCCTTTAAGCTTAGACCTTGTATTGGCGCAGAATTGTATATTACATTAGATTTTGACCCATCTAGTTTTAAAATGTGCCTTCAATGTAGGTGTTACCTTCATCTGGTTTCCTACAATTCTGGTACTTAAGTATATGGTTTATGATGTACGTTTTTGCTTTTGCCCTAAGCAAATTTCTTCAGATTTATTCTCAGTGACTTGTTTGTGAAAGTAGCAAATTTCTGAAGAAGTCTTTATCCACCAGCCATTCGAACTTTATATCTTGCAACAAAATATGTAATGGAATTTTGTACCACTATCAATAGTGATTCATCAAATTGAACAATTGACTGAAAAGGGTAACCAACATATTCTATACCTATCTATATATAAAGGCGTCGGTTCCAAGAGAAAGAGCATTATTTTCTTGGATCAACTACACTTGTAACTAGAGTAGGAAAACTACACCTGTAAGTCAAGGTTTTAAAGTTCAAATCAATCAAACAAATAGTCAGTCTCCACACGAAATGTGAAATTATGAAGACCAAGTTATGCCGCTAAAACTAATTGTCTGGTACGCTCGCTTGACACCGCAAAGTGGCGCATCTGTAGGTACTGTAGTTTCCTTGTAAACCTATATTCAATTTGTGTATCAAACAAAATATCAGGGTCCACACGAAATTTCGTAAGTTAACTTACGTCAGTTCATCAGCTGCACTACTTGTGTGGTTAGTGAGTGATAGGACAAGTTGGCGTATCTACCGAAGACCTGTATGGACCTGAACCTAGGCGGTTCCGCTGTTCGCTGCACATTGAGTATACACTAGTTGAACGTTGGATGTTATTGCAGTTGGATGGTTGCTCCGAAAATCGTTTGAAATGGATGCGTTAGTAATTTGGGACGATAATACCAAAAATGCAGTTGGTTTAACTGAACTAAAGTGTGACCCAGGTAAGATTGAAATATAAAGGACAATGGTGTTATGGACATGTGTTAGCTATAGAAATTGTGAAGGACTGACGATTTAGCGGAAGAAATACTGTTCGGTGAACTATTTAAGAAGAATGAAGGGGACGAAGAATATGATATACCACTGTCTAATTTTGTTAAAAAGGCGGTGGAAAAGTAGGACAAAGAAGATGATATGCCACTGTCTAATTTTGTTAAAATAGCGGTACATACTCCTTCAGAAGTAAACTGTAATCATAATGACACATCTGAGGCATCTGAGATATAGAATAGAATAGAATAACTCTATTCGTCCGTTAACCATCTGTCAAATGGATTGGATATGTCAGAAATATTACATAGATATATATAATATAATATAGATACACACATAATGTATAAAGAACACACATAATACATACAAGTATGAACATACATAAAAATTTGTAAAAGACAGTTATACAACATACAACAAATAAACGATATGCTAACACAGGAGTGCAGAACAGAGACTATACTGTGAGATGGTTTACAAATTCCTTTAAATCGTAAAAACAGTTATTAGTCAATAAAGCTTTTAATTTTCTCTTGAATAAGTGTTCACTTACTGAGTTTTTCAAATCCTGCGGAAGTAAGTTAAAATAATGACATCCAGCCAGAATAGGAGACTTTTTGTAAAAACTGTGAGAATGTTTGCTAATTACAATATTATTTTTATAACGAGTGTTATATGTATGCAAGTCATTGTGCTTAACATACTTATCCTTATTCCTAAATGTGAATAATAATATTTTAAGTAAGTAAATACATGGAATAGTCAAAATTTTATAGTTTCTAAATGCATCTCTACATGAGGCACCAAGGGGTAATTTAAAAATCAATCTCAGTATCCTTTTTTGCAGTACAAAAACCCTTTGCACTCCAACTGCCTGACCCCAGACATTTATGCAGTAAGAAAGGGTTGGATAGCAGTAAGCGTAGTATACGTCCAGCAACGACTCTGTGTTTAGCATGCTACTGAGGTTATTTAATAAGTAATAGCTTTTATTAAGTTTGTTACACACATCGTTAATGTGACAACTCCATGACAAATTACTATCAATTTCAACTCCTAAAAGTTTAGTTCTTTCTGATGCAACTATATTGCGCCCTTGGATACTGGCTTTTGGGTTAAATGGAGATCTTTGTTTACTATGGAATTCTATTAAAACTGTTTTGTCGGGATTGATTATTAATCGGTTTTTCTCACACCATACAGTGAACTCATGAATAACTGTTGTGATTTTTATAAGTAGTTGTTCCATTGATATGTCGCTCAAAACTATAGTGGTATCATCTGCATACAAGAAGGTTTTGGCGAAAAGTGAGAGATGTAGTGGCAGGTCGTTGACAAAAAATAAAAAAATGAGAGGGCCTAGTACGCTTCCCTGAGGTGTTCCCCACTTACAGTCAAAAATGTCTGACACTATACTATCCAATTTGATGAAGAATTTCCGATTAGTTAGAAAAGATATTATCCAGTCATTAAGTGGTCCACGCAAGCCGTACCTTCGAATTTTTTCAGATACAAACTCAGCAGTTTTGCAACGACTCACTAGTTTACGATTCTGACGCAGATCCTGCTTTCGGAGTCTGTAAAGTTCGAGGCTCTAAGGAAGAGGTTTAGAGCCTCTGTTACCGTTGGTCAATATTACTGTATTGCAGTCATTTTATAGAAGATACAGAAAATTGTGATGAACATCAAACGGCTAATAATTTAGACAATAACACAACAGGCAACGAATACAAAGGTCAAACAGTTAGAACTGAAGAGAATACAAATTGTATAATTATTTTGAGAAAACCTTATTTTGCAGGAGGTTTACTTATCTGTTGTTCCTAAAAGACGTTTTCTTTGCTAATTGGACGCTACGGAGCACCGCCTACTACTTTTTCCTTTTTTTTTCCTCGACACTATTGTTTGTTACTTCGTATCTTACTGTTTTGCTGCTTCGGCATTATTGTTTTATGTTTCTCCAATAAAAGCTATCTAAAGAAATTTGTGTCATCGTTTTTTGTAAAAGACTGTTAAACTAGTACGCAAAATATTAAGATGGCTTATCTTACAAGCGATATACCTTTGACTCACATCACGAAGTGGCCCTGCATTTTTTATTTTTTTTACTAAGGATTTTAAAATAATTGTAGATTTAGCTGATGTAGGTCCAGTCATAGTAGGTATTATATAAAAAAATCAAAGACAGTATTAAGTCCATTGGTAAACTACGACAATAAAAGTGGAGTGATTTTTCGTTTTCTGCGTCTCCTGTAAAATTAAACAAATATTAGTTATGTCACTTCGTTTGGAAGCGGACGAAATGTTCAGCAAAAACAACTAAACCACGATTTCTGCAACCCACTGTTCAAATACATAGACTTCAGAAGCATCGACATATAAGATAATTTGTTTTCTTCTAACAACTGGCTTTCATTGTGGATGACAGTGCACAGACCAACCAATCCCATTCTGTCCAATGCTCAAACCTAGAACGCTAAAAAAATATAATTAAAACCAGAATCAACGGTAGTGCCTGGGAAATGTTGTTTATTTCGTATTAACGTCTATTTCCTTTTCACCAAAGAAACAAGTGTTAATGTTGATAGTAATATAAATTTCTTGCCGTATAAGACCCACCAGGCCGTGAAGTTGATTGTCCTATTGTCTTCGGATGTTTCAAGTGAGCGGGCATGCATTTCGGCATTGACATTGACGAAGACACATGCTATGCGTACCACTGATTAGTTGCTTGTAATCAGCGTTAAAATACTGTTATTGTTTTCCTGATGTCGCTATATAGCGACATCAAAGTCTTTACAAAAAGCCCTTTTCTCGCTCGCTCTCTAATAGCACTCTTCCTCAGCAAATTTTGGCAAATTCCAGCTCATAAGGAGCACACAGCTTCGAAGTACAAATCTTCTTAATGCATGAGGTCATCGGTGGACGGATGCATTTGGACATCAGAATTCAATTTTCCTAAAACTTCAAAAATTTCTTACCAACAAAAATTTGAACTTCAGTCTCAGATACACAATGATGAAGTGTTGAAGTCGTGGAGGTATGGACGCTGAAGGCAGCCATTGTAAATAAGATTGAAGCGTTCAAAATGTGCACTCTGCGACGAATGCTGAGAGTGTCCTGGGTCGACCATGTGAGAATTGAGAACAATCTCCAGAGAGCTGGCTTAGCAGAACGAGAACTTTTTGAGGTTATAAGGAAGAGGAAAACAGCTTACCTAGGCCACATAATGCGTGGGGAACGCTATCGCCTCCTGCGTCTAATATTCTTCAGGGTAAGATCGAAGGAGGGAGAAGAGGAGTTGGAAGAAAAAAACTATCATGGCTGAGAGACATCCGTCACTGGACAGGAATAAGCGACTTCCAGGAATTACAGAGGGCTGCAATGAATAGGATGATCTGATGAGAGAAAAGATGAACGCCTACGCAGGAATCTGCATGGCACCCTAAGGAGAAGAAAGAATTAAAGAATAACAGTTATGTTAGCGTCGTGTACGAACTTCGTACATTAAGTATGATATGTTGAAAATATTTTTATTATATAATGCCACAACAGAATGCTCCTCTAAATAAACGAGACGGCAGAGTACAGCACCTCATTGGTGGTGATAGCTTGTTAATTTGGAATTGAAGCAGGCCCATTTTAAAGGACCAGCGCCAAGTGACGATTCTTGTTACGTTTATGTTTAGTAGCCCCGAATAAGATAAAATCAATCTAAAACACGTTATATGTGGGCAAAAATATCCAAAAAGACCAATTGATTTTATTGATATCCTCATTAAAAAACTGTTCACCTATATCAATTTTATGACTTGTTGGTTGATTCCACACTAAAAAACCTTCAGGTCGTTCGATAAATCTACAAAGGTAAGAGAACAAAATACAATTGTTTAAAAAAGTCACTGTAAAGCACAGACCACCTGTCTTCTTCCTGAAACATCGCGTCGTTTATTTAAAGAGTTGTTGGCTTCAATAGCAAACCATAATATTTTACTGTATATCAATAAACGAGGATATACTGCATCACCAATCTAACCTCATTTCCCGCTAGATAACCCTATACACTGATGTTGCGGCCACCTCTAAGTATTTGACAAAACACTGATGATTGACTGAAAAGCTATTTCCTGGCAGAGCTCAGGAAATAGCTTTTTTTTTTCGCTGCGAATTGCGTTTCTAAGTTGGTGCTTCTCATGCCATTAGGGATTCAAACACCCCACAGAAGTGGCCGAAATGTCAGCAAGGGTTTAACTTTCAGCATTTGTGATTTTATTGGTAGTACGATGGATGACCTGATGGAAGGAAAGGTGCCTAGACTGCACAACAATATCCACCATGGATAAACGCAGCACACACTATCGTGGTGGTTTAGGAGGGTAACAAAAGTTTTAGACTTCATACAAAAGACCCTGATAACAGTCTGTTGTAAAAGTTTACATAAATAATTTGAGAATGCTCATATATCTACTTTTTCATCCACTTTGAGAAAGCGATTGCTAACTGTAGTTGTAGAATTATATTTCTTTCAAAAATAAGGCCACGTAAATTTAATCTTGTATGCTACGCATGTTATCTACAAAAAACACTTCATAAAACAATTTAACCCATAACAGTTATTTATGTATCAAGGGCGTAGTAGTAAGTATGGACTGCAACTATTAACATGTGAGGTCCATAAACTGTGTTTAGGTCCGAAATACATAGGTACAAACAAGACTTCCTTGAATTTTATATTTCAGTGGTATATATTATAGTTATATATGTAGTAATCTGCCAAATCATTTATATTTGTTTTACAGAAGTTAAATAAATGAAAATAAGTTCTACTGCAACTAATAACATAGATTATAAAACAATAATCTGGACATCTACGCCCGCGTTACCATAACAACTAAGTATAAAGAAGACGGGAATATAATATGGTCACCATTTTTTACTGTAGTTGGATTTCAAATTACAAGTTTTGCCAGTTTTATACGTTTGTAAGTCACAATATTTTCGATATCATGGAAAGTAGTGACGATGGAATAGTTTCCGGAAAACCACCGTAGATTTTTAAGGCAACGAAAGATGCAAAATTAAGTTTACTACACGCAAAATCGAAGAAAACGTACGACAAGGCCTACGGGTGGAAAAGAAGCCCGAGCTAAGCTAAATGTATCAATAATATGTAGTTTACCCCCTGGTCGTGCATAAAGAGATGGTATGTTGACCCGTAAAGAAATCCTAATTGTAGAACGTTCAATGATAATCCCTCCAAAAAACTTTTCCAGACTACGCCCAAAATATTGTTAACGCTGGCATTTAGGAATATTTTTCGAGTCCTCCATCTCCCAATATTCTCCCTCACTCTGATTCCCGTCACCCACAAGGTATGAATAATCACCTTGAACGTATCAGAAAGCGACAGTTGAGTATTTTTCAATTGTGCTTTGTTTTTATTTATGGTTAGGTACTCTGCAACTTGATCGACACACAAAAATGGTTGCTATCCCAGTCTTGGTAAAACCAATGCATTAGAATTTCAGACGTGGTTTCCAAATGAAAGAGTAGACAAGTACTGTAATATATTTGAAACCCTTAGATAGTTTTTGGAAATTGTACTATCAACTTGGTTTGGAAACCTTCACAGGCATTGCCACTAGATGCAACCTGCGTCTGATTTACGCAATGCAGAATAATATCAGCGCCAAAATCCTACAAGGCAATAGGATATGCGCATATCGGGTGTTTCCTCATACTTCGCCGCTCCTCTAATAGGATAGAAAGAAGTTTTTATATGAAAGCTCTATAGTTTTTCTTGACATTCAGAATTTGACAAGAAAAAAAAAGAAATAAAAATAGTTTTTTTTGTACAAATTTCTATTTTTTTTAAATGGGACAATCTGTATATTATATTACGGAAAGAAATATATTTTTTCTCTTGTTTTCAAAAATATAGGGTTCATTCACCTTATTTTGAAAGGTTTTCAAAATATATAGCTTCATAGTTTCTAAGATGTCGAAGTAAACCTCAACCTACTATAGGCATGGCGGCCGAAAAACAATAATTGAATGCGCTAATGTTTTGTATGGTTTTGACATTTTGCTTGGTAAAAAGCATCGATTTGTTTACAAGTGCAAATAACTTTATTGTAAAAAATGCCGTTACATTATTATAACGAAAATCAAAAAATAAGAATTTTACGTTTAAAAGAAATAATAAAAATATATCTCAAGCAAGAAGAGAGTACAGGGCATTAATTGACGAACCGGTGCGTCAAGAAGCACGTAAACAGAAAGAAGTTTTGCTTTCATTATAATAACATAACGACATTTTTTACAATAAAACTGGACGTTATTTGCACTTGTAAACGAAGTGATGCTTTGTACCTCTGCAAAATGTCTGAATGACACAAAAATTACCGCATTCAATTCTTTTTCGGTCGCCATGGCTATAGTGGATTGGGGTTCATTTCCATATTTTAGAAACTTTGAAGTCAAATATTTTAAAAACTTTCCGAAAATAAGGTGAATGAACCATATATTTTTGAAAACATAAAATATACTTCTTGCCCCGATTTAAAAAAAGAAACAGGATTTTTCATTATTGTTTCTTTTTGTTCGTATCAGATTCTAAATGACAAGAGAAAACTATAAAACTTTCATACAAAAACTTTTTACTATCTCTTGAGATAAAACAGATAGGAGGGGTGGCGATGTATGAAGAAACACCCGGTACAAACACAGATGTTCCATTGTTCCAGTTGTCCCAAATGTTTAAAAACGGGATACAGATATTTTTATTTTGTTTGGCTTCTATACCGTCATTATGTCCGAAAGAGCATGAGGAACTGATACTAACCACTGCTTGAGTTACAGAAGGTCCAAATTTTACTGAAGGCATAACAGGCAATATACTCCCAATCGACAAACTTATCAAAGAAAATAAGAGTAAGGTAGGTCAGGTGGTATCGAATTTTATCGTTCTAGCTTTGGCAGCTTTGGAGATTTAAGCATTCCAATACTTTTTACTAACTCGGTAAAAAACAAAGCTCTCCCTCTCTCTTGGGGGACACACCACGGTATTCCAAGCAGAGATATATGCGATTTTAGCTTATGCCTTTCGTATTCACGAAATTCAGAGGCCCAGCAGGCGGACCACCATCTGTCCTGATAGCCAGGCAGCATTAAAAGCATTGAGTGCTTGTAGGTTTACATGTAGAAAGGTCTTGGATGACATCAGGTGTCACTTATGTGGATGGCGAGGCATGTGGAGTTTGCGGTAATAAACTGGCGGGCGCGCTCTCAAGGCGAGGGTCCAGGAATTATTTCCTGGGTCCTGAGCCGGCTGTGGCACTAGCAGCAGGTACTATTAGAAGGAAAACAGAAGTGTGATTGTAAAATCAGCATCTTATGAGATGGAGAGAAATCTGTGGACATCTCCGTCAAACTACCGGACTTGTTTTAGGACCTCTGGCCAATCTGGGGAGGAAGAGTCCTCGGCACACATTCTATGTCGCTGTGAAGCCTTTGGGTATCACAAGCAGACCATACTAGGTTAAAGAGTTCTTGAACCATAGGCTATATGATGGGCAGGACCCAAGACCATCCTCACCTTTGCGATAAGGACTGGACTTGAGAACTAGGTTAAGGAGAGGTGCATATAGGCCTATACACTGGTGATTCTGGTCACTAGAAAGCGAAAGCGTCTGTACCTCTTTCATTTACTGAACCTGGTATAGTCTAGCCTCTAATCGTTATATTCAACAATCAACAGTTCGAATACAGAACATAGCTTCTTCTCGGTTATAAAAAGACCAAATGATTTGTGGGCATTTTCAATCTGTTCGAAGTACTTCCGCTTTTTTGATACCCGGAAATAATGAACGGGCAATCGAGGAAGTTTCCGGTCGCCACTCACCACCAACTAATCAAGGCTAAGTGCTGGGAAAGTAGCCCAGCAAAACTTCCGCACACATTATTCATACAGCCGAACTTCAACTGAGAACAGTTTCTGTTGCGGACGAAGACAGGAAGTTTCAAGTTTTTCCGCAGTCGCCGGGATGCAACTTTTTAATTTCGTGATAAATGCTAACGAGAAACTCCGTCCGTTACTGCTGTTGGATTCCTCAGAGGTTCGGTGAGACCGTTTCTGTCTTTTTGGAGAAGCAGACAGGAAAGAGAAGGAGTTGGATGCATGATACCCTCTGTGATAAAACCTACAGGGGTGGTCAATTCAGTAATCCTGAAAACGTTATCAAATCCTTTCTTAATAAGACAGATTTATTAGTGGTTTTAGGCTGTTCGGCCAGCGTTAATAAGCTCCGCCGCCTTGACGAGTCGGAGAACAGGTAATAGCAACGCCAACGTCGGCTGTGGTAACAGCTTTGGAGGATGGGGTTCAATCGTGTAGGTAAAACCTCAAATAATTAAGAACTGCTAAACTTTTGGACAATGGTCACGAAAGCTTTATATAGTACATGTATTGGGAGTGCCCTATAAATCGAAAAAGATCCAGTGGTGGTATAGGGTCCAACCCATATTCTCCTCGGAAGAAAATGTGTAATAATGTTCTTAAATAAGAAAATTCGTCGTTTAACCTTGGTTTGTATTTTCGTAAGTATAATAATAAACGTCTTTATTGGACTTGGAAATAAGGGATCATTCTGCGGGGCCAGATTTAGGACATGCTAATCTTACATCTAATCCTGTATTCATGTTGTATTCCGTTAGATTGTAATATTTAAATTTTTACTCTTATTATTTACGACTGGTCAGTGGTCACATATCATACGTTCGTGATCAAAAGACAATAAAGATTTAATTTCAGATTGTGTGAACTACAATATTTGTTGATATTATCGACATTTTCATTCAGGGATATTTCTCTGCCTTGTTGGTTATCAAAAACTGGGAGTAACTGTGCATGAAGCTATCTTACAGATATGCATGATGAATAATAAGGGTCCCAACACTGACCGCTGCGGTACTCCCGACTTTGTTATATTCTCTGAGGACAGTTTGCAATTTATACTAACTTTTTGCGTCCCCTTCATATATGAGCCAACGAAGTTGCAAGCAACTTCATCGAATCCATAGTAGTAGCATTTGGCAACCACTAACTTGTGGTTAAGCGTATCAAACGCTTTAATGAAAAGTATCAGCAAGTTTATGCATTTTTTGTCCAAACAAGATCTAATACTATCGCTGAGATATGTCAATGCAGAATAGGTACATATGGAAAACATGTGTCCTTTTAAGTAAATTTGGTACCTATGCTATTGATATAAATTTCATCACAATTCTTCAATAGGAATAAGCAATAACTTTTTTATGTTTTGCCTATTTCAAAGTGGTTTCGGTCAGATTTTTTCGAGCTCGCCAAATCAACAAAAGTCGTATCCGCATATACTATATATACTAAGTTCAGTCAAAAGCCTTATCCGGTATGTTTATTTATGAATATTTACAGCCAGATTTTTTTCAGATGCAAACATTTTAATGAAATTGCAAGTCATTATTTATAGCTACTGTAAATTCCATCAGAACTTCTCTGATAGGGGCATATATAATATTTTAATGTCATTTCATCCATTTGAATATATTTCTGCGAAAGATATGTTCGATCTCAATTTTTCTCATCGACCACAAAATTTGCTATACTGCTACTTTAATTAGAATTAAGCAGGTGTGCAATAATCAATGGAATTTTGTTTATCTTTGCTGTATCGTTGTTTGTGAATTATATCAGAAGTCCCGATAGCTATCAAGATATCAATGAAATTTATTTATTTGAAAATTTCCTTGGTCGTATTCTTTAGGATGCGCCAACTTCTTCTGAAGGAACATACCATATTTTTGTAAATTCTCTCGGTATCCTCCAAAAATGAATGATATTTAAGAAACAGAAATATAATAAGATACTTGGTCTTTATTACAGGGTTTGATCAAGGTGAGCTGTTATCATATTTGATTATATTTGGCGTATCTCAGTAGTTATGTGGACATTTTCTTGGTGCATCATTTTGTATTAATACTGAGGATTTTAGAATTCCCCCATGGATAGGGAATACTAATATCTTGTTTGTTTGAATATATTATGTTATAATATTTTTTTTCTGAAAGAGCCTGTTATCGTTGCCAGATACTGTACATTTTACAGCATCGTAGTTTTAGCTGAGCAAATAGCTGAGTTTTACAGTATTTGTTAGACATAATTGTATACTAGAATGCTCTAGCCCTAGACTTTCATAAATAGTTTACGTAAGTGCTCCCTTAGTGTGCTTAGTGTGCTTTCCATCATAGTCACAATGTCTTAACAGACATGTTGTTGTTGTACAATGCATTAAGTCGGAGCTAGAGTATTGCCGACACGAATATGATCAATAGTTTTGAGAACTGTAGTTCGCCATCGTTCGCGATTTACTTTCAGTTTAGTGGCGCTCTTGATACTCATATCCAACAACTGTTTCGTCCATCGTTTCGTCGTATCCACCCAGCGTGTAGGGGGACGGCCACGGCGCTACCCACTCGCGGCATGATCCTGAACTACAAGTTTCTCCATACAATGTCGGCTACACACGTTCCGGCAGGCCTGTTAGTTCAAACTGAACGGTCTGCCTGAAGACCGGTCGCCTCGCCCCCACACGTGCCGGCAGGCCTGTCAGTTCGAACTGAACAAGGCCGCCTAAAGACCGGTCGCCTCTGATTGGCTGACGGCCCTCCACACGTTCAGGCGAATGTGAAATATATCAGCTGCTACGTTTCCACGGGCTTTTAAAACATTTTGTCTGTAATTTCTCGATATCTGGCAAGATATACCTGATAGAAGAAAATGTCAAGTACAAAGGTTATTTGGTTACTTAAGACGCATATCCTAAAAATATTTTGAAATATATAGGGTGTTGCGGGAAAGTATTGTATAGTGATCAACTTGTTTGTTATATATAGTACTATAACCTTTTTTAAATTCTTCTAGTTTCCATCATTGATTTCTATTCAACCCTAAAATATTTTTGGGATCCGTTGCGACGTTGCCAAGTTATTATTTATTTTCTATTAATTTCCGGATTTGCAAGGTTGCAAGTAATACGTCCAAATTGATATATTCCTTCACCTTTTCTCAATATTATTATACAGCGAGTTACCTGAATATTAAATGAATGTTATTTTTGATGTTATCAGCAATGTGCATCTACAGGATGGTTTTGGCAGAATTTTACATTACGGCAATTTGATGGTCATTCTACTTTGTTTTTTTAAATGTAACAATGTATGTTTTATTTTAAATCAAAATACCCACGAATAACCTATCTCGCCTTGTAATATTTTTTTCGTGTTTGTGACGTTGCCAAGTTATAAATTATTTTTCCAAATTTTCAAACAAATATCTTTTACGTAACTCATCATAATTTTGTTATTTTCAATAGAATCCTCTACTTATCTTTATTGCAATGAATTGCGTATGTCGAATTTAGTAAAGTCTCACAATTTCAAAATTTTGATTCTATTAATTACCGAGATACGGCAACACTGCTTTTTCAGTAAACAGTACCGGAACGCTTGAATATTTCCAAAACTGCCACAGCTGGAGCGCTGAAATTCAATACGTAGGGGTTTTTGAACATACAGAATTCAAAAATGCTAACATCGGCGTCGTCAGATTTTCCAATTTTACGTTTCACGTCATTACTTTGAATGAAATGCCCTATTTATGAAGTCTAACGTAAAAGTGGTAAATCTGACAACACTGATGCTAGCATTTTTGAATTTTGCTGTAGAAAAACTCTTCGATATTGATAATTTTCGCTTCAACGGTGGCAGTTTTGGATATTCAAGTGTTCCGGTACTTTTTACTGAAAAAGTGGTGTTGCCGTATCTCAGTAATCAATAGAAACAAAATTTTGAAGTTATGAAATCCTACTAAATTCGACATGCGCAATTCATTGCAATAAAGATAAGTAGAGGATTTTATTGAAAATAACAAAATTATGACGTGCAACGTGAAAGTGGTAAGTCTGGCAACACTGCTGTTATAATTTTTGAATTATGCATGTTAGAAAACCTGCAGATATAGATTTTTCCGTTCCAGCTGAGCAAGTTTTGGAGATATTTAAGCGTTCGTGTACCTTTTACTGATCTGGTACTCAAAATAGGCAGTATGTGTAAGGAAAACGGTTTTATTACTTTAGGAACACCAGTTAAAACTTGTTCACGTCGTAAACCATTACTAGGGAATACTTCTATGTTAAATAAAATATACAGTGTGTTCTATTAATAAAAATCATAGATATTTGTTTGAAAATTTGGTAAAATAATTTGTAACTTGGCAACGTCGCAAACGCGAAGAAAAATATTACAAAGCGAGATAGAGTATTAGTAGATATTTCGATTTAGAATAAAACATACATTTAAAAAACAGAGTAAAATGACCTTAAAATTGCCTTATTTTAAAATTCTGCCAAAAACACCCTGTAGATGCGCATTGCTGATAATATCCAAAATAATATTCACTTAATATTCAAGTAACGCGCTGTATAATATTATTGAGAAAAGTTCAAGAAATATATCAATTTGGACGTATTACTTGCGACCTTGCAAATCCGAAAATTATTAGAAAATAAATTATAACTTATCAACATCGCAGCCAATCCCAAAAATATTTTAGGGTTAAATAGAAATCGATGATGGAAACTAGAAAAATTAAAAAAAGTTATGGTTCCATATAAAAAAATCTATTTGATCACTGCCCTACTTTCCCGTATATTTCAAAATATTTTTATGTTTTTTTATGTTCGTCTTAACCAAATAACTTTTGTATTTGATATTTTCTTCTATCAGGTATATATTGCGAGATATCGAAGAATTACTCACTATATAGTGGAAACAAATTGGATACGTTTTCAAAACGTTTCCTGTTCAAGGTCGATTCGCTATTTTTTGGGATCGTATCGAGATCCAAATGTCGTGGAAACACCAGCTGTCTGTCCCTTTCTTTTTGAATGGACCAATGGTAGTCCGTCAGGTCGGCCGGATGGACGAACATATATGTGATTCTTCTCCGGTCGCCTGATCAGTCGTAACTAACAGGTAGACCGGACCATACACACGCTCAGGCGACCGGACTTCAGGCCGGACGGAGGGACGAACATAATATATATGTGATTCTTCTCCGGTCGCCTGATCAGTCGTAACTGACAGGTAGACCGGACCATACACACGCTCAGGCGACCGGACGTGGGCGGACCATTCAGTTCGAACTGACAGGCCTGCCGGAACGTGTGTAGCCGACATTATCGTTTCTGTGTCCGTCCGTCCGTCCGAAGAATATTAGGATTCTCGTCGACAATTATGGAGAATAGTCTCTTTGGATTACCGATTATCCAGTATGGAAACGTTAGTTCGATGGGCGGTATAAGGAACTGTCAGCATTCTCCTCCATGTCCACATTTCAAAAGCATCTACGCGAGCTCGATCTGCTTTTTTAACAGTTCAAGTTTCCGAGGCACACAAAAATGTGGAGAACACAAGAGACTGAATTAGCGACATTTTTGTATATTTTAGTAGGCTTTGTCATGGCCACACGTGCCTGTTGAATGCGCCGTCGAATCTCATTTTCACAGCTACCCGAATTGTCGATCAAAGAACCGAGATATACAACACTTTGAACTACTTCACAACGGCCTAGTGACTTGCTTTTGCTTTCCACCTTCTTTCAATATTTGTGATTCACAAACTCGTGATGGTTTCTCTTATTCTCTGTGCTCCACTGGCCTATAAAATGAACCATCCCTGAAGAGATCCCTTCTAGAAGGTTTGGGCTACCTTTGTAACATTCTCCAAAGGAGGATAGTTGCCACCATGGCTCAATTCTATAGCGGTTGAGGAAATCTACAAAGTAGGAAAGGAGAAACAAGTAGTCGCGGATGCTTCGCTCTCCATGATAACTTTTAGTTGTTTATGGGGGCTTTGTGAAGGTCAACGTTCACATGCTCAATAAGGCCTGGCAAATTGTTCCAAGACCATAAAGGCGGGATTGTAAGAAGTACTTTCTGGCTCGGGCTAGGCGCATTTCTCCAGCAACTGTTGCAGTTGATAAAGACGTTCATGCCAGATCACGATTACTTCAATCTTGACTCCTATAATCTCGTATGCATGAGTTCGTTACAGGGCTTTATTAGGACCGGTTGCTACTAGAGCGTTTTGTGTTTGACAGAGTGCAATATCCAGGTATCGTCTCCAGATCTGTTGACAGAGAAGCTGTATCTCAGTTCTAATTCAAAGAGATCTGTCTAATGCTATAGAAATGTGCGTGTATAGTACTGTCGTCAGCGAAACTGACAGGCTATAGCACTAGAAAGGAGGTTACTGTTGTGAAGCAAAAGTAATGTCGGCGCAAAGATCGTTCACTGCAGACTCCCGAGTTGGGGTTATGGGAGTAGATATAGTTTATAAAAACTAAAAAAAAACTTTAAGGCACATCGGATTAAAAAGATAAAAGTAATTTTCAAAATAAGCTTAAAAAATGACGAACGAAAGATACCGCCATTAATTGTGAAAAAAGTGTCGGGCGCTTGATTATTATTACCACATAAAGCGCCCACCCTTTTTTCACAATCACACTAATATTCTTGGTTCACTATCGTTTTAAGCTAATTAAAAAAAAATGTCAACCTTCCAGTCCGAGGTTTTTTGAAGCATGTTTCTTAGTTTCATTAAACTATTATTTTTAATTTTTTAGTTACGGTTTCACTTTTTTGAACTGTATGTATTAATACTCTGTGTAATGATGATGAACAATTGTTTTTGATCAATATTCATAGCATAATCACCACTACTGCATGAATGATAATTAAAACTGTCGACCTTTCTGAATAAATTTTACAAAAATGCCAACTCCAAGACAGTTGGATGTCACGCCATTTAAGCTTTCGTCGTTACGCCTCTGTGTGATAATAACAAACTTTGAGGCGTATGTGCCATCTCTCAGTCAGCGGATACAACTGCTGGTCGGACGCATTTGAAGTCGTCAACATCGTTTCGCAACAAAGTTGGAGCGTTCAATGCTCAATACTTGGTGCGACCTCTTAATCTTAAAAGAAGAGAAGCCACAACAGTAATTTCACGTCCTGAGCGTAGTGTTGGTTACTTTCTCTGTAAACCTCCCTGTTTGTTCAAGAGTAAAATATATCGTTTTGCTCCACGTATCTCCGCCTATGGGCTAGCACAGGAGTGGGCGGATGCAAGAGTTACAAGAGCTTTCGTCAAAATTAAAGCTTAATGTACTTTAATTGTTCTTTATAGTGAGAACGCAATTTTTACTCTGTACTTTTTCATAATTCCTAAGCGCCCATTGTGTTTTGTGTAGATGTTTTCCTTGTCTCCTTTTTCCTTCTCCTTTGTGCATCCATGTTTCAAGTACTAAGACTTTCACGTGACACCCTTATCATTCTGAATATTGAAGCAAATAGACTAGAATTGTAATATCTGAAAGTCTATTTATAATCTGATAGCATTTTGTTTTTTCACAGGTTTTACCTCTTGTGCTAAAAGGAGGTAAAAGGTTGGAGTTTTCTATAAATTTTTTGGATATTTACCTTTCAGAAAGTCATGTCACTAGCTTTCGTCACCTGTCTCTGATCTACTCGTTTTTTGTCATTTTTCAGCAGTCATTTTTTATAACGCTTTGTTGGTTTCATTTCATATTTCTTGAATAACCTTTTTGACACTTTTTTAAATAGGTGTCAAAGTTAATGTCAGTAATAGTTGATATTGACCCAGGCCAGAAAGAAACTTTATTTGTACTTAAAAGGCCTATTTTTATTTGTGCTTCAAAGTGTTGACAGTTCAGTCCAAATGTTGCACGGTACAAAAACATTTACTATGGAAAACTGTTATTTTTTACATTAGCATAGGTTCTTTGCAAAACCGTTTAAATAGTTCACCTGCAATTGTATCTCAATTTTTATGTACAAACTTTCTGTGTACACCGAAAAGTGGAAAATAATATGTCTGCTTTCCTTAGGTCTTCTCTTGTCATATCCACAAAATGTATTGGCAACAAATTTGTGATTTCTATTTAATATCAATCAGTGATATATTCAACACTTATACACTGGGATGTAATGACATCAAACTAAAAGCAGGCAAATATTTATCAGCAAAACGCTGCTCCAGTGTCCATATAAGATATAAGGGAATCTAAACAAAGAAGAAAAATCTTCTGGAGACCCAGACCGGTAGTTGGAGCTATGTTACAGAACTTGTGAATGAGTTCGAATGGCAGTTGAGGTTCTGGCTAAACCGAAGTACGATGATGCTTTATGATAGACGTTATTATTTTGATATTATTTATGCATGTATCCATGTGTCCATGTGTTTGAGTGTAACATTAGCTTTAACAACAGGTTTCAATATACCTGAACCTTTGGCTGCCCAAGAAACACATATAATGAACTCACACAAGGTTTATCAATTACCTCCTCTCAACTGTTAACTATAGAACTAGCTACATTTTTCGATTCGATAGGACGTTTAGCATGTGGTTACCCACAGCCTGCCCCTACCCGCACCTGGCTATGCCCTTGTACATATTTAGAAATATATCAATGAGGCTTCTTTCAAAAATTGATGTTAACATTTCGGAAGCCGTAATACACTCATTTTGCCCAAACCATAACAATGTTTAAATAATGTAAGGAGTTCTTCCCCAATATCATTTTTATAAGTTGATATTACGAACACCATTGATTTAGGATCGATAATCGGTTGTTTTGTCCATGTTTATTAAAAATTTAAATTTATCTGCAAGTTCTTTGTATTTTTTGAGGTCTTGAGGTCCAGGAAGTATTTTTTCTCTCCAATCGAAAATATTTTTGTTCTCACTCTTTTATGAGTATCGCTAAACTCTTCTTTAATATCTGCAGATACTTAGATAAGTTCCTTTGTTTTCCAAATCCGTAAATTTTACTTCCCAGTTTTGATGTAAAGATTTAGCTCAGTGAATAAAGTATATCCTTGGTAGAAATCCAAACAAGAAGCTTGTAATTCTTTGTTCACCTTATTAAGGCGCTCTAAAAGTACTATCCGTAATATTATGACGGAACTGCTGTTTCCTGCTCAGTGAGCTTTTGATATAAATAATGTTGAGCTTACATTTTTTTACTGAACTTTTTATTGATGCTTTTTCAATATTTTCCAACGTTGTGGGGTGCAGAGAAAAAGGTGTAAATCTGTTGAGCACTTTCGAAATATTATATCATTTTCACTAAAAGAGACACTGCCCCTATTCCCACCAAATTCAAGGATACGCAGCCGAAGGAACAAAACCTGCTTAGGGCATTAACTATTTTTGATCGTGCTTGTAAGCTTGTAGACAATAAAACAAATATAAAATAAATAAAAATAAAGTAGTTCTTTAAAATTCAGATCCTTTTTAATTTTTTTTAATAAAGCTGTTGCATCAACTCAATTCAAGGATAAACCAAGTTTAAATGCTGTGTTAAACTCTGCTTAGCTGAAAACTCGTCAGAAGTTCTAAGAAAAGGATATTTCTCAAAAAATGAAGGTTTTATCGATGATCGTGATATAAAGAAGAAGCTTTTGAACTGGAACTGTCATTGTGTTTGTTTCGGCAGCGGTATTAAAAAAGTCACAAAATTCCGCGAAAATATTATTCTGCTTCTAGATAAAATCACTTTCAAAACCATTTCCTATCAGTTTGTAAGTTTTTCGCGCACGTCACCAATATATTGTGATAATGGAACTTAACCATTGATCAGGAGGAGAAGGTTTTACGAATGATGAAGATTTTATGGAAATCTTAGATAATATAGATAATATAAACAAGGGAGAAGACAGAAACAGGTGTTTCCGCTAATAAGATGATAAATCCCGATGAAATATCAAATTATCTTTGGAAACATATCGCCGATTGTGGACTGTATTAATAAATGAACTTACCATAGGTGGTTTTCTGGATGTCTGCAAATTTTGGCTGTCGTGCTCTTACAGATGAAATTAATGGAGGAACTAAGGTTGGGAAAAAAAGGAAATAAAAGGAATATATTCACCTGAAATACCGACAATCTTCCAGGCTCTACTCAATGGTCGCACCACCGAAATACCACCGATGTCCACCCCGTTGGGGACAATTTTTTACTTTTTAAAATGCGACGCTAACCGTACCGAGGTCAAATCGTATCTCTTTCTTCTAAATTGCAAAAATTAATGCTACGAGGAAATGCGACGTTGCCATAACCAGTCAACAAATATCCTCTAAACCTAAATTATAAATGGCCAGAACATACCCTCCGCCCTGGAAACTTGTTTTCAGCACATTTTTGAACCGAAATAAAAAAAAACCCAAATTTAATAAATTAGCTTACCCTGAAACCGATGTATGCCTAATCTAATAACTAACTGAACGTTAATACTACAAGATACAAACTATTGCGTCGGCAGCGGAAAGACCTTTATTACCGGGCGCGAAAATATACCTTTGGAAGTTTTTACGGTTACATTCCGAATATGGCCATCTTTACCCGGAAAAACCTCCTTAATGATGCCTAAAGGCCAGTGAAGAGGCGGAGAATTATCTTCTCTCAACACAACTACCGTTCCTGGCTGTATTTTCGGCCCAGGTTTATACCACTTTGCCCTGGACTGCAGACTCGTCAAATACTCTAAGCGCCATCTTTTCCAAAAATCCTGGATCATCCGATCAATTAATTGAAATCTGTCCAACCGATTTAAAGGAAGCCCTTCAACGTTCTCCGCCGGTAAAGAATTTAACGGCATCTGACATAAAAAATGAGAGGGGGTTAGAGCTTCGGGCGTCTCAGAGTCTCTAGACAAGACGCATAAAGGACGCGAATTTAACAGAGATTCAATTTGAGTTAAAACCGTACTCATTTCTTCAAAAGTCAGTAACTGATCTCCTACTACTCGATACAGGTGAGTTTTTACCGATTTCACGTTACTCTCCCATAGGCCACCCATATGTGGCGCCGCTGGGGTATTGAATTTCCATTCAATATTGCTATCTGGTAGTTCCGTAATCATAGAGTTCTGAAAAGTTGCCGAACTCAGAAACTGATTCAATTCTCGCAAAACAGTTTTTGCCCCGACAAAATTTGTTCATCTATCTGAGTATAATACTTTACATGGTCCACGTCTACATATAAACCGCTTGAATGCCTGTACAAAATGTTGCGTGGATAATGAGCTAACTAATTCTAAGTGTATCGCTTTAACACTCATACAAACAAAGAGACAAACATATGCTTTGTATACCTGAGCACCTCTTTTTCTTCCCAAAGTTATACGAAGAGGTCCAAAATAGTCCACTCCAGTATGCAAAAATGCTTTGGTAGCTTGCACCCGTTGTGCAGGCAAATTCGCCATCAGTGGAGGTACATTTTTTGGTTTCAATCGAAAACATTTGTTGCACTTATAGACCCGGTGTCTGATAAGATTTCGACCGCCCATAATCCAGTATTTCTGTCTCAATAGACATTCTAACAAATATGCACCCGTGTGCAAATTTATTCGATGATAGTGATCCACAAGCTTATCCGTGAAACAACTTTTCGCCGGCAAAATCACTGGATGTTTTTGAGAGTAGCTTAGGTCTGAATTAGCTAATCGACCACCTACTCTAAGCAGACCTTCACCGACGAAGGACTGTAGCTTAGCCAGTTTTGCACTGCAGTGTTTCCCGCTTTCTAACCTTTGCATCTCCGCTCCGAAATGCTTGAGCTGCACAAGCCGTATGATATAATTTTCGGCGTAATGTAGATCCTTAACTGATATATATTTACCGAAAGGAAGTATCTTTAAAAATCTCAAAACCCAAACCGTTACCCTAAGAATTTTTGAGAAATTCGAACATCTGTCAACCATTTCTATTAAAGGATGGTTCTCCGTTTCTGTTGCCGTAAATATTACCCCAATTTTTTCTACCGAGTTACCATCAGTGCCCGAAATGCTTTTGAGGGGCCATTCCTCTTTGGAGAGTTTCAACCAACTGGGTCCCGAAAACCACAAGGGATGATTTGTCATTTGACCCGGTGTCAACCCTCTTGACAAACAATCCGCTGGATTATCATTTCCTTCGACATAGTACCACTGGACAGATGGTAAATTTTCTTTTATCTGGCATACCCTATTCGCCACGAATATATCTTTTAGCTCAATACTCGCCAACCAATGTAAAACTGTAGAGGAATCCGAAAAGGCGTAAACTTGGGCAATCGCTACTCGCTTCTCATAGGTTTCGATAACATGTTTCAAAAGCTTGGAAAGTAGGAGAGCCGCACATAATTCCAGCCGAGGAATGCTCATAATTTTTATTGGCGATACTTTAGATTTGGCGCAAACAAGAGATACTAAGTTTGTGCCCTCCGCCGTTTGACAAAGTGAATAGATTACGCCGCCGTAGCCTGACTGAGAGGCATCGGAAAATCCTAAAAGGACTACCGGTAAACCCATTTTTACTCCCAGATGTCTTGGAAAATTAAGGTTTTTAATTATATCCCATTCCGACAGTATCTTCACCCAAATCTTCCCGATAGATGCCGGAGCTTCCGAATCCCAGTCTAACTTGAGCCGCCACAAGTCTTTCACTATAAGTTTTAAATTTAGTACAATTGGAGCTATTAAACCGAGAGGATCGTAACACCTAGCTACTGAAGAAAGAACGTTGCGCTTTGTGCATTGCTTCTCGGGAAAACTAAACTGAAAACTAAAAAGATCCGATTGAGGATTCCACTGCATTCCCAAAATTCGAGTATCCGTTTTAAACAGTACATCATTTAACCGTTTCTTAGCAACTGGAATAATTTCTGTTAATTTTACTGAGTTTGTGGAAAATTTTGTTAACTCAAACCCGCCGGATGCAAACAACCCGATTGCTTCCTGAAACAGCTTGCACGCGAGCTCCTCTGAAGGAATACTGCTTACCAAATCGTCCATGTATAAATCCCGATCCACGTATTCTGCCGCCAGTGGATAGGTTTTACCGTCAAGCTTGGTCAACTCTTTAACGGTACGTAGAGCTAGGAATGGTGAAGATTTCATACCGAAAGCTACCACTGTGAGTTCATATTCTTGAATATCTTCATCAGGATTAAAACGCCATAGTAGCCGCTGATACCGCCAATGATCTCTTACCATATTTATTTGACGATACATTTGCCGAATGTCTCCTGTCAACGCTATCTCGAAAAGCCGGAAATTAAGAAGTAGTGTACATATATCCGTTTGGAGTTTGGGCCCGCGATAAAGTAAGTCGTTTAATGAAACCCCGTTATCCGTGGGAGCACTTGCGTCTAAAACCACTCGGACTGGAGTGCTGCTGCTCCCTGCCTTTATCACGGGATGATGAGCTATATAGTATGCATCACGAACTTCCGATGTTTTATCCGATAAAACTAAATGTCCCTGCTGCATAAAGTCTTTCATGGCTTCATTATATTGGAGCCTAAAGTCTTTGTTGCACTCCAAACGTTTTTCTAGAGAGCAAAACCGTTTTTGCGCCGTAAATTTTGAAACCCCTAGATTTGAGGGATTAAATTTAAAAGGTAGTGCCACCGTAAACCGGCCTGAAATACTTCTTTGTACCGATTCAGCAAAAATCGTTTCACATTTTTTATCGTCTTCACTTAAAACCGGTTTGGTTGGTACATTTTCCACTTCCCAAAATTTGGCAACCAATTCCTCTACCGGTAAATCCGCTTGCAACGTAAAAAAAGTGTTTACCGAATTCCATGTATCTACTGGCACCCGTCCCATAACTACATAACCGAAAGCTGTTTGGACCGCCACTGGCGAGCCTCCTGGTCCTATGACTTTATTGACCCCCATTATTTCCGAATATATTTCGGCTCCGATGATGCCGTCTATCTTTCCAGGAATGCAAAATCCTTCATCCGCTAATTTCAAACCCACAAAGTCGCGAAAATGTTTATCATCTACTGCTACTTGAGGCAACTGATCAGTAATTTCGTTTATGACGAACGCCCTTACAGTAAAAACTGCCTTCGAATCATGCCGTGAGGAAAGTACCAATTCCGTCGTACCTTTAACGGAGTGAATACTTTGCCCAAGTCCTCTGACCGAGCAATATGATTTATTAATCTTTAGACCAAGTTTCTTGCAACACTCCAAAGTGACCAAGTTTATCTGACTTCCGCTGTCTAAGATGAATCTAGCCTTTCCGTTTGCCACTACGCTATTTCCGACATCTACCACTACCGTGGATAATAAAACAGTATGTTCCTTTTGGACTTGAAGACCGACCGAATAAAATGAATCACCCTGTACCTCCGAGCTTGTCCCCGCCGCCGACTGTACGCCTGCCGCCGATTGCAGTCCTGTCGCCGGCGCCGCCGCCGATTGTATTTCCGCCGCCGCTTCTAATCCCGCCGCCGCTGTACTTTTATTCTTTTCGAAATCCGCTCTACCCAAATGTAACAAGAAATGATGATTCCTTGAACATTCTGAACATTTCTTTTTTGACGTACAATTTTTTACTCCGTGTTTATCCGACAAACAATTGAAACACCAATTGCTTCTTTTAACTGTTTCGTACCTTTTACCTGGCGACAAGGCCTTAAATTTTTCGCAACGTACCACCAAGTGTCCCGCCTTTCTACAATAGAGACAATTCTCGGGCCAACTACTTGATTGCCTACTATCCGTAGTAGTCATTAATACGTGCGATGATCTGGAAGATTTCCCATTAGACCCAATGTCAAGGTTATATACCTTTAAATTTTTTACTTGTGCAGAAACAAACGTCTTTAAATCCGAATATGTGGGTATCTCTGTACCTCTTTTGAATGCATTAAATTCTCGAAGTGTACCATTATCTAACTTAGAGCTAGCCAAATAAAATAAAATATAATCCGATAAGTCCGGTAACTCTAATTTTTTCAATGCAGAAACTGCTGAATCAAACTTTTCTAAAAACAAGTTCAGTGAGCCTTCATTATGTAACGTCTTAAATCCAAAAATTTGAGACAAATAACTGTTCGCCAAAAATCTTTTATCTTGATAGGTCTCTAGTAAGGTTTTCCAAATTATATCATAATTATCCCCCGTTGCCGAAATTCCTGAGCAAATACTTAATGCCTCCCCGCGTAGTTTACCTATTAAGTAATATATTTTATCCGAGCTACTCAAGGACGGATTCTCATGAATAAGACTCCTAAATATTTCATAAAATGTTGGCCACTGTCTAACATCGCCTGAGAATACCGGAAGTTCCACATTCGGCAGGCTAGGCCGACCTCTGGTTATGTTTTGATCATTATTCCCAGAATTGGAAGTTGAGGCGCCACTCGAAACAGGATTTTTTATGTTTTCAGCTGCCGCCATTATATGTCCGCAAATCTCGTTTATGGTGTGAATGCTCCCGTAACTCGGCACATGATTCTCGTCAATTTCGAATGAAACCTCTTGAATTTGATCAATTACCGTGAGTAATTCTTGTCTAGACGATTCCATCCTGTGATATAGAGCCAAAAATTTTGTTCTATTAGTAACATCCGTTAAGTTTTTTGACAAATCTAACAGTGTCTGCAAAGTGGTATAAATCGATTCCTTCTTACTATTTAGTAATTTCAATTTCCGCTCCGCTACAGTCGCCATTTTGCAGCAGTAACGATACGAAATTTAATGGTAACCTTACAAAAGTCGTCAAAAAACCTGTAAGTTTCCAGCTGTGGAAATCTATTGAATTTATGTAAGTAAATTAGATCAATATTAACTTGCAACCCGCACGTGCAACTAATATCTAAAATCCCAATTTATTTAGAGCAAACCGACAACGTTGCCTTCCCTCTAGCACCGTTGATGATCGTCCCTCCGACCGAACTCAACCGAAACCGACCAAAAATTCAGAGTTCACCAAAAAAAAAACCCCAAACATCCAAAAAACCATCCGGCTCGACTAGGGCCAAAAAACTAATGTTTCCGCTAATAAGATGATAAATCCCGATGAAATATCAAATTATCTTTGGAAACATATCGCCGATTGTGGACTGTATTAATAAATGAACTTACCATAGGTGGTTTTCTGGATGTCTGCAAATTTTGGCTGTCGTGCTCTTACAGATGAAATTAATGGAGGAACTAAGGTTGGGAAAAAAAGGAAATAAAAGGAATATATTCACCTGAAATACCGACAATCTTCCAGGCTCTACTCAATGGTCGCACCACCGAAATACCACCGATGTCCACCCCGTTGGGGACAATTTTTTACTTTTTAAAATGCGACGCTAACCGTACCGAGGTCAAATCGTATCTCTTTCTTCTAAATTGCAAAAATTAATGCTACGAGGAAATGCGACGTTGCCATAACCAGTCAACAAATATCCTCTAAACCTAAATTATAAATGGCCAGAACAAACAGGACAAATTATTTTGGGTTAGAGGATAGGTAATGAATTTTTAAATCGGTTAGATTTTCTAAGGATGGGATGGGATTTATAGTGAGACAAATTGAACAAGTGATTCAGTCACCAACAGAAAGGTACTCATACTTGAAATTTTAATTTTTCACAATGCAAATCCCAAAATGCAAAACTATACGGATGTCTGCGACCGTGTCTCACAATTCGACAAGATAAACAGAAAACAGAACCATCATACATTACAGAAACGTATTTTTGTGCTTTCGTCTTTCATATTTCTGTCAGATTCAATGACAATTTGCGCCGTTGCAAATTCTTCTAAATTATATTTGATGTAAACCTAGTTTACCTGAGACAGGTTCAAGTTTCAATCGGACAACCAGCAAATAACACTGGGAACTAGTTCTGACTCTGGTTTAACTTTCCATTGTGCAACTAGTCCTTAATGATCATATTTTCTAATGCAAGTGAGCATTAGTAGTAGTAGTGATAGGAAGGCGAAGCCAGGCAAGTAGGCCACCTTTGACCTGAACCAATCACTGAAAACACTAAAATTCTACACCCTAGAAAGCTCCCTGTCGAACCTACTAGACCTCCTAACGAAAGTCGGTATGTTCGATCATTTCGCTGAATATAGTGGCTCCTTCACCAAATCGTCGCGCCGAATATTTGAACCCTAAGGTTGCGATAAACTGCACATCTGCCCAGGAAGTGGAACGCTGTCTCGTCCTCCTCCCAGCATCTGGAGCAAATGGGGTCCCCTACCACTCTCACGAGTGCAAATGTCTATTCAGCTGGCAGTGCCCAGTAAGAACCCCCACCAGAAGGTTGAGCGTCTCTCTGCCTTTATTCAAAAGCCATAGCGTTCGGCCCTTATCAGGACCAGCTATGAATATTTTGGCTTGCCTGCAGTCGTCTCTCTCTAACCAGGCTTTCGCCAGTTCCTTGTAGGCCCAGTTGTCCAGGGCCACAGCATAGGTTCTGGGCCGATGCAGGGGCTGCTGGCCCCTATCCTAGCTAATCGGTCCGCTCTCTCGTTACCCGGTATACCAATATGTCCTGGGACCAACAGCAGGGTCACCTTCTTATGGCTTGATAACTTCTGAAGGGCGGCAGAGCATTCTTGAGCCAGAGCTGATCTGGCCCTCGGAGCTGCCACCTCTTTCAGAGCTGCTTGGCTGTCAGAGCATATACATAGTTCAGTTCAGAACAATGTTCGACTTCCGTCGAGTATGCCGCCATCAATATCGCATACACTTTCGCCTGGAAGACAGTCGTGCAGGTTCCGAGCGCGAGGCTCCGACGCACGTCTTTACCCTCCAGGCAGAAGCCAGCTCCCCCGGATCCTGACTCTTTTAAGAGCGATCCGTGAGCCTAACAGATACCTTCTCTACGCTCGGCCACCAGACCGAGCAGCCATACTGGATCCTAGATCTGACTACTGCCGTATTTAGCCAGTTTAGGACCTTGGGTTTGAGGCCCCAGGTCCCGCCGACTACCCGACGCAGCTGCCACATGGTAGCTATAGAGTTTTTATACACATAGTCGATGTGCTGTGCCCATGTGAGTTTATTATCAATTAACACCCCCAGGTACTTGACCTCCCGTGTTAGGTTCAGTGGTACACCGTGGAGAGTGGGGGCTTTAAAATCATCTATTTTCTTCCTGTGAGTGAATAGGACCAGCTCAGTCTTCACTGGGTTAATTGAGAGTCCTGATTTGCCACACCACCTGTCCAAAATGTTGCACTCCATCTGCATCCTATCGCAGACGACGCCTAGGAATCTACCAGAGACTAACACCAGGCCGTCGTCTGCGTAGGCCTGCGTGTAGAAGCCGGCCGACTAAGTTCACCAGAGGCGGGGGGAGAGGCAGCTGCCCTGCGGGCAACCCACACTCACCCCAACCTCCAGCTGAACCTCGCCTAATGTTGCACTAGCCTTGCGAATCTGTAGTGCCGACCTTACCCAGCAGACCAAAGTGGGTGGAACACCCCTGGTCTGAAGGGCGATGCATATATTAGCTGTTCGTGCTTTATGAAAAGCTCGCTGTAAGTCGAAGAATACTCCCAGAGCAACTTCTATGTGAGAGAGGGCTCTTTCTACTTTTCCTACTATAGCATACAGGGCCGTTTCCGTGGAGCGGCCCTGCCTATAGGCACGCTGATTATCATGGAGGGGGTAGGTAACGAGGGTTTCTTCTACTAAATATCTATCCACGATTTTCTCAAATGCTTTCATAAGGAAGAGGTAAGACTGATTGGTCTATAAGACTTTGCTAAAGAGTAGTCGATCTTCCCTGGTTTAGGGATGAACACTACTCTTGCTGCTTTCTAGGACGACGGTACGTATCCTAGCTCTATGGAGCTCCAGAAAGCTGACTCTTCCAGACCTCTTTGTAGTAGCGCGAGGAATATACCATCAGGTCCGGCTGATTTAAATGGACTAAACTAGTTTATTGCCCAGGAGACTGATCCGTCGGTTATCATTCTGTCGGCCAGGCCGGCGTCCTCTATCAAGAGAGCCGACTCAGCTTCTGGAGACAGTCCGCCGGACTCTCCCGGGAAATGCGAATCGAGGAGTTATTGGAGAGATTCCTCCACCGATGTAGTCCATGTACCATCCTCTTTCTTGAATGAACTAATGGTTTGTCTCTTCTCGCAGCTGAGCAATTTCATTAGTGTGAACATTAGATCACCCATGGCCGACTCTACACTAGGCCGGAGCCTTAGATGTGGCAACGTGGCTTAGCTGTCAAATAGGTGGCCTATGGTTTCAGAATAATTATTATATTTTATATGTATTAGAGTTCATCTGGGTTAATAAATTAAGAAAAATACTTTTTAGAACTACTACTACTAATACCACTTACATCTGATGTCTGCTTCATCACAGTCAGACACTACAAAATAAAAATAAACGCAACCTGTTTCCTTCTGCCACTTCCACTTCCACTTAAATGAACACTCAATTTACTTTGTAAATTGTCACTTGAGCTAGAAAAATTCACTATTAGGTCACTGTGAAGCCATTCTTGCCGGTCTTGACTCCCTTTCACTACCAAAGCTCTTCGTAGGTATGCCCAGATGCATGCCCTCGTTGGCATGCCCAGATGAGTTCTATTAACTGTCTTTTTCTGTGATATTTGGGAGGTCCAGAAAACATTGTAGGTACCACATTGTGGTTTAAAATAGGTCTTATCCTTTGAAATGTTTGTAAATTATTGTCTTTATCCTTATAAATATAATCAGCCCTTCCGAGGAATACCTTTCACCCACTTCTGTTTATGTCCCTTATTGGACGCACAATTGCCAGTGCAACCTGGTACTACACACTTTGCAGGCATCTTTTTATCTTTATAGTTTCATTTGTGCAGGTAAATCAGTAGAAACCCATTCAAAATCACCTTCCACTCTTCGTTGTTACTCTGGAAAGTTATGTTGGTATGTCCTTGTTTGGAAGCCCCAATTGCACTTTGCAGGCATCTTTTTATCTTTATAGTTTCGTTTGTGCAGGTAAATAATTAGAAATACATTAATAATCACCTTCCAACCATATTTTTTGCTCTGAAAGAATACAGTAATGACAACAACAAATAAAAGCTCGGCCCGCGAACAGTGTTGCCATATTTCAATGCTCCGGCCTAGTGAGTAAAGGCGGCCATGGATCGCCAGATGCATGGTGACTGTGCGGGACCTCTTTTTACCGGGGGTCCTAGGCTTCAGCACTTCAGCTTACTGAGACTAATGGGACATTGGTTATTCTGCAAAGTAAACTTCACCGAAAGTATCAGACTTCCTGCTATCTCGGCAACCGGCAACGGCGCAAAACTTTACTGCGGCGGGCGACCGCTTCTCGCTTATCCGTTTTCCAAACGCAGTCGCCAGTTGGCTGTGTTTGCGTGTAGCGATTGTCTTGCCTGCTCCGGAACAGGTTACCGACCGAGAACGGAGCCGACGCGCGCGTTCACGATACACAAAACCCGATACCCACCTGTTTGAAGTGAGTGAGAGAATTATCGCAATTCGCCGGTGGTTTCGTTTGGCAGTGGATAGTACTTGCTCTTCCTGGATTTTGTGATTGTTGTGACGGTCTGTGAGGGACTTAGTGAACAACGGCGAAGATGCGACGCTCGTGGGCTTTGGTGGCGTTGGCCGCTTCTTTGACTCAAGGTAGGTGTGCAGGTGAAAGAGACAAGGATGGTGGATGGCCGCCAGTTCGAACAATGGCCGTTGGTACAAGAAACCGGCGTCCGGGGACCTTGTTTGGAACAAGGGCATGAGGTGCATAATACTCCGAAAAAAATTATATCTCGCCCATTTTTGAGTTTCAATGGAATCCGGGCCCGGAGTTTCTATAATGTTTATACAACTGTTGTCTTTTGTTTCTTTAATTTTACATCATGTTGTATGTACCAACGTTTAGTTATAAAATAAAAAGCGAATTATATGGTTTAGGCGTTAATAATTCAAAATTTCCCGAATATATAAAAAAAACCTAAATTGGTGTCAGTAGTTTTAGCACCCTATTACCTACTGAGTAGCAACTTTATGAGCAAACTCCAGTTTCTGTTTCTTTAATCGGAATTTCCGATTTACGGACCCAGGAATATAAAGAATATAAAAAATGTCACAAAATTGAAAAAAAAATTTTCTACTTTAAGTTTTTTTCCATGTCATTGGCATCGGCTGCTCTATATTAAGTGTTATACACACTATACATTTTATTTTAGTCTTGTTTTCTAGAGGCTAGTGTTACAAACACTGATTAGAGAAATATGTACAAAAACTTGTTTATTTTGTTAATAAAGATTTATTAAAAAAACTTCTGGCATCTGCATCGCCTTACTGCATACATATAATATAAAGCAACATATTTTGTCGTTCAGGCTATAATTGTTCAAAATTCCCGATTATAAAATAGTGTGACTCCGGACCTGAGTTTTTAAACTTTCATGATACAACTATATTTTTTTGTTTCTTTGATCGAAATTTTCCGTTTACTCACAGAATTCTGAATCAGTTTGCTGCATATCTATCGTATAATGTAGGTTTAGACCGAAAATAACAGAACAAATAAAATGAAAATTATATGGTTTAGGGGTGTAAAGTTGTAAAGTTTCCTTATTATAAATTAATGTAGCTCCTTAAAAAAGCCCTAAACTGGTATCGATATTTTGAGCGCCACATTATCGTTATTTAACCTTTACCCATAGGTGAGTTTTTAAATTTTTGTTACTTTAATCGAAATTTGCGGTTCACTTAGGTATAGTATTTTGGATCAATTTATTTTATTTTAACTTTGGAAGTTTCAAAATTTCCGGATTCTAAAATATTTTGACTTCTTAAAAATTGGCAAAGTAGCATCGATATTTTTAGCTTCATATTACTCTTTCTTAACTTTTACTTCAGTGATTAAGGCGTTTAATGGCTCTGTCAAAACTTTTGAACTAACTTCCAACTCCCCTGTTTTTTCCTAGAAATCCTAGTGATATATAAAAACTAACTTATATAACATTGTAGCCAGTAATAGATCATGTAATCTTGTTTCAATGATTGAGTGAGTGACACACAACATAATAAAAATACGGCAAAATGTTACCTGTGGCAGCAGAATGTTTCCAGGATTTGAATGCCGGGTCAGAACAGAATCGAGGGGGTTGTAATTTTTGTATTGGATTATTGGTTTTGAATTCGTCTACACTTTTTTAATAAGATCTTATATTCTATATCAATTTTCAAAACTACTTGAAAATATTATTATTAGGACGTCGAGCAATTATTAATTGTTGCTAGATATCTTTTTTCGAATGAATAAAATCCGAGATTCAACCTAACAAGGGCGTACCCAGGATTTCAGTTAGGGGGGGGGCAGGGGGCTGCTTAGTGCTTATACCTGTTTCGAAAATTGACTTTTATTCATTAACTTTTATGATGACACAAAACAAATATTATAAGTACATAATAATTATACTATACATTATGTATAATATATAATATTATATATGTTTATTTTAATTTAACAGTAATCTTCTCGGATTTGCCGAAAATTTGTCTATGACAATCTTTTCAATAAACTCACTGTTGTCTTTTAAATAATTGCGATGTACGCTCATCAGACATAAACCCGTAAGCCTTTCTTCACCCATGGTGCTTCTTAGCCACGTTTTAACTCTTCGCAGCGTACTGAAGGACCGTTCTACGGTCGCCGTGGTGCATGGGATAGTGCTTAAAATAATTAATGCCTTTCTGACAGCAGGGTAAAAAATGTTCGCTTCTTTGAACAGATCAACTACTTCTATGTCCTTTAATTGATCATCTGATAAAGCCTTCGTCACCCATAAATTATGCCAAAGGTTCAGTTCCCCGGTGATATCCAGGTTATGAAATTCTTGGAATGATTCTGCGTTTTTGTGTAGGTCTGCAATGCTGGTTTTTGTCATATACAAGGGATGTAGCCTGCTTAAAGCAAACGCCGGAGTATTTTCTTGGGAGAATCGAATATTCAATGATGAAATGAGTGAATCAATGTATGGTATTATCAGGGAACGCCGCCAATATTCGTTATCATTGTCTGATGGCGGATTACTTCTATGTGTTTGCTTATGAGCAAGACGTGGAACCGAAATTTCTATGTTCAAATCCATTGCAACAGCTCGTGCTTTTTGAAGTATTTCATTACTTATTCTATCAGGAAACTCGCGGTCATTTCTGAGAATGTCCTTGATATTTTTAATGTGTTTTCCTACCGAGATCATGTCGATCGATTTAGCTTGCAGTGCGTTAACTACTGGTTCTATAACTGCTGAATATTTGGCTATTGTTTGTAGAGAAACAATAAACACTGGTTTTGTAACGGCTGAATGCAACTGATATGCAGATTTTCTGGTGGCATAATTTCCCTCTACAGATAACGTTTCTAGAGATTTCACGAGCTCTGAAAAATGTTGAGAAAACTTTCTGATTGATTTATATTTTTCGGACCATCTCGTCTCACATAATCGTGATAGGTTTGGAGCGTAGTTTCGACGTGTAGTCGATTCTCTGAAAAACGTTATAACATCCTTTACAGTGGCGACAGTATTTCTAATTTCTGGCACTGCGTTCGCATCATTCACAACAAGGTTGAGTTTGTGACTTGAGCAATGAAAATATAAAGCACGAGGATATTTTTTTCTCAAAATGGCTTGTACGCCACCCTCTTTTCCTGCCATTGTAGAACAGCCATCGAATCCAAACCCTACGCAATCTTCTTTGGAGAGGTTAGAACTAATTAAGAAATTGTCAATTGCTTCGGCGATTGCGGAAGCATTTTGTGCTTTTAGTTCAACGAACCCTACAAATTCTTCTCTGATTTTACTTTTGCTTTCGTCGTAGAACCGCACGCCTATTGACAGCTGTTCTTTCCCAGATACGTCTGCTGTTTCATCAGCTAAGATTGAGTAAGCCATGGTCTTCCGAACCTCACTAATTACATTCTCCTGAATAACTTCGCCACATAAATTTATTAGTTCGTTTTGTATTCTTGGCGAAGTATAAATTGCATTTCGACGGCACTTTTCAAAGTGACTCTTTAATTTGTTGTCCCCTGAATCGATTCTCAACTTCAATAAATCTAATAAAACACCCTCATCTGCTTGTTTGCCCCTAAGAGGCATATCATGTGTACCGAAAAATACTATACAAGAAATAATTGATGACAATATTTGTCTGTTTTCATCGATTGCTTTTTGGTGTCCACTTTGCAGTTGGATGTCTACAGGAACATTTTCAAGAAAATTTTTTGCAGCATTTGTCGCCGTTTGGTGAAGGTTGGTCGTTGCATGCTTTCGGCAGTCTTCATGCATATTTTTGAACTTTAAATATGGCCTGACCATAAACGATCCCAAAATTCCTCTCACAGTGCTAATGGGCGGAGGAAACAAAACACAATACTTACAAAGAGCACCTTTTAGTCGCTTGGAATATACTAGCCATGGTGAATATTGATCCAACCAAGCATGATTAAATTTTCTTTTTAAATGGCTTGCATCACTTTCAAAATCGTAATTTCTGGGCGGGATCCAAGGATTTTGTAACAACTCCCTCTTCTTTTCCGTCGATAGCTGGGTAGCCAATCCAACATAACGACCCAGATCATTTTCATGACAGCCATCGTCCACTATAATTTCAGGATCGACGTTGACGTCATAAGTTTGTTGGGATGTCGATGGAGAAGAATAGTCGGCAACAGATATATTAAGAGGTTCTACTGAAGAATTTGACGCTTGTCCAATGTTAGCATGCAATGATATTGGCATTACATGAGTGGTTTTATCATGGTTGTCATTTTCATCGCTTCCACTGCTACTTTCCCGACCTTTTTTTCTTTTTTCGCGTGGCCTCCCTAAAAAATGGATACACAGAATTACCCTTACAGTGTTTAGGCGGGTTGCATAGGACGAAAATCAAAGATCAAGTTTCACATTCTCTTGCATATGGTTTGAACGCCAAATAATCAAAACTAGGTAAGTAATTTGAAATAATACACTTGTTGTGACGTTAGAGAAAAGGGATTTTGTTGTCGGTATGATCTTATTAATAAATCCAAAATATTGCAAGGATCTTTCTTTTATGTTTTTTTTTAACTTTTTTATCACAAAATATTCACAAATGTTATTTTAGCTATTATAACAAAACCACGTGTTGTAATTAATAAATTTAAATATTGTAAGTAATGCCTAAGATATACACTTACAAGAGAGTCATAGCCCCCCTTAAACAAATCAAATAATCATATTAAGTATGTACTTAAGTGTTTTGTTTTGACTCACCTCTTTCAAAGAATTTCCTGATATCCATTTGACGGAGTAATATTTCCAGTTGTTGCGCAGTAAACGTAAATCTCGTGTCTCCGCAACGAAACTATAAGACACTATCTATGGCGTATGAAATATTCGCTCGTATTCCACTCCGAACTGAATTGTATTCGAACTAAATTCACGTGCTCTGCCTTACGTTCCGCTTATATATTGAAAATATTCTCGCTCCCGAAATATGTAGAAAATACTCGAGCTCGACTCTATTTCCATCCTTGTCTTATAATACATGCTATCACTGTCTTTTCTTTCCGGAATAGTCCATGCTAGAATATTCTTCGTGGTATTGCTATTCAATACTAGATGTCTCTATTGACCGTATACAGTATACATTGAGCCTATTTCTTTTTACTGGAAAAAGTACTGCCGTCCGAAACTAGATGGCGTTAGATGTTATTTTCTTCCAATTATATTCAGCTTTAATCCTATATGGCTCTGATTGTCTCGTCGGAAGCGGAAACTACCAGATACCACGGTTTTGTGGGAGATTTAAATTATATTGCATCGCTAACAGTATACTAGAG
Source organism: Callosobruchus maculatus (assembly GCA_951848785.1). Lineage (NCBI taxonomy): Eukaryota > Metazoa > Arthropoda > Insecta > Coleoptera > Chrysomelidae > Callosobruchus > Callosobruchus maculatus. Next base: position 25,142,652 of record CATOUR010000014.1, on the reverse strand, counting down.
TCTGTCTAGTGAGTCGCGGCACAGAAATAACCGCGGCAAATTTAAAAATAATTTAGTTGTAAGCACTGAATAGAATATGCTATGAAATTTGAGTTTGATACTTGCACTATTTTATTTTATGACCACTAAGAATCTTAAACTAAATCTGTACAGATATATACTACTTAAAATAATATGCAACATATTGAATATTATTTTATTTTAGCATAGCATTGAAAACAAAAATTATATAATAAAACCAAACTTGCATCAAAACCGTACTTAATTTTTATTTATTCTGTCTCGTAATCAAAATCAGATTCTAGAAATTAAATTATCGACTATAAATCATTACTGACACTTTCATTTGTTAGTGATAACTAACAAATAATAAAAACGAAATAAAGAAATAAATAAAGTGTATCAAAACTTGATCAAAACATTTTGCGTTTCGTTTGACGGCGGCTGAAGGTCGCCATATAAAATATTCTAATAAATACGTTGTGACACGACCGACACGACTCACTATACAGACTCTATATCGAATGTTGTAGAATATTTAACTCTAGAAAATAAAGAACAAATCTGGCTGAAAAGATATTTTGTTTCCAACACTTCATTTTGCGCAGAGTAGGTAACACGTTTTTAATTTTTATTTGCCAAAAAAAATTACATTTATTTAATCTTCTAGGGGGGGGCAGCTGCCCCTACCTGCCCCTGCCCCTACCTGGGTACGCCCTTGCAACCTAACCCAATTAAATTTAAACTTCTCAAAGTTTCTTTCATACTAAACGATGACAATAGTACTAAGGATTGTAATACATTACACAATTTATTGAGCAAGGTTTGGTTCATTTTATTGAATAAGAATCAGAATTAAAGTTTGAGTATTTTACCTGTATGGCATTTATTCTTATTTATTATCCAAGAAATAGTCCAAGATTCTGCGCATGAATATTTTGGTTGTCAAAAGTAGAGTTTCAGATATCATTAATCATCAATGTCGAAAACTCCCATCGTATTGGTTAATGTTCTTTGATGTACAAAATAGGTGGTAAAGTGTCAACACCCAAAACAGATATTTTTGAGTTTGTATGTTTTGGCTTTTGTAATACGTTTTGTACATTTCTCTGTGTACATCTCGGTGTACATACTTTTTGAAAAAAGTGTCTTTCTCTGTTTGCCTACTCCATACTACGACGCCACGCAATACTAGTAGATATATATTTCAGATGCGCATGCGCCCATCTTAGAAATGTTATGGAAATATTTTCCGGTCAATTTGCGCTTTTGGAATAACCTGCTGTATCATTCTAGCCAATTTATATTTGTATTGTTCAGAAAATTGAACCAAATCTTGGACAAGAAATTTCCAGTCTTAAAAAGCCTGTCTTTGTCCATATCTCAGAGTAACAACTGAACATAGAGGACTACCTAACTAACAACTAACTCTAATTGGCCGACATCTTTTCTTACGTTGTCATATTGACCACCAGATACGGCAATCATAATTGTTTACTATTGTCTTAATTGTATAGTATTCAGAAATATTCCACTCTACGCTCAAAAAGACGGTATTTTGATAGTTCAGGAATGACTAAAGCAAAATCAATAGATATGCTGACCTCTACTGCGTTACTGCATATTTCTTCATCTTAAACGCAAATTCTGAAGTCTTTTGAGGAGCTGGCAATGCCGACATAATTTGGGTGCGACTCATTTACGCTAAAAGCTCGACTGTCAACCGTTTGTTTCATTTGTGGGTCTTTTATGCTTGGTCAGTAACATCGAATTTGCTATTTGTTGGTAACTGTAGTGAAGCTTTACCAACTTGCTGTGTAGTTTAACAGTTTTTCGAGATGGAACTAAAAAAATGCAGTTTTTGTAACATGGGTTGCATTGGAAGAATGTTCAGGTTAGTTGGCGTTACACAGCATTGTTAGAATTTGAACTGTCACCGCGAAGCCACAGCTGATCAATGTTTGAAGTGTCAAAGATGATGGCTTTGAGAACGCCATGCTGAAGTGGTTTGTTTACTACTTCTATGTTCAGTTGTTACTCTGAGGTCGATATCAATTTATTATCTTTTCATAAATACGTTGGGCGCCAAATGAAGCTTTAACAACTATGGAGTTTTGTAGCAGTGACGTCGTTTTTGACCATAACATAAATATGGAGAAAAATATGCCACATTCGCCTCCTATATATACATACCTCGAGGAGTTTCTTCAAAAAAATTGTCCATTACGTATATTATGAGGAACATAATATGTCTATTGGGGAGGGAGTGTCAACATGAGCTTCAAACTGTTCTCAAATGGTTAAATAATGGTGGTGTCGTATGACACAGTCTCAGCTGGAAAACTGGCCAGTACAGGTCAACCAGAGTTCTACGTTGGGCGCCAGCTTGGGCAATGACAAATGATATACTCATATTAGGAAATTTTCCGCAATACGGTATGACGTAGAAATTTTGAGTAGACAGTCTGGAAGCGGGACTCAACGATACTCTGTCTGTCATGTTTTCTGCAAAACAATGGCCCATAATACTATGAGGGCAATCTCAATCCTAATTTCACACTTGGGGCGTTAAATAACAAAGCTTCAAGTGACACAGTTTAAGTTAGAAAATGGTTCCAATAGAGAATACTACTCGCCAGACTGAGCAGTGACAAATGCTATATCTCGTGCTATATTCATTTTCGTGCGTATAAATTTTGAGTAGACAGCCTAGAAGCCATACTCAACGACACTTTTTATCATGTTGCTCAAGAAGTCTAAATTACCAGTAGACAAACGGCTAAAGAGCCCCGTTATATATGGACATAAATGAAGTGACAATTAATTTCGCAGATTTTGTTTGATTTTCTTATTATGACCTTTAGAGAAAAGTCTTGCCCATTCTCAGCCAACCATTACCAAGAAATTTTGAGGAAAAAGTCTGGATGGGTGTCTCAACGACAGACCACCTTGGGCGCCTAAAGCAAAGGAGCAGTGCAGAATGTTTAACTATATAAGGAGTAGTAGCATTTTTCCGAGGATTTTTCAATATGCTGGTACAAAGAGACTGTTGACTGATACAAGTGTATCCAGTAATTCTTTTTTGCTTGAATTTGGCGTGCTTTTAATGCAAAATACGCCCTTTAATAACTCACGTGCCGCCGTTACAAATATAATGTAACATTGCTGTTTACATATTTATTGCATATTAAATTTACATGTGAGAGCTAGTAAGTGAATCAGTTCTAATATAATGGTATTTGGGTTGAACACCGTTTTCGATGTTTGGCAAATAATAGTTGTTTATAGACTACCGGGAAAAATGTAATCACATGAATACAGTAATTGCATGGACACGTTTCGCATTGAGTGTAGATCCTCCTTGAGGTCAAAGCACTCAGAGTATTGTTTTATTTTTAGATTTGAGGCTCATTATTTATTCTGCGGCTGCCTACTGCCCGTCCAGCCAGTTAACAATGTGAAGCCGAAAATCGTGGGCGCTAATCCTGCATTATGTGCAATCTGAAGTCTGCCTGCACGAATCTGCATGTCTCAGTTTAACGAAGCAACGTTCGAAATATTCGATTTATTAGATTTCATACAATGTCTTGTGAATATAGCGAGAACTACTTCAAATGCTTTTCTACGATTAAGCTTCTTTTTAGTTGCACTGTAACCCTGGCTACGCAGAATACGAACACCATACTCGATACATGTTATTAGCGTAAAGTGGACTTCACACATGCGTGGCTTTAGTGCCCCTAATAATGTACTTAGCTGCCAGTAAAGGTTTATACTTCGGTTTATACTGTACGAGCCAACCAGCATGAGCCAACCAGTATGAGCAAAAATAGAAATGTTTGGTTCACCAGTTTTATTTCCTATAGTCCGTATAATGTCATGTCGACCGAACTTCGCGAAACCTGCAAAGAAGTCGCTAAGTATAGATAAAATAAATACATAACAAAAATCCTACCAAACTGAAAGGCCCAGTGTGGCGACTCTCAGCAGAAGATCCTGCAGGCTACAAGAACCAAAAACAAAACATTTTCGTATTAATTTCAGATTTTGTGATGTCACGTAAAAAGATTGACGGGAGTGAAATGATCCACACCAGGATCCGCACCCACAAAACTCCATACGATAAAGTCGTGCACGTATATTAGTACAGTCAATTTTTATAAATTGTACACATATGCAATTATTTCTTATCATATATTCTCGATACAAACGGTGGTAGCTAAGCTAACTAGAATACACATTAATAAAACATTATGTATATTCGTCTTACTAAACCAAGGTATCAGAGGTGGCGTGCTTAAGGGGTGATCATTTGCGTACACAATTAAGCGAAAATATATATCGGACTCTTATATATGAAAAAGAAACTATTGAAAATAGTTAATATGTACCCAAGTGTCCACCCCTACAGTACCCCCAACGCCGACGAACAATCAACTCCAGTAGCATAAAAGCATTACCTGTCATCGCCGCAATCTAGTACAATATAAAATAATCATTGACATTATCATGAACTTATGGAAAACAATTGTTGAAGATAGTCAGATATACACGTGCTCGCTTAATGATGTACGCAAATGATCACCCCTCGAGCACATTACCTCCAATATCTTTTTTTTAATAATACGCATATATATTTTTTATTAACGTTTATTCTAGGTCGCTTAGCTACCATGGTTTGGATCGAGAGTGGAATTTATGATCAGAAGTAAGTGTGTTTATATACAAAAAAGTTGACTGTACCGTGCACGACTTTATCGATGCGCCGTATCGTTCGCAGTTTTGTGGCTATTGATCATTTTACTCCCGTAAAAAATAATTGATACCCACATGAGAGACGCTCTCACACACCTCAATTGAAATTGGAAGTAACATTAAAATATCTTGCAACTGGAGGTTCTTTCGCTTCATTGCAATATTTATACCGTGTAGCAGAGCTGTCACAAGTACTAGTAAATAGTATTTCAAATACCAATTACCAATAACCAGAGTCGCATGCGTCAAAGTACAAATACCAAGTAATTTTATTCTTGAAAGTACTTCAAGTATCAAATACTTTAATTTGGTACTTGATTTTTCAAATAAAGTAATTCAAATACGATACTAATATTTCAAGTACTTAAAAAAGTAATTCAAATACCATACTAATACTTGAATTACTTGATATAGTATTTCAAATACGGCGATGGATATTTCAAGTATTTCATAATTATTGTTGAGTAATAAAAAGTACCTTATGAATGGAAAAACGGTATACATTTCAATAAAAATAGAAACTGATTTTTGTTTGAATGACACTACAAAGACATGCAACGTGATTGAATCACAAAACTACTTATACTATAAGAAAATTATATATATCTTTCTATATATCTATCCACCTATTTATCTATATAAGTTATCTAGGCCATCCCGTATACCAACCGGACATCCACCGAGCATCATCAGCACCTTTGCAGGATGTTACGCAAATCAATATGACACCTTGCATAGTTTTCCTTATGAACTCTGTATTATATTTTAGTCAGTCTTAATCCAGCTATTGTACGATTCACTTATACCAAATAAATTGATTTTTTAAAAAGTACTTTTCGGCACTCCGAACTATAATTGGCGCAGCCGACGTAGGATACCAGGGCGGTTCAAAAAGTACTCGTTTCGCGGCACGCGATTTACCTGGTAAACGGACGAAATCGCGACGAATTTTTCAAAGTTCGGTCGTCGCGTGGACCAAACAAGAGCTCCAGCTAGGACCAGGGTCGACACCAAGTATCTAGCGAGAGGCGGTGTTCAAGAGGACATTGGGCACAACATCTCTACTTCCCAGGCACACTGAAGTATGGACATTGTAGTGGTCTTGCTGTAAGTACTTTATGTCGTTTAGAGGTAGTAATTTTTCTCCACTAAACTCAAGTGAATCTACAGACTCGGATTCTGACTCACTCATCGACCATAATTTTCCAAATTTTCAGCCCAACCACCCGTTAATTCGAGCCCCCATTTTACGTAATTTTTCGAATAATTTTTCTAACTCAACCATGAATCCACAATCACAACAGGGTTCAAGTGCACCGGTACTTAAACCAGAGTACTTGCAAATGATTCCTAATTTCAGTGGCGAGGCAGAATTCCTGCCAAGATTTTTAGAGATATCCGAAAAATTAGTTACTAAGTTTTATAACGTAAATGATCCAAATGATTTTCAAAACGAATATCTCATGTCTAGCTTGCTGGCTAAAATAAAAGGCGATGCCGCCTTAAGCATATCCTCATGCATAATCAAAACCTGGCAAGATCTGAAAAATGCTTTGTTACACGCATATCCGGATAAAAGAGACCTTTATACACTTAACATAGAAATGACGGAACTGAAACAAAATAACAGTGAAAGCCCATTTGAATTTTATAACAGGGTTTTGCATCTTCTAAATTTACAAGTTTCGTATGCAGTTAGTCACATATCAGAAGGGGAAGCTATCATTATCACACAATACTGCAGGAATTTAGCTTTACGAGTATTTCTAAGAGGCTTGAAAGAACCCATTGGTTCACTCATGCGAACCAAGAACCCAGAAAATCTCAATGTTGCCCTCAATATGCTTACTAACGACTTCCAACTAGAAGCCGCTCAGAACAACTTTACAAGGCCCAGATTTCAAAATAAATCTCAATACAGGTCCAGTAATTTTAGGAGAAACGAAAATCACAACCAAAATTTTCAAAGACCGCAACAGGTTAACCAGTCGCCTATTATGACCACTTCTAATCAGTTCAACAGGATAACTGATAACTCCAGGCAATTTCAGCCTAATCAGCAATCCAGACCTGTGCCATCCAGACGAGATAACGTCTTTTTGCCAAACTCACAACGGCAACTTAGTCAACCTACCCCTATGTCCGTTTCTACAAGAAACACCTTCAGGCCCCCTCAAAGCCAACAGTTACGTAGATCACCACAAAATAATTTTTTCCAGAGCACATCCAAACCAAATTTCATTAGCGAAGAGCTATTTAACATAGATGATGCTTCTAGTCAATACGATTCACCCCAATCAAGCACGTCTCGTAATTTCTCTCATAATCAACCCCCAAACGCTTCAGATGAGTTTTTTCAGGTAGAAGCCTCGGAAACACAATATTCCCAAAATTTGAACTGATGAATACGTCGTTATACCCAAGTGAACTCCCATACATAATTTTCCCAAATATTAATCTTAAGATACTTATAGACACTGGCAGCACAAAATCTTTTGTGAGACCAGAAATTGCTAGGAAATTTTTCCAAAAATCAATTATAAAAGATACATTCCAAATTTCCACTGCACATGGAAGCTCTGTAGAGCATTATAGCACTACTATACCCTGCTCAGATATTTTTAATGTGAAAAATGACGAATTATTGAAGTTTTACTTGTTTAATTTCCACAATCATTTTGACTGTCTACTAGGAATAGACAACTTGAAGCTACTTAAAGCTCATATAGATTTAAATAGAGGTTTACTAGTTACCCCCGAAAATACAGTGAAATTTTATTTCCATAAAACGAGTGGTAATAAAGGAAATAATAATTTCATTATAGTTCAGTCGAGATCTGAACAAATTATTGAAGTCAATGTAGGTAACGTTCCAAATGGTGACATTATTATCCCCTATACGAAAATTAATAACTTAGAAATACCAGAGTGTATCACATCTGCTAAAAATGGTAGAGCAATATGTTCCATTTTGAATCCTAACGAATCCGTAATGAAATTGACAGAATTAAAGCCATTACAAGTAGAGCAACTCGCGGATTACGATTTGTCTACTAATTCGATAGGAAACAACTTGAATAATTTTGATGCTGAAGATATTAAATTTGACCTCTCTAAAATTCGTTCAGAGCATATGAACCCAGAGGAAAAACAAGCTATTTTCAAATTACTCAAAGAATATTCAGACATTTTCCATATAGAAGGTAAAAAGTTGACCTTCACACACAAAATTAAACACAAAATTCGTACTGTTGACGAGATTCCGGTATATACGAAATCATATAGGTACCCGGAAGTTCATAGAAAAGAAGTCAGGGATCAGATCAACAAAATGTTGGAACAAAATATAATTAGGGAATCCGTTTCGCCGTGGAATAGCCCACTTTGGGTAGTTGCAAAAAAATTAGACGCTTCCGGTAAGCAAAAGTGGCGCGTCGTCGTCGACTACCGGAAATTGAACCAAAAAACAATAGGAGATAAGTACCCACTTCCCAATATCACAGATCTTCTAGATAAACTTGGAAAATGCCAGTACTTCACAACTTTAGATCTTGCTTCGGGATTTCATCAAATCGAAATGGCCGAAGAAGATATAGAAAAAACAGCATTTAGTACCGAACAGGGTCATTACGAATTCTTACGAATGCCTTTTGGCGTCCGAAATGCCCCATCCTGTTTCCAGAGAGTAATGGATAATATTCTTCGCGGCATACAAAACGAGACATGCCTCACATACCTCGATGATATCATTATCTTCAGTACAAGTCTTCAAGAGCATGTTGAAAGACTACGCGAAGTTTTTGAGCGCCTCAGACAATCAAACTTCAAAATTCAACTTGACAAATCTGAATTTTTGCGGAAAGAGGTAGCTTATTTAGGTCACATCGTAACTCGAGAAGGAGTCAAACCAAACCCCGACAAAATTTATGCTATACAAAAATTCCCACTACCAAAAACTACAAAGGAAATCAAAACATTTTTAGGCCTTTTGGGATATTATAGGAAATTTATTAAAGATTTCGCCAAACTTACTAAACCACTCACACACTGCTTGAAAAAAGGCGCTACTCTCAACCATAAGGACCCCCAATACATTAAGTGCTTTGAAACATGTAAAAATTTACTTATCAATGAACCAATTCTTCAGTACCCAAATTTCAATGAGCCATTCATCTTAACTTGTGACGCTAGCGACTTTGCGGTCGGTGCGATCCTCTCGCAAGGAAAAATCGGTTCAGATCTTCCTATAGCATATGCTAGCAGAACATTAACTTCTTCCGAAATTAATTATAGCACGACAGAAAAAGAAATTTTAGCTATCGTGTATGGCGTCAAATATTTTCGACCATATTTATTTGGTAGGAAGTTCAAAATTGTTACTGACCATAAACCGTTGCAATGGATGATGAACCATAAGGACCCCAGTTCCAAAATTATTAGATGGCGCTTAAAATTAGAAGAAATGGATTATGAAATTGTTTATAAAAAAGGTAAACTTAATAAAAATGCAGATGCCTTGTCAAGAATAGAGTTAAACGCAAACGAAACAAAACAGGTATCTGATAAGCCACCTATTTTTGATTACATGGATCAATTTAACGAGCAATTAGCTTCAACTTCAAAAAATCCAAACGTAGATCAGACAGACAGCCAATCGCTTATAGTCGAACCAAATGATCGGCAAAATATTCAAAACTTAGATGACTCTGATCAAACTGTCCATTCTAGTCATGAGAATCCTATAATAGATGTCCCAATCATTGAAAGTCCCGTAAATTACGGCAAAAATCAAATTTTTATATCACAAGTGAATTTTTCCCCTGCGCAACCTTCAGTGATCAAAGTGTTCAAAGATAAACAGAGGATATTATTACAAGTCTCAAAACATAAATTTGAGCAAGAACTAGTAAAATTTATCAAAGAATTCGTAGTTCCTAAAGTAAAATATCATTTATATTTTGAAGACCCAGTTTATGAACAGTTTTGCAATGTATTACAGAAATATTTCAAAAATTCTGAAGTCAACATGGTAAAATGCACTAAGAAATTAATTGATGTCACAGATAAAGAAGAAGAAGAAATCATAATTCGTAACCACCATGAGGGAAAAACAAATCATCGCGGAATAGACGAAACAGAGAAACGCATTAGAGTAAATTATTATTGGCCAAACTTACAAATTTCAGTTAGAGATTACATTAATCAGTGCGAAATATGCCTTGTCACAAAATACGACAGACATCCTTTGAAATTAGAATTTAACGTCACGCCTACGGCAACTCGCCCCTTCCAAATTATTCACATTGATAGCATCGATCTAGAGAACTGCAAATTTTTAACCATCATCGACTCATTTTCAAAATATGCACAATCCTATAAGTTAGATTCATCCCAAGCTATAGAAGTAGCGAATAATTTGATTAAATATTTTTCACATCATTGCATCCCAGATCAAGTTATTTCAGATAATGGAGGCGAATTTAAAAATTCTGTGATCAAAGAATTACTTGCAACACACAAGATAGATGTTCATTTCATCAGCTCTCAGCATCCTGAGTCTAACGGTGCAATCGAAAGATTCCATTCTACTCTAATAGAACATATTCGGCTACTTAATAACCAAGAAATTACCAAAAATGAGCCGATCGAATTCAAAGTCAACTACGCTGTTCTTGCATATAATAACTCAATTCATTCTGCTACAAATTTAAAGCCATATGAAATTATCACTGGTCATCTAGGAACAGATTCTCCTTTTAATATAGATTTAGAAAGACAATTAGCTAATAATTATGTTCTTAGTCATAAGGAAAAATTGAAATTACTATATGAAAAGCTCAATCAGGACCTACAGAAAAGTAAAGAAAAAGTTATTTCAAAGCGCAACGAAAATAGAGAGCCCTTACCTCCTAGTATTCCTGAGAAAGGTTACGTAAAGAATAAGCAAAAACAAAGTAAAACCCGCAATAAGTATAAGCCAGAGTCAATAGATAAAGTCAATCCAAAATTGAAAACTGCGAAAATCAAAACCACTCATGGAAACACTGCGGAAAAAATTCATCTCTCTAATTTAAAGAAGCCCAGAATAGTAACTAAGAGTCCAAACTCTATTCCAGGTCCCTCCTCGTCCACTGGCAAGTAGGACAAGCAACGATAAAAGACATTAGTAGAAATCTTGGTATTCTCCCGATAAACTTAGGTCCAGCCAAACTTCAAAAAACTGAACATACCCTCGTACATTACTATAAATTATCAGCATTGTATGATGAATTCAGCAATCTGAATATTCAGTATAAACATTTAAGATTAGGTTATACTCAAAATATATCTTATGTTAAGCAATTAGATAACTACGATAAAATGGTAAGATTTACCCAAAAAACTATTGCAGATAAAATAGATAATATCCGCGTTAATAGCTTCCAGAATAATAGATCTAGAAGAGGTATATTTAATGGGTTAGGTAGTATAGTTAAGTACATTACTGGTAATCTAGACGCAAATGACGGAGATAAGATTTTCCAAATTCTCAATCATATGCAAAATAATGAAAACAATATTGAAAATCAGTTTAAAATGCAATATTCAGTCAACCATAAGCTCGTACAAAATTTTAAAGCCACTCTTGATACTATACAGCATAATGAAGCATTGTTGAGATCTAAAATCCTGCAACTTAATGACATAGTCAGGATAAGTGCTACAGAAAAAGATATTCTTTTTGCAAAAGACATATTTCAACAACTTCTCATTTTATATGGTTCTATATTTAATACCTTACAAGATATTGAAAATTCTGTCACGTTCTGTAAATTAGGTGTCATCCACCCCAGTATCATCAGACCTTCAGATCTGTATGCCGAACTTATAAAAATTTCAAATTATTATAAAAATAACCTTCCATTTGAACCAAAAGTTGAAAATATTTTAGACTTTGAATCGATAATTAAAGTTCACTGCAAAATTGAAGCTAATCAGATCGCATATTTTTTGTCAGTACCAATTGATTTCGAAGACAACTTTGACTTGTATTATTTATATCCAATTCCTACTTTAGATGGGTCAGAATTTGTCACAATTTTTCCAAATTTCAATTATCTTTTAAAATCTAAATCCCATGATTTAGTTCGACCTCTAAGTGGCATTTGTGCAAAAAGCAAAATATACCACTGTCCACGACAATACCAAGTCCACGCAAATGTCTCCTGTGAATCCAGTATCCTGAAAAACAAAGACTTGCAGAGCTGTACCTTCTCCAGAATAGAAGTTGCCGAAAATCATATCGACATTATACCGGAAATTAACACATACCTAGCTGTTTTTCCAGAACAAGGAAAAATAGACATCAGATGCAGCAGCCAAGCAGAAACAAAATTTTTGAAAGGAATATTTTTACTAAGAGAAGACAATACTTGCAGAATATTTTTTAGAAATGAGCAACTAACATTTCTAAGCAAAAGCTTTGGTCAACCGTTAATCATGGAACCAGCACCATTCGCAAACTTCAGTGCAAGTAACCACCCTAAATTCAAGATTGAACTGAAGCCCTTGACATTGAAGGGTACGCCAATGCAACCCTTTGTGCCATTAGAAAAAGAAGACTACAGCTTCATCACCCCGAGCGCATGGACAATCTTTCTGTACGTAGCAGCGACCGTTTTTGTCCTTCTTCTCGCATTTAGAAAATTCAAGCTAGCCAGACAAGTAAGGAGCGATGGAGCGAATCCCAGCGAAACCACGGAAGCCATATTGATGAAAGAAGATACAAGAATTCCGAACCTTCCAGGGGAAGCTTCTTTCTAGGGGCGGAGGAGTTATCTAGGCCATCCCGTATACCAACTGGACATCCACCGAGCATCATCAGCACCTTTGCAGGATGTTACGCAAATCAATATGACACCTTGCATAGTTTTCCTTATGAACTCTGTATTATATTTTAGTCAGTCTTAATCCAGCTATTGTACGATTCACTTATACCAAATAAATTGATTTTTTAAAAAGTACTTTTCGGCACTCCGAACTATAATTTATATACAGGGTGTCAACGGAATTGTTAGACAAGCTGTAGCTACCAAACTTTCATCGACTGGACTTTGAAATTGGGAGAAATCAAGCACAAAATAGATCCATTTTTCGCTATTCAGACGTGTTCCATGACTTCCGGTCTAACCGGAAGTGAACCCATTTTTAGAATTTCAAATGGAACACCCTGTATGTTTTTTCATTTTTAGAAAGCGGGACACATTTTGAGTACAGTTTGAGTGTTTTTAGTGACTTCCAGGACTTGATTTCTTGAAAATATTTTTTTTGTTTTCAATCAAGAATGCTGCGACCAGGCCCAAATCACTCTGAATGACAAAGATGTTTATAAAAAAATATGTCTTTTATAGTTTTCGTTTTACTTTAGTTTTTACAACTGCTTAAAATTGAAAAACGCATTAATTATGCAATAAGTCGATTTTTTCAAATAGCAACGTCTTTTAGACACTCAGTATTTAAATTCTACATCTCAAAACGAATCCAATGACACCCTAAAAATAACTGTTCGCTCATCTGGCCTTGAATAGAACCACATGTGTTGATTCTAGAGTTTACTGACGTTTTGGCCACGTCTGTCGCCTTTTTCAAAGTACGAAATTGAATTGGAAATTTTTTTGTACTTTGAAAAAGGCCACAGAGGTTGCCAAAACGTCAGTTAACTCCAGAATCAACACATCATGTGGATTTATTGAAGGCCAGATGAGCGAACAGACTACAACAGAAAACCACAGGATAAGTTTCAGAAATTACCTAAAAACGACAATACGTTCCCAATTTTTGAATATACGCTTTTTCAAAAATGCTAATAAATAAGTAGAAGAGATAAGTAATAAAAGGTACAGTCGGCGCGGCGTCGTCGCGAGTGGTCGCGTATGCCATGCAAAGGAAGGTGTTTAACATTAACAGATCCATCAAATAATTTGAATTGTCAGCATACAAAGTGCCGCTTTTCTAGCATTTTTCTGGCATACATAATGAATAAAAAGCATATCCACTTGTTTGATTCTTGCATACATTCATTCACAGAACTCGTGAAAAGTATAACATAAATACCAAGCAATGACAACAATTCAAATTCATTCATCAAGGGAATCCAAATGTCAATCCGAATGTGTGAAAAAATATATAGGGTGTCATTGAAAATTCAGAGCCTAACCTCACTTCCGGCTAAACCAAAATAAGCATACATTTGTTTTCTCATGGCTATTGTGCATCTCCGTTAACCATATAATTCTCCAAAATTTCAAACCTCCATCTAGGATTGTAAAAGAAGGGAGCTCTGTATAGCGATTCCATTGCCACCCGGTATATGAATTTTTTCATAAAGAGATGCTTGAGAAAAATTACCTTTTTACATCTGCAATTCGTAACCACCACGACAAAGTACAGAGTTTTGAAGATTGTTATTATAATGGCAGTAAATTCACAGCTCACATTCACAGATTATTTTATCCTCAATCAACATCAACAACGCATTTTGTTGAACGCAACAAGACGAACTGATATTCTGTGATTGTGTCGATTGTGATGAGACTGTCCTGTAGAGTCAGAGTGTCGCGTAGACCATCCTATGTGTACGACAGAGACAGAGCGCAAGGCGACGCGATGCGTAATGTTGATTTGTCCATACTTGTCTAGACTTGAGCATTTAATGCTTGAAATGTGTATTTCAAGTATTTTTATATTTTCATCGAGCTATACTAATATGTATTTCTTACTCACTTTAGTATTTCGAGTGTAAATGTATAAATTTGAATTATATTTTTTGTGTGGAAGTACCAAATACAAATACTTCTTATAGCATTTGGGAAATAAAATTAATTTGAAACACAGTACTTCAAATACCAGAAAGTAATTGAAATAAATTTTTCAAGTACTTTACTTCTTTAGTATTTCAAATAAAAGTGCCAGGTATTCGAAATATATTTTTTGCGCTACAAGTACCAAATACAAATACTCCTTAGAGAGTATTTGGGGAATCAAGTACAAATATCACAAAAACAATGTATTTGAAGTACAGTACTTCAAATAGCAGAAAGTAATTGAAATACATTTTTCAAGTACTTTACTTGAAGTAATGACAGCTCTGCCGTGTAGGCGTGTATCAATGATTTATTTGCTCCAGCGAGACGAAAATTCAACTAAAAATCGGAGAGCCGATGTGCAGGTACTTCAGATACACAAATTGAAGCAACCGTTGATTGGTGTCCCCACGCAATATATGCGTTTTACTTTTCACACCGATAAGTGAGGGGAGTATTGTTATCGAGAAAATTTTCGATTTTGAGATAACACGCTTTTTGGGCGTCTTATGATGTGTACATAACGAAAATCCATGCCACTCATTTCCGGCGGTCTGTCGGTTTGTCTGTCTGTCTGTGCGCGTTTTTCTAGCCTCGTAATCTCAGTAACCGCTGCATGGATTGTGATGAAATTTGGGCAGCGGTATGCTGGGGGGTCGTAGTAGGTAATGTTCTTATAATTTCGAAAATCGGTGTAGGGGCGGCGGAGTAATTAGCATAAACAAAAAAAATTGACAAACTTCGTTTTTAGGTGTTTCAGGGGGTCCTTATCATTTTCTACTTTTTTTTGGGTGGGGGTGAAATTGGAGTGGTTAGGGGGAGGGGGGTTGTAAATCTCAAAAATGTGTTGTAATCATAATAGGCTAGCCATTGGCCTGTAAAAGAAAGACCTAGCGGCATAATACACTTTTTTAGGCCCATCCGAACATTGCCTTGCCTATTCCAGAAACCAATGGACTTAGATTTTTCTGATAAATACATAGAAATATTGCTTTAGATCGTTCTGACTTGAGAAACGGTAAAGTTATGGAATGGATTTGAATGAAACTTTGTCACAGTATTACTGCCGCGGCAAGGATGGAACACGCGTATGTTTTGGAAAAATCGTGTCAGTGGAGGCGCAGCAATAATAGAAAAACACAAAAAAAATAAAAACGCCTCAGACTTTGTTTTTAGGCGTTTTAGGGGTTCCTGATCGTTTTCTACTTTTTTTTGGGTAGGGATGAATTTGGGGTGGTTGGGGGGTGGGGGGCTGGAAAACTGAAAAATTTGTTGTATTTATAATGGGCTATCCATTGACCTGTGAATGAAGAACCTAGCGGCATAACTCACTTTGTTAGGTCCATTTGAACACTGCCTTGCTCATTATAGAAACCAAAGGACTTAGAATTTGTGACGGACATTACATAGTATGTCCGTCGTACGAGCAGGACGTGTATAAATCGGTCTGTGCACAGTTATTGAAGTTACAAATAATAAACCTTATCTCTCATACTAAGTAGTCCAGCGTTGTATAGTATACATATTGCACGAAGTGTAAAATGCCTACCAGAAACCAGGCTGAATTTGAAAGGTCGTTGGTAGAAGCACTGAGGTCCAGCAATATATCTAATGCAATAAGTGAAGCAATCATTACCAACATCACGAAGAAGTTAGCAGAGAAATTTAACTACCATGATACCAAAATTGCATCGCTTGAGGCGGAGATAAAATTGCTAAAATCTAATGCAAGTAAGGAGGATGACCATAGTAATGATATTCTTAATGACAAAAACAAATTGAAACAAAAAGTCGACAATCTCCAGCAACAAACAAAAAATAACAATATTCGGATATTGGGTGTTAAGGAAACACCGAACGAAAATACTATGAGCAAGGTAAAAGAAAAATCGCTGATAAGCTAAAAATCCGTCTTGAAGAAAAGGTAGACATTCTTGCTGCATACAGGGTCGGACGAGATTCAGGAAAAGGAGCCAGGCATATTATCGTTACTCTAAAAGATACTATGACAAAAAATAATATCTACAGCAAAAAGAAATTACTCAAAGGAACGGGGTATGTTTTTAAAGAAGACCTGACTTTGCTGCGCCTGAAAATCGTAAAAGAAACGTCTGAAAGGGTAGGGTTCAAAAATGTATGGACATTCAATGGAAACATTTTCTGTAAATCTGATGGAGGGGTAGAGAAGATTTTTCCTAGACTATAAGTATCAATAACTGTGTAAATATTATTTAATATTGTTAAAACGTGTTTGTCTGTGGGACACCTGAATGTACAATCTTTAGTGCCTAAATTGAATGATCTGAGATATTACTTGGAGGAGAAAGACTATGATATTTTAGCGATTTCCGAAACATGGTTATATGATAGTATACAATCTCGAAATCTAATGATACTGGGTTATACAATTTTGAGGAAGGACAGATGTGTGGGGAGAGGAGGCGGTGTTGCCTTATACATTAGAGGTAAGCTTAGATATGAGGTCATAGATGTCACAAGTGATATTGAACAGCTATTTGTTAAAATAATACATAATAGTTGTTGTTTTGTCATAGGTGTTGTGTATAAACCCCCACAAACTAATTATAAATACTTTATTGATCATCTAGAGACCTCACTTGTGACAGCTATGACTTATACCGATAATTATAGGTCTGTTTTTACAGAGAATCACAAACCAGTCACAGCCCATCAGTATTCGCCATTGCAGTTGTCAAACTATTTCTGACTAGTACTGGCCAATCAAATTGACGCTGACTAGTTTGTGATTGCTGTAAAAACAGACCTATTGTATGCATGGGTGACGTGAACGTTAATTTTTTGGATAAAGAATCACCGTCAACCAAATACTTTGAATCTATGTTATTATCACTTGATCTGTGCCAAATGATAACCGAACCGACTCACATAACGCCTCAGTCTAGGACCTTGATCGATGTAGTTATTTGTGGTAATAAGTCATTTGCTCACTCGGCGATTGTCGATGGTTCTGAGTTTTCTTACCATGAATGTGTAGGCTGCTCACTTAGTTGTGACAAGCCCAGCTTAGAACCTAGGACGTACACATTCCGAGATTTTAAGGGTTTTGATGCAGGTATGTTTCAAAATGATTTGATAAATAGCAATATTGAGCAAATATTTTACATTCATGACATTGATGAAAAAATTACACTATTCAACAGTATACTATTACAATTGTTCAACAAGCATATTCCTCTTAAAACCGTAAAGATCGCTAGGAAAAAGGCTCCTTGGATAGATGATGAAATAAGGAAAGCTATGAGGGACAGAGATAAAGCAAAAGCGAAATTCCGTAAAAGTAATTCTGAAAAACATTTCAATGAATATAAAGTTATGAAGAACAAAGTTAATCACAAAATAGATTATAAGAAAAAGACGTACTTCTCTCATTTCCATCATCCAACACAAATACTAGACAACTATGGCAAGAAATGAAGTATTTAAGCATAGCAGGTAATAACAGCTTAAGTAGCGTAGAGTTAAAGTTTCATGATCCAGATGTCATTAATAATTATTTTATTGATAGTATTCCAGATACTGGAAACGACCCGTCAACAAACATTTATTATGACAGTCATAAAATCTGTAATAATGAATTTAAATTTAGTCTTGTATCGGAATTAACAGTATTGCAGACCATAGCTTCTTTAAAAAATACATCTCCAGGCCCTGATGCTATTGCTATTTCCCTTATTAAGCTTTGCTGTCCTTATATAGTACCATTTCTACTTAATATAGTTAATTCTATAATTGTGACGTCGAAATTTCCAGCGGAATGGAAACGGTCTTGAGTAACACCAATCCCTAAAGTAACAGATCCTGGGCAACTATCGGACTTAAGTCCTATTAGTATCCTATGTGGTTTGTCGAAGCTGGTTGAGAAAATACTTGCCAATCAACTAAAAGGTTATTTAAAGGATAATGATATATTTCCAGCTGCACAATCTGGATTCCGTTCAGGCTGTAGTTCGACAACAGCTTTAATAAACATCACAGATGACATTATCGAGGCTTTGGATAATGGTGTTTGTACTGCATTGGTTATGCTCGATTTTACTAAGGCATTTGACACCTTAAATCATGCAACGTTGCTATCCATATTAAAATCATGTGGGTTATGCAGTGAACCACTTAGTCTACTGAAATCCTATTTAGAAAACCGTACTCAGTTCGTAAAACTAGGATCCAAAGTTTCTGCAATCAGAACAATAAAATCTGGCGTACCACAAGGCTCAGTACTTGGACCATTACTTTTTATTATATATACGTCTCAGTTTACAAAGTTTGTTAAATATTGTTCGGTGCACATGTACGCTGACGATACACAAATTTATAAGTCCTTTAGTATTACAAACATGGATAACGCAAATTCTGAGTTAAATAGTGATCTCAAAATTGTATCAGACATATCAAAAAAGCATTCTCTTCATCTTAATCCCAAAAAAACTGTAGCTATGATCTTTGCCAGAAAAAATGTTCGACCAATGTTAGAGTCAAATTTTAAAATCAATATTGGAAGTGAAAACATAGGTTTGGTTCAATCGGCAAAAAACTTAGGTCTGATAATTGATCAGGATCTCAGATTTAGAGAACAAGTCAATCAAAATATTAAAAGGGCATATGCTTCTCTTAGGTTACTTTATCCTCATAAGTCTTATATGACAATTGATACAAAAAAAAACGTTATGTGAAAGTTTAGTTTTGTCGCAGATCTATTACTGTTCATCGTTATATGGACCCTGTCTAGATTATGAATGTTTAAGTAAGATTCAGCGCTTGCAGAACTCTTGCATAAGATTCATATATGGCATACGAAAATATGAGCATGTGTCCTATAAATTAAAAGAACTTAGATGGTTGTCAATAAAAAATTTGTTCCTCGTCAATGCTTTGTCACTGTATCATAAGTTAATCGTTCTCAAAGAGCCGCAATATCTGTTTCGTAAAATTAGATTTAGGTCGAATGTACATAGTGTTAATACTAGATACATGAATTTGTTAGATGTGCCGTCACATAAAACTGTTTTATTCGAGCGTAGCTTTAAGTACAATATAAGTAAGTTATACAACAACCTCCCCCTTTCCTTAAAATCTTGTAGCATAGTTACTTTCCGTGAAAAAGTCAAAGACCATTTCATGAACAAATCATAAGTATTTGTAAGTACATTTAGAGCTCCCACAGACAGTATCGATGTGTTTAGTTTGTAGATTTAGTTTTTTAGTTCTTATACATATTTCCATGTATACTTTTTTTATTTACTAAGAACAAGGACTGAGTGGAAGAACACTATTTAAGTGAACTCCTCCTTGAGGTTTTTCCAGTAGATTAGCATAGTCTAAGGATGCAATTTTTCTTTTCTGTAAATCTAAAATTTAGTGGGAAAATAAAATTATTATTATTTATTATTATTTAAGTATACAGATATACCAGTGTCTATTGTTTTAGATCGTTCTGTATTGCGTAACGCGAAAATTGTTCAATTGATTTTAACGAAATTTTGACACAGTATTACTACCGCGGCTAGGATGGAAAACGTGTACCTATGTTTTGGAAAAATCGTGTCAGTGGCGGCGCAAGCAATAATAAAAAAACTAAAGGTATAAAAACAGTTCAAACCTTGTTTTTGGGCCTTTTTAGGGGTTCCTGATCATTTTCTACGTTTTTTTGGGTAGGGGTGAAATTGGGGTGGTTGGGGGGTGGGGGGTTGTAAGACTATTCATAATAGTTTGTCCATTGACCTATGGAAGAAATACGTACCGGAGTATTTTTTTAAGTCCACGTGAACGTTTCCTGGCCTATTACAGAAACCAAGGGACTTGTTTTGTGATGTACACATATACGAGTATTGCTTAATTTCGTTCTATGTATATCGCGTAAAGCAAAAATTATTAAATTGATTTTAATTAAATTTCGACACAGAATCGACTATCGCGGCGAGAGTGGAAAACGCGCCAGTGTCTGAAAAATCGTGTCAGTGGCGGCGCGACGATAATTAAAAAACTAAAAATATAAAAACAGCTCATACTTCGCTTTTAGATGGTTTAGAGGCTCCTAATCATTTTACATCGTTTAGTTGAGGCATGCAGAATGAAAACTGTGACGTCCTAGTTTCTAAGGAGGGAGACGCAAGAAACTACTTACGAGAGTTTTTGTGTTGGAAGTTTTTTGCGGGAGGGTGGGCGATGATTTGGTTGCAAGGGGATTTCAGACTACAGCTTCGTGCAATGGGAAAACAACAAAACGAAATCATTATTATGTGTGGGAAGTACTGAGTCAATCAACTTGACTCCATTTTGTTATATGACTTTTCAATGATACTGCGTCTACATTACTTTTTACGCATCTATACTAAACGTATCAGCAACCTCATAAAATATCGACCTCATTTCAGAAATGCATGTTGTTATTATTGCGATTTTCATGAACTTCTACAGGGTTTTTATTGTGAAAACAATGGATCAATTAATGCCGAATACAATCGTTGTTTGCTGTGTTAATTCTCACAGGTTTTTAACTATACTTTGATATCGAGAGCATTATGACGTTCACAGGTTGGGAGTATTAAAGCATTGGCAATTTATTTGTTCTTTTCTGAATTATTTGATCAAATGTCTCAGATATTTCATATTAAAATAATCGTGAATACTTACATAATATACAGTTTTCGATGATATGGCGTTGATTTGGAACCAGCGGATAAGTCAGTGATACTTTTGAACCAAACTTTATATAAGTCTACTAAATATTAAATAATATAATAAAAATTGTGCCACTTTTTTATTTCAAAATGACTCACCTGACTCCTTAAAACCACATATGGTGAAAGATGAACTTTTTACTAACGTTTCGGCCGCGGAAATGAATGATCAACAGTGAGTCAGGGAAGTGTTAATTTAGAACCGTGGTTATCTCTTTAACTTATCACCATGCCTGGCCAAACAATATATCTATTGAAATATAAAAACCAACTCTCCAGCCAAAATGAGCCAGTAATGCATCGGTGTCTTAGGATCACAGTGTTGCCTTGTTTTACGATTCAATAACACTTATTGCAAACATTTTGCATTTTAGGTTAGGTTAGGTTGAAAGTGAGTGGGGCAGAGCTGCCTCCTTCCACTGCGACCCAATTGTGTCTGTTGTGGCTCACACCTTTTTATAGTTCACCGTACAGTCCGCACCTCTTGAAGTCATGAGGTTTCAGTTGGGCAAATCCGAATGTCTGGAACCTAGCATTATCCAGTACTGGACAGGAGCAGAGAATATGCTCCGCTGTTTCGTCCTCCACGTAACAGAAGCGACAGTCTGAAGTTTGTTCAAGACCCAACTTCCACTTGTCTCGTCAGCAGACCGACCAGAATGCGTAGGTCGTACCTATTACATTCCATGATCCTCGGGGGGGGGGGCTGACTCGAGGGGTATAATAATAATAATAATAATAATAAACTGTCTTTTATTTCATATTATATATACATTATAATTAATACGGTAGACTGATGGCGAAGTCTAGCCATGGCTACTCCACTTAACCATCAGTGGGCTTACCACCCTAGAATACATTTCCTATTGAAAAAAAATTGAGTGTAGCTAGCACATATTAGATTAATACAAGTAAAAATAAAATTAATTCAGAACTTATATATTAAATTATAGTAGGTATGTGTTTGTAATCATCCAATTATACATATCTTGCTGCATATATCTGCACGGTTCTTAAAACCATTTTCAAATGGCGTTTCTAAGAGACATCTGACGGTCCATAAAATACTTTTTTAATTTATATTTGAATTTATTTATATTAAAACGTTTGAATTCCTCAGGAAGCGAGTTGTATGAGCGAATAGCATTGTAGATGAAGCTTCTTTGAAATAATGCTGTGCTGTGATGAGGTAGGGCAAATTTGTACCGAAATCTAGTATTTTTGGTGTGGATGGTTTCTCTAGAGATGAACTTTGATCGCAGTGATACTGGGGGGTTGGAGGCATTCAGCACCTTGTGGGTAAAGCTATTTAAGTGAACTAATCTCCGATTCTCCATGTTCAGCCAACCACATTCATCAATTTTATGACTGACGGGGTCATATTTCCTTATACCAAATATCAGCCTGCAGCAGCTGTTTTGAACCTTTTGAATCCTCCGGGTGTATATTTGAGTTAAACATGGACCATATATATAGTCACAATAGTTAAAATGGGATAACACTAGAGATTCACACAAGTTTCTCTTCACTCTTATACTGAGGCAATGTCTATTACTATAAATGAGTTTCAATGATGCATATGCTTTTCCTATTATACTTTGCACGTGATGGCAGAAGCGCATATCAGAATCCAAATACAAACCTAAATTTTTAGCGGTATCCTTTACAGTTAATATATTGTTATCAATTTTAAGACACATACTGCTTTTCAGAGAGATTGCTTTGCTTTTAGGAGCAAAAAATATAACATTACTTTTGTCGGAATTTAGCTTTAGATTATGTTCATAAGCCATTTTTTTAATCTTACTTAAATCCTTATTTAACTTATCCTCAGCATCGGTCACTTGAACTGAATGAAAGCTATGATACAACTGAGTATCATCAGCATAAGCTTGTATTTTACATACATCAACGCTTTGGATAATATCAGCAGTATATATTATAAAAAGAAGTGGTCCTAAAATGGATCCCTGTGGAACTCCAGAAAGGACATCTATGGGAGATGAATAAATTCCGTTAACACGAATTATTTGTGAACGTTTCAACAAATAGCTCCAAATCAAATAAACAGAATCATCACAAAATCCATAATATTTTAGTTTCATACAAAGCAATTCATGGTTTATGGTGTCGAATGCCTTTGAAAAGTCAAGCAAAACCAGAGCTGTACAAAGACCTTGATCATGAGCTGTTATTATGTCGTTCGTGACAGTCGTAAGTGCAGTTTCTGTATTTCTCCCCGGGCGGAAGCCACACTGGTTGTCCGGTAAAAGATTACTTACCGTGAAGTAATCATAAATTTGTTGATAAAGACATTTTTCAAAAATCTTTGACACAGCCGGTAATAGACTAATCAACCTCAGATCCGAAAAACTTTGAGGGTTTGATTTTTTTGGAGTCGGTAAGCCAATAGCTTGTTTCCACAAGCTAGGAAAACATGACTTCTCAATACAATAATTTATAATATGCACTATATACTTATCTACAAAAGGACTACAATACATGAGCATTTTACTGTTAATCTCATCAACTCCAAACGCTTCCGTTTTAATACTGTTCAAGAATCTATTAACTTCGTCTACGGTAACCATGCGGAATGTAAACCTTAGACTTTCATTGTACATATTATTGCTATAAAATTCTATTTTGTTATCGCAATCATTCGTAACTGACCGTATATATTCTGAAAAAAAGTTGTTTAATGAATTGGGGTTTGATAAATTGACAGGCAAAGCTGCAGGGCTGTTAGAATATGAACACATCGATTTTAAAGTTTTCCAAGACTTTTTCGGGTTATTCTGTTGGATAATCTGTTCAAGATAAGCTTTTTTTTCATTTCTTGTGACTGACAAGGTATAATTTCGCAATTGCTTATACCTATCAAAGTCGATTGGAGATCGGGATTTTTTAAACTTAGACAAGGAATTATCTCTCTCTTTCTGTAAACGTTTTGAGTTATCGGTCATCCAAGGTGCAGTTCTTTTTGTGACTTTTCTCCGTACGAAAGGTGCGTGACGATTAAATGTACTAAGTATGTACTCATTAAACAATGCTATCTTGTCATCTAAATCTGTCGCGTATATGATATTGAACCAAGGAAGGGAGGTCAAATCTGTCAAAAAATTGTCTATATTAAAGTTCCGAAAACATCTGTACTCAATAAATTTAGGGCCTGAATTCGGATGTGTAAACTTCATTTTGAAAAATGTCAAATCGTGATCTGAAATGTTATGAACGGGAATAGTACCAAATGATTCAACTGATTCTTTATCTGAGACAAGAATGGGGTCTAATAATGAACACGAAGTGCCTGTCACTCTAGTTGCAATATTTAATATTTGAGAAAAACCAAATGACTCAAAACATTGCATTATAGGGTTGTCCACGTTAAAAAAATTAATATTGAAGTCTCCTAAGCAAGTAAACCAGTCTACTGTATGATAGGTCAAAGCTAAAATGTTATCCAGATCTTCGATAGTATCACTAATTGAAATATTGGGTGGACGATAAAAAACTCCGACAATGAAAACAAATCTTTGAAACTTAATTTTTATCAGAGCATATTCCAAACCACTTTTCATTTCGTGAGTCTCCTCCAACATCTCACACATGAACGATGCCCTCACATATGCTGCAACACCTCCTCCCCTCGTCCCACGATCCCTGCGGTAAAATTTATAGCCCGGTATATTAAATGGATTTGAATTATCCTCGGGTCTTAACCAAGTCTCAGACAGCAACACCACATCGTACTTATTAACTAAAACAATTTCTTTAAAGTCCGAAAATCCTGTGAACATCGACCTAATGTTCAAATGAACAATTTGTAATGCAGCCATTTCAAGGTGTAAACATAAATTATACACACTCGCAAACAAAAACAAAAAATTGATAGATATATAAGCAAAAGTTTTGGAATTTCTATAGTACAGGACAACCGGCAGATATATACGACACAAAATATGCGTGCAAACACAATACGTGTGTACAGAACTTATACAGTAGTATAAGTTTATTTAAAAAATAAAGTAATGATACAATCATACAATACAGATTATTTAAACAAAAATACAAAAGTTATATACAAATTCACACAATGCCAATCATTGTTGAGCCCAAAGTAGTATATCATGCTAATGAGTCTAAAGTGGTTAGTGATGGTTTTAAGTTCACTTATATTTTACCAAGATCATCTTTATCGTTTACAATGACTTTTTTATTGTCTTTCAATACACATACTTTACCATTATATGTCCAAACACTTCTTAGAGAGGTTTTTTCGATTGCTGCTTCCAGTAGCTTCATCCTATTCTCGGTAAGGTCTTCCTTGATGACGATTCTGCTGCCTTTTAAAAGTTTCTTCTTATTGTAGATCGCCTGCTTCAAGGACGGCTTATACAACTTCAGTAGAACTCCTCTTGTCCTATTGTGTTGGATTTTTCCAACTCTCGTACACGATATGATGTCTTCATTGCTGATTTTTATACCTAGTCGCGATTCTATCGTGGCACTTACTTTTGCAACCAAATTTTCGTTCGGAGTTTCTTCAAGTTGGAGAATTCTTAAATTGCCTAGTCTCCCAATCTGATCTAATTCATCAAGCCTTTGTGCGAGTACTTTATTTTCTATCTGCAGCATATTCGTTTCCTCTTTTAGGTCCTTGATGACTGTACTATTAACTGATATTTGCTTCTCGAGTTCAACCAGCTTACCCTCTAGACTTTTTGTCACACTGTCTGCTACTTTTTGTACCAGTGATTGAAGGAATTCCTGGTCTTTTAGCATTAAAATGATGCTATTACTCACAGCCATTTTTATTTCATCTCTTATCTCACGTGTTATGACCATTTTCACAGATAAATTTAGTTCTTGAAATAGAACACAGGATCTCGTACAAACTGGTAGATTTTCAAGAATTTTGCTTGAGAAATAACCACTTTTTTACGATGTTAAACAGGAGCTCACAATAAACATATCTACTCGGTGCTAGCGTTCAACATACAGTCATATCTTATAAACACCTTCGAGTGCAGTAGCCCTGGTGTATCTCGCCAGTTCAGGAGTGCTTTCCTCACTGCCCAGTCCGAAATGGTCTTTTTAGCGGTGCTTTTTGCTATGCCCGCGAATGGTTCTGGTCCTATGAACACAGATTCAGTTACTCTTTTTGCTAGCGCGTCGACCAATACATTGCCCTCCACTCCGCTGTGACCCGGAACCCATTTTGCACTTTAAGAAATACTGCAAATGTGGCTGCAACGTAATTAAAGACAGATATTAATTTAACGTATGGGCCAATGAACCACGATGGATCTGATAATAATTGCAAACTACAAAGTTGATAGTTTTTTAACTGTGTATAGAAGTTTCGTTAAAACAAACAATTTTTTCAAATAAGCTTTTTGCGAATACTGGAAAATTAGCCAGATGCAGAATCAAAAAAGTAATCTGGACTTTACATATATCAAAACGTACCTAGTCTGTTTTTGATTAATTTTTTGCTCGGAATTTTGTCTTATCGATCAGGCATTGTACCTGTCAATTAGTGCACTAGTCATTTTCAGTTATCGTGGTTGATTTCAAATTGATCAATCCTAAAACGATCCTGGGATTCACAAATTTAAAATTAACAACGATAAACAGAAAATGACTGCACTATATGACTAGTACAATGCCTGATCGAAAATCCGAGCAATAAACTAACACATAAACAGACTAGGAACTAGGTAGTATGTATGCCTTGATACGTAAGGCCAGATTTACTTGTTTACTTTAACTTGTAGAGTTTTTATGGAAAGTGTGGTATTGAAATAAAAATAAAAACTATTATTTTATCATTACACAACTTTATTGTGGGGTTTTGGGACTCTTCTAACTATACACGAATTTTAATTGTATTGGTTGTAGATAACGTCAACTGCATACAATTGGAATCATACCCAATTAACCTATGCCAACTTTTATCGCTGTTTTGCACAACAAGTGAAATAGGAGCTTAATTCGTGAATCTCTAAATAGTAAAACCGAACGAATTTTTATGTACCTATAAATCGACATCCTATTGTGTGCAGCTTATATATCGTTTCCTGGACATTTTCACCATTTCATTATAAATCTATCAATGGATTTTGCCCTTTTAAATTAAATCCATCTGTTTGTATGGTACATATCGTACTTGGTATTAAATTAAATTGCTTTTCCTGGTAAAAGTGTATTGAGCACATGCTTTCATCTGACTGGTACAATGCCTGATCGATAAGTCAAAAATCCGAGCAATAAGCTAACACATCAACAGAATAGGGACTAGGTAGGATGTATGCGTTGATACATAAGTCCAGATTTACTGTCCTTAGGTATTTTGTTTCTCCCTCATTTTTCAGTTTTCTGCAAAAAGTTATTTGAAAAAGTTGCTGTTGTTATTGTTGCGGGAAGTTGTAGGAATTACCCCATATAAAGCTTAAGAAATACCGAGGAAAATACTTTTACCAAAACAAATCTTTTTTCCTCGTCTTTTTCTCTCTGAAAAACAACAATACAATGATGAATTCTCTACATCCGGCAAAAGGGGTCGCGCATATTGAATGGATAAATTAGTTTCGTTTTTTTTGCATATTGTATATCCAGCTACTTCGAACAATCTTTTTTCTGCCTCACATCAAAAATTGGCCCACTTTTTTACATATGTCACACATTAAAAGATTGTCAAAATATGGTTATCTCGAATGTTGTCTTGCATTGGTCACAAATTCGTATTAAGAGTATGTGTAGAGGACAGAAAAGCGCAAATATTTAAATGCTGCCTGAAACAAACCTTACAATATTGCTGCTGCATACTGCGATATCGATAACGATAATAAGTAATAAACCACTTGTAGCTATAATGAAATTATTGTCAACCTCAAAAAGCACAAACCTTCCACTGCTTTTCTATAAAGTTTGAATTGAATATTTATTTTTGGCTGTTAATTATTTAAATTACTCAAAGGAAATGGCTTAGTTTGCAACCAACGAGATAGTTATTATATATTACTAGGACTATTAAGTTTACACTTTACCCAAACACTGTCGAAACTCGAAAAACTAGTCAAAACCCCAGGTTAATTTACGAAATTCTTTTGTGGTTTTCACTTTAGCTACAACTCTTGACTATTTCACAAACTACCTGGATGTAATGCAAACTAAACAACATTTTTTGCTATTTTAATTGAAAGATGACTCTCCACTAAAATAACCAGGCATTTGGATAGTTTGTATGCTATCCAGCTAGTTTATAAACTAGCCATATAGACACTTATACATATACAGGGTGTCCCACGACGATTAAGATAAGCAACATATCGGAACTGGGCAGTAGTAGCAAATTATAATTTTGGGGGTGTAAATTAGAGCATATATAGTATCCTTTCTTATTATTGTGTCACTCAACGAGGTATTTGTTTTTGGTCACGTGACGTCCGATTCAAAAATTTTAATGGGACTCCCTGTATATTTTTGACTTTTTTGTTCCTCATGATAAAACATTTCCAACAATATAGCACACTTGGCGTCTAAAGTAATTAGTTCAAGAGCTACAGCTACTTAAAGGACTGTACCACTACCATTACCAAACACTACCAAAATAATTTAACTGAAGAGGTACATGTTATAATCAATGGTATATAGTGGTACCATCTTTCAAGTACCTGTAGCTCTTGAATTAAGCACTTTATGCCCCAAGCGTTCTAGTTTGTTGGAATTGTTTTATCGGGAGGAACACAAAAAGTCACAAATATACAGGGTGTCCCATTAAAATTTTTGAATCGGACGTCACGTGATCAAAAACAAATACCTCTTTGGGTGACACAATAATAAGAAAAGATACTCTTATTTACACCCCCAAAATTATAATTCGCTGCTACTGCCCAGCTCCGATATATTGCTTGTCTTAATCGTCGTGGGACACCCTGTATGTATCAGAAAATTCCAACTTCCTTGGTTTCTTTAATTGACAAGGTAATGCTCAGATGGACCTAAACAAGTGTTTTATGCCGCTAGATCTTTCTTTCACGGTCAATCGTCACTTGATTTTGACTTGTTGACGCTAAATTAAATTGAATACTCCATAAAAATGACAGATGCTTAACCGCAATGAAAATAATAGGGAAAAATTCCAAAAGTTCTATCTTATGTAGTTCAATATGTTACTACGAGTGCTTCAAAGCAATCTTTTTTTTGGGAGCAAGCAACCTATTATTCATATGAAAGTAAATAAATATTAAATTGACCTTTTATCAGAGTCAAAAATACGGTTACCATGAGAACTGTACCGCTATCTCAAAAACATTTAAATGCTTATTAAGTGAAAAAATTGCCTATCGTTACCCCAAAAATAATTCTGTCAGATTGATTAATTTGAATAGTCATAATAATTCTTAATGTTGTTGTATGGTTTATGCGTATAAAGATGCAACGACTGCAGTCTTTAATCGAGTCTTTAATTAATGAACATTTAAGGTGCCTCGAGCTATGCCTTCGAACACGCATTCTTATTTTAAAACGAGCTGGAGATGAAAGGTCAGCACAAACTGAACATCTCACGCAAAGTGTTGAATCGGCATTGCATTTTTCAACGATTGCATAAGGTTATTGTGGTTTAAATGAGGCAAAGCGCGTAACTTTCTATATTTAGACTTGAATGGCTGATTTTCAATAAGTAGCTAATTACCATTTAGTGCTAGAGAAAATATGAAATGTGTAAACTGAAAGACTGCAAGAATTACTGCTGTTTGTTCAATCAGTCCTGGTGTAAAAAAGTATTTAACAATTAACAATGCTACCTCAAAATGAGGTTAATCTATATTGCTTATGTTCTACACTTATACCTCAGTCGTATGACGGTATTTGAACCTTCTTGGTAACGAGTAGTAATACCTTAAACCTTAAAGAATAATCTACAGCACTGAGCTGAGCTCCATCAGTATTTTACGCGGCCTTTTGAAAATAGGAGAAAAGCTTATTTAATGGTAAATATATGATAACAATTTCATTTAATAATATTATCCTGTGAAGCAGTCAGGTTTTACAGCTGGGTATCGTACTGCTGTTATACCTCACTGACAATACATTACTTACAGGTCAATAAATAAAAAAAACTGATCACAGTTCTAGTCTTTTTAGCTGCTGTTATGGTTTGTGCCCTAAATGCTTTAAACTTGCTCTACAGTTACTTGGGAAGTAGGACTCAAAGGGTCAAACCAAGTTAAAGCTATAACCTTATAATTTTATAACTTTCCTGACTCGAATCGAAGCTTCTTGTCTACAGGTGAGGTGAGGTGAATGATAGATTCCGAGAACTTGAAAAGTTTACACATTGTCGTATTAGTGGACACTCATTACACGGTGCCCTTGCTGAGAAACACGAACAACAATACACGTACGTACGATCTTAGATCAGGTAGAACGGCAACAAGGCACACATATCCATGACGTCACGGTCTTAGAGGGGGTTCAAATATTTTCCTAATCGTCTCGGCTTTCCGGTGCCCAAAAAAATCGCGGAAAAATAATTATGAATGTTGTTATGCCATACCCTATCATATTTTCTTTTGCGCCATGTAAAAATCGGACTAGCTAGGTTGTCGCCCAAACTTTCGTTTTCAGATGGAAAAAATTATAAAGGGAAATCGTGAATACATAGACCATTATTGACTCCGTTTTGTCACCCGCTTCATATACGCTCTAGTAGCCCAAAGTCAAGTACTGTGTCTCTTGCTGTTTTTATTATATATATCTCACCTACCTATTAGCGTGAAAAAATATGTTTTTTGCAGATGATACGCAAATATCCTCATTTCAGATTGTAACTTTGTTTCAGTCATAAATAAGAGCATATGCTGAATAATTGATGGAATATCTATCGGGTTTGACAAAATCGGTCTGGTGGGTGACTTGTAGATTTTTCATGAAAAATGTGGTGTTGAAATAAAAATAATGGTGTTTTATAATAAATATTATTTTACCATTACACAACTTTATTCTGGGGTTTTTGTTCTCTTCCCCACTGTACACGAATTTTAATTATACAGGTATTCATCGGTTGTAGATAACCTCAACTGCATACAATTGAAATCGTACCCAATTAACGTAGGCTAACTTTTATCAATGTATTGCAAAACAAGTGAAATAGGAGCTTAATTCGTAAATCTGCATTTAGTAAAACCGAACGAATTTCTATGTACCTATAAATCGACATCATATTGCGTGCAGCTTACATATCGTTTTCTGAACATTTTCACCATTTTATTATACATTATATCTATCACTGGATTTTGGTCCTTTAAATTAAATCCATCTGTATGGTATGTGTATATTGTACTAGATATTAAAAGAGATTGCTTTTCCAGGTAAAAGTATTGCGCACAAGGACGAAAACTCGTGTCGTATATATTTTGGGGATTCTAACTACAAATCCGCACGTGTTTTAAGGTTCAGCCTCAGGTAATGAAAATCAAAAATTGTTTGACCCTCAGATCTACAAGCTTACACTAAAAGTCTAAAATCGTGATCTGCCTGCCTTCCTATCTTTTTTTTTTATGGTCGGCCTCCCGCAAAGGCTAAAAGCCTATGGCGCTGTAGAAGCGCTGCGAGAGGACAAATGTCTGTTCACGTTAGATTTGAACCGCTGCAGGTTGTAGCCGTCGGGAAACAAATTCCTCGGCAGCTGATTCCACAGCGTCGAAGCTCTCCAAAAGAAGAAATGCTGGAGGAGACTGGTTCGGGGAGTAAGGACCTCGACCTGGTAAGGATGAGCTCGCAGAGCTTCTCTAGTATTCCTGGTCCGGACGGCCTATGGTGTTCTTATCTGGGAGAGCTCACTCGAACATCTTCCGTGATAGAATCTGTAAAACAGACATAGGTCAGCCACCCTCCTTCGATGTTCCAGGCTGTGGAGGTCCTTTGTGAGGTTAGGCGTATCGATTAATCTAATTGCTCTTTTCTGGATAGTGTCCAGAAGCTTTAGAGAGTGCTTCGGAGCACATCCCCACACATGGGAGCAATACTCCAGCGACGGTCGGATCTGTGCCTTGTAGAGCAGCAGCAGTTGCTCTGGTGTATACAACTTCCTACATCGGAACAAAACTCCAAGCTTCTGGGATGCCGTTTTAGCAATACTGACGACGTGGTCGTGCCAGGACATGTTACTGTTGATGTTGACTCCCAAGAGCTTGACGGAAGGTGATTCGACTATGGGGTGACCCTCCATTTCCACGGTTGGTAAGCCATCGTGAGACTTCTTTGTCAGTGTTGTTGCCTGAGTTTTTTGTACGTTGAACTGTACTTTATTTGCTAATCCCCACTCGACAATTGTTTTGATGTCTGCGTTGATCTGTGAAGCATGCTGCTGTCGCCGAAGTACCGTCTCCTGGGATGATAGTGGCTTGCCTGGTTCCATGCACGACACTAATGTACTGTCATCTGCGAAGCTGTAGATTGGATTGGATGTTATTTCCAGCAGCTCGTTGATGTACAGCAGAAACAGTGTAGGGGATAGGACAGATCCCTGAGGAACACCGGCGTTTATTGAAAATACGTCTGATGAACAGCCCTCGACTACAACATACAGGGATCGATCGTTCAAAAAGCTATTCAGCCACTGGCGCAGGCCAGGTGGTAGTCCATAAGCAGCAAGCTTGGCCAGAAGTCCGTCATGCCACACTCTGTCGAAGGCTTTCGATATGTCAAGTGCAACAACACGGGATTCGCCATGTTTGTCTATTGCTCTGTTCCACAAGTGAGTGACGTAGGCAAGGAGGTCACCTGTAGACCTGTGCTTGCGGAAGCCATACTGGCGATCATTTATGATGTCATTATTGTCCAGGTATTTCAGGAGCTGTGTGTTAATGACAGTCTCCATAACCTTAGACATGATGCTGAGAAGAGCCTCAAGTCTATAGTTGGCGGGATCAGTTTTTTTGCCTTTCTTAGGGATAGGTTGCACGCAGCCAATCTTCCACGAATCGGGAAACACGCCTCGTTGATACGAAAGTTTGAAGAGCTTGCAAAGAATAGGTGCAAGCTCAGCGGCACAGCGTTTAAGGACAATGGCTGGAATTTGGTCAGGACCAGTAGCTTTATTGGTGTTCAGTTTTTGGAGGATGCTTTTTACATCTCGATGTTGAAATCTGACCTCTGCCATTCTCGAGTTCACGCTTATGGTGGTGGTCGGAGTACTTCCTTGAAAGTCTACAGTAGAATTGTCTGCGAAGAGCTTCCCCAAGATGTCTGCTTTTTCTTTAGGAGCAGAAGCGATGGACTTGTCCTCTCTGGTCAAGGGTGGTATTGACGAATAGGAAAAGTTCTGACTAACAGCCTTAGCTACAGACCAGAATGTTCTGGACGAACTAGGACATGAGAGGAGCTTGTTCTTAATTTTTTGGTTGTGTTCCTCCTTGCTGCTGTCAATCACTCGTTTGCAGTGATTTCTGGCGTCGATAAAACTGCGGTGGTTCTCGGCATTTGGATTTTTCCTCCATTCTTTGTAATGGTGGTTTTTAGAGGAAACTACTACATGTTATAATCAATGGTATATAGTGGTACCATCTTTCAAGTACCTGTAGCTCTTGAATTAAGCACTTTAGGCCCCAAGCGTTCTAGTTTGTTGGAATTGTTTTATCGGGAGGAACACAAAAAGTCACAAATATACAGGGTGTCCCATTAAAATTTTTGAATCGGACGTCACGTGATCAAAAACAAATACCTCTTTGGGTGACACAATAATAAGAAAAGATACTCTTATTTACACCCCCAAAATTATAATTCGCTGCTACTGCCCAGTTCCGATATATTGCTTGTCTTAATCGTCGTGGGACACCCTGTATGTATCAGAAAATTCCAACTTCCTTGGTTTCTTTAATTGACAAGGTAATGCTCAGATGGACCTAAACAAGTGTTTTATGCCGCTAGATCTTTCTTTCACGGTCAATCGTCACTTGATTTTGACTTGTTGACGCTAAATTAAATTGAATACTCCATAAAAATGACAGATGCTTAACCGCAATGAAAATAATAGGGAAAAATTCCAAAAGTTCTATCTTATGTAGTTCAATATGTTACTACGAGTGCTTCAAGGCAATCTTTTTTTTGGGAGCAAGCAACGTATTATTCATATGAAAGTAAATAAATATTAAATTGACCTTTTATCAGAGTCAAAAATACGGTTACCATGAGAACTGTACCGCTATCTCAAAAACATTTAAATGCTTATTAAGTGAATTGGCTGCGAAGAGCTTCCCCAAGATGTCTGCTTTTTCTTTAGGAGCAGAAGCGATGGACTTGTCCTCTCTGGTCAAGGGTGGTATTGACGAATAGGAAAAGTTCTGACTAACAGCCTTAGCTACAGACCAGAATGTTCTGGACGAACTAGGACATGAGAGGAGCTTGTTCTTAATTTTTTGGTTGTGTTCCTCCTTGCTGCTGTCAATCACTCGTTTGCAGTGATTTCTGGCGTCGATAAAACTGCGGTGGTTCTCGGCATTTGGATTTTTCCTCCATTCTTTGTAATGGTGGTTTTTAGAGGAAACTGCATCTCTACAGCGCTGATTGAACCATGGCTTGTTTTTGGAGGGATGCTTGACGACATGAGGAATATAGGCTTCCATGCCAGATATTAATACCTCTGTTATTTCTTGGGCGCAAGCTGATGGGTCTCGTGACTTGAAGCAGACGTCGTTCCAGGGAAAGGACTTGTAGTATTCTCTTAGATCGTCCCACTTTGCTGATCCGTAATGCCAGACCCGGCGAGGCTTTGCATGGTGGAGATCTGGAGAATGCATTCTGCATAGCGTTGAGACGGTGTTATGGTCAGACGATCCTAGTGGAGCAGTTACTTTCACTGTGTAGATTGTTGGAGCAGTTGTTAGATATAGGTCCAACAGACTAGCAAAATCTCCGCGGCGGCTGGGGATCCTTGTTGGTTCTTTGACTATCTGCTCCAAGCCGCAGCTAATAGCGAAGGCTTCAGCTTCACGTCCCTCGTCGTCCGTTTTGTTTGAGTGTTTGAGCCAGTAGGAGTTGTGAACGTTGAAGTCACCCAGAAAGACTATCTCAGAATGAGGGTGATCTGATTGTAGCGCGTCCACAGTGGCTGAAAGCTTCTCGAAGAGCTCTTTGCAGTTGTTATTGCTTGGTGGCCTATAAATGCAGCATATAAACTTGGAATGATTTTGGAAGGATATTTTGAGCCATATTATGTCAAATCCTTCCAGTTCGAGCTTTTCTTCTCGATGACAAGAAAGCCCAGATCTAACGTACACGCATACGCCAAACCTACGTCTAAATCGGGTGTATAAGTCATATCCGGGATATCTGAAGCAGCTGTCCATTGCTGAAGAGCCGACTTGAGTTTCCGTAAGAGCCAGAATGTGTGGCTTCTCTGCCTGAAGGTATTGATGGACAGAGTTTATGTTGGAGGCAAGACCTCGTATATTTGTAAAGTCGGCCCTGAAAAAGTTTCTCTGGCCTTCGGGCCTGTCGTCAGTGCGAAGTTGCTGCGAAGGACGGCTTCTGTTGTTAGCCTGATGAGGAGTGGCAGCACAATTCTTTAAACAAACTTCGCTTAATGTTCCCCCCGGACCACCTGGCACCCGGAGATCCGAACGGCCAGGTATTTTACCTCCGGAATCTTTTGATCCTGGAAGAGCCATTGAGCATTTTTTTACTTTTAATTAATCCAATTTGTCACTTATGAGAAACCGAGAACATCAGCCCAGCGACGGAACATGTCCGTGAGGCCATTTGGCGCCGCCTATTTCCGGGAACCTATTTCTAGTTTCCCGGAAATATTCCGATGTGGGGGTGATTGCACCGCGGGCGAAGCTAAATGACTCCACTTCTCCCCCCTGTGGCTGATTGCAGAGATAATAGTACATGATATGATGCACCGTCGGCGGTGCAAGGTGTACCATCACCTCTGGGCGATGGGGTCGCCACATCCCTACGCCCTGAACACGATGAAAACTCGTGTTATGTATATATTTTGAGGATGATAACTACAAATCCGGTCGTTCTTTAAAGGTTCAGCCTCAGGTAATGAAAATCAAAAATTTTCAGACCCTCAGATCTTTAAGTTTACCCTAAAAATCTAAAATCGTTACCTGACCTCCTATCAGGACAAAAACTCGTGTCACTTATATTTTGAGGATGCTAATTACAAATCCGGTTGTTCTTTAGAGATTCAGCCTCAGGGAACGAACATCAAAATTTTCAGACCTTAAGATCTTCAAGTTTATCCTAAAAATCTAAAATCGTTATCTGATTACTTATAAGAACGAAAACTCGTGTCATGTATATTTTAATGATACTAATTACAAATTCACCCGTTGTTTTGAGATTCAGCTTCACACAAGGAAAATCGCAAAACAAGTGAAATAGGAGCTTAATTCG
Organism: Callosobruchus maculatus; assembly: GCA_951848785.1. Taxonomy (NCBI): domain Eukaryota; kingdom Metazoa; phylum Arthropoda; class Insecta; order Coleoptera; family Chrysomelidae; genus Callosobruchus; species Callosobruchus maculatus. Next base: position 25,105,919 of record CATOUR010000014.1, on the reverse strand, counting down.
TAAATCTACAATTCGTAAAACCGAACGGATTTCTACATATCGTTTCCTGAACATTTTCACCATTTTATTGTACATTATACCTGACATTATACCTGATTTATTAAATCCATCTGTTTGTATGGTATATGTATATTGTACTAGGTATTAAAAGACATTGATTTTCCAGGTAAAAGTGTACTCAGCACATGCTTGCTTTCAAATTTTGTATGAACTGTAAAGAATGCAGACACATTTTGCAGGTTCTGTGAAACCACGTATCTAGGTTATAATACAGATTATCATTTTATAGAATCGGGTCAGTGGGAGTAAATCCGAATTACAAAATAATGGTCATCAATAATTATCTTTATACATTTTTAGAAAATTCTCTAGCTGTCTTATTTTGGAACCTATTGTGGAAGGACGAAGGTTAAACATTTATCTGATGTTCACGCGGAGAGGTTGATGGAAATCACGGTATTAAATGTTATTTTTTGATAGACTCAGTGACTACATAGCAAAAAAGATACAACTGCAAAAAATATGGCTTTAAATAGATTGTCGCGGTATTTTTAATTTACGCACCTAAAAATTCTGACACCACGAAAAAGTGTTTGCTGATGTGCAAGAGCTAACGCAGGTTCTGCATCTACAAAAATCGAAATTTAAGCATGTTTTAATATGTTGATATCCATTTTTTGAATCGTGTTTCTGTGGTCTGCCTATGCCTATATGAAGTTGATACGATCACGATTGCGTTTCTTATTCCTCAGTTGACTGTGGTCACTATGGTTGGATATGCTTCAAGGAAAACTCTGATCAATGTTTTCCAAACAAGATTGGACCGTAAGTTTTCCCTGGTTTCCTTATATCTCGAACGAGATGCGGTGTTGCCTCGTCTTGGGGTTACAGTATGTGTGTCATGTTATATTTTCATAAGATGTACTAGTAGTAGTGATGGAGAGGCGAAGTAAGGCCACCTTTGGAACTTTTTGCGAACCCCACTGAACTAACACTGCCACCGTAAATATGGCGTACACCGGTACACCTCCGCCAGGAAGACAGTCGTACACAGCACAAAGCCTTGCTGCACTTCTTTTCCGTCCAGGCCGTTGCTTGCTCCCCCGGATCCCGACTTCTTTGAGCGCGCCTCGTCATAGAAGCACACCAGACTATGGAGCGAAAATATCACTTTTCCACTCATCCAAACGTCCCTTTCCGGGCCGATTCACTCATAAGACAGATAGTATCGTGATCCTAAGTAGGTGGCTCTCAATTTAGATTGGTCAACAAAGAGATTTGTTGCAAAAAAAAACAAAAGCTGCCTCCTGGAATAGGTGTCAAAGAATCTTTGGAAATTATTAAACACGTAAGACTCTGTGTGGTAACAAAGTCTGACACTGGCACTACTTGAATCTGTTCTATAATAGCAGTCAACATACGCGTAATATACATATTATACAATGAATATCGAACAGTTGAAAATCAACTGCGATTAAACATTTACCTCGGTTACCTTTCCGCCGATATACAAGTACTATTATAAGCCTTATTATTGATTTTGTGTGAAACGATAATATCAACTGTAGCGGAATATATATTCATCAGACTTTCGCGAAAACGCAGACCTATAAATTTATAATGCATTATTTCCTGGCGAACTAATGACGCGCGTCTCAGATTATGATGCTTAAATGTAGGTTAATGCAGTTGCTACGACAAAAAACTCAAAATCCATGCCGGTTATTAAAAGCGATAGAGAGTGGATTTAATTAAATTCCAGTCTTATTGCGAACGTTAAGTAGACTTGACGTTGAACTGGACCAGATACCTGGTGAATGCTTACACAGATTTACATCCTAGGCGAGGCTCAAAGATCTGTTACTTGGAGATTCCAGAGATTACAGGTTTTTCAACAACAATAAGATTTAAAATAGTAGTATTTTTGCCCTATAGTACTCTTAACTGTTTAATAAAAACTGTTTGGTATAATTTTTTCACCATTGTCGACTTAGAAGCCAAACTAAGGTCTATCTGGAGCCTAATTCCCTTGAATGCTCCTAATATAGCCGTACGCCATAGTTACTGTTCGCCATTTTCTAAAATCATTGTTCGTGACGTCTTTCAGGTGATACAAGATGAATCAGATTAGTTTTTTGATGAATTTTGAAAGGATGTTTTAGCATTCCTTTTGATCCTTTTTCATCGTTTTTTCCTATCCCATATAATGTTGATGATAAAGCATCTCGGTAGATGTTCAAATATTTAATTTTGGTATTTCTCTTGAGTACTGATGTAATTAGATTCCTGTCTTCGTCAGTGTTATGCAAGATTCTATCATTATGTTTTCTTCCATGTAGTTTGTCTTGGAACTCTTTTCCACCGCTATGTATCCATCGGTTTCAACTTTCCGGTTTCATAGCCGTTCATTGTCCAAAATTCTCAACCACATAATGATATAACCCGAAGTATAACCTATTATATAGGGTGTTCATTTGAAAACCTCCCACCTCGGATTTCTCGAAAACCGCCAACTAAAAGAAAAAACGCCGACATACATCAAAAGATTTGTCAAGGGAGACAACTTTTTAACCAGAGCTATGTCCCCCTGGATCATCCCCTTAAACATTTTAAATGACAAGGGGTATCCTGTCATATTTTGCTTCAAAGATAAGCCGAAGTACTTTATTGTGACGTTTGATTTTTTAAAATCGGTCGATTCGTTTTCGAGAAAATTAGAATGTTTATGTATCTTACAAGGGTTGCTCTATATCTCCGTCAATCCACCAGTACGCAGATAGCTGTTTCACGCTTATTAGCGATCATAGGTGCGCCATAGGTCGATTGACGAAGATAGAGAGCATCAGAATTGTCATGTCAACCAGACATGCGAAGCATGTGAGAGTAGGCGACAGAAAAGATCTGCCTGTGCGCCATCTTTCTTTGGTTTGCCGTTAACTTCGGGTACCAAGTGGCGCACAGGCAGGGGTAGATAAATGAAAATAAATTTATTGAATTAAAAATTTAGATAATTATAATAAAAAAGTTATTAAAGTTATTCAATTCAATCTTTTCTGTCGCCTACTCCCCTTTATGTATCTTGTTCAAATATAATACAAAACACATGAAAATATCACTTTTTACTGCAGTAAGTGTTCAAATGTCGCCCATTTTTTCCACTCCATTTGAACAAGTTAAGATACATGAAAATTCTAATTTTCTCGAAAACGAACGAGAGAAATCGAACGCCAAAATAAAGGACTTCGACATACCTTTGAAGCAAGGTATTACTCGATGCCCCTTGTAGTTTGAAATTTTAAGGGGATGATCCTTGGAGGCAGATGATACAAGGGGGTGAAGTAGTTTTTGGTTAAAAAGTTGTCCCCCTTGACACATCTTTTGACGTGTCTCTGCGTTTTTCTTTACCAGCGGTTTTCAATAAATCTGGGGTGGACAGTTTTCAAACGAACACCCTCTATGTTGGTTTTAATGTTTTACTTTCTAGTTGTTATGCCCTTTGGATTTAGATTTTTGTTAGTTGTTTGTTAGAATATTCTTCTTTACAGATGGTGGTTGTGGCAGTCTAACACTTTTGATTTTATGTGATTAAGTTTCCAAGCTGAGCATGACGTTTATTAGGATCTGGTTCACCTACTAATATGCATGCTATCGGGAAACTACCCACACTATTCATGCCATTTTAGTTGTTTCTGGAAACAGTCAAAAGGAGGAAGTGGGCGATCCTGCCAAATTCCCTGTTTAGTCTCAGCTTTTCTGCTATCATTGACACTTACCGTTGTTTAGGACATGTAAAAGTCCATAAATCTTCTAACTTTTCAATCAATTCCTGTACTTAGGTGGATGTTTATTTAGTATCTCAACGCGGTTATTGTTTTCTGTGACCCACTTCCTCCTCAGAAATCTGATTGATATCAACGAGTTTTTCTTCTATTTTTTTTCTCAATTCTGTCTTATTAAAGGTCCACCTGCCTCATTTCTTAAATGTTCTGAATCGTAAAATTATGTTCACTCAGCTCCACCATTTTATGGAAATATTTTAACTGGAAATCCACTGTATCTTGAGGGAAACTAATATTAAGATTTAGAGTTTTCTATAATTCAGCCGGGATATGTAATGAAATGGATTCTACCGTAAAAAATATATCAGTTCCTCTCAAAAGACGCATCAAAAACTTGTAACTTAACGTAGTTATATCAGTACTGTTAATATTAGTTTCCTTAATATAGACTTCACACTCGTAATTATACATATTAACTTGTTGAACCTAGGGTATTACATAATTATGGATATATTGTTACTACCAGCACTAATAAATTGAATATTTTATATGCTGTAATTAAACGGCCGTCAAACGGTAGCCCACTAAAATGCCGCTAATAGCAGATTCGATTTCTTGTTAAAATAGTTATTGTCGAAATTTTTTTCGACGTGTTTGCATTATAATTGTGACGTAATAATTTTTGCTGAATGTAATATCAAATAAGGTGACAATTAGGATGTTATTATTATTATTAATGCTTCCTGAAGAAATATTACATCCTGTACTTGATAACGCTATTGATATCTACTAGCGATACCTAATTTTTACTAAATGGATAGCTAACGCTATATACTTCTACTTTTTTTATGGACAGCCTTCCGCAAAGGTTGAAAGCCTATGGCTCTAAGAAGCGCCGCGAGAGGATAAGTGTCGGTGCACGTTAGATTTGAAACGCTGCATGCCGTAGCCGTCGGGAAACAAATTCCCCGGCAGCTCATTCCACGGCGTCGAAGCTCTCCAAAAGAAGGAATGTTGGAGGAGACTGGTTCGGAGAGTAGGGTAAGGATGAGCTCGCAGAGCCTCATTAGTGTTCCTGGATCGGACGGAGCTTGGTGTTATTATCTGGAAGAGCTCACTCGAACATCTTCCGTGATAGAGTCTGTAAAACAGGGATAGGTCAGCCACCCTTCTTCGATACTCTAGGCTGTCGAGGTCCTTTTTGAGGTTAGATGTGTCGATAAATCTTATTGCTCTCTTCTGGATAGTATCCGGGATAATATAGAGGTTGTTCCATTTGAAAAAACTTTGGTATGCCACGACTTTATCAATAACCCTGTATATTATAAGATAATCTTAAAATGAAGACCTTAGCTTTACCTATAATTTTTATTCAAAGGTTATTTTTGTTTTGTATAATAATAGAGGTATCAAGCTTCGAACTATAAGTCGATCACCCTGTATATTGTAATCTGTAATTTGTTTTTCGATGAGCTATAATTATGACAAAATTCATTATTGCTTATAATTGTGAGAAAAAGATTGTTGGATGGCCTTTGTTAACAGTGTCCTTTTTTATTTGATCTATGCTGTTTTGATGGTTGGCTATATGAAAACTATAAAACAAACAATTATGATTACTGTTAATGTGTGTTAAGCGGCCCACAGACTATCCGGAAATCCTCAGAGGAAAAACTGCACAGTTCTGGCGTGAAGGCTCTTGCACTTTGGCCTGAATACACCCTCCTTCACTGGACGTTCAGAAAACCTTTCTGTTCAGTTCAGTTCTAGCAAGCATGGCATAAAACGACGGCCTGCGCAGGCGATCGAATGGTTTTTCAATTCCACATCCGGCGGACTGTACAGTCCGGCGAACCTCCACATACGCTCCGATAACCCTTGAGGCCAGGACTGTGCAGTTTTTCCTCTAAGGATTTCCGGAGCGTCTAGTCTGTGGGCCGCTTTGGAGAGATTGCCATGGCGACTTTGATATTAAAAATGTGTAGTGATATACAGCATATTCCAATCCCAATAATAGTAGACTCAAGAAATAGTACCGTTAAAGAATAACTGCAGTTTAGTACTAGGTTATCATTTACCAGAGTCTACGGAGTATGAAGGGAATTGCACCAGACCATGACTTGGCGTATGCATGTTGTGCTGTTTCCCAGGCTGTTACGCTAAAATTGTACGTGAATGACTCACATTTATGGATATCTAATTTCCAAGGTAAACCTAGTACAAGCGAATTCAGATAACGGATGCTGATAAGGAAACTATAATTAACAAGGTGTAGGCTGGTGGCATTTATGTTTATATACGTGAATATACAGGAAATGACAATAAGGAAAAGTGAAAGCAGATCGCATACCCGCTCCCCTAAAATTTTAAAACGACAGCTTCATTGAAAAAGTGAAGTCAAGTTGATTGACTCAGTACTTTCCACACACACATATGGTGATACCATTTTATCATGTTACTCAATGCATAAAGCTATAGCCTAAGATCCCCTTGCAACCAAAACCCCGCCCGACTGCTCGAAAAAAATATTTAGCAAAAAACTTCTAAATAGTTTCTTGCATCTCTCTTCGCAGGAACTGATATTCGAATCACATGGCATGCCGATCTTGTGATATTTAGAAACAGATTATATGTATTACCAGTATCAACCTTTGAAGGTTAATGAAATTTTCCGCGGTCTCCTAACCACCCTTTCTTGATTTTATTAAAATTAATTCAATAATTATCATGTATATAGAATATAAAAATGATCTAAAGCAATGCTTCAGAAAGTTTCCTTGGTTTCTACAGTAGGCAAGGCAATGTGCGGATGGACTTAGAAAAGTATGTTGTGCCGCTCTTTCTTCCATAGGTTAATGGCCAGCCTATTATGGATAGAACAAATTTTCCAGTTTTACAACCCCCAACCACCCCAATTTCACCACCACACAAAAAAGTATAGGAACAGGAACCCATAAAACGCCTAAAAACAAAGTTTGTCTTTTGCTAATTACTCCGCCACCCATGCACTGATTTTCAAAATTACGTATTAGCGTATTATCTCAAAATCTAAAATATTCGCGATCGCTGTCTCTCCTTTCTGACTCTCCTGTCGGTGTGGGTAAAAGTAAAAAGCATTGAACACTCTACTCTAATATTTGACATTGAGTGTAATTGCTAGTATAGATGTGCCGGTACTTTTCAGATGTGATATTGAACATCAAAACAGAGAAAAAAAACATCAAAAAGCCGATAAATTGAATATTATCAAAATTCTTACATAGACTAGTCTATAGGCGCACCATATCGAAAAATTAGGTCTCTCCACAGACTACAGGTTATTATTGGAATATTTGTAGGCGGAAAGAAGTTGAAATTTGAGATATGATCTATTTGTTTGTATAGACATGCTTTTTCAAAAAATTGTACCACAATATATCCAAAAATAATAAGAAAGGGCACAAATTAGGTCAAAAAGTCATGTCGATGGACAGGCATGTGCTTTATCAAATGTAATGAGGCACACCTTTAAACACATTAATTATTCAAATAAAAAGTCATTTTTACATAAAAAAATCGTTTCCTTTGCTATATTCTAAACACTAACACAATTATTCGACATATTTATTACATTTTTATCTGGTTGTAGTAGGTATACCGCTTGTAGCAGTGAAATCATTCATCATAATCACGGACCATTATACAAAACTGGTTATATTTTAAAGTCTATGGAAGTCGGTCCTCGATAAGTAGATCGTAAGCCTTTTTTGCTTTGTATACAGATAAAATATTCAAGATTTAGCTTGACTGAACTGTTTGAAAAGTAGTTGAATTTAAATAAATTTGCAAAAAATCTATAGGTACTTCATGTAATCTGACTACTTCAGAACTAAGGAAGATAAAGTCTTACAATTTATTGACAATGATCCATACAGCGAACCTTAACTGTTTGGAATTTCGGGACCTATTATACCTATAGCAGTAAATATCAAACTAAGAGATTTTCTGAATATCAAATCCGGGCGAAAAACATAAATGTATTTTATGCGCAACAAGGGAAAGCTGCGTACCAGTATGCAGTGGCAAACTTCTATTATCCTACAAGACTCCGAGAAACCGCATTGGTTGCATCCATAATAATCGGCGCCTCTAAAACTACATCATACGCTACGCTAGAGTCAAATGAGTTCTAACTTTCTATGATATTTATTTTGGACCTATTTATAATACCTTTTTTTAAAAATATAATTTAATCTAAGTTAGTTATTATACTGACATCATTGTAATACTTGTTATTAGGTAATCAATTTGGCAACAGCGCGTTTCTCAGCATTGACGTCTTAGACGTCAATGGTCCTCAGATAAAGATGATACACAAACGATAATCAGCAAAGCAACCTAACCTAACCGACCAACACTGCGCACTTACATCACTGTCACTATGGCTGTTTGTTAGGAGAGAGAAGGTTGTGGGTGTATAAAACAGTGCGCTGTTGCCAGTTTTCAATATAGTCTCCTAATTTCCGGAACAGTTTTAACTAGCATGACAAAAATAATTAATGACTAAGTCTAACTGTCGTAAACCCTATCTTTTATCCAATAATATGAACCACATATTTCAAAGAATATTTTTAAACAATATTGATTTTTGAATCCGCTTTTAAAATATACTTATATTAAATATGAAAAAAAAATTAGCTATAGCTGGGAAGCGGCAAAAGATATATTAAAGCGAAGTGTACTCTTTAAACTGAATTCCAAGCTTTCGGAGAACTATGCCTCCATCATCAGGGCTGAAATATTGAATTAACATAAGCAACAGGTAAGCAAAAAATGGAGTTTATACTTACAAAGTTTGTTGAGATTGTTGCTTAGGTTAGAAAATACGTAATGGAACATATTGGTTAGACTCGCACAGTCTTGTGCAACAGTCTCAACAAACTTTGTAAGTATAAACTCCATTTTTTGCTTACCTGTTGCTTATGTTAATTCAATATTTCAGCCCTGATGATGGAGGCATAGTTCTCCGAAAGCTTGGAATTCAGTTTAAAGAGTACACTTCGCTTTAATATATCTTTTGCCGTTTCCCAGCTATAGCTAGTTTTGTTTCCTAACAAAGTCGGCAAACGACTTAGGCTTGCTTATTATATATGTATATTAAAATTCAATAAAAGCTAGTCTGTCATAAGCGACCATGTTAAATTCTGATTTTTAATCGTTAATAAGTTTCTGGCATGATCGATCAGAAGTTTTGAATTTTTGAGGGTAGATACCTATGTGACCAGACTTATCAAAAACTGAAAATAAATTAATTTCACCTATCAACAACTCTCGTGAACGAACGTCCTTGACGGCTAATGGCCTTGGACTAATGATACGTAGCAGAGTCAGATCAATAAGTCGAAAATGTTATCGTGTATGCTGAGTTTTGAGAAATATGGCAATCTAACTTGAAACGTTCCATTGTAAACTTATTTACATACTGTAATAGTCGCGTGTTAGGGTTTTCAATTCGTTTCGCACTTTTTCTTATAGAAATTAACATCGTGAACTCTCGAGAATATTACAAACTTTCGATTTTTCATAAATAATAAAAGCCTACTGTGTCGCAGCATAAAATAGTGAATGTTCAATTAGACACACTCTCCGATATAATGAGAAATACTGAAGGCATGGAATACACGAATGTATTGCGGTTTTTCATAAAAAGAATCTATTATGAAAAAATGGTATCCATTGGCTACTTCCCAAGTGTTTTCGGTGATAACAAAAATGTTGGAGTAACTAAATGCCGTACCGTCCCAGCACCTAATTACTTGTAATATACACACATCAAACCTTATTTAGAATTTAACGAACTTAAAATTGTTTTCTGAAATTGTAAATACGTGCAGCATCTTTCAGCAAAATAACGGGACACTGTGTCGAACAGGTAAATAAGCGTTGAAGTATAGGTTTGTATACAGCACTGACTTTATGAATTTGTATAGACCAGCATTATTTGCGACAATACACGGGCTACTGAAAAAACAAGCTAGCACTTTAGGATTATGAAGTATTATGTAACTTCAAAGGTAATATACATCATTCTGTAAGGCACAGAACATTAGATTATTTTTCCCACCATTTTGCACCACAAGTGGACCAAAAGATCTAGAACTAAAGAGAACTAAAACCTCTTTATGACAGTGAACATTGAAATTTTTTGGATTATTTTTGTGACAGTTTCTGCCATTTTAAAGTTCGAAAATTTGCTACATTTTAAGAATTTCCATTCCGCTATTTTGAAAATTTGCCGCAGGCGCGGTAGCGTTTTCCACTTAAGGAAACGTGCTGTTCATTATGGTAGCATCATAATTTCACGTTTTGATATTATTTTTTGAGTTACCCCCACCCCCACTCCTTTTTTAATATCACAGTGGTGCCAGAACCTAGATTTTTGTTTCTAATCATAACTTTTTTATAGTGATCAAGTTTGAAGAAAATCTGGAAAACTTTGTTTTTTTGATGTCCTGTGTGTCTGTATGTCCGCGATTTCGTTCTCCAACGATTACTCAAAAACGCCTCAAGCGATTGCTCCCAAATCTGCCAACTTGAATTAGTAAAGGTCCTTTCGAGTTGAAAAGGTTGTGGTGTTGATCGGACAATGGGTGGTGAAAAAGGGTGGGGATGCACAAAAAATGTAATACAAAACATATAAATATCATAGCAGCAGTTGAAAGAGAATGCACCTTTATGTCTAAAACGATATATCACATATTAATTTTTTTGAAATGGAGGTTAAAAAAATTAAATAAATTGAAATACTCAAATGTATAAGCCACAACCACTTGAGTCGGGGAAGGTCTACCTCGTTCAACATCCACATTTTTTAAAGTAATAGAGAGTGCTTGCAAACATAAACCAATTGTATTCCTCCCATCACCCCCAGTACTCAATTTTATCGCCGTCTGGAAAAAATAGAAAATTATCAAGAGCTCCTAAAACGTCTAAAAACGAAACTTGCAGCGCTTTTGAGGAGCTATACTTTTCGCTGCATTACGCCCATGCATTTCCAAAAATATACTACTCGTAACCTACTACCACGCTGTGCACTACGATCCCGTATTATATCATACCTCAAATTTATCAGAATCGTGAGGGGCTACTGAGATTACGCGATTAGAGCAGCGAAAGGCAGACAGAAAAACCTACTGAATCGAATCACACAGAAGCAGTTCCAAATAATACTCAGATGTACATCTGTATAGTCTTCTGAATGTTTCCGGATTCTGAAGGCAAATGTTTTCATTTCAGTGACAGAACAAACACGAGTAAGCTGGCACATATTTGCTTAAGCTGTTATGTATACATGTGTACTACAATAATGACTAATTACCTCCACCATTCCAACATTATATTAGTACAATTGTCCCCATTTGGGTTCCTGTGAGATACACATGGTTCAACAAATGCTTGATGATCTCATAGCACTTTTTGCATATTTTAACAGCTAAAAAGTACATAACAACACTATTTGTACTATCATATTCTAAGCACAAGTATGTAGATATATCCTTTTATCTTGTTAGACTTGTTTTGATTAACGGTTTGTATACAAACTTTTTCCTAGTAATCTTTAAGCTTCAGCGAGCTAGTTGTTAGCTCTTGAATATATTTTTTATAATTTGCTTTGCTATTGCGACTTATAGTATTTTTTTGTAAACCGCATATTTGTAGTCAATTATCCTCCATATCTCGAAAATTGTCTAGTGCATGGCCAAAAACACGTGTCGTACAGGTTGTCTGGATATGCAACCGACAGTGCCTGACAGGTGATAGACCTCACATTTTTGTGAACATTGAGATAAGAACATGAAGCCTTAAAATACTTAATTTTCAAGATACAGGGGCCAAAGTTTTACCTTCATTTTGGTTTTTTCTTAATTATTCCGCAACAAATTGGCACAACGATCTCAAATTACGTACTGGGTGTTTCTTAAGGCGAGAAGTTCAAATTCAACCGCGGTCTTGAATCATGAATAGAGGGCGCCACCTACGGCACATCGAACTCTTTAAATTGACAAAACTATTTTCGGTTTGGTGCATCAATGTGACTATAACAAAATCGTTTCTTCAATACGTTTTACCTACTAAAGATACAGGTACTTTGTTTAAGTCCCTAGTGGTAACCGATTTTGAGATAACATTTATTGAAATATGAAAAAAACTAATATAAAAGTAAAACTTGTGACATGTTGTATATTGAAAATTAAGCATTTTAAGGCGTCGTGTTCCTATTCTCAATGTTCATAGAAAAGTGATGTCTATCACCTGTCAAGCGTTGCCGGTCAAATATTCGGACACCCTATATGCGTCCCATTGAAAACAAAAATCGCGAACGCTAATAGGAAACTTTTGAACCACTTAAAATAACGTCACGTCACGATAGCGCTAACTACTACTATACAAGAATTACATTTTGGACTATTAATATAACCACATTTTTTCGTGATTTGACTTTTTAATTATTGTACTTCATAAGCAGTGTCTACTCCACTGACAACTTTCTGATATCTCTATGGTTACAACCTATTTTGTGCTTATAACCTTTAAAACTTAAACTATCTCCATTCTCTCATTGTAAACCTTTCAAAGTATTATGAGAGATTAACCAACTTCTGGCCATATCAAATTACTATTTTTAAAGATATTCCACAGCCTCGAGTTAGGTTCAGGTTTAGTTTGAATGAACGGCCAGAGACTAGAGATAGTTCGAGCAAGAATAAATGTTTTCAATTGCGGCGTCATACTTCATTCTGAGATAATGAAAGTTTCAGGTTCAGACGAAGCACAAAATATCCATTCAAGTGATTTATTGAGAAAAGCTGTTACCTATTTAAAGTTTGACAGTGACATCTTGAAACTTTTTAATAATCCCTCGTATATAAAGTAGCTAGTACGGCGAACCCGGAAAACAACGAACAAACTGAACTAAGCATACCTGACGAGACAAAAGAAATATGCATTCTAAATATAGATGGCCTAATGTACTGTAAATGCGGCTCGAAATTTAGATCAAATTCCATGCATCAATCAAAAGTCGACTGGAGATGTGGAAATGAAGAAAACCTTTTAGAATTGCTGTATTTACTATAAATACAAATAGAACAAGGAGATGGAAGGGGAAGGGGGTCGCGAAAGCCATTTCTAATGCAGTTCATTGTTTACTCCTGGATCGATTAGAGTTGTTTGTATCATGAAAGCCTTGAAAGCGTTTACAATGCTTTGAAATGAGTAGATCTGTAGCTTAAAAGCTGAATATATGCAACTGACTAGTGCTTCAATACTACGAATTTAACGATCCTGTGCCTTCATCAGTTGCTTTAGTTCACCTGTAAAGTTTATTGCCTCCTCGTCAAATATTCACGTAACTTCAACACTTGAATTGTTTCATGATGTCATTCGACACCTCGTTCGACACTGAATTTCTCTCTCAGTTGTACAGATCAGTAGCAGCACGGTGGTTTCAGACATGGGATGCATATCTTCAAAACTAGAAGACATGTTCTTGCACATCGTTAATATCTCTGCTGACAACTACTACACCGTATTATATCTGTATGACACGTTTTTTGGATACCTATCAAGCAAATTAATTTCATTTAGGATAAAGAATGAGCATCGCAACCACTAGGCACTAGGAGATTATTAAACCTTTCGACCTGTCTTCCGTTCACTATATACAGTGTGATTCCTAAGTTGATTTGTTTTTCCCTGAGTATAGAAGTGGTAAAAATTAACAACTTTTTCAAATAACTTTTCCCAGTAAACTCAAAAATATGCAAGATGTAGAATAAAAAATGTAAATCTGGGTTTCTGTATAAAGACGTACCTAGTCTGTTTATGTTTAGTTTTTTGCTCGGATTTTTGTTATATTGATCAGGCATTGCATCTGTTAGACAGTGCAGTCGCCACTTTTCGTTTATCCTTGTTAATTTTAAATTGATAATCCTAAAATTGTATGAGAACAACTTTTAGGATTTACGATTTTAGAATTAACTACGATAAACTCAAAGGGACTAGTGCAATAATTGACAGGTACAATCTGATCGATAAGACACAAATCTGAGGAAAAAACTAAACACAAACAGACAGTACTATACGACGTACTATACCTACGTCTTTATTCAAAAGTCCAATTTTCGGAAAAAAGTTATTTGAAAAAGTAGTTTACTTTAAGGACTGGTATACACAGTTAAAAAAGTAGAATATTATGAATCACTCTGTATTTTTGAATACATTCACCAACTGCAACTGATCGGATACATCTATAATTTCATCAGCTATCTCAGCTATATAGTGAGTATTGTCTTAATTTAATTGACAACTTGTTTATGATAAACTTGCTATACTCACACAACCCATCCTGTAGTATTTTTGATATTATCTTAAAAAATTGGGGAAGCTTTGATATGATGCTTGAATGATTTATCCAGTTTTGCTGTCAAAATTATGAATTAGTGAAGAAATCCTTGGCTACACGGCTTACAGTTAAGCTTGGCAACTAAGAACCTGTTCAAACACGTCAATCATGAATCTAAAACATGTATTTTTAATTAAATCTCGGTTTTAATGTATTTTCTGGAAGTATTTCGGAATTTTCACGTCTATTATTTCTAGCACTAAGGTAAACATTTTTTGGCTCAGACGGGACACATTTTTCACTAATTGTTTATTTTTTAAACATAACTGAGCGATCCGCCATTCAAGATTTTCAGCTGCAAATTTTTCATAATTACATTAGCTACAAAGTGCATTATTTACCAGAAAGAGAAATTAGTCGTTTTACAGCCATATACATTATCTATGCTGTGGCTGTGCTAGATAGAGGCTGTTTTAAGCAAACTTTCATTCATCAGAGCTGTGAGGATCCAGGATGAAAACACACGCTCAAAACATACGAAGCTCCAGAATCTGTGCTACAATGTTTTTGTAATTCTTCGTAAAAGATGTTAAAACTATAAAGCACTTACAGAAATATCTCTTGTTAACAAACAAAGTCTCCAAATTGTTGAATAAGTTTGATAAGCCACGGCTAAGCTGTTTATAAATCTGTTAGTTGCGTTGCGTTAATGTGAAACAAATTTCAAAAAATGTAAGAAATCAATCTACCATTAGTTACCTATCAAATCTGTTTAGTTTTTTTACGTTTGGCTCTTACTCTGAATCACATTACTTTGCCTAACTTTGGGACTCCCCAGCAGGAGTGGCTTTATGAAATATAATATTCACATAAATTCCTTGAAAAAGCTTTTAATATTTGATGCTCTAAAAGGTAGAACATTAAGTTAACCACGAGGCACCTACGTATACACAACGAATTCGAATAGCGTATACCTGACTATAAATAGAAATTTAGTTTGCTGAGTTTTGCATGCTATACACGCAGCATAAACATGCAGCAAAAAGGTGATTATTTGGATTATTTTAAGAATATTTTGTCCTTTGATGATTTTTGAACAGCCGCTTCACTTCAGAGATGAAGGATGACAAAAAATTGCGGGAAGTACAACATTATCATCGAAAATCAATTGGTAAGTTGCTTAACCTACAATAAATGAGGAGCAAACATTCAAAAGGAATATTATCTAAAAGTTGTCATTTTGGGTAACAAATAGCGTTAGCTATTTGAAATGAGCCTTTTTATTATTCAGTAATTATATCATTTCAATGGGACTATTGTGCCTTGTAAAATAACAGCCAAAGTACAGATAGTTGGTTAAACAGGATACTATCCTCAAAATACTGTATTCAAATAGAATATTACTAACGTTTGGTTCAAGATCATTTTCCTATAATAAGTAGCACTGAATACATGTTATTTTAACTGTCTTCAGAGCCTTGCTTATAAGTTGCTCTAACCCTCTAAAGAGTCTGCAAACTTTATTACCATTATACGATGTACATTGGCGAAAACTTATCCTCTTTTAAGGAAGTTTTGAAAAAAGATATGAATCAACGCTGCTTGAACCTGAACCAAGATGACTTAGAAGCATGTGATTGCAAGAGTGCAAGATGGTGGTGTGGGTATACAGCTTTTATCATTTTGATCAGTAGTATATCAGAATTATATTGAAATAAATTCGGTTCACTTATTTTATGTACAGTAAAATGTTAAATGCTCAAAATGACTTCCAGTAGTTTGGATACAAGCATGGAATGTTCTCATCAGTGATTGCTGAACCCTTTCAAACTCAAAATCTTTCAAAGAATCACCCTTAAAGTTTTTGCAGCATGTTTACCAAACACCCTGACATAGGTGTATAAAATGCTGGGTAATTTTTAGGCGTTCTTCTTGTGCATCTGTTATTTATATCCCCAAGTTGTACCGTACGATGTATTTCTATCCTATTGCTTCATTATGACAACCTTTAATTCTGTGTCCTCCGACAATATTATTATTGAATTTACAGCGACCACGTTTAGCATACCTCTTTCTTCTCACCAGGCCCTTTCATTTGATAAATATTTACCTCTAAAAGGTAAGTTAACAAAGTTTTTTATTAGCTCTTTGTGGTTACTTTTTGTTCATCTTTGCCCTTATAAGACGCGTTTGCATAATCAACTTTATTTTAAATTTAGTTGACATTGCATAGTCATTTTAAAGGTAAAGTTGATTATAATAATGAAGAAAACGTGTCAGAAACTAGACAAATCGATGAAAAGTGATTTTCTTGCTGCACACTGAAAAACTTCAAAAACTTCTTAGGTTATAGAATTTTCGTGATGACAGTACCTCCTATACTGAGGTGATTTTATTATAGTAAGTAGATTTTTAAGCTTCTTACTGTCAGCCGACAATAAACGGTTTAAGAAAAATTTGGAAGATAATTAGGTAAAATGTTCAAGGTATAAAAAAAAATGTTTATCATTTTATTTTCTACTTCACTGAGCCATTAGGGTCACTTAAGAATCTTAAAATGGTTGTTTTAGATTATTTTGATAACTTTTGTATTTCACCCAATAATCGTGAACAAATCCATGAAGAAATCCATGAACTTATTTGACGTCAAATTTCTGTTTTACACTTGTCAAGTATGACCACGAACTTGAATCCATGATTAAAACCATGGATTTGTTATTGATGTCAAATGGGTATAATATCACACCTAATAATCGAATGTTTCCAAACTCTTCTAATGAACATTACTCTTCTAATGATGCATTGTCTATTTCCCAGCCTTCAAACGACACGAATTTTTAAAACTCCATAAAATGGCGTTAAGCCAAAATGCATGAGTACTAACTAATTATTATTGAATAAGTGATGGTATCACTGAATTAATTACATAGACATTTTAAAGTGTAAAACGCATGCACAGGTGTGCAAATGAATTCTATGAAATTATGACTAACGTCTCCGGTATGTGTTTCGACCGACTTCCTTATTAACGGTTCTCTGCTGGGTACTTTAATATAGTAGGAAACTCGTATCGACGCGAAGCTCCACAGCTTATACTTACTTGCTCGTATCGCTGAGAGGGAACAGATAATCATTAGGATTACCAGGAAAATCGCTGAACAAAGAA
The DNA here is from genome assembly GCA_951848785.1 of Callosobruchus maculatus. NCBI lineage: Eukaryota > Metazoa > Arthropoda > Insecta > Coleoptera > Chrysomelidae > Callosobruchus > Callosobruchus maculatus. The sequence goes on along the minus strand of CATOUR010000014.1, from coordinate 25,088,590 downwards.
AAAACAATGGCTTCGGTTACGTTGACTTAGTACCAACCGTGCTTTAGCAGCAGAAGTTATGATCTGAATATCGCTGAGGTTTGCTTAAGCAAAATTACGCGAAACAATCTATATAGGTACTGCCCACGTACATTCATTCGAGTTAAATATAAAGACTTCTGAACAGCGTGCAGAAGACATTTCATAATAAATTCAAAACACTTTTTGACGATGCACGAAGGAGGTAGGTACTAATTTGGAAGGCATAAAAATTAACTTTGAAAATGCTTTGCCAAATCAACCAATATTCCAAAATTAAGTTTAAAAGATGTCTGTCCTCTCCCTTCAAATTTCTCAATCTCCGTCTTGAGAAATCATCAAAATTCAGGAAAGCATGCAAGATTAAAGTTTGAATAATCAGTTTTTCGTTTCACCTTTATAGTTATTACCCCACGGCCACTTTTGCAGCAATGGGTCAAAAATAGGTCAAAGCTTCGTAACATGTAAAGCATAAAAATATGCATCAAATAGCACACAGCTACTGAAAATGACCTACCACTTTGAAGGTAAACAAGAGAATCCTCGACTAGTTTTGCAAAGTATTGGATACTTGTTAAACAATATAAAGGATATAAACAAACTTAATTTCATATCCCCAACCTCCCTACCTTCCCAATTTCACCTCTACTTTTGGAAAAAACGATGTTTGAGGATATGCCATATTTGTAGTTTGTTTAAATATGTCTTCACCGCTGTTGGATCGATTTTTTGAACAATGTTTCATCCTTGGTACAATAAAAGTTTTATCAATATCAGATTAATTCTTCCCTAGTTATAGAAGGACCAAGGAAAAGATCACAGGACGAGAACTAGCTTTTACGTTTTTGCAATTACTATAAAAAGTGCATTGCCTTAGTGCTTTCCGACTTACCTAGGAGCTAGGAATATCAAATAGATATCAGGCGGAGAGGCATAGAGTGGCATTTAGACCCATGGAAATGAATGTCATGATTTTTCGTGATGTAGCTGTCATAAAACATGTTAATTTAAAATTTAGGTATTTATCCACAACAATATTTTTTCGCCTATTGATGTGAGAAATATAATTCGCAAACATAAAGCTTAGGAAACTGCAAAACATGATTGCTACATATGTACGCTACTGTGAGAACGCGGGATACGTTAATAAGCGCTTTAACTACGTAATCTGCTGATTACCGGGTATGGCTATTTAGAGCAAGACATTCTAATTGAACTGACAGACAACTGTAGTTTATACAGACAATTTAAATACTAAACTATGCAATACAGTTAAATCGCGGAACGTAGATAACTAGACACTCGTCCCTTTTTTACTCTGCGCTTTATTTCCTAAACTTTCTGGTTCATTCGAAAATTCCAAAAATCATTGCTGGATATTGACATTACAACTGTTAGAGTGGAAATAATATGACAGCGATCGTTTAGTCCCCGGTTTAGTCTCTAATCAAATGTCGCATTTTATTGCAGATTCATCATTTGATATAATATATAGTAGGGTTCAACCAGTTTTTCGTACTTCAACAACACGAGCTTAATGTGCAGATATTGGAATCTAATCTTTTTCTCTCTTGTAGGCAAACTTACACACATTCTCACCTTAATTTTACATCTGCAAAATAAAAATAAATAATGAATCGCCTTTCAAAAAATCTAAAATCGAAGGACGTGCGTTTTTTATGTTTTCAATTTTTGATTATTTTGTCGGTGTCACTAGATCGATTTCGAGAAACAATAAATAAAAGTATAAAAAATAATTAATTATCAAAGCTGACATTTTTACGATAACAGACTCATCCGCTCATGACCATGGGAATTGTCAGTGTTACTATGCCTTTTATGTTTTATGATATCTACATAACGAAAATCTACTTCACTCGTTTCTGTAGGTCTGTCTGTCGGTTGACGTTTTTATTGCCTCGCAATCTCAGTAATCGTTGCGTGGATTGTGATGACATTTGTGTAGAGACGTTCTGTGGGGTCCTAGGCCTAGGTCGTAGTAGGCAATAAAGGTAAAATAATTTAAATGTTCCTCTTTTATAGGCATTTTAGGGGTTCCTGATCATTTTCTACTTTTCTTGGGTGATGCTGAAATATTTTTCAGCTTTATGCTACCTTAGACAAAAAAATTGAAATTATATTGTAGATAATTGTATAAAGTATGAAGCTCATCACTTAACTGATAACAATGAAATTTCTAAACCGAACCCTGGGCCGTGGTAGACATTGATAATGTCTATGGTTTTTGAAAATTGTGTTAGTTGCGGTGACACTAAATTAAGAAACAATATAAAAGCCTAGCCGTTTAAACTCTGTTTTTGGGCCTTGTGAATCAGTTGGAGATTGTAGAGTACACACTGTGTCGTCCTAGTTCCTACGGCTAGAGATATAAGAAGCCATTAACGAGGGTTTTTTTGCGGGCAGCGATTTGCTTGCAAGGGGATCTCAGACTATCGCTTCATGTTTTGAAAAAATAATAAAACCGTATCCTCGTAATGTGTGGGAAGTACTGAATCATTTTTTGAGTACAGGTCAGTAAACATTTTTTGCTTCAACGACATATTCTTATCTGAGAGACATCGATTCACCCTCTCTTATTTCTCCAACATTGGGGGTCAACATTGTCTATTCTAGGAGACCGCTCGTATAGAATCTCAGTAGAAAATAACAAAGTGTATTCCTGCATTATATTCAATAAAGAAGGTAATTTTGGGAAATGTGTAGAATACCTGTCACAACATCTATCAGCTGAACATTACGTTTCGAGTAAACCTCCTTTGGAAGCTTGGCGTATGAACCCACGTTTCTGAGTATTCTTTCCATAAAAATAATTCCTACCTACTACAATGCAGCAAAAGCTGCCACATCATTAGCATCTGCGGAGAAAATATTACCATACACATTACACAGGCTTAAAAATGGTGTACATATACATACATAATAGTATATCAAGTACGAAACGATGTAAAATGTAGCCCCTACATTTCACCAACTAAGGAAGGGTCTTTATATACGAGGCTAATATTTAAGAGAATGTGCTTTGTTCACATTTTAGCTAAAAACTTCATACTCCTATAATTTTTTAAATCTTGAGATACAGGATAGTGAAGTTTACAGTTACTTTTTGTCTAATATTTGGAATATTGTACATCCTTGTGAAACGTGGTATTAATCTTCTTTGTATTAAGAAGTATTCTCTGATGGATTTTGAATTACACAGTTTTGAAAAATAATATATCGTTGACATATTTTCATTTGAACATTTATTAGATAGCCAGGATGCTTCTGCGCAGAAATTACCTTCTGCGTTTTTCTCAACAAATAAGTTAAAGAGCTAAATCAGCTATATTTTCGTATAACGATTAGGCGGTTTATATTATGAATAAGCTTCAGCAATTCAGCATATACCTGTATTGTATGGTCTGTGATACTTAAGAGATAGAAACGTGTTTCTATTACCATGACGATCGGGCAGTTTCGGGTGCCTACCACAAAGTACCTGCCACAGCATATTAAACAACCAGCAAAATATCTCTGAGGATTTCCTATATAAAAATGGTTCCTACAGAATTTGACCTTGACGGCGCCATTTTGGGTGAGAAGTCTGGGTAGGGACGCGAAAATAAAAAAGTATCGATACCGATGTCATTTCGATATTCTTTGGGCAAGTATGGAGCTATACAGGCCAATGAAGGCGCGTGTGGTTCATACAGAGAATTTTATGCAATTGGTTACACTCCTCAATAATTAATTATTTTCGATACCGATACAAAAGTATCGATACCAGTTTGGTATCGTTCAAAAAGTATCGATGACATAAATACTCGATACAGTAATTTAATTTTTCAAGAGAGATTCTCTTTCTTATTTTTTATGTTGTTATTCAAATAATATAAAATAGAAAATATTTATACTTGATATTTTGCAAAAAAATGAAGAACCTCTTTTTAGTTGTGATTCAGAAACTCTATTCATAAAAATATAGGGAAGAATATCAGTAGATGGGTTTTTGTACATGCACAAATGCTGTCGTGTTTTGAAATGTACTGAAATTGATCCATAAGATGTACTGAATTCCAGAAAAATGCTCTAAAAAGCAGTTTAAAATGGAAAATATCATCAATAGGCTTGTATAAAATTTAGCTCAAAAACGTGCTGGCTGGTCAGCTGTTATATATCAAATCAATTTTTTTATGATCAGCGTCTCGCAAAGCCTGGAGCCTATGGCGCTAATGGATCCGCAAAAATAGGGTCCGTGCATTTTTGAGTACCTGTTTTATTTGTAGGTTATATGTACCTACTTATCTTACGGGATCATTCGAAAACCTAAAAAAACTTTTTCTGCAATTGTACTACTTATTTCCGCAATGTTTAGCAGCACACACATTTCCATTGCATTGTTTATCCATTTTAAAGGTCGTACACTATCAGCATCGCATATACAAAATCTCACAGCGTACTACGTCTATTCCTTTTTATCTCACTAATGAGTGAATACGAGTGTCGACTTTGCGTCATTGGTGTCCACCGACGTATAGGTACGCCTCTTTTGACAGATGCTCATCCAAAATGGCGGGAGGCGCGTATGATTGCCGCCAACCTGAGATAAACTGCTGATTGTTTGGTATGCTGTGGTGCCTACTACGCTGACATCTTTACGAAGCCACCCGATCCTATAGCACATAGTGTATAGAAACACGTTTCTAAGTTACAGGGTACTGGCGCAGCTGCCTATACCTTTGTTTGGTGCCGTTTTGCCGTCAAATATTCCTTTCGTTTCGCACCATTGAGATGTGAAATGTAAACAAACCTTAGAAAAAGACGGATTGCATAATCTATTGAAAACTGTTACCGAAACACTTTTTTGGTCCGACACTGCAACAGCTCACGCCTAGTGAGCAGGGCCGTTCGTAAAATTATTAAAAATGCATTTTGAATTACCCAGTAGACTGGCAGAGGCCTTAGTTCTCCGGAAATCCTGGACCGGAAATACAAGCTCCAGCGCTAATTATATTTTCATTGTGGTGGAGTTGTAACAATACATTGCTGGCCTGGTTGCAGGTTTACGCGCCTAAGTGTTTCATATATTATTTGTGCGAAATCAGCATATTTACAACGTCTGGCCGAGTGCTATAAACAAAGGTTGTTATTTTTATTCTTACGGTGGGAACCAAAACAGTGTGGTGCTGCGTCGTCAAGCTTCTCATTTCTTCGATATATGGCACAGGGCTGCAAAACCTAACATAGTTGCTTAGGGTACGCACACAAAGAACGTTGCGTGCGTGCTTGCTAGTACCTCGCGCTTATAAGTGCCAATAATTAAATTCGCGTTTGAATGCACGCATACACAGACAAAGCAGATCGGTGCCTGTTGCCAGTTCAAATTAGCGCCAACTTTTTACAGGAATGAATTTGTTGTTCGGAGCTGGACGTGCGTCGATAATAATGATAATAATAATAAATATTTTTTATCTGCAGCAATTCTAATGATAAGAATGTCCAAAACACCTACGCCGAGAAGATATCTAAATACACAGACCCTGCCATAGAAATAAAACGACCCTGGAAACAAAACAAATTTATTATTGTCCCCCTCACTGTGTCGGTCTCAGACCTTACACTAAACACATTTCACCACACCTGCAACAGTTAGGCCTGGGCGAAATGTTACACAAAATACTCCAAAAGTCCGTAATCCTGAAAACCTGTAATATTGTACGATCCTTCCTAAATTCAGATCAATAATAGTTCTGGTGTTGACTTGGCACAGCTCGTCAACACTTGTTGCTACCGCAATCATACCATTATTTTTTATTTGCAGCATGACAAAGAACGTCCAGTGACATACAACATAACACATTTAATATAACTGCATAAAGGAAAGAAAACATTCTTAGTGCTAGATTGATCATAAAATAAATGTTTTGTCCGATGAACTAAATATATATCAACCGTGCTGCGGAATACAAGCGAACATATTACGGAGTGAAAGCTAAAAGAACAGCAAAATAAACTTTTTGGATGTCGAATTACTGATCTCAGAGATTTTCCAAAGAAATGAATTATGGGACAAGTATGAGTGAATATTTCTAATGAAATGGAAATTGGAACACAGCATTTTCATTTTCTTGAACATGTGGTGAATATTCTAATGGCCATACTGATTAAAGCGTTGTTTAAACAATGGAACAAATGGTGATATTCACCATAAAGTAGAAAGATGATTTCCAACTTTGAAAAGGGTTTCCTATGAAATTCCAGGGTAATAGTGCATTTTCCGCATAATATGATCAATTTTTTTTAGGTCATGATCATTTCATAAATTTTGTTGAAAATACGACATTCCTCTAACTGAGGCGTTACTGATGATGAAAAATTCATTGTATCTGAATAAGATTATTTATAAATATGGTTCTTCAAATGGGTATTCAAATCCGAATAAAATTTGTATGGTTTTTTTCCTTTATCCGGGTATTTTTCAATTAAACGGAGGCTACCTCAAATTAGTAAGCAAAACCAAACGTTTATAAAAGAAAACAGAAACAGAAACTACTTTATTGATTATATAGTCATTCCGTTGTTAATGAGTACCAAATATTACGGTGATAAAATATATCCAGCAGATTAGCGGTATCGCACAACAACCAAAAATGATTGTACTACCAGAAATGATCGTTTCCTTTGTGAACTATTTTTCGACAGATTATATCTATATTCTTTACAAAAACCAGACACGGTTTCCAAATATAGCAGTACTTTCTCTCTTCTTTTACAACGACGTTGGTGTGCCGACGCACTATAGAATAATTTTTTTTGCAGTCAGTGAACTTTTAATTAATATGTGCAATTAAAAAGGCTTACTACTGAGCTACCATGCATATAAAATCATTCAGTAAAAGTTTATTGTCCATATAACAGTATGAAGTGAAATCTTACTGTAATTATTTCCTCCCATGTGGTCCAAGCACCAGAAAGTGTTGCCGATGGTTTACAGTGGACGTACTTTTTACAAGGTTAAATGTAGCTTGATTAAATTATTATACAAAAAACCTGTCAATCATTGGCTATATGGTTAAAAATTGATCCATTAACACAGTTATGTGACTGTATTGATACTAATTCAATAATAATTCTGATAAAAAGAGTGAAACTAAGAAAATAAACTTGTATCGACTACACGGCTAAAGTACTTATGTATGCATAACATAACCGGTGGTATTACTATAGCTTGCAGTATGAAATAAAGCTAAAGCTTTTTACAACCCCACACTGAAGGGTTATCTGTCTGTCTGTGTGTTTGACTCATTGGCAGTCTGTCGATGTGTTGCCCTGTCTGTCGCGATCTTTCTAGTCACGAAATATTAGTAACCGTTAAACTGAATTTGATGAAATTTAGGGTGTGATTTTTTGAAATCTGCATCCGACTGATTCGCAACAATTTAAAATTCTCAGAACTGTCTCAAACTTCGTATTAGGGGTTCCTCATCATCTTTAGTTTTTCCCTAATCGCCAAAAATTGTTGGTGTGGGAGATTAGAACTCAGAAATTATGGTTTTCAAGAAATACCCGTCCTATACCTTAAAAAAATTATTTAAGAAATATTTTCTACTTGAATTTTTTTGCTTTTTGAATCCTGAAGTCGGTACCAAATATTTAGTAAAACAATCTTGGGATACGGTCACTTATTATATTTCCAAAATATAAAATTTTACGACGTTTCGACGCTTCTATTAGGCGTCATCTTCAGGTATTAAAACTAAAATAAAATATCAGAATTGTCAAACAGATACAAAATGACTAAAGTTTACAATTAGTTTTTTTTAAACAATTAAAAATCGAGGGAGAAAGGTAAATATTGATAAGGTGGAAGAAAGTATAGGCTATGTTCCATTTATTAAATTTGTATATATGCATGAAAGATTGCTTGTATGTGTCCTGAAATTCATGCTGTTAGAACTTTTTTTTACATGTATCATCTCTAAGATGTTTCTTTTATACCAATCTTTCTCTTTGCATAAAGCTCTAACGTTGTTAAAATCGATGGTATGTTTATTTTCTATAGCATGTTTGCTGAGGGCGGTAGAATTAAGGTTTTTATTTTTAATATCACACTTGTGTTTATATATGCGTTTATTTAAATATTGTTTAGTTTGTCCTATGTATAAGTTGGGGCAATCTTGACAAGGTATTTCATAAACCAAATTGCTATGCATGCCCTTTTCTAATGCAGGTTTCAGGCTTGAAAATACTGCATGGGTTGTTGTCGTGGCAGTATGGGCAACATTTACGTTAAACTTATTGAACATTTTTTTAATGTTTTCGGAGAGTCCAGGTGTATAAGGCATTGAAAAATATTTCTTTTTATTATTATCATTATCTGAACGTTGCTGGAGGTTATAAAGTTGATAAACTCTCTTCTTGAAAATTTTTTTTCAAGATTGTTTTACTAAATATCTCTACTTAAAAATATCCAAACGTTGCGTTTGAAGAACTAGCATTTTTCTTGTTGGGGCGAGCATCATGTATTCTTGCAATGTCGCAATCTTAGTAACAGCTGCATTGACTCTCAGTGATACGGTGTAAACGTAGGATAATGCTAGTAACTCAGCTACATTTTTCAAAATCGTTGCGGAGTAATAGATATAAAACAGAAATCTTCAGAACTGCTCCTAATTTCATTTTGAGGCATTTTTTTGGCGTGTCTGATTATTTCGTTTTTTCCTTAAATTGCGGTGGAGTCAGTTATGGCGAGTCAAAAAAGTTTCGGCATATTATGTGACGTTTTTTGCACTATTTCACACCTTTTCCTCAAATAGGAAAACTATGTTTATAGGTATAAAATATTAGCAGATGTAAAGAATATAAGTATTTAAATAATAGAATTTTCAAAACCTCTGTTTACATAGCTTGTTCAAATGCGTGAACTTGGTAGTCTTATACTTTTTATAGGGCTGTGATTCAATAACATTTCTATTTAATTCTCTGATGAATGTCCTTCCTGTTTTCTGAACAACTTGTGTTGTGGTTTGCTGATTTCTCAATATGTTTAGTTTAATTTAGAAAGTTCCCCTAATATATTGACCAGCTGACATCTAGCTTGTAAGTCTTAATCATATTTTTGAACCGAAAGCTATGCTATGGAAACCGAAGCTAGCTACTAAGAAATGTCTAGATGATGCTCATTCTTACATAAAGAGATCCATTTCCTGTTGTTCAAACCAGAAAATGATGAAACTTCTAAAACTTACATAACTGTATTTTTTAAACCAATTTTATTTATCTTTGTTCTTTCTGAACTATGCACTAAAACTGTCCATTCATTGTGCACCATTGTCATAGCTATGCTCAAAGCTGTAGCTGCTGAGACTGATTTCAATTGATCTTAAAAATGCATAACGTATTATAGTATTGAAAAACACATATTTTTAATCAAAAATCAAGTTAACTTCAGTTGTATTGTTGTTGTTGCTATCTGTAACACATAAATTGCAATTCCGTCGATACAATATTAGAATCCACCTACAGACCTCTGGCCTTAATAAAACATTCAAGGCTAACAAGGTGGATTTTTAAATTCCATTTAACAATGTTTGTGGCGTTATAGTTCATGGGCAAGGCTCTCTGATGCCTGACGCGCCACTGAATAATGTTAACCAATTTGACAGACCTGTTTGCATATAGTAATAATGTAATGCCAGTCAGTTCTGAAAGCAATGCTTTACCCAGAAAACATGATGAAATATGAATCACTGCTTATTATTTCTACACTATTTCCTCGAGTGCTTCCTTTTCTTATGGTTATGAAAGCCTATAGCGCTGTAGAAGCGCTGCGAGAGGATAAGTGTCGGTGCACGTTAGATTTGAAACGCTGCGGGTTGTAGCCGCTGGGAAACAAATTCCCGGCAGCCCATTCCACAGCGTCGATGAAACTGATTTCCACCTTGCCTAAAATGAGTGTCGGTGCACGTTATATTTGAAACGCTGCGGGTTGTAGCCGTCGGGAAACAAATTCCCGGCAGCCCATTCCACAGCGTCGAAGAAACTGACTTCCACCTTGCCTAAAATGAGCTCAGAGGTACCACAATTCTTGTTTGTAACATGTCCTGAATCGCATCGTCCTTAGTCCACCACGGTGCTTTTTCCATCTTCGCTTCACTTGATCCTACCTTGAACGACACCTGTAGGATAATCACGGCTGTCTAAAACCTACCAACCGAGACCAGCCATACATGTTAGCGGGAATAGCCCTCCTCAAATCAGGCGAGAAGTCTCATGTATAGCAGATCGAAGTAGACAGTCATTAAATAAAAAACACCCTCCATATGAACACAAGCCCCCAGCATCGAGACTTAAATCCAGGAAGAATTCCATTATGTCCACAAACCCACTGATAGACTCCAAAACAGTAACCAAAGAGGTAGCGAGGGAGCTACAGCTAACAGAGAACCACATCCCAACCTGGAATCAAACTCCCTGCCGGATCACAGCTGGAACAAAGAACCTGGAAAAGTCTCAACAGGATGCCAGATGGGCAGGTCATGGGGATAACCTAGTGAGATGAGGATATGCTGAGGACGATTTATGTACCTGCAGGGAGAACCAGATGATGGAGCATCTTCTATCTTGAACAACCATGGAAACCCCTTGCACAATCCAGGACCTATTGGAAGCGAACGACACAGCAGTACGGTATACCAGGCACTGGAAAGAGATGAGCAACTACAGACAATCATTTTTCACTTGTGACGTCTGTGATCTAATACCAATACACCTGACCAAATTCCTGCCATTGTCCTTGAACGCTGTGCCGGTGAGCTTGCACCTATTCTTTGCAAGCTCCTCGAACTTTTTTTGTAACAACGAGGCGTGTTTCCCGCTTCGTGGAAGATTGGCTGCCTACAACCCAACCCTAAGAAAGGCAAAAAGCTGATCCCACCAATTATAGACCTGTAGCTCTTCTCAGAATCATGTCTAAGGTTATGGAGACTGTCATCAACACAAAACTCCTGAAATACCTGGACAACAATAACATAATAAATGATCGCCAGTATGGCTTCCGTAAGTACAGGTCTACAGGTGACCTCCTTGCCTACGTCACTTACTTGTGGAACAGAGCAATACACAATCATGGCAAATCCCGTGTTCTTACACTTGACATATCGAAAGCTTTCGACAGAGTGTGGCATGTAGGACTTCTGGTCAAGCTTGCTGCTTATGAACTACCACCTGGCCTGCGCCAGTGGCTGAATAGCTTTTTGAACAACGGATCTCTGTTTGTTGTAGTCGAGGGCTGTTCATCAGACGTACTTTCAACAAACGCCGGTGTTCCTCATGGATCTGTCCTATCCCCTACACTGTTTCTGCTGTACATCAAACGAGCTGCTGGAAATTACGTCCAATCCAATCTACAGCATCGCTTCGTACATTAGTGTCGTGCATGGAACCAGGCAAGCCACTATCAGGAGACGGACGTCGGCGACAGTAGCATGCCTCACAGATCAACGCAGATATCAAAACAATTGTCGAGTGGGGATTAGCAAATAAAGTACAGTTCAACGTACAAAAAGCTCAGGCAACAACACTTACAAAGAAGTCTCACGATGGCTTACCAACCGTGAAAATGGAGGGTCACCCCATAGTCGATTCACCTTCCGTCAAGCTTTTGGGGATCAACATCAACAATAACATGTCCTGGCACGACCACGTCGTCAGTATTGCTAAAACGGCATCCCAGAAGCTTGGAGTTTTGTTCCGCTGTAGGAAGTTGTATACACCAGAGCAGCTGCTGCTGCTCTACAAGGCACAGATCCGACCAACGCTGGAGTATTGCTCCCATGTATGGGGATGCGCTCCGAAGCACTCTCTAAAGCTTCTTGACACTGTCCAGAGAAGAGCAATTAGATTAATCGATACGCCTAACCTTACAAAGGACCTCCACAGCCTGGAACATCGAAGGAGGGTGGCTGACCTATCTCTGTTTTACAGATCTATCATGGAAGATGTTCGAGTGAGCTCTCCCAGATAATAACACCAAAGGCCGTCCGAACCAGGAACGCTAGAGAAGCTCTGTGAGCTCATCCTTACCAGGTCGAGGTCCTTACTCCCCGAACCAGTCTCCTCCAGCATTCCTTCTTTTGGAAAACTTCGACGCTGCGGAATCAGCTGCCGGGGAATCTGTTTCCCGACGGCTACAACCTGCAGCGTTTCAAATCTAACGTAAACCGACACTTATCCTCTCGCAGCGCTTCTACAGCGCTATAGGCTGTCAGCCTTTGCGGGAGGCTGGCCATAAAAAAATACTAAGAAAAATTAAAAGAGCAGAACTTACCAATTAATTCAAGATTAAATAAATAAATCTTCCAGATATTATGCTTCGTACTGATTTTACTATTCGGCAAAAATAGCTTCCTTGGAATATGACAAGAATCAATGTTATTGTTTATCCAGGTATGGAAAGAAATTCCGAAGTTTCCCTTATATTTATTCTAGACCTGCATCACAAAATAATGACGCATCAGATACATTATTATTGTTTGCCCTCATTTCATAGTTAGTAAATCAGTTTGTAATTCGGTCGGATTGTTTAACCAGTAACCATACAAGGCTAGAGAGAAATGAGAGAAAAAGTAAAGTGCAACTGGGATGAGCATAAGTATTGTTAAAATCATTAGGATAATTTTAGTGTTAAGATTATTTGAATTTTGCTCACAGTGCCAGTGGGAGCCGCGGCCTCGAATGTTTGTTTATTTGCTCAATTGAGTAGTATACTGAATTACGCAGCAGAGGGTTGCTTTGCGTTTTCGCTTTTCCATAGCATCGCAGCGGCAATTTTTTTGCAAAAGACCTCACAATCGTAAATGTGTGAGAATCATTTTGTAAAGATTATTTTCTTTATCAGACTTAGTTTTGAAGTTTTACATAAGAACGGATCAAGTTATCGAAATTTGAAACTTTGTTTTTAACATCTCAGTATGCTTCCATAATGCCATACCCTTGTCTACGGAGACAAGGTACTTAACAGAACTGTCGCACCTGATAGAATCTTGTTTATAGGTGGGGTGCCGCGACGCGTTTTCTTCTTCTTCCCTTACAAGTTCGCCATTTTTGTCCTCCACAGCTTACATTCCAATCCCACACTGCCACGATCTATCATAGTATGTCCAATGTAAGTCTCCCCTCTTAGAGCCGGTTGTCCTTCCTCTACGTCTCCTTCCTGGAGGCTCGCATTTCAATATTCATTTCTCCCACCTGTGTTCTGACATTCTTTGGACGTGATCATATTCCTGCAGTTCCTATTTTGCAAGTTCTTGAGACTTGGGGGATCTGTGACGCATCATAGAGCGGTCAACTTTGATCAGACACCCACCCTAGTACTGCCTAGTCCGCGGTTACTATATCATGTCTGATCCTCTAGTGAAGTGTTGTCAGCATAGATGTAGACTTCATAGTTGCTGGGGCATGAACCAAAATAGAACAAAGTATTGGTTCAAGAAGCGAACCCTGAGGACACTACCCTGTTGTAGACAGTACATTAACAATTTTATTCAGAAGTTCCCTTTCTTCTAGAAACGATTTCAAAAGTTTCATGAGTCAAAAAGGAAAGTCCTTTTGGATTCTTTATGGAGGATGTTGCAGACTATAGACTTTACTGATAAAAAACTCCATCGTTTTGATAGAGTAAACACAAGAATCGAGTTTTATGACACGCCTCACTTTTAGCTTTATGCATTAGTGTTTTAAGAACAATATTTCAATCGTTTCAAATGCCGCTCAGAAAGCAATGAGCTTTGGGCTTCCTGTACATACATATATATTTTTATTTTATCAAGATTGTACATGATGTCGAAATTGCTGTCCTAAGGCATTTTAAAGTGAGTGATTATATTGGAAATAACGTTGGCCTTATTCATGTCTTGTTTTGCCTCGCGTGCCTGAAACCGACTAGCTTGGATATTGAGTTTATCAAGTAGTGGTGAACATTTGCTTATATGTTTCGTAGTATAATATATTAAACGACTGTATATTACTTGGTATAAATAAAAGGCAGTTTAGTTAATGTGGTAAGGATCAGATATGCACTATTGATTTATGGAATACGAGCCACGAAGCATTATTTAAAAAGTAGACGAGATGTAAACACTTCATGTTTTAAATATTTTTTATTTCATATTTGAGCAGTAAGTGTATTTTCTTAACGGCACCTCATTACCAGAATCTTTCCTGCACTTTTTATGAAAACATCTATTAGACGGATAAATGGTTTTATACAATTGAACATTCTAAAACCATCATTGGAGACATTAATCGAAATTTATTTTTAATATTAAAATATTTACAAACATTAAAGGTAAATATGCGAATATTCTCAACATTCAACGGTTCATGAACTAAATTACTATTAGACACACAGGGTCCCAAAAAGAGAACTCTGAAGTTAAAAATAATAGAATAGAAGTCCAAAACGGGTTGAACGGTTTAATTAAATAATAGATATCTCATAATAATAATAAGCAAAAACGATATACAATTTTATAAACATACTGTTTTAGTAGTGTCTTTTGCCTATGCGATTATAGTCATTGTAGTGATGACTTAGCTTCTTGTAAACTGCTCTAATTTATGTGTCGACATTAGCATTGCAGATAAGCGATTATAGGTACTACTGGCGTTACACATTACAAGTAGCCACTATAAGGAACCACCTATTTCACAACATTGCATGAGTAAGAGATTGAGTGCTTTTCCGTTTTCAAGATATTAATGCAACCGCGTCTAAATGCTGACTGATTGATTGATCATTGTAACATCATCAGCGACTTATTACTGAACAATTCTCATAACTTGTTGCTAGTATCAAATGTGACTGTAAATGTACACGAGTACCCTTTCCATCTAAGTGTGTCAGACGAATCGGTGGAAAGAAACTGGTATCGGCTAATAAATATTCTCATAGAAAATAAAGAAGCGGATTGGGTTTCATTAATAATAATTCAATAGTACGAGGATGTTGCATTTGTCCTACCTTAATATTTTATTATCTCTCTATCTGTTGTGTCCCTTTTCAGCATTTTTTATGTGGTGTGGTATATGGGGTGTGTGATATGGTTTAATCACAGCGTTGTGTGTGTATGAATAATTATTTGGTATGTTGTTGTTTTATTTCTTGAAACATGTGAATTATATGGAAGTAACCTTGAACTGAAACATTTTTGAAAATTGGCCAATTTTTGATATGTGATTGAATAGTTATCCTAAGCTTTCTGAATAATATTTTACTGAAAAACTCAGTGCTTCAACATATTTTCATATGTCAGCTTATGGGTTATTTTTCAGTGCAATGAAAGGTTTTCACATAGGTAATAAATAAATATTGTCGTTCTTCCTACCCGCCTATCCTCCCTAATTTTGCATAAAAAATACCCATAAAGCCAGTCGTAGTAATACGAATCAAAATTATACTACTACTATAAAATTGCTAAAACGACGTTACTTTATATTTAAAATTGCAATCAATGATCCAATACAACTATTTCATATTGTATCATCTACACCGATAGTAACCGTACATGGTTGATCAGATACTGTTAAATAAAAAAAATTGCTAAAAGTAATATGCTTTAGATAATTCAAAGTTCACATGTACTTCCTCGTAGGCAATGTCAGGGTAGGTATATATTGCAAAGCATACAGAGTGAGTCGGAAGGAACGCACCAAACTCTAGGAGTATATTATACACCTGTTCTTATCCGATTCTCATTTGTTTTTAAGTTATAGGTAATAACAAATTTGACACATTAGCATTTTTTTAATCATGTTGATAAATGTTCAAAAATACCGACACTGATCTCTGAACATTATCCACTTCTACACTTGTTACTCTTCCAATTGATTCATTCCTTTCTTCTTTATATGGGTTGCAGCGTTCTTAATTCGTCGAATTATTGCATCCCGTGTATCTGGCTTTTTGCAATAGATAACCACATAAATGTCCAATTACTGTCACTGTACACTAACACTTCATCAAAATATCAAAGTTATCACATGCTTTGAGCCTCGAGCATGAGATACTTTGATTACGGCAACATTCCGGTACAAGTGGAAAGATTGACAGACATTTTCAACTACGCTATAACTTGAAAACAAATGAGAGCTGGATAAGAACATGTGAGTTTTTTATTTTCATGCGTATAATATATCCGCGTTATTCCATCGCAATTTCCACTACCCGAATTCTTCAACTTCACAATGCATCTATGTTCAAACATAACGCGCTAAGACTACTAAGGTCTTACAACATAGCGCTCTAAAATGTGATATAAATCGCTGCAGTTAGACCTAGCGTTATACTGTTGGATAGTTCCAACTTTAAGAACAACCTGTATATTCTGCGTTTGGTTTGGATAGCTAACATCAGTTGTTTTCGAATGCGGTCTACTATACAGCCGATCGATAATTTTACCCAGTGAAAAAATTCACCATATATAGATGTTCTCATACCCCTGTACTATTCATCATCCAGATTTTGTTAGAAAACAGAGTTGCGGAGACGGTTTCATGACATACTAGATGCAACCTGTCAGCCGTAGCGGTCGAGCGGCACTCCAACGACGAGCTTTTGTTTCTATGGAACTCAATTGACGCGTACTGGTACTTGGTTGCGGTTGTAATCGTTGTGGCTGAGGTGTGTAACAATATAACTTCCACTAGCCGCTGACTATGTTGTTTGGCACACTAATGATTTTAGCAGAATCAATCTATTTGGAGTGGCATCAAATTTGACGCGATTTGGATTTTTATACAAAATTTATAATTATCTGCATATTTATATTGGGTTGGTTTACATAAAAGTCTCAGCAAGTTGGCGGAGATGAAAATATGAAATAGAATTTATGTGCTTAGCTACTTTGCGATGCTTTTTTATATCATGATGTTTTCAAAAGTCCGAGACTTTTATTTAATTTCGGCATCGCTTTGTTTTTACTCCCCCGTGTGGGGGCGGGTTAGAATATCTCCCATCGTATATCCTGCGTCTCGTAAAAGACGATAAAAAGGAACCGAACTACTATCGGTATAAGCAGTAACGTAACCTCTTCTCAACCAACAGCTTTGGGTGGACAAGTTGAGAAGAGTCAGGACACCTTCTTGTCCTTGGGGTGATAAATTGTCCCTAAAGGCGGATGAACCGGTAGATACATCTGGTCAATGGCATGACGATGCAGAAAGTAAATGGGGAACTACTGCATTAGGAGAAACTCGTAAAATGTGTACATTTGTGTACATTTTACGAATTCACAACATGTCTGTTAAGACATTGTGACTATGAAGATTGTTTTTACCACATAATATCCTATTTTTTACTCCTTCGGAATAATATCTCTCGTGGCTCTGAAAGTAAACTTTTGTTCCAACGAAGACCACTTCATTTAACGTGAATCTCCTACTTTGGATAAATCTGGAGAATATGTTGGTTTAGGTAGCAGATCGTAGCTCAATGGATTAATTGTCGCCATCGTGGCTAAGCACAGAGGTAGAAGGTCAAGGACCAATTGATGAATTTTTGGCGACTAAGCACGTATGCACCTGTATACTGTTCTGAAATGAAACGCATCCACCTTTTCTTCTTTGTTCGTTTGTATTTTAGAACAGTGTCAGATCTTGCTTTTTAGCAGGGGAGCAAACTCGTTGCCCTCTGAATCTGAACCTGAACATAAATCAATAAAAATTAACAGCTTTGGTATATTAGAGATTACCCTATATAATGAACTACAATACGCACTATGATGTTATTTATTGCATTTATGAAATAAAAGGGCAAAACGTGTCACACCTATGCATTTTTAATTGTAAAATCTATTCCTGGTTTTTACAGATCTGTTTAGAGCTGATGTGCTAGGAATTTTTATAACCTTGTCTCGTTACTCTATTTCGTTTGATTCTTTCTCCTAAGTTAGTTGGTTTCTTCCATCTGAATAGGTTTTTGTTTATTTTTCATGGCCTGCTAGGTTGCCTATCGGTAGCAAAATTAAAATACGTTGATTTGGATGAAAATTTGTAATAAGATGGAAACTAAAAAAGATGGATATTGACATTACTATATTGTTCGAAAGGCTATAAAATTTTACGTTTGATCGCATAAAAAATTGGCATTCGCATTTGAAAAAAATCAAATTAGCTGTGATTGAAGCTTGTTTAATTGATCTACTGATTCATCCAGGTACAAACGGAATTCAAATTTGACCGTCCAACATAAGCTGACAAATTTCATGCACCGCAAATTCACAGGCTTCTAGGTCTTAGGTATGACCACTGCGATATTCAAATTTTTTCTGATGTCTACTTATAACAAAAATGTGATTTACGCCTAAAAGATCGTTTTAAGTCCTATGTGTGATAAGTCATATCATAAATTTACACTAGAATGGACTAGTATCATGAATTTTATTTCTGGTTGCATATGATAGAGTACGTCATAAAAAGCATCTCATTTTTTTCTCCGATTTTTTTGGGCACAGGAAAGCCGTGAAAATAAGGAAAATATTTGAATTCTCCTAGGACAGTGACGTCACTGCCCTATAGGCAAACAGCCAATCAAAAGACAGATATGTGTGCTGTGTTGCCGCATTCTGATGGCGCGCGAAATGCCGGAGCTGTACGCGGGCTGGCTCATCTAGATATCTTGTCCTCTGTTCCCGTCTGATATGTTTTGTGATTTTAATGTCCCGTGATCCGAAACTCTAGGGCTGTTCCAAATTACGGTTTTATCACCGTCCTAGAACTGTTTTCATCATGCCCCACCCATTTTGTGATTCTAGAATCGATGATTGGTTGGTACGCTGGTGGACCAACTAATCACCGTTTTTAGAACTGTAAAATGGGCGGGGCATGATGAAAACAGTTCTAGGACGGTGATAGACCATCATTTGGAACAGCCCTTCCGAAAGCTAAGTTAAGGTTCCTGATCCGTCAATCCTGTCAATCAGTCGTCATTCGGTTATTGTCATTTCCAAATTCCATTGGGCTTTGGCTGTAATTTTCAACAATCTTAAAGTTATTATTATTTGTTTGCGTTTATTTGTACAGGATATCCTTTTGTTCCATTTTACTAGGTTTCAAGTTATTTTATCATAACATAACCAACAAGTATGAGTAAAATCGGTAGTGGATTCACAAAAGCCGATTCAGATAACCTGCCTAAAGTTGATATGGCTATGATGAACGACTTTTTATGTGGATAATATGCAGTTCTTCAATACGGAGATGAGAAATGTGAAAGCTAAGAAGTGAGTTTCAAAATATTTATAACACTTGGGAAAGCAAATAACATGTTTATGTGAAATGTAAATGTTTTGCGAGTCGGAGCTGTTCTTGGCAACAGTGCACTGCTGATAATTCGCGCGGTTAGCACTGATTGGCTGAATTTGAATTCCTTTCTTTAAACTTTAGAATGGAATTATTAAAAAACAAAATGATGTAGAAAGTAACGAAATGCAGCAGAACGTTTATTTTTGTATGCACTAAGCGGTCACAATAATTAAATCATTGTTCTTAACCTCGTGATACTAGTCCATTCACCAAGGAATCCAAATATGCAATAATATAGTTCTAGTTAAAAAATGTAAGTTGGACATAAATCACCCTGCAAAAACGTTAAAATTTAAGTGAAAATATTTTAACGTTGCAGCCCTCAAGGCTCCCTGCCATGATTAAGTGACATATTTTTGTAATATGTTTTAGTGAGCCCACTATCTTTCGTCCACGCACTGTTGGCCCACCCTGTATAAAAAAATTCATGATCATAGTCACAATGTCTTAACAGACATGCTGTGAACTCGTAAAATGCATTAAGTCGGAGCTAGAGTATTGCCGATACGAATATTATCAATAGTTTTGAGAACTGTAGCTCGCCATCGTTCGCGATTTTCTGTCAGTTCAGTGGCGCTCTTGATATTCATATCTAGCAACTGTTTCATCGTATCCACCCAGCGTGTAGGGGAACGGCCACGGCGCCACCCACTCGGGGCGTGGCCCAACTACAAGTTGCTCCATATTATCGCCTCTTTGAATATGTCAGAAGAATGTAAGCATTCTCGTCGACACAATGGAAGATAGTCTCTTTGGATTACCGAGCTCATCCAGTATGGAAACATTAGTTCGATGGGCGGTATAAGGAATTCTCAGCATTCTCCTCCACGTCCACATTTCATAAGCGTCTATGCGAGCTCGATCTGCTGTTTTAACAGTCCAAGTTTCCGAGGCATACAAAAATATGGGGAACACAAGAGACTGAACCAGCGACATTTTGGTATTTTTAGTGATGGTCACGCCATATTTTAGTAAGCTTTGTCATGGCCACCCGTGCCTGTTGAATGCACCGTCAAATCTCATTCTCACAACTACCCGAATTGTCGATCAAAGAACCGAGGTACACAAAACTTTGAACTACCTCACAACAGCCTATTGACTTTATTTCTCGATGATTGTCATGCTTTCTATTTACGATCGTAACCTTGGTCTTGTTGTAGTTAACACCAGGCCCATATGCCGCACTGTGTTGTTCTAAAATGTTTAATAGAGCTGCTAGTTCTTCCTGAGAAGCAGCAATAAGGGTTGTATCGTCAGCAAATCTTAAGGTAGATATTTTGCGTCCATTCCAATAGTTATACCGCCATTGCAGTTGTCCAATACCTGTCTCATCACAAATTCAGGGTAAGTGTTAAATAACATCGGAGGTAATACACATCCCAGACGAACTCCTTTTCTGGTTGTTGTTTGACCAGACAGATTACCATCAATTCTTACACGAGCCGAGCTAGACTCATAGAGTTGCTGCATGAGAAATACTAAGTGGTAAGTGGCCCCCATAGAAATAAGTTTAGGCCACTTTACGTTATCAAACGCCTTAGAATAGTCCACAAAGCAGATAAAAACGGTAAAATAATGCTCTCTGGCTTTTTCAAAATTAAATATGATTAATTTTATGTATAGTCTGCATATACGGCTAATCCAAGTAACATTTGAAATTACAGCTATTATGCTTCCAAATATATACCTATACGAGTGCGTAATCCTTTTCCACAGAGTCCTGGAGGGCTTCCTCCGCCTTCCCGAAAACTGACCGCTACACCTGCCGCGCTGTCAGAGCTGGTCAACCCCTTCTCCCAACTCTAACGAACAATTTCACAGGAGTCTGTTTTAGCAAAGGGGCTTAAATTCCTCTTTAATTAACTCATCGTTTTACCCTGCATGTGTGTCGTACACGTGCGCTTTCCACGAAAGTTTCATTCGCTAATCTCTCCCCTTTTCAAATGTTCATAATTCGTTTTTTTGCGGCAAAGACAAACCCTGCCTCATTCTTGCTGACAGCAGCGGCGCATGTGAATTGTACTGCCACGAGGAGATGTCGGGGAACAACTTGAATCACATGTAAAAGGTTCAAGTTAGGGTGCGGTTGCCCATATGGATCCAAATTTTGAAAAATTGTCTGTATATGACTGTGTGCCATTAAAAAAATTAAATAAATTGGTGATACAAGACAAATGTCTTAACCTTGAGGAATATCTTGACAAGCATAAATTAGTTTTATATTTGTTAACAGCAAGAGAAAAGCAAAATAAAGATGCTGTTGCAAATTGTTCATTTTAGGTAACCAGGTGCTCAAATTGACTCGTGGTCTCTTGAATTGAACCTGTGCTCAGATCTTGATAAAGTAGGGATAATACATTCAGGAAAAAAGTTAAACTTAACGAATGTCTCTTTAAGAAAAGTTGGTGAGTACCGAAACATAATTTTTTTCTAATAATTGCTAACTAAATGTGTAAGAAAATTCTTTACTGCAAGATATGGACACTTGAATATTTTCATTTTTGGCCAACGACAACACATTTCCAATGAAACCAAGTGTGACAGTACACGTACTGAAACATTTCAACTTGGTCTTCAGTCTTTCTTAAGTGGTACAGTATGAGCACCTACCTCCAAAATCAAGATTAACCCAGTATTCCAACAAGTCTTTGACAATGCTATTGTTAGATAGCGCTATAAAATACTGCTATCTAATGAAGAAATTATAAAATTGAAATAACAAACCTGCATTGTTTTAGTAAGATTTGAAACCTTAGCAAAGTTCTTAAAATTTTACATTGCGCGTGGTCATCTTCAACACTTCACAGATCAGTATTACGTTGTCATAATCTAAATATATCAACTAAGTCGCAAGAAGGTTCAAAGGTATGGTGTCGAATACCCGACGGCAACATTGCCAAGTTTTACACAACACAAGATTTTTCTTAGGTGTCCTTATTATGAACCGATGTTATGTCTATGTTATGTTAAATATTGAAATAAATACAAATACAATTTATCCAAGGGGTGTGATAATTTTGGCAAACCCACACA
The DNA here is from genome assembly GCA_951848785.1 of Callosobruchus maculatus. Lineage (NCBI taxonomy): Eukaryota > Metazoa > Arthropoda > Insecta > Coleoptera > Chrysomelidae > Callosobruchus > Callosobruchus maculatus. Next base: position 25,066,177 of record CATOUR010000014.1, on the reverse strand, counting down.
CCCTTCTAGATATCTGGACTTCTGATTACGTGGATGATGAAATATCCAATCAAAAGAAGAAACCGCCATTTATTGAACGCCACTGTAATCGCATACACGCCCCTTGGAAAAAACTTTATTGAATAACTACGGTCGGTTACACTCGAAAACGTACTTCCTTGTACAGGAAAGGCAAAAAGGAGAGGAAAGGTCTTTTTGACAGAAATGCGGGTACCGAGGCAGCGACAAGGGTAGAAAAATTCTAATCGTTTTTGTACATGCTATACGCGGAAAGGAAGAAAGACCTTTTTCCCTTTTAAATGCAGTTTCTGGAGTTAAAAGGGGGTAATTTGGGGCATGCTTTTGTTGTGAATATGTGGGTCCATGCGAAGTTGTGTGTATGAATGATTTTAAATTTTCCAACTTACTTTTGACAAAGCGAAAGACTTCCTTCTTTGAACCTGAAAAAAAAACGAGCGAATTAGGCTGGTGTGCTACTTCACACCAGTTGACGGTAACTCACTTTAAAAAAACCTGACGTGATGTCTTACGTCACTACTCATTTTAAAGGTAAACTGGTAAATGTTCGAACAACAGATTTAATTTTATAATTATGGGTGCTTCAAGGTTGTAAGTCATACAGACACACAGACAGATCAATGGCAGAAAGTTACTTGGATTTTTTCCTAATAGACCAATCATGAAACGTTAAAAAAAAATTCGTCATACAATTATTTGAAGATATAGAGCGATATACATATACAGGGTTATTCACGTTATTCGACACGGAGCATTATGGCTAAAGTATTTGATAAAAAATAAAATAATAATTTGGGATGGATAGAGACCCATAAAGGCTACATTCTAAAAATATTTTCATGTTATACAGGGTGTCCCAAAAGCACGAAATGTATCAAAGTTATGTTTTTTTAAATGGAACACCCCGTATATTATTGCATATTCAGATTCCTTGATGAATTCTATTGTGACTTTATGTATCATACGTGGGACTTAAAGCGAACCGTTTAGGTGTAAATCACCATTTTCGGTATAAGCAGATATCAGGAAAAAATTGAATATCGCAGAGATTATAAAATTTGGAAGGCTGTGACTTTGCCGTATTACTAAGCATAAAATGCGCCAGCTTTGATTGGACTGTCAAATTTAAATTACGTTTATGCTTGGAGAAATCGGTCGATGAATTAAGGAAACTTCGATCAGCGATAACTTGATTTTTTCAAATGGGAATGCCTAATTTTTTTTATACGGTTAAAAGTAGAATTTGATAACCTTTCTAATGATATAAGGTTGTGCATACCAATCTCTGGTAGTTTTCATTTAATTTTAAATTTTCAAACAAATCGGCATTTTTCAATTTGCCTACCTATAACCAACGTAGCAGGCCGTGAAATATAAACAAAAACCTGTTCAGGTAGAAGAAAACAACTAACTTAGCTGAAAAATACACACGAACTAGACTAAAGGGACAGGATTATAAAAATTACTCACAACAAACAAAGTCCAACCAGAAACAACGGCGGTAACATATTTTTGGTCAAAGAGAAGCTGGAGTATGGCAGAAATGGATTTTTTCACGGCCTACTAGCTACTGCAATGTACTAAAGATTGGCAATTTCCAAAACCATTAAAAATTTTGAAATAAAGTAAAAACTACTAGAGAACGTTGTAAGCAGTTTATTATTTTCATAATAAAATTTCACATTTAATGATATAAAAAAGTATGCAATTCTGTCAAAACTCAAGTCAAAAGTACCACTGACTGGAGTCCTGAAAATTCTTCAGTACCTATTAGCAAGGTCGCAGAAAATGAAGAATGAATTAAAATTTGTCCAAATTATAAAACATAACTTAAATGGCAGAAAATTTAAATCTGATTTGTCAGTATTCCTTTTTTGCAATATTGCTAATAGATACTGAAAAATAGAAGAGCTCCAGTCAGAGGTATCGACTTCGACGCAAATTAAGTACTTTTTTACACCATTACATATGATTGATGGTTGCGTGCTGGAGCAACAGTCGCTGGTTGTTTCTGTTTCATATGAGGGTTTTTGATTGCCTTGGAAATTTTTAACCTCTAGTAAATTGCGGTAGCCAGTAGACAGTAAAAATATTTATTACTGCCATACTCCAACTTCTCTTTGACCTTAGAGATGTTATCGCAGTTGTTTCTGGGAGAGTTGATTTGTTGTAAGGAATTTTTATAATCTTGTCCCTTTAGTCTAGTTAGTGTGTATTTTTCAGCTAAGTTAGTTGTTTTCTTAAAGCTGAACAGATTTTTGTTTATATTTCATGGCCTGCTACGTTGGCTATAGGTAGGAAAATTGAAAATCGCGGATTTGTTTGAAAATTTAAAATTAAATGAAAACTACGAGAGATTGGTATTCACAACCTTATATCGTTAGAAAGCTTATCAAATTCTACGTTTAACCGTATAAAAAAATTGGGCATTCCCATTTGAAAAAATCAAGTTATCGCTGATCGAAGTTTCCTTAATTCATCGACCGATTTCTCCAAGCATAAACGTAATTTAAATTTGACAGTCTCACCAAAGCTGATGCATTTTATGCTTAGTAATATGGCAAAGTCACAGCCTTCCATATTTGTAATCTCTGCGATATTCAATTTTTTCCTGATATCTACTTATACCGAAAATGTTGATTTACACCCTAACGGTTCGCTTTAGGTACCATGTATGATACATAAGGTCACACTAGAAGTCACCAAGAAATCTGAATATGCATTAATATACGTGGTATTCCATTTAAAAAACATAACTTTGATAAATTTCGTGCTTTTGGGACACCCTGTATAACATGAAAATATTTTTAAAATGTAGCCTTTATGGGTCTCTATCCATCCCAAATTATTATTTTCTTTTTTATCAAATACCTTAGCCATAATGCTCCGTGTCGAATAACGTGAATAACCCTGTAGTTTTGATATTAACAGATCATGTTTCAATAACTGAGTGTACTGTGACGTCGCTAAAGCAATAGAACAACTCTCTACATTGTTTTTTATTTTATTGACGTGTGTATTGCAAATACATACAATTTTGGTATGCGTAGCAGCATTACTAATTGTATTATTAACACCGCCAACAGAATTTATACTAGGATATTAGTTATTGCATATTTCTGTCTACTAATTTTAATTATCTATTTCGATTTTTGTTCACAAGTAGTAATTAAATAACCTGCTTTCTTTTTTACAGGTAAATTCGCCAAGAAATCGATGGGTAACGAATCCGTAAGTTACAATCTTGTATTTTGCGGTCCTGTAAATTTAAATAGAAAATATAACGTTGCTTTGAAACTAGGTCTATAAAGTCTCAGTAGTGCTGTACACAGAATGCTGAAGCAGTACCATTGCTCTACAAGTCTGACAACGTTTCATGTGAATGCGAACCCAGCGTCACTGTCATTCCAAAGAACTAAAAGGTGCATAGAATGTAGCTATGGAAGTATTTTTAATCTTGATATCATCTTATCGAATTCCGTAAAGGTGTTCTTAAAAATAAACGTTTTTTGAGTTCAATACTCAGTTTACTTTTGAGTAAACTACAACTAACGACTTAAATATGGGTAATCGAAAAAAGTGAATTGATCTGAATTTGAAATATTATCGAATAAGTAAGTTTAAAAAACAAAACAAAAACACGTTTTTAAAGAACATCCATTTAAACAATTAAAGATAAGTTTTAAAATAAGCTTAAAACAATAACTAACGAAAAACACTATAAAATCGTCGTGCGCTCGGTTTCAATCGATTACAATCATAGTAGTATTTTTCGTTCATTATTGTTTCAAGCTTATTACAAAACTTATTTTCAACTTTTCAGTCCGATGTTCTTTAAAAGCGTGTTTTTTAATTTTTTAAACTATACTTGTTTTTAACTTATTAGTTAACTTTATCATTAAAACATGTTTTTTTCTTTTAATTCGTATTTTTAATACTCTGTGTAAGAAATATAAACAATTGTTTTTGATCCATATTCATAGCATTATCGTTACTGTATACATGATAATTAAAGCTGTCGACTTTCCTGAATAAATTTCACTAAAGTACCAACTCCCAAACAGTTGCCTGTCATGCCTTTTGAGCTCTCGTCGCTACGCCTCTGTGTAATATTAACAAACTTTGAGGTACCTGCGCCATATCTTAGTCAGCATACGACCGTTGCGCTGGTCCGACGGATTTGAGGCCGTCCGAATCGTTTTCGCGGCGAGCTTGGAGCCTTCAATGTTCGGTACGACCTCTTAATCCAAAGGGGAGTTACAAACCCACAAACAAACATACAGGTGAAGCTAATGTTAAGAGGGCGCAACTTTTTATTAATTTTCCCCACCTTTTACTATAACTGTACCAGTACGTGTTTTTGGATGTAACCAGACATAGACTGATGCTTTTAGATTCGTCAATGTTTGTAGGTCCGCGGGAGGCAACTCTTATTCAAAGTTGTCTAGGATGTAAAAGAAGGAAGACAATACATAACTCTCGTGCATATCAGCACACATCACAAAGCATAGCAAACATCTGCACTATAAGAGGAAATATGGCGATCGACAGAGGAATTTAATAGAGGGTGTACTGTCGTATCGTCACTGTCAATGGAGGAACGGCGGCAAAGATCTACTTTTGCACATGGAACGATAGAATGATATCGCAGTCCTACAAAAGACGTATGTGCTGAAGCTTAGACTTTACTATTTGTATATTTTGTACTGTATAAAATATATAGTCAGAATTGGAGCTCAATGGACAATACGTCTGAATAAGTCTTAGGAACAGATAAAAGGCGCTTTGTTTGAGTGAAATTTAAATTAACAGCATTATTCGAAAATCTAAGTCAGTGCCTAAAAATCATGCATGAAACTTCAAAAAACTATTTCCATGTTTCAGTTCAACGATAAAGTGTATACAAATATGTACTCAGAATTAGAGTTTAACGGGCCAGACTTCTAAATAAGCCTCAAAAACAGATAAGAAGCCGTTTATTCGAATTATATTAAAATTAACAGTATTCTTCTAAAGTTAAGTCAGTATCTAAGAGTCATGCATGACACCTCAAAAAATTACTTCGATATCTCACTTCACCGATAAAAAACTGCAGCAGCTCAATTTTAAATAATTCGAGATTCTAAGTAAGAATTTGCAGAAAGAATCGAAAAACATAATCCAATATGATGAATGTAGAACTAAAGGATCCTGCTACCATTCGCATAATAAGTACAAAGACACTATACCAAGACGACGTTCTAGAAAACGGCTCCCTTATGGCAGTACGAATATCCCTTCAATTAAAATAAGAATCCGTAGATATTGAGAGTTTTACTGTCATCTCATGTTGGCTTGCATCTTTTCAAATTAGTGTTTTTTTATTGCTATCATAGAAGGAAAGTTTTCTTGCGTATTCTTGAACATATTATAGTTTGTTTAATCATTTGCCAAAACAATCGTTTTGGGGTTTCTTAGCTGCAAAACACATATTTTTCGTTTGTTTTTTGTATTTATTCATTTTAATCGTGCCTGAGGGTTGTTGTATTGAGTAGATGGGTTTGACTCCTGATATGCAAATCATTTCCACTTAATATTAGGAGTCATTGCTTGATGCAAAGGTTTTTAGATGTTTACTTCAAATCAATTACAGTTATTATCACTTGGACATTTACAGGAACTGTTTGTTTTTTATCGCCTAATTCGCCTAATTGTGACAGTGTAGGTTTAACCAGTAGTATGTGAAGTCTGTTGCATTAGTTCCAGTTTCTAATTTAAATCTGCGGATGTTGCTGTTAAAGAACGTTATAGCACGATTCTTTAAGGTTCCTTCGTTCGAAATGGTGTTGTATGCTGTCTTCAACGTTATTTTTCAACCAATTTCTTCATATGATTCACTGATGTAGAATGAGCTATTTATCCAGGACAGCGTTTGTCTTTTTTTATTGTTGTTTCATTTATTTTTTATTTATTTTATATTTTTAAAATTATTTTACCATTATCCTTACTTTATCCATCAGAATGGCGAGAACAAGGGCAATGTTCCTTTCTTATTGGTTAGCACACCTAAAGCATCCCGAATGTTCACAAATTTGGACGAAACCAAGATTGAATTTCTGGATCTAAACGGTAGTACAAGTAATCCAGATGGATGTTGTAAGGTCTTTGGTTGAGGTGGCTAACTGTACCAGTAAAAACGGTAACGACGAATGACGGCAACCGTGTCGGCCGCGCTCCACTGAGATCCTCTCTTCAGTCTTCACCAGTCCAGTCGCCTGGGTAATAGCCGAGCATTTCAAATATCAAGCGACAAAATAAGCTTTTATTAAATTCTACGATTCAAGCTTCGATGACGAACATAACCTAAAAAAAATGTAGTCAAGTTGATTGACTCAGTACTTCCCACACATTCCGATGATACCAGTTTTTTTGTTTTCCCATAGCATTAAGCTATAGTCTAAGATCCTCTTGCAACCAAATCATCGCTCGCCCGACGAAAAAAGTGTACTTCTAGGTACTTCTTTCACATCGATGGACAATCCATCATGAATACAACAAATTTTTGAGTTTTACAACCCCCCACCCTCGAACCACCCCAATTTTACCCCCAACAAAAAAAAAAGGATCAGGAACCCCTGAAACGTCTAAAAACGAAGTTTGAGTGGTTTTTATATTTTTATTATCGCCACGCGGCCTAGTTCAAAAGGTTCCACGTTACACAATACAGAACGATCTAAAGTAATACTCGTAGCTGTGCAATGCCCGAAAAAAATTGGCCGAATTAGTTTTGAGCAAGGAATATTTCCCAAACCCGAAATATTAATTTTATACGGCTATTGAGCATTACCAAATAGGCAGAACTAGTTTTGCGCATCTTGAAATACACAGAACTAGTTTTGCGCAACTTGAAATGAACAGGACTAGTTCGGTATATTTTCTGAATGACCAGCACAAATTCTGCTTCTTACATTTAATCAGCGCCAGCGACAGACTCAAATAAATATAAAGTTGTAAATATATTTTAATGAATACCAACAAATAATAAATCGCCAACTGAGGCTGGTTTAAATTTTTTATTTGCTTGTGTGTGAGCATCAAGTTGGCTTGTCCTTCCAAACCTATTTTCGTACTTATATTGCAGGAACGTTGGCAAAGAAACCTAACCTAACCTGACCTAACCTAAACGATAACTTTTTGACACACAATGCATAACGAATATTCACTTTGGTTGTCATTTCGTACCACAGAACTAGTTCTGTGCATTTCAAGTTGCGCAAAACTAGTTTTGTGTATTTGAAGATGCGCAAAACTAGTTCTGCCTATTTGGTAATGCTCAATAGCCGTATAAAGTTAATATTTTGGGTTTGGGAAATATTTCTTGCTCAAAACTAGTTCTGCGCATTTTTTCGGGCATTGCCCGAATTCGGGTATTGAGCGTAACATATACATCAGAAAATTATCTAAGTCACTTGGTTTCTGTAATCGGGAAGGCAATGTTCGGATGGACCTAAAAAAGTCTATTATGCCGCTAGGTCTTTCTTTCACAGGCCAATGAGCAGCCTATTATGAATACCATAAAAATTCAGTTTTACATCCTCCACCCCTCAAGCACCCCAATTTCACCCCCATCCAAAAACAAGTAGGGGGTGATTTGTCGTTAAAAATTACCATATTTTATCCCCCTATAGATTCTGACACCGACGACCGGGCACATTCTATATGAAAAGCTCTGACGAGCGTTAAAAGTTTAAGCTTGGGCAAAAGAGTAGTCTGGAATTACAGGAATTAGAAAAATATTGCTTATTTTTATTAAGATACGCCTAAAAAATCTGCTTCGAGGAAAGAATTCTTTAATCTTAAAGTTTGGTAATTTACCTTTCATCCTTTGTGTAACACTTTTTCATTGTGCTAAAAAATTGTTGTTTGCAAAAGTGGATTGAAAATGGCGGCGAAGTACTCGGTCAGTCTATTTGATCCCAATTTTCGGCAAAACGTGTAGATTCGTATTAGATTTTGATAAACCAAAACAAGAGCAACGAGGAAGTTTCCATTTTATCAAATCTTAGTTAATCAGATAGACCTAAAGTGTTACAGAACAACAGCGAAATATTTTGTAATTATCTCCATTAATAGAAAAGTTGTAGACCTTCAAGGTTTGAATAGCCGTATCCTCCGCGCGAAGCCGCTGTGACGTCACACGTCACACGACACAACGCAATCCTGTGTATGCCCTGTCGAGGATGCTGCTCCCGCAAGCCACCGCGCCGCCGCCGCCGGCTTCCTCATTATTCCTTGTTTTCAGTAGGGTAGGCGGCGCCGACGGTGACAAAACGATACACTGCAGTTTATTGGTACTCGTATTATTAGACTATGTCTAGCAGATCGAGAAACTATAAATATTGCATTGTACTCAGGTGTACTAACACCACCATAAAAACACCAAACAAATATTTCAATGGATATCCTATTATGAATACAAAAAAATGAGTTTTATGATCCCACCCCCAACTACACCAATTTCACCCCCACCCCAAAAAATAGAAAATGATAAGGAACCTCTAAAACGCCTAAAAACAAAGTTTGAGGAATATTTAAAATTTTTGGTTTTTTGCTAATTACTCCGTCGCCCATGCACCGATTTTCAAAATTATAGGAGCATTACCTACTACGACCCCACAGCATATGGCTGCTCAAATTTCATCACAATCCATGCAGCGGTTACTGAAATTACGGGGCTAGAAAAAAGGCGTACAGACAGACCGACGGAAATTAGTTGTGTGGATTTTCATTATGTAGACATCATAAAACACCCAAAAAGCGTATTATCTCAAAATCGAAAATTTTCGCGATCACAATACTCCCCTCACCTATCGGTGTGGAAAATAAAAGTCCATAATCATGTCGAGATCCACTTTAGGAAAATTACTAGAATCACCACGAACGTAACCTTCCTCCATACTTCAAAAATATATTGACGTCTGCCCGTTACAACAAACACTTCGCCGTTCCACCCTCTAATGTCGCACACTGTACAGAGCAGCGTATGAATAGCGGAGTCCCGGCTCCCGACTGTGGCTGCCTGCCGCGAACGATTCATGACATGTGACGTCATAAGGCATTCCACCATCGCGGTCGCTTTCCGCAAATATAAAATTGAATAACTCTGCCGTTTTTTGGAATATTCGGATGATTTTTTCAACATTTTTCAAGTGAAGAAATAGACTATCAGATAATAATCAATTTTCCAAATTTTGTTTTTTAGGAAACTTCTCCATTACAAGACATCTTCGCAAAACGTGATAAATCCTGATTTGAGAGATAAATTGGAGTTGAGTGTGCCAAGCGCCACCATAGAAAAAGCCATTAGAGGCCAACGTCGAATCAAGTATAATGCAATAAGGAAATTAATGGGAATCAGCCAGCTAAACGTGATAAATCCTCAAGTTGAAACTGCACCGCTTTGCTTCCTAGCTTCTTGTTTTCGTTTTTGTTCTGTAAATTGTAGGCGGGATGCACGTATTGTTTGAAATTGTTCTTGGGGCGTGACCATAGGCAATTTAATAGATTGTTTTGTTGTCATTGCCTCAGTTAACACTTTCGTTTTTTTCTGTAAGCCTCATTTATATGTACGTGGTATCGTGGAGTCGATAACACGAAGGAATGATTTAGTGTACCTCGTTGAGTCCACCAGATAATTCTTCGCTTACAGATAGAACCTGTGTCTGAATTGTTTTAAGAGAGGAGCTTTCGTTCAGTAGGGCAGAAGGTTATTTGTCAACAGCACACGAAATCCACATTTTTGTTGAAATTAATAAAGTTATTTGCTTTCAATGTCTGTCAACATAAACCGAATGCTATAGCAGAAATAGAAGGATCAGATATAGATGGTATTATGTCCCATGCTGTATATCGTCCTCTGTCTCCGTTGGAGCGTCAATTGTGGGGGTGTCATCTCTTCGCTTTGACGAAAAACCTGGGTCTTCAGTGATTCAACGCAGTCTTTTAGTCTGCCTGGTCCTTGATCTGCGCTGCTTGGTCTGCTCTGATGCGGTGCAACTTATCCTGTTGTCGCCCTCAGTAGTCACCCTTCCTCTGTTGCTGACAGTGCCAACGCCTCGCGATGCTCCTCTGTATCATGAATTTTTTCCCATAAGGAGTCGAAGTATACGTTGCTTCTACTCGCTATAGAGGGGCTACCAAGTGACTCCCAATCTTCTTCTCCATAATAACTGCGGCTTTTAATTAAAATAATTATAAAAAATATCGTAGACTGATAATAATATTAGTAATGATATATTGCATTTCAGTATAACAATAAATAAAAATTACTTAAACTAAAAATTACAATACTAAATATCATATAATACCAACAGACATAATGTTATATTTAGAAAAATTCATTATATGTATAATAATGCAGCATACCTATAGCATTAACAAAGCTTTTTTCGGCATGTCTTATTATGGTTATTATTTAATTATTTTTTTATATTTTACCTATTTTGTAATTTTTTATATTTTTTATTTTTCTGTTTTTTTGTGTATTTTATCTGTGTTCGTCTGTCATAAAAAAAATAAAAATAGGAATTAGGTATTCTTTATCATGCAATATTTAGAAATAAAAGGTTGAGTTGAATGATCAATTAAAATTCGGTCAATCAAGCGATGCTTTATTCGGAAATAGACACCACATGTATAAAATTGCCTACGTAGTTAGATATTTGCAACTGCTGTACCTTACCATTAAAAAATCGATTAGCAATACTTGGTGTGAAAACGTTTTGAAAAAAGCCGTTGGTTCAAATCACTTGTCGTAGTGCAAATCTATGATCACATGTCCAACGCCAGCCTATGGCGCTTGCATTCATTCTAGCGACCATGGCCGAATTCACCCGATTCCGTAAGACGTAAGAAATAAATATGGTTTAGATATTTCAGACGTAAGAAAATATTTGATAGCATATTTCTAACTTCCTGCGTGTTTTCTCTGCGATGTCTAGCGATCCTGGCCGACTTCCCAGCCGACATCATTTCTCATTTGAAGTCCCGATACTTCAGAAATGAATTTTCTTAAGTCTCGCGTTACGGCATACGGCACTATGAACCCCCCCGTATGATTTGACATGTTTATTTTTTCTTAAGTCTTACGTTACGACCTACGTCTAACGTAATCGTACCTTAGTAGAATGACGGAGATACATGGTCAGATTACGTTCAATTTTGCCCCATTCGACAAAATCGTACTGCCATAGGACACTAGCGCGCCGTGGTCAGATTGGTCCTAATCCCACCGGTCAGAAGCGCGCAAAATATTTCGATCACCAGATGGGCTATAGGACACTAGCGCGCCGCGGTCAGATTTGTCCTAATCCCACCGGTCAGAAGCTCCCAAAAAATTTTGGATAATAGGCAGGTATGTGGACACCAGCCCACGGGGCGGCGAGGTAAACTTATGTCTTATAATTTTAACCGATTTTAATTGATTCGTCGTTTTTTGCGATTTTGCTAATAGTTCCTGAAGGATTTGTAGAACTCCAGTCAGAGGTATCGTTAGTTTTGACTTGACAGAAATGAATTACTTTTTTATATTATTAAATGCGAAATTTTGTTCTGAACATAATAAGTTAATCTGATCACTATAATAGATGCACATTAAGAAGTTGGTATTGTCGGCAAACAGAAATGTCTTTATAATACCCCAAAAAATTTTAATTAATCAGAACGTGTTCTAATTTGTCACAAATTTGATCGATTTCTTGACGATGTAAAAAGAAGTCTGAGAAATGGGCCTATACCGTGATCTCAAATTTATCAATTTATTTACTGCGGTATTATTTTTGATGATACATAGGACCGTTTACTGTAAAAAGTCAGCAGAAAACTTGATCCAAATGAGAATAACACTAAAAAGAAAATTGTACTGTAATTTGAAATAGCTGATGATGACGTCACCTGTAGGGAACCAATGAGAAGCGTCCTTTCTGTAGGGAACACATGAGAAGCGTCCTTTCGTGGTCCGATGACTACGAACGGATGCTATTGTTTTGTACCAGTGAGCTCTTATTGGTTCCCTACACGTGACGTCACGACCTGGGCGGGAAGTGTATGGATTCAAAAAATTCAATATTTAGAGCAATTTTTTTCGGTTATAAATACGATAGAAAAATTTTGTAAAATTATTTATGGCATTTACGTGGTGTCAGAGTTCGTTTAAGCCAATAAACCAAAAATGTGGTATAGGCCCATTTACCTTCACAGCTTGTTTTTTGGGAGCATCATGGTTGTGCTCATTATTTCTTTTAAGAACAATCTCTTCCGATTGATCCATCAACAAAGATGCTATGCATCCTCTTCTAGAGCATCTGTAGGCTAGACCACGGGTGGTTTCTTTATCTCTTCGGTACGTATACTCTTCAAGGACTATTAATTTCTTCCCTTTTACACTTAACATAGTCTCCATGATGAAAAAGTAGAACACAAACAATAACCACAAACAGCAATTAAGGATTGCAAACTACTAAAATATTTTCCTTAAGGGTAGTTTTATATACCTACAGAAGGACAGATGAAAGTTCGCAAGAATAAAAGGGATGTGGTCATTAGGAATAACAAAGTTCAATTTTCTTTTTTCGGCGCGCAAGAGACCGGTGCCGATGAAGGCACCCTTTTTGTAAACCGGTAAAAATTGAACCGCGCACGCTCGTGACCGATCACCGTTAGATTGTGGGTGGCGGGCTTTAGTTACAAACGTCAATGGTGAAGAATTTTTGCATTCTGAAACATGATCAGACCTTCTAACAGGAAAAATGTCTGCTTTCAGCATATAAAGCCTCGACTGTGAGCGAGACCATTAAACATCCCCGTCTCATCGCAGCTTTGAAGTCAGCCGTACCTTGTCAACTATACCCTATTACTGTGTGGGAATATTCCCTCCCCTCAGCATCAAAAAAAAATGCTCTAGTTATTTTTGGTTTCTGCTGCGTACACGGCTGGCGTTCTCCATGTTTCGTTTTTGTTTCCAGCGCTCGATTCTGTTTTTTCTCTGAGGATCTGATTAATTTGCGCCCACCGAGCTACTGGCGGCGCGGCAGTTGGCAAAAAAATTTATGCGAAAATGCGGGTTTTAATTTCACAGCCCTTGTTTATGCACCTGTTAGCCTGTGGCTAAAGTCCCCAGTAGCGTACCCTGCTTCAGACAATAGGTAATTTCTGAACGTCGACGTCTTCTTCTTTATGTGCCATCTCACCTAAGAAGGTTGGCTATCATCATGGCGATGTACAGTGATAGCATTCTCGCAAGTTTTTCAGCCATGAAGGTCTTCTCCTCGCACTTCTTTTTCCTTGTATTTTCCCTTGTATTATCAGTTGTCGACTATAACCAGAGGATATTACTCGTCCAGAGCATGGTCTGTGGCAAGAACAAAAAAAATCGAATCAAGTGGATCAGCCCCTCGATTGGTACACCATTTGTCTTTCAAAAATCAGTTAGTTATAAGGATATTCACAAATTTTAGATATGGTTCATCATGCAGAGCTCAGAACCTTAAAATATTATCGCTATATCCAATTCTTTTAGCTCAAACCCATACTCGTTCAAAAGAGTTACTGAAAATTATGCTATCGCTTTTTTTAAGGCAAATGCCCGTCTAGTTTTGAAGAGTACTGAATATCATCAGCCCCGTGTGGGGGCGGGTTATAATATCATCCATCGTATATCCTGCGTGTCGTTAAAGGCGACTAAAAGGAACCGAACTACTGTCGGTATAAGCAGTAACCTCTTCTCAACAAACAGCTTTGGGTGGACGAGTTGAGAAGAGTCAGGACACCTTCTTGTCACACCTTCTTGTCCTTGGGGTAAGAAATTGCCCCTAAAGGCGGATGAACCAGTAGATACCATCTGGTCAACGGCATGAGGATGCAGAAAGCAAATGGGAAACTACTGCATTAAAGATCTTAAAGATATCCCAAGAGAAACTTAGATCTTAAAGATATCCCAAGAGAAACTCGTAAAATGAGTAAATACATTTTACGAGTTCAGAACATGTCTGTTAAGACATTGTGACTATGATGATGATTAATATCATCAGGGCAGAATAAAGTGAGAATAACATTATTTTCCTCTTCCCAAATTTATTTCCGAAACAATTGGTAGTTTCTATTACTAAACATGTTTTTAATTTTGGCTTGTTCTTTCATTATTTTTATGCCGCCACATTGATTAATAATCTTGGGTTTTCGACCTTGCTGTGGTAGCATCTTGCCACAAAAATTTCACTAATATCCGATTAATCCGTTGTATGTTATGGAAGGTGTTATGTGTACCGTTCTTAAAAATTTCTTCCACGTGGTGGATTTTCGAAAGAAGTAAGAGCACCCTTCTTTTTTACTACAGAATTAAACTAGGCAATGATCAGATTCAGTGCCTTAATGTACTTACTGAGTTATAGAGGGCCAAGTAGGTATTACGGGATAGAAAAAAAGCACACAGACAAATCCGACAGATCGACGAAAAGAGCAACGTAGGTTTTTATGAAACACGTAAAACATATATTACAATCCTTTCTCCGGCAAATAATAGTGAGATCCCGCCGGCCGCCAACATTTTTCCGACATTTTCTGGTACGAATTTGAATTGCCACATGCCGATGTAAGCATGAAAATAAAAACCACCCAACACCCCCGTACACAGAGGACTCTATGCTAGTCCGGACAAGTGACCTCTAGATCCAACGCGGTCGGCGATCAATACTGACCCATCAGATCACTTGGTGTCATAGATGCGGGCCGCTGGTGGTACCAGAAGATAGCGCGAGAGATTCGAGTCGAGAGAGCCGAGAGTCGGCGGACGGGCCCGTTGGCGCGTAGTTCCAGATGGTGCCTTCGAAGTTGAATTGACAGGGCAACCGTAGCTCAACTGGAATAGCAATCTGGAGGTCGTGGGTTTGAGTCCCGCCGGCCGCCGACTTACCCGACATTTTCTGGTACGAATTTGAATTGAGAAATCCACATACGGATGTAAGCATGAAAATAAAAACAAGTCAATGAACATATTACTGCGAAAATTTTCTTTAAAAAAATGACCACAGAGAAAAGCTTTTGGTACGCTAATGGGATCACAAATCTCCTGGTTTCGCCTCTTAGTTGATTTAATTAAAAGTCCACAGTTTTAATTTGTATCAAGATTGCTTTTAAGGACAAACCTAAATGGTTTTTAAATATTTTCTTTTTCGATTTTATTCATGGTGAGATAACCTATTCTCTCATTTAATTATATGAATTGTAAGAATAATGGACTTTGTTTAAGCTATCTTATGTTTGACGGTAAGACAATTTTCACTAAAACTAATTGGAATGAAAATTCAACAAAAGTTGGAGTTTCCATATGCGACTATCGAGGATCGTAAGATACCCACGAGTAGAAAGAAATTTCATTATAATTTTGTCACACAACGCCTAAATTCCGCTATAATCTGCAACATAACCGAAGAATAAACTATTCTCTCGAAGTTTATGTTGCTTCAAAACCAAACTTCAAAACAACTTGGCAGCCATACTATTTAGTGGAAAATTTTACATAGGTACAATGCATACACAAAAAAATATATTGCTCATACCATAATCAGTTTCTTCAACATTCGTTCTACCGAAGCGGTGGTTGCTACAATGGCTTCTGATTGTAAATTATTGACGGAATATATTTAAGCAAACATTAAACTAGGAACGCCAAGCATTAAGAAATCACAATTTTCGTCATCAGCAAACATTTATTGAATCGACGTTTGGGTGTTATTGATCAATGACCACTATAGTTACAACAATTGTTTTAGTGTCGTTTATCAATGAAAAACAAATATAAAAAATACGTGTATATACCTATGTTGTGTTAATTAAAGCTAAGGTCGCCGTTGATTCCCGTATTACGATTAGCTGTAGTCGTTGGCAATACTTTTAACTGGCGGTCATAGATACATGGTTTATTAATATGATGCAAGGTATGCTCATGTATTTTAGCAATATAGTTTATACTGTTAATTGTTGTGCTCAGCTTCTAAAGATAACGCTACACGTAATTAGATTTTAACAGTAGATTATTTTCATCAAACCACTTAGTGAAGATTCCAATAAGATCAAACATAATTACACATTGTGAGATTTTCTATCAAGGTAAATTGAAACAAGAAATTTTCTGATAGAATTATATGTTTATAAGAACAAATTTGGCTTAGGTAGCGTTATATTCACGTTTATAATTATTACGTAATTTCCTTCCTTCAAGAATTTCAATTGGAACGTTCATTCACTTACTTATTTTATCAGATACTCAGGAATGTTGTATGCTATTATGATCACGCAACAGGATTGCGTTGCAATTGCATTCATGATTCAATAACAATAATTTTGTTTACAGAATTGTTGAAGGAAATCATATTGTGTCATAAAAGCCATGCCATATGATTGGGGGAAGAGGAAAAAACAAGTAAATAGGTTCTTAAATTAACTGTTTGTGATCTAATATCACCATAAACGACGGCTTTACATTTCATTAAAGGTTTTAATAGTTTAAAGTTAACTAGAACAAATGTTGTGTTACAAAAAGTGCATTGTGCATTATATTCACTTCGCTGGCACTAGTATATTTTTTTTCTGGTCTTTGGCTACATTTTAAGTTTATTCATCTCAACAGTTGCTGCGATTTTTTGGATTCCAAGCTGATACAGCAATCGTCTAGGCTTTGTGAATTTAAGTTCCATCATTGTGTATGTAATGCAAGGTTTCAGTTATGCATATTCATTTTTCGTCGGGAGCAAAGCAAGCATCAAAGAGTTGCTTTCTCTCGCGTTAAGTATTTGTCAACATGACGTAGGTTCGCGATGAAGAATGCTATCATTGCTATCAATATGTTTAAGCCTCGTTTTCACGATGACCGTTACTATCAAGGAAGTACTCTCATGATAGTCAGCGCGATAGTCGTGTCATGAAAGTCAAATGTCTACACGTTGAAAGGGTATTATGGTAGTAGGAAGCTACAATTCAAAATTGACCTGTTTTGAGGTTTTTTAGGATTCTGTGTGCCAGTTGTAATAATGCAGTAGTTTTTAAAGTAATATTTGCTTTTTCTTAATACACTATACTTCAGATCCAGACGATGTAGGCGCCGTTAGTACACCAACAATAGAAAATAGAGGTATACAGAATACAGAATAATAGAATACGGTGCCCTATGGTTTGGAAAGGCAATCAATATGTTATAAATTTGTAAACTCCCTTCACCTTGGCATCTATTGAAAGGCTATTCAACTTTATACCGTGAATCATGACGTTATTTATACATGCAAAAATCGATCACTCTCTTCTAAGGAAGCAATAATGTGACATCGACATTTATACGTCCATACAAGCTTATTCAAACGTATATCAAGACCGCTATTGGTAATCGACGGTATTCAATTTCTTCGGATTTTACGTGCCTTGATATAATATATTACATTGTTGCAAGTTGCGTCAATATTATACGTTAAGCCTATAGCATATTGAAGCCAGTCCACAGACACGCTGAACCCAACCTAAGCGTGGCTGTATTATTATATGGGAACTGCGTTGGGTATGGACTGGGTCCAATATTTAACGTGCTATGTGGTTTGAGTCCGACGTCTGACATGCGTGGGCAACGCTCAATATTTCTGTCACAATATTGCATCATCCAGTGGAAAAGTTAACAAATACAGCTATCAGCAAACCACATATGCCTCTAATTGAGGTATTAAATACCTTGCCGGAAAACTGCCAGCAGTGTAAAATACTCCACGAGACAAGCTGTGATTCACAGCCTACCCTCGGTTGAATTCTGGTTCATAACTTGTTTTCAGTTTCTGCTTCATATATTGGGTAATGATTCACGTTATTTGACACAAAGCATTATGGCTAAAATATAAAGATGGATAGGGATAGGGACTCATTAAGGCTACATTTTAAAAATATTTTCATGTTGTACAGGGATACGAAACGTATCAACGTTAATTTTTTTCAAACAGAACACCCTGTATATTATCGGATATTCAGATTCCTTGGTCACTTCTAATGTATGTATCACATTTAGTACTTAAAGCGACCCGTTTAGGTGTAAATCAGCATTTTGATATGTAGATGTCAGAAAATGATTGAATATCAGTCTAATATCTTAAGCACGCAATTCCATGTGAAGATATAAAAAAGTAGTAATTTCCGTCAAAGTCAAAATTAACGATACCCCTGACTGGAGCTCTTCCAATTTTTCAGTATTTATTAGAGAGATAACAATAAAATAATACTAATTAATCAGACTTTAATTTTATGCCAGGTAAACTGTGTTTTATAATTTGAACAGATTTTAGTTTACTCTTCATTTTCTCCGATCTTACTAAGGTAGTAAATAATTTGCGGAACTCCAGTCAGAAGTATCGTTATTTTTGACTTGACAGAAATTAATACTTTTTTTTATATCATTGAAATTGAAATTTTGTACTGACGATATTAGACTGCCTACAACATTTGCAGGTAGTTTTTTTTTATTTCAAAATTTTGGATGATTCTGGAAATTGGCAATCTCTAGTATGTACATTCCAGTAGCTAGTAGGTTGTGAGAAATATACATTTCTAACATACTCCTGCTTCTGTTTGATATTAGGTCTTAGAGTTAGAGTTGATTTCTTGTAAGGAATTTTTATAATCTTGCCTCTTTGTCTATTCCGTCTGTATCTTTCTGCTAAGCTAGTTGTTTTCGTCCACTTGAACATATTTTTGTTTATTTCACAGTTTATAGTTAGGTAAATTGGAAAAAACCGAAGTGATTGTACACTTGAAATTGAGTGAAAACTACCAGTGATTGATATTCACAACTTCACATCATTAGAAAAAATATTAAATTTTACACTTGATTGTATAAACAAAATTAGGCATTCCCATTTGAAAAAATGAAGTTATATCTGATTGAAGTTTCTTTAAACAATCTATCGATTTGTCCAAGTACATAGATAATTAAAATTTGTTCGTCTAACCTAAGCTGTCGCTTTTCATGTATATATATGTATAACATATATATGTTATATAAGGCAAAGTCACTGCCTTCCAAGTTTTATAATCGCTGCGATATTCAGTTTTTATCTACTTATACCTTGCGCTGTGGCCGCTCCCCTACACGCTGGGTGGATACGACGAAACAGTTGCTGGATATGAGTATCAAGAGCGCCACTGAACTGACAGTAAATCGCGAACGATGGCGAGCTACAGTTTTCAAAACTATTGATGATATTCGTGTGTGCAATACTCTAGCTCCGACTTAATGCATTTTACGAGTTCACAACATGTCTGTTAAGAAATTGTGACTATGATGATGATGCGTTAGAGATACCTCAAGAAACTTCAAGTTAATACTTACCGGTTTAAGATTCCTTTTATTTTTATTCAACTAAGCAGGAGTAAATATTGGAAAATTTCAAGTGTATCCTTATACTATCAGTAATTACTTGAAAACAGAAGAGTTTACTTAACGTTATAAGTAGGCTCATTGACAACAAGCTATCACTGACGTTTTATTCAATGCATATCAAGTAAAGAGGAAGAATAAGCAAGTATTAGACCCATTGTCACTATGATAATGACTTATACTAAAAATGGTGTTTTGTGCATAAACGGTTCGTTTTAAGTCTCATATGTGATACATAAAGTCATACTAGAATAAAATTGATCAAGGAACCAAAAAATGCAACTTTGACTTTGCGACAGCCTAATTTCAATTCTATATGCACATGCAACAATTATGCTGTTTTACAGTCAGTTGCTTATAGTCAGGTGTCAGACGAGAATATTTGTTAGCCTGGCGTGTCTGCATTCGCGTTGTGTCAAGCTACACACTATAATTGTCGAGAGCAGATATGCTGTTTTAACGTCAAACGAGGCCAATCAAGGTAATCGAAATGGTGCCTTCGACATCAAAGGAAGATAAATATGTTCGTTTTGCTATTCTTGGTGGAGAACTTTATGAATACATTCATGGGAAAGCCGAATATGCATCGAATTGGGTGTCAATTTCATTGTAGGAAGACTGGCAACATTGTGAAGCATACGACGAGACGTGCTGTGATTCAGAGCCTACCTCGAAATGCCCACGCACTGGTTGAAGAGTCCCTTCACCTTCACCTGACTACATCTTTGTTGAGCTGTATAGGGATTTAGAGAGTAATCTACCTGGCCAAGCACTAGTCTTCATTATGTAGAACCGGATGGGGTCACTCATTAATTTCCCCTTATAGTAATTTATTCATAAAATAGACAGGGTTTATTCGAGAGAACGAGAGATCATTTAGATGAGTAAAATACGTGTATGTGAAATAGAATATTATAAGCTCACAAGTGGAGGGTATTTCCATGTTTTATTCCAAATGCATATTCATGTACATCGATATTGAATGAGGCCACACCATTATTGATATTGATAGGCATAACAAATTTAAAAGGATTTTCCCGATATAGACGTTTTCAGATCCGAACAGAGCATTGGTATAGTTTATCTAACCGCAAACCGAGTTCATACTAACAACGATTAAAAAATATATACACTTCTATTAACAGTATAACTTTTTGAAAAGATATACACGGAACGTTGATCAATGAAAGTGGTGTTTTAAGCTATTCACTGGTAACTATAGTGAAGAAACGTATTTTGAATCATTTTTCAGAGATTTTAATACTTTTAAGTTAGGAGAAAAAAATTGTTAAGTCTCTTTCAGCTATGCGAAAACGTTAATTGTCGTTTCAATAAAATCAACTGTTTTCCAATAAAATATGGCCGCAGGACACTAGCGCGCCGCGGTCAGATTGGTCCTAATCCGACCGGTCAGAAGCGCGCAAAATATTTGGGATAAGAGGCAGGCACAGCATAATAAAGAACCAGCATAATATCTCTGAGGATTTCCTATATAAAAATGGTTCCCATAAAATTTGACCTTGGGAGGGTTTATGGATGATTTTACGGCTGAGAAGTTTCGGTAAAGATGCAAAAATGAAAATATCGATACCGGTACCAACTCGATATTTTTTAACCAAATAGGCGTGTTTGGTTCGTACAGAGAATGATTACACCCCTCAATAATTATATAATCATTTTCGATACCGATACCCCTACAAAAGTATCGCTACCAGGTTGGAATCGCTCAAAAAGTATCTAAGATAAAAAATACTCGATATTAGTGCAGTACAAGTATCGAAATATCGCTAGCATCCCTACAAAAAAATCACCCAAAAGGGGGGACGCGGGTGTAATTCCGCCAACCTGAGTTATTGTGCTGGTTGTTTACTATGCTGTGAGGCAGGTATGTGGACACTAGCGCGCAGGGCGGCTCTCGTTTACTTTTGTCTAATACCGTTGATTGATATGAATTATTGTAATACGTAATATCATAGATTAGCAGCACTTTTTTTGCATCATGTGTTTTTTTCTAACTTGTCGAATGCTGATAATATTTATTTAGCAAGAAGAGAAAAAGTTAATTTAAACTCACATCCCTTGAAACGTTGAAAATTTAATTAAATTTAATGTATTTAAATATATCATAGTTGTTTTGAATCCTGCGAATTGATTGACTCATTTGATCATAAAAAATAAGTATTATACAAACTAAAGAATTTATTTCTTATAATAATTATAGCTTACACTTTTAACAAAATCAAATCGGGCAACAGCTCCATTTTTATACATCTCAATCAAATTGGCAATGTACTCCATGCGCTTAAGTGACCCGCAATTAGTAACCTTACGTTGAATATACGCTGTGGATCTTGATATACGTTCATTTGCACATGCTTTAATATAAACATAAATTTGTATATACATGGATGAGAAT
Organism: Callosobruchus maculatus; assembly: GCA_951848785.1. Lineage (NCBI taxonomy): Eukaryota > Metazoa > Arthropoda > Insecta > Coleoptera > Chrysomelidae > Callosobruchus > Callosobruchus maculatus. Next base: position 25,044,302 of record CATOUR010000014.1, on the reverse strand, counting down.
GGTAAAAACCTGAATTGAAATGGCTATGAAAAGACTCACAACAGTTAGTCGTTTGCTGCACCGCAGCCCTACAGAATGCCCACAAATGTGGTGGAAATAAGGCATTCCCTTGTATACAATTTTCCACTATATAATCCGCGTATTTAACAACTTGGTTGTCATCTGGAATAGAAGTTTTCGACAAACCATTCCGCAAGCTGGCCATGATCTAGAAATAATAACCCGGAACTCCATCTAAACCAACGCCTAGTTTCAGAATTAGCGTCTTCATATGTACAGTTAAACCTAAATTCTATATTTTTGGAACCAGGTTTGTGTTAGATGAAACATACAGCCTATTATTGTACAGTTAGGCCAAACTTGGTTTCTTCCTAAATGGATGGCGATTTCAAAATCACAAATTATTTGTGAAAGGTTAAAATGTAAATTCTTTTCTCCACAATAATCGACTAACAATTTAAAACCTAAAAAATATGTAGAACTTAATTTGTTAGGTGGTAACATAAACACCACAGTGATGTAACGACCATTTTTAAAGCGTGAATTGTGAATAGTTGAAAAACTAATTTTGTACAATAATCAAGAGTGCCTTATCTCAGGAGCACAGAAAATTTAAATTTATTTCACAAGAAATTACAACTAGGTTATGGTCGTGATTTCACATCCTGAATTATCAAGTACTGTTCGTTGGAATAATTTAAGTTACCAAAAGTCGTAAAAAGACAGTGGATAGACAAATTTCGCAAGAATAAAAGGGATGTTGTCATTAGGAACATCCAAGCTTAATTTTCTTCCGGTGCGCAAGTGACGGGTGCCCCTTTTTCTAAACAGGTAAAAATCAAACCGCGCGTGCTTGTGACCGATCACCACAGCTTATGCGTACCCTGATTTTAATACAATTTGCAAACCTGTGGTTTGTTAGCAATATTGCTCAGCTTGTTTTCATTTGGTGCCATTGATTGTGATAACAAGATACTGTTTGGCCATCGTAAATTAAATATCGTCTGCTGCGATCGGGGCTGCGATTAACCAATCCCAATGCTGAACCGTCTTTAAGCTGGGGAACAAAATCTGCAGTTGCCAGTTGTAGATAAGCTTTATGAAGTCGATAAATATACCTAATATTAAGTGAATATAAATTATTTGCAGTTTCGTTTATATATACATAAAATAAAACAAGTCGCAAAAGAAGGAAATAGGATAGGGCAACGTCCTCACTTCTTTCACCAAATTCTTTTCGCTCGTCAATTTACTTGGTCACACCACATAGTATTGTAATGAAAAATCTTGTCAGTTGTCTTCCTTACTCTTACTCATCATCTTCAGTTGGTTGATTTGCATTTCCTTCTTGTCGTCCTAAAATGCAATCTGTGTGATATTTCAAAAGGCTATTTTCAGATCAATTATAGCTGTGACGAAGTTGAAAGCACTTCGTTGAAGAAGTATCGCCAATTAGAGAAGGGATTAAATTCGTCCTTTCACCGTTTATAACGAAAAACAGGGAGTCGATGTTCTAATTGGCTTAACTTAAACTTGGAAATGATAATTTCGCCGAAGTCGAATCGTTTAGAGCTTTTTGTGAGTAAGGTAATAAGTTTGTGCATTGGCAAGGAAATTTCAGATAAAGCAACAGGAATTTGCCAAAACTGCATAAAAATAGGCCCAGTATTAGTCGAGACTCGAGACCTAAAGCTGCTTGAAGTACATTAAGCATTGGGAGTAATTTAGGCTCGCCAAATCAGTTGCATCAGAACTACGCAATTTACAATAATCGTACTGCCTCGTAAACTACAATTTTTTAACTTTTAAGGCGTTGAAAGTGCTTTTGTAGCTTGCTCTATATCGTTCTGTACAAAGAAACAAAAATTGAATCTAAGCATGGACTGGCCTGTTTGGATTTTATTGAAGTCTTGAAATTTTAATTTGTAAGAAATATATTATTTTCTCTAATGCCCAATAAATAATTACAATACAAATACATTAAAACTGTCTCGAAGAAAATTAGAATTTAAACCGATAAATAAACGTGTGTAGTATTAGCTGTTTTATTACTATTTGATGACTCAAAGCTTTTTTCGATTGTTTTCATTAACAGAATTTGAATTAATTAATAAAAGAAACACTTTAGGCTATGATTATTTAATGAGGTGGTAACTATATTAAGGCATCCAATTAGAGCTCTTCTGAGTGCTTCAAAATCTTATCAAACAACTTCTGGTGCTTTGAGCTTGGGAAGCACAAACTTATTTAAGCAGTGTTTAGGAAGCATTTTATAAATACAAATAAGTAATTAATTTGCAGTAATTATGTTGGTCAATAATAATACGTGTATGCTTTATATTGTTTTTTTTATATTCTATCCAGTAGAACATATTTTTAGAAAATAATTTTTTTTCTCTGTATATAAGTGTTTTTGAACTGTATTTGTAAGGATACTATTTACTGCAGTTTCACAAAATGTTTAATGGCTCAGCAATAGTGACAGCGGCAATAAAATGTAATTGAAGCCACGCACAAGTCTTCTTTTGTGGCTCAACCCTATTTTATTTGCCTTAATAGTGCAACTGTATATATACTTTGTACTTGTAAATTTTTTTTTCTTATATTGTGATTTATTTTGGCAAATAAAGCATTATTATTATTATTATTATCTATGTGCTTCAAGCTTTTGAACCAATAGTTTTGCACAGCTCTGTCTTACGCATTGAGGACAATATTCATGCTTTATCTATTTTTATCCGTGTTTGCGTATACGCAATTAACTAATCAGCTATGGTGTTGTTTTTCGTTCGAATCCATCCTTACTGTTCATCAAATCAACCTCGTTTAACCTTACCGACATTTTCGTTCTAGGATATTTTCAGGCCATTTTGCTGTCATTAATCTGATGGCATCCCTGCAAAAAAACACTCTGCTAATTATAAGTAAGACCAACGTTTTTCACCCCATTGTTTAGAATCATAAAACCAAGAATCAATATTGTGATTAGTCCCCCAACAATGAAACAGATTATATGCCTAGTTGAGTTCGCTTGAAATTGATTAATTCGTTACTTCTTGCGCATATTGTACATATATTAATTAATTCTTTTAAAGCCTATGATAGTGTTTGGCATAATTATGTTATAATGATAATCTGTGGGTGTATTGACATTTTCCACATCTTTCGTATACAAGAAAAAAATTATCATCTTTTATATTTTTGCTTTTGTATTTTATTCCTTCCAATTTTTTCCCGTTTATTCAGTTTTTAATAACTAAATAGTAAATAGTATGCTAGGTAGATGATATGGCAATTGTTGTCAGGGGATCAGATTTGGAGGAAGTGGGCAAGACTTTAGAAGTAGGTGTAATGAAAGCAGGCTGACAAAGTATATACCTTATTCGTCACCTTTAGCAAATCAACCGAATATCAGCGTAAAATTCCACGACCAAAGCTGTGGTAGAAATGACTGTGCTTATGAAATTTAGAGAAAAGAGCGGTTGTTGAGTCTTTGTGGGTCAAAATTGATCAACGCATTTGGTGGATCGATCTCATAAATTACGTAAATATAAGTGGGACTTAAGTATAAGGGTTCTATTAAGTAAATTTTACTGTGTTTGGGATATATTTTCCAGAAAAAATTTGATAATGATGTACATATAATGGTCTTGTAGATTCCGTCTATAATTATTGCATTGTAATTTGGGGTGGAGCAATCTCAACTACAATGAAGAATTTACAGAGGAGTCAAAAAATGCTGCTAAAAATAATATATATCACTAAAAAAAATACTATTGGCAGAATTACTCTATCATGTGAGGCAAGTTTTCAGAATAGTACATACATATGTACGTCTGTCAGTACCTGCTAAAAATATATTTCAAGCAAGGAAGTTTGAGAAAATTGACCACTGTATCAAGAGCAACAACCAATTTCAATCTGTTTTCAAGAAAACTCAGTCTCGGGTCCAAATTTTTCAATATACTTCCAGCAGATTTAAAATGTACAAATAAATTTTATGCATATAAAAACAAAATTAAAAAGTTCATAATAAAAAATTTAGAGAAATTAAAATTTTAAGGAATTCGACTGAATTGCCATTTCCAGCCTTGTTTCTTTGTTCGTTCTCTCTTTTTTACGTTACTATCGCCAAAATTAATTACAAATATAATTAAGGTTTTGAATTAAGAAAAAAAAGTACTTTTTTGTGATAAATGGAAAGGTCATATATAAGTTTTATAACAAAACTGTTTTTGTATTCTTTTTTTTGCAATAATTAAATCAAAATAAAAATGGGTTTTTGAATCGAGTACTGAAAACACGCCGACGGCTCCCGAACCCTTGTGACGTCACCATGGCGGTAAGGATGCTCCTTTGACCAACGACGTCCTACTCCGATACTAGATTCTAGATTCCCAGCCAATCGCGAAAATACGCACTGCTAAACTGGTAACTAGTATATATTTGTTGCTACACAGTCGATGAATGAAGTTTGCAGCTCGAGACGAAGTCTACGATCGAAATAAATGTTTTTGAATGTTTGAAGTTGAAGTCAGATTACAGATTCCAGTAAGTAAATACCTCATCAAATATGTTTCGTTGAAAAGATCTCCTCAATCGAAGGATGGCCCAGTGGTTAGACAATCCGCTAGTGGATCTCAGGGTCTTTGGATCGAAACTCAGGCCTTCCAACTTTTTTTTTATTTTTTTTATCAAAAATTTTATTGATGTGCTTTTTGCACTTGTTACGCACATTTTTTCTACGATCGACATAAATATGTGTTTGAATCAATTTTTGTTAGACATATTACTTGCACTGCACAGTGCACACGGGTTCGGGAGCCGTCGGCGTGTTTTCGGTACTCGATTCAAAAACCCATTATTATTTTTATATAACTTTTGAATTATTGCGAAAAAAAAGAAAACAAAAACAGTTCTGTTATAAAACTTATGTATGATCTTTCCATTTATCACAAAATTTTTTTTTATTCAAAACCTCAATTATTATGAAAGGCACGTTTGTATAATTTCATTATTTTATGTTCATTACTGAGGTATTGCAGAACATCTTGTTCTTTTGGCATTGCTTGTGAAAAATATTTTACTCAAAGACGAGTTTGATAATACGTAAGGCATTACGTATAAACGCATTGACCACGTCGCCGATCGACCCGTGTGCGAAGGGCTTAATGCGATGTCATTAACACTGAATTCTAATATTATTTACTAAGCCATCCAAAGGAATTTCCTTCAACCTGTCATATACCCAGTCAGGTCAGCTTACAAATCCACCTGACCGTAACCGTCACCCTACACCCTACTCCCCTGTCTTCTCCGCCTGTCGTTTGCCCTTATCGTCTACCTGGCAGGTGTTCTACAGGTGCCTTTTTGTTGGAAATACGAGTATAATAGGGTGAGCAGTCATGGTGCGAGAACTGGCCCCTCATTTTATTATGTAGTTTCGATTGGATGCAGACGTCTAGGTAGTGTCTATTTATTTTTTCCTGGCTTTATTCGATAGGAAGTACTTCAAGCGAAGCAGATACGAGGGGACGTTGCCAAGATCGTAGAATAGGATGTAAGAAAATACAGATTTCTTTTAGTAGTCTGGTTTGAACATTTTACAGGCATTACACACAAAGGAAAGTAGTGTCAATTTTAAACTAATAATACTATTTTGATACTACGGTAGCGTTGTATATAACCTATAATACGGTAGAGTATACTCTGGTTTAGATATGTATATTTGTATTTATAAGTATATAAGCATCATTGTGAGTGAGGCTGCGTTTCCACCAGAGATGTGCTAGGAAAATGAGAGCAGCGAGGATGTTTAGCGGAGCTATGAAACGGCGAGTAGATGAACGTTGCGAGGATGTGCAGCGGGTTCTTTTCGGATTTTTATTTTTGCTCACCTACATGCACACATCTCTCGCCCACATCCCTAGCACACATCCCTCGCAACGCATTTCGTGTACACATCTCTTTAAACACATTCCTAGCACACACTCCTCGCCAACATGCTTTGTTTTGTACGTTCAAAGACCTCGCTCCGCTAAGCCGTTTCCACTAGAGCTGTGCTGAGTGAGGCGAGGTAATTCAAGCGATTCTATTGGTTCGTTAAAACACTTTCCTCGTAACACATCCTCGTATCTGTGTCTCCAAAATGGCACATTCCACAATTCAGAACAAGCTTTGTTTTGAGCCTTTGTTGGCACAACGTAATAGTACATACAAGTTTCTCCACCTGTCACGATGTTGTTCACATACTGAGATTGTTGAGAATTGAATCGTCCCATCGCATCTATAGTTCTACGATATATGGTTGGGGTTATATAGACTAAATTGAAAGCTTATTATAAAGTTGTTGCTAGGGTGTTTATATCCGAGAGATGATACAAACACGTTATACAGAAATTTAGGATAGGAGGATTAGATCAATGTTAAACCTAAAATATTCTTAAATTATTCCTGTATCCGATTATTTCAGTTATACATATGTATTGTATTGTCAGATTTATTCTACTGATTGAGGTATGATGTGACTGATTTAAACCTGTCTGAGGCTTTACTTGACTTGAGTGTGTAATATTTGATCTAATTTATCTTTATGAACTGAAGTATTTTCAAGTAAAGTACAAATAGTTGTAGTTGATCTACATCGTAAGCTCAGTTTTAACCTAATTTGCTTATAATAACTTATCATCAAATTTGATGCTACCCTTTTTTGCTAGTGCCAAGCAAAAATCCTTCACTTCCGGATGATATGTTACCTCTGTGACTTTTGATGATACAAAGGGAAATTAGTTTTAAATCAAACGACAGTTGCTAATAGTGTCCTATACAAATGATGGTATTCGTACACTAGCGACTTTACAGTACAGAAATGTAAAAACAAGGACCAAATTTACATGTGTACTGAAGCATTTTTAATTCATTATTATACAATCATATTACCATGCCTACATAAATGATTTATTATTGTTTGCAGAAACACGAAATCGGACACTAATATACATATGAAGACACAATAAACTTCTAATATTCCCTCTTTTGTTCCGGGTGCTGTGTCACCACGCAGCAGTATAATGCAAACTGAGCTGTAGTCCGTAATTTCTATGATCCTAAAAACATATAACTCCATTATTTTGTTAATGGTATAAAATGCCGATCCGCCCGTGAACATATTGTTCATATGCATCGACGATTATCAACGCATCAATAAATATCCCATAGAGGATAAAATTATGGTTAATGTCAATCGCAATCAGTGCATTATGGTTACCAAATTTCACGTGTCATTTGCAAGAGGCAATATTTTACTTCCATAATGTCAGCCTAAAGGTTTATAGATATAAATATCGATAATATAATACGCGATATTTATGTTGAACTGCTTCGGACTGTAATGTGGTGTCAACAAATAAATGTTGCAATCTGTAAACTGCAAGGTAGTAAACCAAATAATAGAAATTGAGTAAATCATTTCAGATCAACCCAAGCTAAGGTGCTGTTTGTATAGTTAGACTTTGCGGAAATGGTATGTTGTTTTATGATATAGATGTACTTACATGACTTATGAATGAAATGTAATAAATTGTACTATAAATAAGCAGCAAAACATGATACTCAACTTTTCTTTTTTTGTTTTGTCGCGATTGTGATAATTTTCTTTCTGTAAAATGTACTCTTTGAAAACATCTGCTTACCAGTAACATTTAATAGTTTAGAGCATGGATATGAAACACGACTTAGATTTCTCTAATTTAAGGTCCAAAGAATTGACACAAATGACTTGACTCACTACATCAGTCACACTTCCTGCACTAAAAAAACCTTGGAGCTCTCACGGTCCTCATATATAACTACTCAAAGTACGTCAAAATTATGCCGAGGCAAAAAAAGAGTTCTGTCTGTTCATTATAAGATGTTTTAAATCGCAATAGATTAAATAATAACATTTTGGCGATAATAAAATTGTCTTCATAAAAATAGAATATTTATTATCTGAGGCCCCTGAAATGCCTAAACACAAAGTTTGAAGCGGCTTTGAGATTTTTTATCGAACTAATCCGGCACCAATGTACAATATTTCAAAAATATAGCAGCATGGAAATGCATTTACTGAAGAATGGTGGTGACCAAAATAGCCGTGGATGCACCTAATGCTCTAGAAGTGGCGGAATTATAGAGGAGAGGAGTTCCGTTTGATTATGTTAGAACAGTGAAGGGTCACCAACCACCTGCTGCTGAGAAAGTGGTTGGATATGGCGCGTTAAGGCCGGGCCACCTTACTTTTCTGTGCGTAAAGTAGGGACAGCAGCTCCCCAGATGTATGAGCAATACTCCATACCATCTGTGCTTTATACAGGATAAGAAGGTTGGAAGGTGAGAAGTACTTTTTGGTCCTGAATAGATATCCGAACTGCTTTTCCAGCAGCTGTTGGAATTGACGAAATGTGTTTGTGATAGGTCATGTTTTCTGTAATATTGAATCCTAAAGCTTAAATGGATCGCTTCTTGGTATAGCCTTAGAACCTCATGTTCGCTTAGACACTTCTTGTTTGAAGTACTGTGTCATGTTGGTATTTAATGTTTATTTTTGGGTCCCTAAGCGATAATGGTTTCCAGATGCTTTAACAGAAAAGCAGCCACTGCCAGTTTTCTGCGTTCCAGTTCGACTACACAGATTGGCCTATTGCTCATGGTCATGTATCATTGATACCTGCCTCTCTGCTTGCAAAGTCTACGGTTATACGCAAAAACTGTGGATCTTATTTGTGGTGCTAGAGTCAAGATATGAGTATAACATCCGACGACTACATTGAGCATTTTGAGTTTACTCGTTGACAAAATCAGTTTATACTAATCTAACGAAGTTTTGATTATGTACAGCACATACTACGTTGAAGGAGACATATCGAATATTCTTTATTGTAACACCTTAATTATGGATTTCAGGCATAGATTGATTTGAAAATAATAGTGGTAGTAGTAGTGATACGGAGGTAAAGTCAGGCAAGTAGGTCACCTTTGGCGCTTTTTGCCAACCCCACTGAACCAACACTGAAAACACTAAAAACCTACGTCCTATAGAGCTCCTTATCGAACCTAACAGATATCTTGACGATAGTCAGTGTGTCCGACCCGGTCCGACCACCTCGCTGAATATAGTGACTCCTGCCCGAACTCCGTCATGCTGAATATCTGAACCATCAGTTTGCGTTAAACAGTACATCTGTTCAGGAAATGGAAGGCTGTCTCGTCCTCCTCTCAGAATCTTCAGCAAATGGGGACCTCTACCTTCTACCACTCTCATGAGTGACAAATGTCAAATTTTACATTAGAATTTTTTACCGTGAAGAGAAATATTTAAATATGTTTACATATGGAGATTCAGCTGGATCAATGAACATAGTGAAGCTCATAATATATCACAGAGCACTGCATAAGATTTTATTACCGTAGACAAGAATAGACGCGACTCTGCTTGCACGCAATCTACTCGTAAAAAATGTACCTTTCAGTACTCGAGCCATGTCGATCCTAATTGTCAGCTATTGCGCTCGTAACTGTAAATGTAATTGGTATTCATAAAATATAATGGCGCAGCTAATTGTCAAGCGCTCCCGTCCACAGTTTGCGCTCAAGGTCATGTTTATCCAACCACAATTTCCTCACGAGGCATTAGATTGAGGAGGTATTGCCCTGTTTATAACGGTTGCTATTTTGCGATTAATGACCTGTGTGATGCGCGTCAACCATTAAAATGGAGTCGGGCAATTCACTAGGGACATATATGCAAAAACGTAAATCATTTTCAAAATACGAAGACTGCAAAAAATTTCTAATAGTGCGATCTCGTAATGTCAGCAACTGCTGCACCAATTATGGTCAAACTTGGTGTGTGATATAGCGAGGGATCATAGTAGGTAATGCTGCTGCCTTTTTTGCAGTTATTTGGGGTATTTTGCAAAAAATAATAAACATCATTTTCTACTCAGCTTTTGGTCTCAACTCACGTGAATACTCGTTCTGCAAATAAAAATTTTGATTTTTTGATATGCAATTCACGTGATTTTGATACTACGACAGCACTATTCATGCTTTACAACGCGTTTGTGATGTCAAATCTCTAATATAGTAAAATCGTTTGGAATAGCTGCTATGTAACAACCTGTAACTCTTTAGAAAAGTTACGACTGAAGTTTATAAAATACTATCTTTAGAATTGACAGAAGTTATTCTGAAATAGTAATATCACATGCAATATTACTAAAAAGACAATGAGGTGTTAAGTCCGGGAGAACAACGCATTCATTAGTATTTCTATTTAAAGTTATCGAAAACAAATATGACTGTCAGTTTTTCCTAAGCCAACTAAAATCTAATACCTCCAAGGTGTCACACTAGAAGTAGTCTCACTTTTTATTTATCCACAGAACCAACATCCTCCTAAATTCACCTCTAAATTGAATATGTAGGTGTTATAACAATTTGCAGGAGAAAATTTATATTTTCAATACTAATGTAAATTCCATTAACTCTCTGCAAACCAAATCTGTAGGTCTTATGCTCTGTGTTTTATTAACTAATGCCATTGTGTTATTTGTATAAACTACTGCAGTCCCACCAATAACTGGTTTATCTGTAGGTAGCGTATTCTAAATGAATAAATAAATAGAAAACAAAAACACTTAGTACTCAAAATTTCATATCAAGGCGTTTTAGGCGTTCCCGTTTTTTGAAAAAGGAAGTCTAATTGGGGAAGCATGGAGAGATCCAATTTTTTTTGTATTCATAAAGGACCTTCTATCATACTTGAATACATACATATTATTATGTGCGTGGAATTAATTTTTTTATACGTATGACATAGCGTAATCCATTAAGCTTGAGAACTACTGGCTTGGTTGCTTAGGGTCTGGGATACCTTCCCAAATAATGCTGGTCTGTACAAATTTATAAAATTATTGCCGCATAAAAACTATATTTCAACGCTTATTGAGATGTCTGCCTCAGCGCTCGTTTTTTTGCTGGCTGATGTCACACCTGAATGTATTTGCGATGTTGATAAACAATTTGTAGCATTCTTTAAATTATGGTTTTACAAGGTATCGTACGAAAACTTGTCCAATGACATTTGATCATTAATTACAGATATGGGGGTGAAATTGGGATTAGAATGTAGTAACTCAAAAATTTTGTTTTTACAGAGAATGTACGCGAAAATACTGAGTGAAGTTACTTGATGAAATCTATACCGTATTTGGCCCCATTCCTGATAACTCGTTTTTATTCTTTAGCTTCATCTTGATATGCGTTTGATGCATTACTGAAAATTCCATTCAGGCGATTTACGGTTCCAAAGTCGACGTGCTCTGTCGTCTTTTAGCCTACACATAGTTTTCTATACGCGTCTGACTATTATTTCTTGTTAGAACTGAGAGGTATCCACATAGTATACACCTCTGATTTATGTGATATTGTGTATGGGTTGTGGAACTAGTTTCATTTTAAACTTCTTTCGTATCTATACGAGGAGCTATAGTCAAGGAGATTTAGGCAGCTGTATGTATAAATAAAACCGCTGAGAAATAGAGATAGAGAAATAGAGATGGGGAGTCGAAGCCAGGCAGTAGGTCCTTTGGCCATTTTTGCTGATCTGAAACCTGAATAATACACAGTACATCTGCCCGGACAGTAAAACGAGGTTTCCCTTCTTCCCAGCATCTGCCGCAAATGATGGAGATCTAAACCAATAATATTGGTTGTTTCCCCGTGGCTAACGACAATATGACAGCAATATGTGACCCCTGGAATATAAAGTTCAGTTGCATGTATATACGTCTTATATATAGTCTCACAGAACAGTGAAAGTTTAGATGCTGCCGAAAAAAGAACCGAATCATCACGCCAACTGACGGCTTCACTGCCTCCATCCGATAGAATTCTGAAAGTCGCGGGTTCAAATCCCGATGGTAGTCGGTTCTTTTTCCGGCATTTTCTGGTAGCATTTTGATTTAGCATGCTGCCAATACCATGAAAAATGGTAATACGTAACGTACACAGTTGATATCCACGCGAAGACTTGCTTTACAGTCTGAGTGTGAAAACATAGCCAGCTAATAAAACGTTGTTCTCATCTCTCAATAACGAAAATAAACGCTGTGAAATTAGCACGCGTGAACAGTAAATAGGTATTTTAAGATTACATGTGTCAGTACTGTCGGTACTGTCAGAAACGTCATGTATCAAGTACAAAACGGAAACGGGACAGAATTAGGATGCTATCAACGACGACATACTCTGAGCTATTGCTCTTATTGGTCAGTGCCTGTGACGTCACCGATTTTGCGGTAATGTACCATTTAAAAGACACGTTTTTTAAAGTAATTTTATTTCATTATGGATATGACATAAAAGTATAGTGTTTATATAGTTTAAGCCCAAAAACAACAGCAAAGGGTATAAGCCCATTCCGTGCGCGATGACTAACTGAAAAACAGCCGAAGAAAATATTTCAAACTTATTTTCAGAGGTACTCAAGATACAATGATCTGAGACAGTTAATCTTACACTTCATATTTTTAAATTCAGAATTCTTACGTGTTTTGTTCTGTCTCGAACCCACATCAATTTTTGGACATGGTAAAAAAAACAGTGATCTTGATTAGTCATGTGAATAACTTAGGACGTGCTTTCATATCAAGCGTCGAAAGCGGCAATTTGATATAGTTACTTTGTGTAACATTTTTTTTGATCACGTCATAGTTTAACCAAACTATCTTGCCTCGTCTTGAAGTCAGCGCTCGTGTGGCGGCTGCGTTTTTACGATACAACAGATACGATGAACTTTAAATCCCTAGACGCTGTGTGCGCGTCCCATTAACAATTCAACTGCTCTTCTTCGTTACTACAAAGGAGGATTGATCACAGACCTCGTTGTTATCACGAGAAATTATAAAAATATTGTTACCTGTTAAATATACTAGATTGAACCCATCGTTGCAGAATATTTACAAAGTTCAAGCTGATTTATGGGCAAAGAAGCATATTGAAGCATACTATGTGATTCTCTAGTTTTCTTTCCGTTTAATTACTGTGAGGTATATCACAACTGTATCACCGAATCCGACTGTAGTCGAATCCAGCTAATGCAAAATTTCTGTGCACGACTTATTTGTGATGTTCCAAGAGGAGAACGCATAAGTGGTAAAATTGATGAAATCAAGTGGCTGAGAATGTATCAACGGCGTATACTTCATTTTTTGATATAATACCATAAGTAGTAGTGAACCACAATACCTAACTGGAAAAGTTAAACTAAGGACTCACTCCTGTGATCTTCATATTAGGGGTAATGATAAGATCAGATATCCCCACCACAGTATCAGCATTCTCTCTCATATTGAATTTATAAGCTGTATATCAATTGCTATTAAAAACTAAATGCCTAGATTTAACAAAATTTGAGAAAAGATGCATTTTGAAATCTCTACTTAATCCTCTTAGGTCTATTGTTTTTTTAATTCCTCTATTATGAAGTGATTCAACCTCTTTTAGTGCCTTGAATACTAAGTTTGCATTTACTTTGTCTGTCACCTCAGTATTCTTTGTCACTCATGCGATTAGTGTTAAGTAGCTTGTATTTTTGTATTTTATAGTTTAAGGCTTAAGAGGAAGAACACATTTACTGTGATATCCGCCTTTTGGACAATGTATGGTATTCGTCATGTATATTTCCTATTAAGGCGATTTTTATTATTATTATTATACATATGTGCATGCATGCATCCTTCAGTTGGATGCTATAGGCACATTTTTCCAGCATGTGTATTTAACGACCTGTTTGCGGTTCTTGGTTATTATGAGAATGGATTTCGATTTTTTGTACTCTCATTTACATTCTTTTTTGGATGTGGATTTCTGTCCACGTTTAACTTCCAAATAATCAGGCAGACATGTGACTGCAAACGTGTTTTACCCTATGATTCTACCCACTACCATTAGTACAATCTGTTTCAATTTCTGCCACCTAATAATAGCTAGCTAAATGTGGAGAGATTTTTTTCTTGTAGTTAACTGACTAGAATATTATTTTAAGGCTTACGTAAATTTTCAGGTTCCACTATTATACAGTGGGTTTGGTTATCAACTAGCGATATTTGAAAGGCATGTAGAATAGTTCATTTCACCCCCAATTTACCCCCATAAGAGAGGTCCTACACCTCCCCCCATGGAAACGCCGCCATTTTTGTTTTTTAATATAAGAAATGCCACGTTTGTCTATCTGTCTAATTTTCCAATTTTCCGCAAGCACTAGCTCCTTAATGTATCAATATTATCTATGTTTTCAAAAGCCCTCTTAACTACCTAGAAAATGAAATGAAATAAACTATTTATTCTACATGCGCCTTTCGAATATCGCTAGTTGGTAACCAAACACATTGTATTTAGTATCCACTCAGTTCATGAAGTCATACTGATGAAATATTATATACTTAGTTCTTCTCAATTATTATTTCTATATTTACTATAATAGCAATTTGTCTTTTATAGGTATGTTCTGCTAGACGAGACGTCAATACATGTGAGTAACCTTGAAATTCATTAACACTAAAAATCTCCTGAGTGAAAAAAGCAAAGTAGGTTATCATGTAAAATACATGGAAAGTACAGAAATAAGCATGACAAGATTTTTATGACATTTTACTGAAATGTTTAGTTGACGTTGTTATTTGTTACTATAATACTTTATACACAAAGTATCACATAAGCCAGTTAGTAGTAGCATTTAAGTAGTTGTAATACCTAATAATAATTAAAGTTTCTTTAACTAAATTATGTTGGAGAGATCTTATGTTAGCATTCATCAAAAATTCCACTTAACGTTGAAGATGTCTGTACAGCTTGCATTTTTTGCAAAGAATTTGGCATAGCATGAGAGTTTCTTGAGAGCCAACAGTGTCGGCATAATTTCAAAGGAATCCTCAAACAATCTCCCTTTATATCCATATTAATACTATTCCCGCAATCTGTCTTTTCTACCGGAGGCCTGACCCAGAAAGCAAGTGGACCACTAGATCAACCAAACTAATGGCTAAGTCGTAGGCAAAACATCCAGAGATTTCAAATAATCCTTCGCCAATCCTGTGTCAACACTGCTCCTCTCAACTTTATTAAGAAGTCAACAGAGGGTATGAAATCCATCTGGATAGAATAACAAAGGAAATATTGTCAATCTAAGCTTTATATCAAAGACGTGGCTAGAGTGCATAGATTTGGGAGTGCAGAACATCTATTATTCAATGAAAAACCTTTGTACTAATTATGTATAAAATATATTATACATTAAATGGCAATGGCATTGCAAAAAGACTAGAAAGCTACATTCTTCCATTTCGAAAAATGTGGACATGGACGTTGATAAGTATAACACATATTTAAACAAGCAGCTATTGCACAATTTTTTGAAGTAATAACAAGTATTATTATAAGGCTATGAGAGTCTCATTTTTATTTTCTTTTGAGCCTATTATTATTTTTACCTAACGATCAGTCTAACCCTACCCTTTATTGAATCAACCTTTGCAAAATTTGAAAAAATATGCTACGAGGCTTGGAGCACCTTTTCACTATTTCTAGGTGTTGCCCGTGTGGGGGCGGGTTAGAATATTTCCCATCGTATATCCTGCGTGTCGTAAAAGGCAACTAAAAGGAACACCGAACTACTGTCGATATAAGCAGTAACCTCTTCTCAACCAACAGGTTCGGGTGGACGAGTTGAGAAGAGTCAGGACAACTTCTTGTCCTTGGGGTGAGAAATTGCCCCTAAAGGCGGATGAACCAATAGATACCATCTGGTCAACGGCATGAGGATACAGAAAGCAAATGGGAAACTACTGCATTAAAGATCTTAAAGATATCCCAAGAGAAACTCGTGTGTAAATGCATTTTAGGAGCTCACAACATATCTGTTAAGACATTGTGACTATGATGATGAGGGTTTTATGTAATTACTTGTTCTTGTAGTTTATCCTCAATGAGTTAGATATGTGAAAATGAAGTCAAAAAAATTTGTTTGTTATTCCGTTAGGTCTCTCTTTGTTTTAATGGACAGAGCCTATTATAAATACAGCAAAATTTTCAATTTTACAACCACCCAACCATCCCGATTTAACCCCACCCAAAACAAAGTAGAAAATGATCGGGAACCCCTAAAACCCCCACGAAGTTTCGGGCTGTTTTTATATATTTAGTTTTTTGATAATTGCTGCAACGCCATTGACACGATTTCTAAGAACCACACACGTTTTCCATCCTCGTCACGGTAGTAATACTGTGTCAAAAATTCGTTAAAATTAATTCAATGATTTCCAAAATACACAATGCAGAATCTAATCAATACATCAGAAAGTCCCTTGGTCTCTATAACAGGCAAGGCAATGTTCGGGTGAACCTAAAAAAGTGTATCATATCGCTATCTCACAGGTTGCACAACCTCCCCAACAACCCCAATTTTTTTACCCCCAGCCAAAAAAGTAGAAAATGATCAGGCATCCATAAAAAGTCTAAAACTTTTAAAAAATTATAGGAGCATTACCTACAATGACCCCGCAGCATATTGCTGCCCAAATTTCGTCTCAATGCATTCAGCGGTTACTGAGATTACGAGGCTCAAAAAACGTGTTATCTCAAAATCGAAAATTTTCGTGATCACAATACTCCCCTCACCTATCGGTGTTGGAAGTAAAACGGATGTGCATACCTGAACTCGCATTCGTCTATTTTAAAAATATGTTTATACAACTTCTATACTTACTGTTATTTGGTTATAATTATAATGTAAAACTGGGAAAAGGAAATTTCCCAATAATCTAATATCGTTGGCTTACTTGCTAGCTTCAGTAGTTTCGATTGTTTATTTTTCATGTCGTTGAGTCCACCTATATTTATTCAGGTGACTCGAGGAATTGATGCATTTGCTTGTTACGCTCTATTTAACCTTGTTTTGTTTCAGATATCATCTCAGTAGACCTTTCTCTTATGCTCTTTTTAAATTGTCCGTGTCATAGTATGATAAGCAGCATACTGTGTTAAGTAGGTACGTTGAATTGTACCATATTGTACTCTTCGAAAATAGAGAGTGGTTGAAAATTTGTACATTGCATTATGCTTATTTGGCATTAGAGCATGGCGTTACAGGTTCACAAAAATGAGGGCTGAACTTTTAAACCTATCGCATTTTCTCATATCAGAAACTTAGATTGCTGAGTCGTTATTTCCACGACAAAAATAAAAAAATTGTTGAAATCTTAGGTTGGGTTAGCTTAAAAGTGAGTGGGGCGATTATGCCCCGTTCCACTGCGACTCTATTGTGTCTATTGTGGCTCACACCTGTTTAGAGTTCACCGTACAATCCACACCTCTTAAAGGAAGTCGATGATGATGGGTGAAACTTCCTTGAAGTCATAAGGTTTCAGTTGGGCAAGTCCAAAAGTCTGGAACCTAGTTCTCTTCAGTACTGGACAGGAGCACAGAATATGCTCCGCTGTTTCGTCCTCTACATAGCAGAAGCGACAGTCTGTTGTGTGTTCAAGACTCAATTTCCGCATGTGGTTCCTCAGACGTCCCGTCAATAGACCAACTAGAATGCGGAGATCATTCCTGTTCCATTCTATGATCTTCGGGTGGGCCTGTCTAGAGGCGTATTTTATGAATGCCTTCGAGTGCAGTAGCTCTGGTGTGTCTCGCCAGTGCAAGAGTGCTTTCCTCTCTGTCCAATCTGAGATGGTTCATTTTGAGGTGCTTTTTGTAATGCCCGCAAATGGTTTTGGTCCTATGAATACAGATTCTGTTCCTCCTCTTGCGAGCGCGTCCGCCAATACATTGCCTTCCACTCCGCTGTGATCTGGAACCCAAATCAAAGTTATATTGTTCCCTCTTCCGAGTTCGTTGAGAAGGTGTATGTAGTCGAGTCTTGATTCAACCCGCTTGGAGCTCAGTGCTTTCAGGACAGCCTGGCTATCTGTAAAGATTTTTATAGATTTGTTTGTCAGGGGCCTTGTGATTAGTTCTCTGACTCCCAGTTGTAGGGCTATCATTTCTGCTTGGAATTCCGTGGTATACCTCCCAAGGCTTACTGAAATTTGGATTGGTACCAACTAGTCCAACTCTTATCGCCAGTTCAGACTTGGAGCCATCAGTGAATAGCGCAAGATCGGAGGGTGACATGAAGCCATCACTCCTCTTCCATTCGTACCTCCCTGGGAAGAGGACGTTATAGGATCGCTTCGTGTGCGCTTGGGGAACCATAGAGTCTGAGACCATTTCGAGTATGTGGTGATGGGTAATTTCACCCATGATACCCGTTGTGTCTGGTCCTATTTCCATTTTGTCTTGCCTGCCAGTTGATAGCAGTCTGTAGGCGACCATTCTTGCAACTCTCTCCACCCAATGTGTAGAGGGGTTAAGTTTAGAAGGGTCTCCATGGCCAGTGTTGGTGTAGTAGACATGGCTTCCGTAATAGCCAAACAGGCGGTGCGTTGCCCAGCCGCCAGCTTGTCTGCTCTCTGCTCAGCTCTGGTTGTCCGTTGTAAGCATTTCTGCCACCAAACAACAGCGGCATATACCATTTATTTTACTCTCGTCTGATATATCCAGTAAATCAGTTTAAGACTAACGCCCCAAGATTTGCCGCAAATCCTTCTGAGGGTAAGTAGAGCCTTTTCAGTTCTGTTACACAGATGGGGAGGTGAAGGTGAGTCTCTCGGTGAGTCTTTTGACCAATATAAGACCAAGATATTTCACCTCCTCTGCGAACTGAATTGACTCTCGCGCTATGCTAGGTAAGCACAGTTTGTCTAGTTTCCGTCTTTTACTGAACGGAACAACAACGGTTTTGTGGAGGTTTATCGACATTTGTTTCCTCCTCCAGCTGTTGATTGTACCGAACACTGTTTGAAGAAGTTCAGAGATAGTCCTTTCATACTTTCCTCAGACAAGAATAACCAGATCATCCGCATAGCATTGAACATCCACACCTCGAATAGAGAGGTGAGGTGAGGAATAGAAAGACTAGGAATAGGATGGTCCACAAGAGGGGTGAAAGAACTCCCCCTGGGGACATCCCCCAGCGGCGTAAACCTAATCGTCTCACCATGCAATGATGTTACGACATTCCTGTTAGCTAACATACAACCGATCCAGTCACATGTGATGTTCTCAACGCCTATTTTTGCACGGGCTACTTGGAGCGATTGAGGGACTGCATTGTTGCAACTTACTGATCTTGTTACAGGCAACAGTGCCAGCTAAACTATAATTCTTTGATAAATGGTGAATGTGCTGGACAAACTATTTTTTTACTTCTGTGCCAATGGCATCGACTGCTCTTGTCATTAGCTCCGTGTTCTGTGTAGGCTTTGTTACTGTTTCCCGGCGCCACTCTAGGAACAGTAATTAGAAGCCAACAGTGAAAGCTCAGGTGTTCAGGTGCTCGCTGAGCTTTTTTTATGGACATTTTTTTCTGATTGGAAAAACCAGAAATAAATTTCCGCTTCTGACAGTAACTGAACCCGGGACCTGCCGGTTATTGTGGTACCATCACTTGTCTTCAATACATGTGCACATTAATTAGTCCCATTAAAGGGAATTATAATCAGATACAAATGTTATGTTTCATGGATTGATACATACAGATGAAACTTTTAAAAATGTGTTAAAAAGTATGATCATTCTCAGACTCTGATGCTTCAGAGGATGAGCCTTCATATACAGGGTGAGTTTTTAGTACCGGCTCGGTCTATAACACCACTACTATAGAAGATAGCGAAAAAAATTGTATACAAAAGTTGTAGCTACGGATATGCTCCTTGCTCAGAAAATATTTTGATTTATACAGGGTGATCCATAACTACGTGGTGATGCAAACATGCATTTTTTTAAATGAGACACCCTATATATTATTCTACATTTAAATTCTACTAATGATTTCCGTTCTTCCAATATAGGGTATTGTTACATTATATAGGGTATTTCAAAAGTTATGACCATTTTTATATCCAAATCGTTGTCAAATGAACGTACTGTATATCAAAAGGTAATGAATCAAAAATCATTTTTTTACACGGATGACTGAAAAAAAATCATCTATTTTAAAATCAGCTATAAAAAAAGCCCGTGACGCATATTCGTATACAGGGTGATGTAGAAGTCTAGATTTTCTCTCTTTTTTTTAAATATAACCCCCAATATTTTATTATGCCAAAGAATTGGTTTTAATATGCCGTTTCATCTTTGTATAGCACTTGTTATGGCTGCGTTCATTAGTTGAGAAAATACTATCAAATTTTATTTTTGCTTAACAAACAGCTAAAACATAAGTCCATAATAGTACTTGATCAAGTCAAAACACTGGATTAACGAGACAGTATAGGTCAAGTGTGCTGAGGAAACAATTTTATAGACGTCATGCATAATTATCAAGCAGATCTATCAGGCAGGCTATGAAATATTAAACGACAGGGTCCAAATAAAACGATTCTTCAATATTTCAAACGCATTGGTTTTAGAGTGCCTCCGTTCTGGATAGTGCTGTTCATATAGTTGATATATTCTAGAGGCAAGTAGGCAATTTCTCAAAGATTCTTCTAAATACCCTCAATGGAAAAATTAATTTTTAAAGCTCGTTTTTCACACAGTACGGAATTATTGAGCAGGTTATGAAAACCGTCAATTTTTAAAAGCATACCTGATAAATGTGCTTGATAATTATGCATCACGCCTATAAAATTGTTTCCTCAGCATACTTGACTTTATTATCTCGATGATTCAGGGTTTTGACTTCGTGAAATACCATCATGACCTCATAATTCAGTTGTCCGTTAAATAAAAAACAAATTCGATAGTACTTTCTCAAAATAAATAAATTTCAGTACACAAATAGAAGCTATATTTTAAAGTTATCGAAAAATCGAAATACCTCGAACTGATAGACGTAGGTATAACAAGTTCTATACAAAGATGAAAGAACATATTAAAATCAGTTCTTTGGTATAAAAAAATATTGGGGGTTACGTTTGAAAAAAAAGAGAAAATCTGGATTTTGCATTCTACATCACCCTGTATACGAATATACGTCATGGGCTTTTTTATAGCCGATTTTAAAACTAGATGATATTTTTTATCCACTCGTATAAAAAAAAGATTTTTGATTCATCACTTTTTGATATACAATACGTCCATTTGACAGCGATTTGGAGATAAAAATGGTCATATCTTTTGATATACCCTGTATAATGTAACATTACCCTATATTGGAAGAACGCAAATCATTAGTAGAATTTGAATAAAGAATAATAGTTAGGGCATCTCATTTAAAAAAATGCATGTTTTCATCACCACGTCGTTATGGATCACCCTGTATAAACCAAAACATTTTCTGAGCAAGGAAGACATCTGTGGCTACAACTTTTATATACAACTTTTTTCGCTATCTTCTGCAGTAGTGGAGATATCAACCGATCCGGTACTAAAAACTCACCCTGTATGTTGCGACTGAGTGTAAGGGCTTAATCATACCATTCCGCCGTCGCCTTCTCGTCTTACTGACTTCGCGTGGCATGAGGTTTCAGAGTGAGTATAAAATCTGACAAAACCCCGCACATCCATGACCGAATTAACGAACTTGATCCCATTTGCCCCCTGTTGGAGGCCAAACAGCAAAACAGAAAACAAATAAAATATTCACTAGCTTGATGACGAAAACATGGCTCCAAAGGGTATAATCACGGCTGGGCCGCTATAACCACAAACAGAGAAAATAGTATTTATATAGTGTCACAGTTTATCCAGCTCGAAAATAACTGTCAGGAACTGGTCGCAATATGGAGGCGTTGTGGCCCGTAACAGTCTCATATAAAATGATGGAGGGGCCGCGCTAAATTCGGTGTGCATGGCGTGAATCGTGAATTGATTTTTATCCTATGCGACACATCACACTTCGTGAAAGTTTATGTTTGATAAAAGCTGATATTGTTTTTGAGTATTGCTCGTGTTGGTTTTAGTATCGTTATATAAATGGAAATAACGGCAACACACGGCCAGATTAAATGTCTTTTTGGTGATAAATAATGTGCAATGACTTATGGAAAAACAATAATGGGATTTCATGTGTACAGAGTACCGCTGTGGTGAAGGCTAAAAACTGGTCGGCATACTAGTTGGGTTAATCACAGACATTTTTCAATTTACTCTTACAATGCGTACAATTCCGTCTCATACGTTTTTGCCTAAGCCCAAGAAAAGGCGCGTGTGAAAAAATAAAAAAATGCAAACTAACTTAATGATACTGTGATGCATTCTTCAATACGCGCGAAGAAATTATAAATGTGAAAATTACTCAGTGTTGAACACATAACCGCACTTTTTTACTAGTCTAATACTATTTCACAACGAATATAAACTACCGCTATCGCGGGAAGCATAAAACATTAGTTTATGGGCATTTCAATATTTTCGCTTTCTTAAAAAATCCGCAACATAACTTGTGAATAAAGACATTTTTGAAGATTAGACCTACGCCACTGGAACGCTTCTCAAAAGCCTAACGCATTCTCTGTCTCTGCCATACTAGTAGTAATTTCCGAAAACTTTATTATTTTCTAATTTTTGAATATTGGTGCCGAAGGTAAACTGTTGTAACATGCATTGAAAACTTTTAATACGAGTATATATACAGGGTGACCTAATAAGAATGGACGCCGGCAATATCTCGGTAACCGTTAATCATTAACTTCGAGCAAAAAATATTATTGGGTAAATCGGCTAAGAGAAATCGCTGGAAATTATTTTCATGTTCCGCAAGTAGCCGCTAGGGGGCGTAACAGTTACGGTCAATCAGAAAACGGCCTTTTCTCAAAAAAATATGCAAATAAAGGTATATTTTAAATTCTACCGTTATGTAGACTGAACAATTCTCGATTTTTTTGTTAATCGTTTTTTGCTCTATCTTGTAAGATGTAGTGGTGGGGGAATGTAATAAAGCTTTTTATTTAAATGGCCGTAACTTTGGTATAAGTTAACGCACCTGGTAGTTGTTTCAGAAAGTCAAAATATGATTTGTATTGTTTTTACTTGAGTATTATCTATAAAATTATTACTAAATCGATTATACGGAGGCTATATCCCTATATGGCGGAAATTGTTTCTGGAACTCACAGCACACTTGTCAGAATACTTGTTTTACTGATATCTCCGGTTTGAAAATAGCTAGGAGGTTGAATCTTTCGCTGACTTTTCAGGAATTTTGTCCTCTATATACCTATGTTAAAAGATGTATAGCATACCATTTAAATTTTTCGTAATAATGCGTAATAGTTGTTATTATGTCGAGTATCGCCCTGTAGCTACTAAGTCAAGGTAAATTTGGACAATTTTTATATAACAGATTATTAGGTAAGAGCAGCTCTTTCAAACGAGACCTAGCTTGTTTAATTCCGTTAACTTATGCCATTTAAATAAAAAGCTTTATTACATTCCCCCACCACTATATCTTATAAGATAGAGCAAAAAACGATAAACAAAAAAATCCAGAATTGTTCAGTCTACATAACGGTAGAATTTATGATATACCTTTATTTGCATATTTTTGAGAAAAAGCCGTTTTCTGATTGACCGTAACTGTTACGCCCCCTAGCGGCTACTTGCGGAACATGAAAATAATTTCCAGCGATTTTTCTTAGCCGATTTACCTAATTATATTTTTTGCTCGAAATTATACGATTAACGGTTACCGAGATATTTCCGGCGTCCATTCTTATTAGGTCACCCTGTACAATGCGAATGGGGTTACACCATCCGGCGTCTTTCGCATCTAAGTTTCCACCTCCTTCAGTATTGCCAATCCTCTTCCTGCATCCGCCTATCATCCATAGCTTGTGCTCAGCTCTATCTTTCCAGGACAGTCTTGATCTTCCCTTTTTCCTCCGTCGTGGCGGGTAAACGAGGTAGAAAACAGTGTTCTAGGCTTAATAATTTGAGAGACTGGACTAGTCTGAATATACATACTTTACTCAGAATAATTCTGAGTAAACAATGATTGTGAAAGATAGAGAACGATTTGCCGAAGTTGTAGCCAACCTTCTGTAGGAAGATGGCACTCTAAGAAGAAGGCGGATTCCAGCAGCATATTTTTAAGGGCCATCTGACCTCAGGCATTTTTCTCATATGCCCGAACCAATTAAGCCTTCGTCTGTCTATAGTGTCCGTTATATCGATTGTAACCCCCATTTTTTCCTTATGCGTAGATTACTTACTCTATCCGTCCTAATTATCCCACAACTTCTACTCCAGAAATCCATATCCCTATTTTTTACTTTCGACAATAGACTCATGTACCCCCCAAAAAACTTTGCAGTTGTAAAAATTGGTTCTGTCGCTTTCTTCCTTTGGAGATATCTGGGATCATCATCGCCTAGACTTTAGACGCATCAAAATTATCAGACATATTTCATATGTGGGTAGATTAAAAAGTTTTTTAGAATTCCCTGACACCCTCATTTTCAAATTTCACCCCCTCAACTATTTTTGGATGAATGACAAGAGACCCCTAAAATGACAAAATCGACCATTTTGATTGTCCTTAATAATCGTTATCGTAGAATAATTTACACTTTTGATATCATGTGCTCTTCGGACCTATCTCTTGATAATCGTATAAACTACTAAACTGGTTGTATTGCCATTTTGAGTCACCCAGCGCTAATTTTTTTTTCAGGTAGCCAAATTGTTTTGGAGATGAGGGATGAGGATTTGGAAGAAAGACAATATTTTGCTGATTTGATTTCAATTATGCCATTTTGTATCTTGGTGGTCTTTGGATCTGTTGATACATACCTAATACTTGGTCATTGTGATGCCACATAATAATAATCAAGACCACATCTACCATGAGCGGTTGATATGTAAAAACTTTGGTTTTAATTATGGGCTATAGTGAAGCGCGATGAGTTGAGAGACAACCATAGGATACGTTTAGAGAAGCTATATGCTAACTCACTTTGTTCACCTGGATTTTGATTTGGTTACAATCGCACTTATTATAAAAAAAATGGAGTCGAGTTGATCAACTCAGTGCGTCTTTCAGATTTTAGATTTTCTTATCGGCGACACCGCTTGCCTTTTGGTCCAATAATAAAACTATAAGCCCGTGTTCACATCGGACGCGCCTCGCTTGGAGCATCGTGCTTTGCTTAGCGCTACGCTATGCGCCCGATGTGAACGGCTGCATCTAAACGTATGGGTTGGTTCCCCTCGCTTTATGCTAGGCGGTAAGCGTAGCGCTATGCGCTCGATGTGAACGGCTGCATCTAAATGTATGGGTTGGTTTCCCCTCGCTTTACGCTAGGCGGTAAGCAAAGCGCGATGCTCCATGCGAGGCGCGTCCGATGTGAACGGGGGCTAATAGCAACTAACATTTTGTCAAGTACAAATCACTATGTAGACGATTCATTCTTACAAAACAGAAGTCTGTCTCCTGTTCTTATTGGATAGAAAAGGTGTTGAGTCTTTCCGTCTACTAAAAACCTACATGCACTCCTCAAAAAATGCATACATAAAAAGATATTCTCAATTCAAGAATTGTGATAACCTTGTAAACATCTTCTTGCGACAAGAGCATCTGTTTTCGCCCTGAGGAAATTTTCTTGATGAGGAAATTAGGGTTAGTTTGACCCAAGAAATATATATTTTTGATTTCAATACTCCTTCTAAAGACATATGTTCTGACCAAGAATATAATCTTGTTCACAAGTAACATTTCAATACTCTTCGACCAAGTATTTCATAAAGTTTTAGTAAGGATTACGTATTTCCAACTAAGCTCGTATTACTGCGACGAAGAATATAACGACCACAACACACACACAACGAAGTGAATGAATCCGTAGGATATCGATACCTGAAGATTTGTTCATCTGCTGTGACAAGGAGATACTTTTTACCTCATTTTCGTATATAAATACACGTTTTAGGTTACATGGTTGTAACACCGTAGTAGCGGAATGTGTGTCTTCATCATTATAAAACATTCTCGGTTTCCTAGAACGCTAGCGTACGTCTTTCAACTGTTTAGTTTCTTGATCTTTACGGTAAAGTGCTAAGTGCTCATCTTACTTTAAACATTCGCACGATAGCAATCTGTGCAATTATACGTAAATCTAAACATGCAAATGCAGTTGCAACATTTTCGAAACCGCATCGTTTGTACGTGATTACGAACAGAAACAGAATTGGCATTAGGCGATCCCTGTATGCTTAACTAAGTTAAATACCAGACGCATGAGATCGTTTCCTGTTTACGATATGGGACCACACAGGAAACATATTTAAATTGCAATTGCAAAAAATGGGGCCGCCAAGTAAATTTATAAATATATCTGTAGGTAAAAAATTCATCAAAAAACGAACCGACCGATTTTAAAAAATCTGACGTAAAAATAAAAGACTTCGACATGCCTTTGAAACAAGGTACTACTTGATATACCTTGTCATTTAATTTTTTTAAGGGGATGAACCTGGGGGGCAAAGGGTACAGGAGGGTGGAGTAGCTTTCAGTTAAAGAGTTGTCCCACCTGACAAGTGTTTTGATGTGTTTCGTCGTTTTTTCTTTTAATCAGTTATTTTCGATCAAATTTTAGTATTATTTTTGGGTACCAAAAATACAGAGGCTGTCAAATGATGCATGCTGAAAACGCTATTAGAATTGGTATTCAAAACAGGAAAAAAACTTGTTCTATAGTACCTAAGTTGTATTAAATACGGATCTGATCAGTTTGGTAAACAGTGAATTTAGAGCTCGATAAGAAATTACGGTCAGTTATTACGGGTCTAGGGTATAGCGAGCGAAATTGAGAATCCAAGAAAAGACGTATTCCCGTGTTAGCGAGGAGGTGTGGCAGCCTATTGCTTTTTTCCAGTGTGAGTGTCTAAGATGAGGGAAGATAAGTCCAAAAATCCAAAGGTAACATCAAAAGGTCCAAAGATAAGGTCCAAAGGTCGCCATAAAAATAAATTTCTCATTTCCAAGCTCCTGACGTTACCTTTAAACTTACAGTAATGATTCGAAAGGCAAGTTAAAGAAGAAAGCTTGCGCTTTGTCACTTATTTGACCTTTTTTGATATCGTGTTTGGTTGTTAAATTAAAGACATTTGAAGAATGTATGATTTTGCATTGCAATTTTTTCTGCACAGTAAAAAACTTTTTTGAGAAAATCGCAAATAGTTATCATTCATTAAGGTCTTAACTATCACCTTTTGAAATCCTGTATATGTAGTTTGAAAAACAATTGAGTTCTGTTCGAAAGTGGGGTTGCCAGATTTTGTGAGCAAAATATTATATTATTTTTAAGGCGAAAACTAAACTATGTAAACATTGTTCAACTTTGACATTCAGTTGCTATAAGTACATATTTATTCATTCTTGTGGTATGACCAATTTTTATTATATTCGAAAGTTTAGTTAATAATAATATGGATTTCAAGAAATATTTTAACCCGTTCTTATTAAATTTGTATTATATTCTTCTCGGTACTTTGTATAGATCAAAAAATATTGCTATTACACTTGAATCAGCACATATTTTTTAGAAATTATCACATGCCTCAGATCGAACAAAATTTCAGGCCAGACTAATCTGCTGGATAATTTGGGGTAATCGATTAAAAATCCTTCCTGTTTCACGTTTTTCTGGGTTTGGAGAATATAGAATATTTAAGTAGCGCCGATTTGCAGGTTCAGCTCACTAAAAATAAAGGTGGCAATGATGCTAATCTAAGCGCACCATTGAATTCAGTGGTAAATTTTCTACCAAGAAGAGTAGAAAAGTCGACGTTTGAATCGAACAAAAATAAAAGCACTTACCTTCTCTAAAAAAACAGATGAATCGAACAAAGTATATCTCATAACAGGGCCAAAGAGTCGTGTTTTAGGTGATATAATTCCGTAGGGTCAATCTGAGTACACCATTGGATTCAGCGGTAAATTTTTTATCAGGAAGACTAAAATTGTAATCGAGAGTTGGCGTTCTAAAATCGAACAACCCATAAAAGAAGAATTGAACATTCGAATCGACGTATTTTCCAACTACGCCACACCTACCATTCTCCAAAACTAGTTGTCACCCACGCATGAAGGCCTATGCGATCAGTAACATCCCTTCTTGGACTTTGCTCTTAAAGTTCTATATGATAATGTCTTCTTTCATACCTTACAGTAAAGACTCAAATAAAGTACTATGACAGACCTTATTATTATGCAAAGGTACTTACCCAAATATAAAGTAAGTTACGTTATAAACCCTAACTAGAAAAACCCCCATTTTGACGTGCAAATCTTAAAAACATGATTACTTGAGTACAAAGGTAAAGAGGTGATATTTTAAACCTAAACAAAAACTTGTTACTAAAACGGATTTTGCTATTTAAACTAGAGAAATACATTAAAGTCGTATTGGCACTTTGAGCCAAAATTAAATTGAAAGCATTTTCTTTCCGTAAGAGACCCGAGTAAACGAAACAATTCTTTATAAAGGCAGTTTCCAGAGGAAGGAAATCGGTTTCGTATTCCATTAAAGAAAACTTATTTTCTCATGCTGACAAAAACCGAGCGACGACCAACGATACCAGAAGCTGCCTGCATCAGCAACAAACAGAAGAGGAACGAAGCTTCGAACAATAACAATAAATAAAATAAATTGCTGATGTACCGACTGTTAAATGCGAAGTTACGTAAACACTTTCCACTTTTCTCTCTCAAGTTATATTCAGACGATAAATGCATTAGCCGTCTGCAGGTACAGAGTGTCCCACAAAAGTTCATTGACTTTTTTAGAATCGTGTTAAATGCGGGCGCGTATATAAGACGTAGATGAGCAAAAAATCTAGAACTATACTGCCGATGTGTCATTCGTGAACGAGTATTTCAGATAGAATAGTTCGTCTAAGTGAGTGTTGAACAGGGTGGTCTACTATGCATGGACGTCGTCAATATCTCGGTAATCAATTAATCATACAATTTTGAGCAAAAAATATTATCAGGTAAATCGGCTAAGAGAAATCGGTAGAAATTATTTTCAAGTTCCGCAAGTAGCCGTTAGGGGGCGTAACTCGTAGGATCGATTGGAAAAACTACATTTTTTTTTCGAAAAATGACGTTTCTTATAAATATTACCATCAAGGTAGACTGGACAATTTTTGATTTTTTTTGGTTAACCGTTTTTTGCACTTGTAAGATGTAGTGGTGGGGAAAGTCAAAGCAGTTTTTATTTAAATGGCAATAACTTTGGTATAGGTTAACGAAATTAAACCAGCTATAGGTCTCGTCTGAAAGAGCTGTTCTTACCTAATAATCCGTTACATCTAGGATATTCAAGTTGATCTTGACTTGCTAGCTACAGGGCGGTATTTGAAATCATTACACCTTGTTACGCAAATTTTAAATGGTATGCAATATCTCCTTTAACGGAGAGGTCCTCGAAAGGTGAATAATCTCGAGGGTTGTGTGTACAAGGAATTGGAAATTTGTCGAATTCGTCTAGGGCAAACTGTAAATGTTTGAGTACTGTTGGAAACGAAGATTGTTCTACTATATTTTGAGGTCGTTATTACACAAGAAGTTAGTTGCCTTTATCTTTCTGCTCCCATCAACTTATTAGTTATTTGGATAAACAATCTGAATCTGAGGATACGAAGCTTTGAGGTACCATTGTACTTTGAACGGTGAACTAACCGAATAAACTATCAAGTTTGCATGAGTGGCGCTCATAGATTCATGATCACTAGTTATTGATTGTGCTGTTGGTGAGTACATTATTATTAATTTAAACAAAAATGTGCAGCCCGGGCTCCGACCCACCATGCTGCTGTTCCATTAACCAGTATCTATTTCTCACACCGTGTGTCTGTTACGTGATCTGGACTAGAGAGGTTAAGTGGTGTATAGTTTTTGTCTGCTTTTACTATTGCCTTATGTAAGTTAGTTTGTTTGGTGTGCAAGAAATGTCTGAGTGTTTGTATTTGTGTTGTGCGAAGTGACTGTATGTCTATAATTTCTCTGACTCCTGGTTTTCTGTCTATGGTAAGCCTCTCCTTGCACGCGTTCGGATGTGACATTCTGTGTTTTGTGAGTTCTGTTCGTATAAGTATATGGATGTTTTATATGTCCGTGTGTGACCATTTGATGATGCCAAAGGTGTATGTGAGTAATTATTTTTATTATTATTTAAAAACAAGAAAGTGCAGCCCGGGCTCCGACATACCGAGCTGCTGTTCCATTACCCAATGACTACTCCTCACACCGTGAGGTGAGCAATCACTGGGTCCGCGAATCGTGCACCCTAAGTAGACGAAGGGACCCAAGGATGACTGCCTTCTGCATTCTGGCGGCTAAGATGTGCGCCGCCGCGCGGCACACCGGTATTTTGCGCAGTGCAGAGAGCAGCGTATTCCTCATTCCACCTAGGGATCTAATGACCAGATGATGTTCACCTCGACAGGTCCCGAGGACTAGCTATAACGAACACCGTCAACGAACACAGTCTTCTGTTGGTGGTCGAGGAGGAATATGTCGGGCTTGTTTGCCTGACAACCTCGAGTGTCGGTAACGTGTAGCTCCAGTGAATCCGGCATCTCTCCTCTTCACAACGAACTCTATATCCTCTGGCAGCACCGGTGTCTCATCGATATCGTTCTAATAACCGAGTTCTAATAACCAGGAAATATGGGTCCATGGCGGTAGTCACTGACTCTGTGCACTGCAATCGTATATTAAAATACAAAGAGTGATGTGCGACCTGTTATTTTACGACCTCATGTCTGTTCGAAATTAATGTTGAAGGTTACTGATTTGATGTACTTCTTTGTTACGTTCATTCTTCGGTTACAGTAAAAGTGGCCGCACTGGTTATGATTCCATAAATATCATCACATTTCTAAACATCTGTCAGTGATAATTGGGTCACATCCTCTGCAAATACACATGCCTCCGGTACAAATTCCATTTAGAGCGATTTTTCAAGATTTATCAAAAACGTTCAACTCTACGATTTATCTAACCGTATATCTTTCCGCACATGTTTAAGTACCATTCACGTACTTATCATTACAAAGTGCCTACATTTACCCGAACCCAGATGCGTGTTCTAATTAGTCGGTACTGTCCAATGAAAGACACCCTTTCTATCCAAACACAACAACGTTCATTCAGGAACAAACGCTTTTATCGTCCATAAAGTGCAAATTACGATTACTCTTCTCAAAACGAATGGGATACGAGAGCCGTCAACTGTTTACATTTCGGGCGCACATTATCGGAATATCCATATAAGCCATCGTTTTCCAAACATTTTTCATACACGGAAGGCTTATATGGATTTAACGATTTAACGGCTTATATGGATTTAAGTACGTGATGATAGTAAAACAGGACACCAAATCAATGATCGTGAGCAATAGTTTTACCTAGACTTGAGTCGTTCATAGAAAAGACGCTTATCAACTATGTTTATCCAATTAGGACTACTGTACATTGGCTTAATAACTACCGCACACGGATCAATGGTTGCTGGTTAGTAATAACATGAAATACATGAGTTTACAGCGGCTAAATCATTAAACAGAACAGAAGCATGTATCTATGATCTTCGGTCATTAATATAATGAACGACAACAGCTATCGGTCATAGTTATATTAATTTTAGCGCATATTATGATTGCCAGGTCTGGGCTAGTAAAATCAAGGTCTTGGTATTTTAGTTTAGTTTATTATTCTTTAGATAACTGACAGCAAAATCATTACTATATATTTGTTTAAATGAATGTTTACATTATATTTATCGAGAAGAGATTTATTCATCATTGCATTCCTTCATTGCATTGTGTCATCAATTTTCCATGAGAAATAGTTTTGGAGTTCGTAGAACTAATAAAAAAAGATTATGGACAGCCGTAGCGTACATTTCTAAATAAATGCTGTAATATTCTCAATTATGGCTATTTTTCGCGGATGTCTGTCAATAATTGAAACTATACTCTTGTTTACAACGTTTTGGTTTATTTTACTTAAACCGTCATCAGGTCTATAAATTATAAAATATTTTGTGTATAAAATAATAAAAAATGCTAAATTGAATACGGAGGTAGCATTATAACAATAAATGGATATACAGGGTGAGTCAAGCTCAACGCCTCGGACTCTTGTGACCAAACGATACCACTTCTCGAAAAATCGACTTTGCGAGCGTATGTAGGTCGAGTTGGACTATATTTTAAAAATAATGACTTTTATACAGAGTGTCTAACAAAAGCGTGACATATCAAAGTTATGTTTTTTTAAATAGAATACCCTGTATATTATTGCATATTTAGATTCCCGGGTGCATTTTAGTGTGACTTTATGTATCACACATGGGACTTTAAGCGAACCGTTTAGGTGCAAATCACAATATTGGTTATAGGTAGTTGTCAGAAAAAAATTGAATATCGCAGCTACTTTAAATCTTAGAGGGCTGCGACTTTGCCGTGTTACTAAGTATGAAATGTGTCAGCTTACTTTAGACGGTCGGGTTCGAATTACATTTTTACTTGGAGAAATCGGTAGATCAATTAAGGAAACTTCAATCAAAGGTAACTTGATTTTTTCAAATGGGAATGCATAATTTTTTTTATATGATTAAATGTACAATTTGATAAGCTTTCTAATGATATGCAGTTGTAAATATCTATCTCTGGTAGTTTTTATTTAATTTCAGATTTTCAGTAAAACCGGTGTTTTTCAATTTTCCTATCTATAAGCAACTTAGCAGGCCATGAAATATAAACAAAAAACTGTTCATATGGAACAAAACAACTAACTTAGCAGATAGTTACGGAAGAACTAGAGTAAAGGGACAAAGTTATAAAAATGACTTACAACAAATCAATTCTAACCAGAAATAGCAGACATAACACATCTGAGCTCAAAAAGCAGCTGGAGTACGACAGAAATGGGTATTTTTCACAGCATACCGGCTACTACAATATTCTAAAGATTGTCGATTCACAAAACCATTGTGAATTTTGAAATGAAAGGAAATCTACCACGTATGTTGCTGGCAGTTTAATAGCTTCAGAATAAAATTTCACATTTCATGATTTGAAAAAATAGTAACCGATACCTAATTATTAAACATAATTTACCTGGCAGAAAATTAAAATATGATTTGTCAGTATTCCTTTTTTGCGATCTTGCTAATAAGTACTGAAAAATTTAAAGGACGACAGTGAGAGGTATCATTACTTTTGACTTTGACGGAAATGACTACTGTTTTATACCAATAAATGTGAAATTGCGTTCTGAAGATATTAGACTGACGGCAGCGATCGCTGAAAGTTTTGCTTTTATTTTAGTGTAGTGATTTTGGAAATCTTTAATCTCTAGTACATTGTAGTCGCTAGTAGGCTGTAAAAATTATCAATTTCTGTCGTACTCCAGCTTCTCTTTAACCTTAGACATGTTACCGCCGTTAGAGTTGATTTGTTGTATGGAATTAATTTTTATAATCTTGTGCCTTTACTCTAGTTCTGCTGGATCTTTTTGCTAAGTTAGTTGTTTTCTTCCATCTGAATACGATTTTGTTTATATTTCATGGCCTGCTAGTTTGTTTATAGGTAGGGAAATTGAAAACAGTGATTTCATTGAAATCTCGAAACTTAATGAAAACTACCATAGATTGATATTCACAACCTGATATATTTAGAAAGCCATTCAAATTGCACATTTGATCATGTAAAAAAAATTATGCATTCCCATTTGAAAAAATCAAGTTACCTTTGATTGAAGTTTCCTTAATTTATCTACCGTTTTCTTCAAGTACAAATGTAATTCGAACTCGACCGTCTAACGTAAGCTGACACATTTCATGCTTAGCAACACGGAAAAGTCACAGCTCTCTAGGATTTATAGTAGCTGCGATATCCAATTTTTTTCTGACATCTACCTATACCCAAAATTGTGATTTGCACCTAAACGGTTCGCTTAAAGTCCCATGTGTGATACATAAAGTCATACTAAAATACACCCAGGAATCTATATATGCAATAATATACAGGGTGTTCTATTTAAAAAAACATAACGTTGATATGTCACGCTTTTATTAGATACCCTGTACAAAAGTCATTATTTTAAAAATGTAGCTCAACTCGATCTACATACACCTGCAAAGTCGATTTTTCGAAAAGTGGTATCGTTTGGTCACAAGAGTCCGAGGCGTTGAGCTTGACTCACCCGGTATAAAATTTGAAATATATTTTGATGATCTGAATAAATTAATATACATGAAATAATTTTGCTATGTCAAGGATAATAATACCAACAAGCCCACCTACAATTGTAAGTGTTGTCCATAAAAAATAGCCATCTATGGTCGCGGTCACTAAAAAATTAGTTTACGTAATATTCTTGAAAGTTCCACAAATTGTAAGTTGTATGTATTCTTGATCTAAATGAACACAGCCGTATTGGAACAGCCTCTCTGAAAATCACATTGTTGTTTAGAGTATATTTCTCCAGAGCGCATATTGAAATCGAGAATATACATACATACATAGTATTTTTCTTGTCAAATAAACCATAATGTTCTGAGCAACTGAACTATTTTCAAGAGATCACACGTTCTTGTCATAACTATGTTTTGACTTTTTATTTTAGACTAATATTCTGGGTCATAATCTAATTATGCACCCATCAGTCATTTGTTGAGACATTTTAAAGGCTTTTGGATCAAAATAAGTACATTCTAACAAAATGAGGTGTTGCCAGCGTGTGCAGATTTTGTTCTGTGCAATGCGTAGTACCACATTGAACTGGGCTGTTTATAACTATATACAAGAGTTCCTTCTAAGTCTGAATATCACACAATGTATAGTCGTGCGCGTGCGCGTGGATTGTGGAAGGACATGCGCAGTAGAACGTAAAGCGCCTGTTTGACGCAGAATTCGTCATTTCCATGCGGTTTCGTACAGTTCAGCCAATTCTGAGTATGCGTGGACACCTAGAAATGCAGATCATTATTAACCTAGCTCATTTTATAATTTATACTTAAAATTACCCAAATAATTCTCATGTTTTGGTTGTCTTACACCAAGTTATCGTCAGCCAACTCAGGTCCTGATGAAATATCGCTATCTTTATCATCACTCATTTTCTACAATATGATCTAAATCACAAAATTGGATACATCTCGTCAATGCTTGTCAGAGCGGTCTGGTGGACCTCTTTGCTCTTAGCTACAGTCATATCGGTCGATGGTTCTGTTAGGTCTGGCTACCCAGAGACCAGAAAAAGTCATGGAGAAGTAAGGGAAGAAAAGAAAAGGAAGGATGGAGAAGAACAAAAAGGAGGAATTTCGTCGGTTAAATTCGATGTCCAAAAGGACAAAAATTTAGTTGTTTTCAAACTTACACGATTTGAGTTGGAGTGCGAGCCGCTGTCTTTCGTGCTTGATCAAAAAAATAGGTACAGTTACAATTTTAGAAAAAAGTTTAGTGTTATGTTATGACATGTGTTGCCGTTATGAGTTACAATAAAGTATAAAGAATTTTGTCAAGCTCTATCGCTGCGTTATTCTCAGTTTACTTTTTAACTAAAAGATCCTTTGAGGACATTTGAAATCAAATCGAGGTTAGTTTTACGGAGCTGGGAGGCTTCAAGGAATCGTTCCAACAGATTTTCCTGTTTGTACGGACCCGAAACCGTCCAAAATCAACGCATGTACACGCAAGTGACCCGAACAGTTTTGACGCGGTTCAAGGGATGGTACAAAAATATGCTGTTGGAAAAAATCTTACAAACACCAATACTCACGCTCCTTGAAAAAGCCGCTTTTAGAATTCCGTTAGTCTCGCTTGAGGTATGGGCGGACCTGCCCTGCTTACAAATCAATCTGATAATAGGATCGATTTTAAGTTTTCAAATCATGGTACGCGATAAAATCGGATCCTCCTTGATAAAGCTCTACGTAGAACCAACTACCAAACGTAATTTATATGAGTTCCATGGTGCCAGTAAATCACCCACCAAGCAAGGAAGGCGGCAATCTAGTTGAGAGAGAAAGAAGAGAACTAACGGCTGCCCAGTCCATAAATAATATAGCGGCTTAATATTCATGACTCATTGTTGGTTTTAACGGATCTGTTGAAGGTGGTGAGGGGGGGGGGAGCTAGCGTGCAAAAAATCATGGGCGTGCCGGGAATATGGTGAATGTGGAACAATGCCTGCGGTCGCCAGTTTTCATGTACTGTTAGTGCAGTTACTATAGGACCATAGGGTCAATTATAATTTATTTCGACAGAATTACTATGACGAAACCGCAATGAAGTCGACCTATTGAATGCTTAACAAAGGGGGTAGGTACCTTTGGATTTTTCGATTTCCGAACAGCGACTTCCATCCCTGAATCGTATTCATAGTCGATGTTTAAGGGTTCCTTAATACTTGAGGGTCCCTTATGTAAGATTTTGTATTTCGACAAAAACTTTAGGCTCCCTTACGTAAGACTCATCTTGAGTAATCCTTAAGGGTCTAGGGTATAGGGTATAGCGCGCGAATTTGAGAATTCAAGGAAAGACGTATTCCCGTGTTAGCGAGGAGGCGTGGCCGCCTGTTTCCTTTCTCCAGTGTGTGTCTAAGATCAGGGGAGATAAGTCCAAAAATCCAAAAGTAAGGTCACAAGGTCCAAAGGTAAGGTCCAAAGGTCATCATAAAAATGAATTTCGCATTTCCAAGCTCCTGACGTTACCTTTAAACCTACAGTAATGACTCAAAAAGCAAATTGAAGAAGAAAGCTTGCGCTTGTGCAACTATTTAGCCTTTTTTGATACCGTGTTTGGTTGTTAAATTACAGGCATTTATACAATGTATGATTCTGCATTGCGAGTTTTTTCGCACACTAAAAAACTTTTTTGAGAAAATCGAAAATAGTTGTCATTCATTAAGGTCTTAACTATCACCTCCGTGTTTTACATGGCAACTGCGTATGTATAAATGTGTGTATCCAGGCCCCTTAAGTAGTGAAATGTCAACGTGACATTTCGTTGCAGTCAAGGCGATTTTTTAGGTTAATTTTGATGTACTGTGTTGTCAGTTTCTGCCACATCCGGAAAAAATGACCGACACAGAGCACGAAATACTGGCACAAAATAAAAAGGGATAACAGAAAACATCAACATGCTTAGACATATGCATAACAAATTGACTCATATTTGAAATATGACAACGTCGCCATATGAATACCGCCGTCTCGTAGATGTTGTCTAGAAAACAGATCATAAGGAAAGCCACACTTGAAGGCCTCTTAAGTATCCCTTCAGTATTACTTAAGGGAACCTTGAGTATTACTCAAGAGACAGGGAGACTATATGAATACGGCGCTTAGGCGCATAATAAGCCTTGAGGCTGAGCGGCAACCATTAGGTCAACTGAAACCCTAAAAAAATTGCTAATTTAGGGATATTACCTCATTATTTTCTACTCTCCCTTATATAAAATTTACCGTTGATTCCAATGATGTATCCAGATTGGCCCTGAGACATCGCTTTTTAAAAAAAACTATGAACATGCATACCTACACGAAATTCAAAGTTTTTCACTTAATTTAACACACGGCAAATTCGGAACAGAGGTCAAATTCGTGATCAATGTCTCCAAATTAACCAACACACGAGTATTTGTTCTGTTTGAGAACCAACAATTTTGCTTCAATGTTGCTGTGTTAAAACGGCGACTCTCATCCCTAATTTAGGTATGTCACCACATTATTTTCTATTCTCGCTTGTATAAAATTCACCGCTAAATCCAACGGTGTCCTCAGGTTGGCACTGTAACACGACAAAATTGGGAACAGAGTCAACAGAGACCAAGTTCGTGATTAATACCCCAAATTAACCAACACACGAGTCTTTGATTAAGAATCAAAAATTTTGATCGAATCTGCTTTTTTTACATACTTTTCGATTCTCGAACTCTCGTATAGAATTTACCACTGAATCCAATGTTGTACTCAGATTGGCCGTGTGACATCGTATTTTCAAGATATTTTTTATAAAGATGTACACCTGCGGGGAATTCAAAATTCTTCACTTAGTTTATAGCAAAATTCGGACCAGGGACCAAGTTCGTGATCAAAGTATCCAAATTAACCAACACACGAGTTCTTAACCTGATTGAGAACTTAAAATTTTACTCGAATCTGGTTTTTGTAACAAAGACTTTTTGACTTTTTAGGTTTTCGAACAGCGACTCTCATCCCTAACTTAGAGATGTTACGTCCAATGGTTTACGCGGATTGGCCCTCCGACATCGCTTTTTCAAAAAACCATTACAGCCGACAGTTGAAAAACATTCGATTCAACGAAGCAGTTATGAAATCAGTTATTTTATTGTGGAAAACATGCTACCAACCCTAACAAAAACCCGCAAAAAACTCTTAGCGTCGAATTCTGACGTAACGTAGGACTAAAAAATATGAGATACAATACATCAAAGTAGGTTTGATAGCTATGTGTGATTATAAAAAATCGATTATAAAAAAGAAATCTAGTCATCTAGCAAGACTTCACTTCACTTCACTCATAGTAGTAAAGAAACGATCAACTGCAGCTGCAATGTAATGAATGTAAAGTGATCCTGATAAAAAAGAAACCTCCGATATAAGATAACCTCTAAATAGGAAATATTATCATAAACAATACCATGGCGATAAGGAGTTTCTTGCTCATGCACATTAGATGTTTTATATGGCAATCAGATAAACATACTACGTAAAACAAAGAGGCTGTCTGAAAACACGAGTTTCCCTTTTCATTAGTGTCAGCATAATTATGCAGTTTAATGAAAACAAGACTATATGCATACGTGCATGG
This sequence comes from Callosobruchus maculatus, assembly GCA_951848785.1. NCBI lineage: Eukaryota > Metazoa > Arthropoda > Insecta > Coleoptera > Chrysomelidae > Callosobruchus > Callosobruchus maculatus. The sequence continues at coordinate 25,005,362 of CATOUR010000014.1, read as the reverse complement.
CAGAATAAAAAACTGGTAGAAACGCATACTCCGAGCACAACCTCATCAACAACAAAGTAATAACATTTGCGTGACAAAAGCCATTTCACTTCCCCTTCTATATAGCACAGTGCCTTTTGCTTAAAAAAAGTAGATGAAATGAACAGCTCTTTATTCCTTCGTGTCCCACTGGCCGTCTTATTAAAAAAACATGTTATGCTTGAGATAGACTTACTTATGCTAGGGTTTCCAGATTTTTTCGTGCCATTCTGCATTCCTGGTAACACATCCTCACACAGCTCTGGTGGAAACGCAGCCTTAGCGAGAAACTAATAGTTCGGGAAGAGGCACCCTGGAATGTTGAAGACGACTGGAAGATATTGAAGGAAACCTGTAATTATTTAGAAGGAATGTGTGGAGTGCTAGCCAAAATATGGTGGGTTTTTCTCAGTTTTCTGGAAATCTCCCCAGTCTTTATTTTCTTTTTCTTTTGGTGTTAACAGCATCGCATTGTTGCTGTTTCCCGGCGCCACTCTAGGCACAGCAGTGTTAATTAGAAGTGTGAATGCTTAGATAGGGATTCTCTCTGACCTTTTTTTATGGAAATTTACTTCTGATGGAAAAAACAAAAATAAATCTCCGCCTCTGACGGGAGTCGAGCCTGGGACCTTCCGATCATGAGCCCTCGGCTCAGCATTGTGTTTTATATTCTTTTCAAAAAATGGTGGCTGTACCAGGAAAGTGACGAAGCTAGTGGTGGCGGTGGGCAGTATCCCCAAACAACTGGAAGATATATTGAAAGTAAACAGATATTATTTAGATCTAATGTGTGGAGTGCTAGCGAAAAATTGGTAAGCTTTTCATAGTATTAGCTATAATATAGGCTCATAATATTTAACGTGCCCGCACCCTTGGACGAAGCGTCGCGAACAGAAGCGGCGCGAAGAAAATTATAGATTTGACGCCAAAGAAATTTACATTAGGTTATATGGCAGCCCGCACACTAAGGCGGCGCGAAGCGAAGAGGCGCGTCGGTTGACGCGCGAATTCTCTTCGGACCAGCTAGGAGTCGTTTCTCTTGACTCTTCTAACTCTAGACGTTACGCTTCGCTTCACCTCAATGCGCGGTACCGAGAAGGTCCAAATATTTGTTGAATATTTCTCTCATATTTCCAGTGTTTAGCAGTATTTTGTAGGTAGTGTGAAGTTGTGTGAATCCTTGATTAAACCAAGTACCTCAAAAGACTTTTCCTCTGATACACGAAAATATTTAAAAAATTTCTTGTCTAAGATCATTAAACAAATAATGATGAAATTCGCCATAAATATCTCTCTTTAGAATTATGTTATGAACCCAACATTTTCTTTTTTTCTTCTTCTTCCATAAAGGCAATTAAACTCAATGCAAAGAGTTCCTCTTCTGAGTTCCTCACTAGAGATCGTACCACGTTCAACTGTTTGCAAATAAAATTCGTCTCGCGACGCTTCGCACCAGTGTGCGGGCACGTTTAGAAGTGGTCTATAAATACTTGGTAGGCGATTTCCCCCCGGTTGTATTTATTTAAAAAATTGGTGGCAGCGCTATGAAAATTTCACTGTTAGTGGTTGTCTGCAATCCTAGCCATGTTGCCTTCATAATGCAACAAACAGTTACGTATGCACCTTTGCATATATCCTCAAGCGTCACAACGTCATTCCGTTCAACCTAAAACGTGCGCATCCATATTTATCGCCGTCGAAGTATGACATTTTAACTGTAGACGTGACCCCATTTCCCATGTAGAATAAGAAATAATACACATTTGCGCAGAGGCAGTCTGCCCAATGCTGGGCGATGTTTAACAGTAAAAAGACGTTGGACAACCGTTAGCTTTGTAGAAATTCGCCGCGAAAACCGTGCTACCGCTGTGGCCGGACGGAGTGTACAACAGTAGCGGGGCGTCTTGGGTAAACAAGGAACCACGATTATGACAGTTGGAAGTAAAACATGATTTATCCAGTTTTTCATTTTTTTAAATTACCTATCTTCTGTCTGGCAAAGGTTTTTGAAAATATAATAAAGAACAAATTGACAGAATTCTTAGAGAAATATAATATATTTTCTGATAAACAGTTCGGTTTCAAAAAAAAAATAAATCTACTGAAGATGCGGTGACATATGTAATAGGAGAACTATGCAAAAATGTAGACAGAAATATTCCAACATTATGCGCCTGTGTTGACCTAGCAAAAGCATTTGACACAGTTGATCATTTGATACTCATGAAAACTTTACAAAATTATGGTATACGTGGTAATAGAACACAAACTGTTGTGATAAATAAATGCTCTAGTTCTCCGTTACCTATAACATGCGGTGTTCCTCAAGGAACGGTACTGGGACCATTATTCTTCAACATATACATAAATGACCTATTTGCGGTTGATGTGAGTGGAGATGTAGAGTGTTTTGCAGACGATACAGCTGTTATATTTTCTGCTGAAAGTTGGGAAATATTAAAATTCAAGACTGAAAATGGTTTTAAAAAAATGCTCAACTGGTTCAGTAGTCGACTTTTAACAGTCAATTTCAACAAGACTCACTTTGTTCCATTCGCGTCGTATGCAAACGGCTTACCGAAATACACCAACTTACAAATCAGTTGTAGACAGGTAGCTCCTATATCAATGGTCACCAGTATCAAGTACTTAGGAATATATCGAGATTGCCACATCAAATGGAAGGAGCATACAGAATATGTTGTCAAAAAGATACGTTACGTTATAAACAAATTTAAACTCCTTTCCACTATACTTACCTCTGAACAGATGATCATTGTATACGAAGCACTTGTTCATAGTCATATACGATATTGTATTGTGGTGTGGGGCGCAGCATGTAAAAATAATATAAAAGCAATAGAAATTATACAAAAACGTTTAATAAAAATTTTATAGAAAGTGAAATCTACATATCCTATCAGTGACTTGTTATTTTCTAAAACAAAAATTCTAGATATCAGCAAAACATTTTTCATGTCATTAGGTATTTACCAATATTAAAATATATCAAACTTGACAAAACACGAACATAAATATGACACAAGATATGCATGTAACGTTGTACCAAAAGCAAGAAAAAATACTTTATTACGATGTCATATATTTCTTGCTCCAAGCCTATACAATGAGATACCAGAAAGCATGGATAGTAAATAATAATCGCATTAAAATTCACCACCTTGTAGGCATATGTAATACCTATTATTACTAATATACCTATATAGAATACATTATATTTAAATATAAATATTCCTGAATTAACCCTTATTTGTTGTTTCTATTTTCTAATAATTACCTTGTACGCAAGCACAAGTTTATAACTTTTTTGGGGCACTGATTGTTTACTGTACTTTACTTATTTTATATTTACAATAAACGCTATACTATACTATTTAACTGCTATTATCTTGCCCATTGTTACATGGAATTTGTTGGTTGCAGGTAACTTGTAACACGACTGGTAGTATTGTATCGTGAAAACTAAAAGTTCAGGACGATGATTACTACGTAGTGCTACTTAACGCAGAAGTTATTACAGAAATGCTAATAAAAAATGAAGTCATGTTGATTGACTCAGTACTCTCCACACATTACGGTGATATCAGTTTATAGCTTTAAGTGTGTTATGCCGTTAGGTCTTTCCTTCAAAGGTCAATGGACAGCCCATTATGAATACAACACACTTCTCAGTCCCCAACCACCCCAATTTCACCCCCACCCAAAAAATAGTAGAAAATGATCGGGAACCCCTAAAACGCCAAGACAGGCAGATCGACAGACCTACGAAAATGAGCGACGTGGATATCTCATAGTACGCCCACAAAGCGTATTATCTCGAAGTCGACAATTTTTGCGATCATAATACTTCTCTCACCTATCGGTGCGGGAAGTAAAAAGTAATTTTTGAAACTTATCCTCTGGTTGTCTCTCTGGTACATCTCGCTGGGCATGTATTTACCAATGTGCACAATATTAGTAAACGCCGATGTCACTTATTACAATACATTTTTTCACCATTTTATACTTCAACAAAAGCTACAAATTTTTAGCTGTGGTCAGAAGATTTAAAAAGCATCAAAGTATAAAATACGTTCCATTACTAGCTGCTAAACTTTTGGCAGTGTTTATTGATTTCTTCAGGGTTTTCTACCAGAACTGTTTGCCTAATTATGAATACAACTCATGAAAGGCTGAAAAATGGTCATAACACAACGCACAACAAGAAAACACCTTAAGCATTGAAGTGTGTTTGTATGTAAAAGTCTTTATCATCATCATTATTGGCGGAGGTTGCCTTTTAAAGCTATTCTATCCCTTCAACCCAGAACGTGGCATCAGTTAAAGTTGATTTTATGAATGGGAAAAAACGATCAATAATCTTTTTCAAAGCCTACATGCAATCGTTTAATACTACTACTAATAAAACAAATATAAATCAGGAGAGAGGTTTCCAAATTCAACAGCATAAGTAACTTATGTGTAGTCTCACTAGTTTTTTTTTTAAATGATGAGTTAAGCCTTCACAAATATTTATATGACTTATCGACATAACGTTGCATCGCTCAAACGCATATGAAGAATTTCCAGATTACTTGTAACTGGAAAAACCTCTAGAAAATATGCACATAGTTACCTCCCGAATCACTCTAAACTGGATTGATGTATATACAGTCTAGTTAGAAAGTTATAACACCGTGCAATTTTATATAGGAATGTCTAATTTTTTATTATTGCTGTTATCTTTGTATTGTATATTAGTCTCTCATTTTCTGTTAATTGTTCATTATGAGTTCAGTAAAATTGAAACTTTTGTACTGCAAAGCCAGTAGAAGAAATTGAATATATGTAACAAAAAATAATAAAAACAGATCGGATTCTATTAAGTTTTAAGAAATGATATTCTATACACTTTTACAGACGTATCAGCCAGCAAAGTTTTTTTTCCAATCATTCGGTTACCGTTTCTTATAAATCTCCTATGCCAGTTGTGTTTCACAACAGAAAAATGTTAGGATGTAGAGACATTCATTTCGTATAGTTGTCAGTAATACATAATACATTGCAGAAGCTCTTCACTTTGGAGGTGCACACGTTGCATCCTGAAAAACTATCGCATATTTTCGTTTTCGCATAAAAATCTGAATCCACTAACATTCGCTAACATAACCGGCTATAGACTCGCCTATAGACTTTTTGGAAAAAGATGATTCATACTTGGCAACCCTATAATTTGGAAACCTATTGACTTTTCTGTATCAGTAATACTTTGTAACCTAAAGTGTTCAAGGGAGATTGTGGAAATTAAAAACAAATATCTTTTTTGAACTGAAACGTGCAAGATAAGTTTTGGATAGTTTTAAAATTGAAATATTAGTAGAATGATTGTAATTTTGGTGTACTGGTGGGAGTACTAATAGGTAATCTTTCGTGTTAATCCTTAACCGCTCATTTCCTTACTGATCTTTTTTGGAGATTTGAATTTCATATTTTTGTTACCTCCTCAACTTACTTGTTCATTTTAGATCATTTACAAAAATTATCGGAGCTTAGAAAATGTATAGTTTTGCTGCTGTTTGCGCCTCGTAGATACAGAGTACATTCCATGAATGAGCAGGTTTGCCACGAAAACTTTGCTAACACACTGAAGCTGTAACTTACACCATAACCCCTGCAATAAGGCTATAGCTATAATACCCTAAAGACACTGGCAAGGACCAACAAGGTAGCATGATCTTGGGTGCCTAGTCACATAGCAGTAGGTGGGAATGGGACGGCCGACAGGTGTGCCAAGGAAGACGCAGAACTAACTTTTATCGGACCAGAATCAGCATGTGGTATTCAATGGTACGGATCGCTGCCACCAGTTCGGTGCAAATGAGCACCAGAAGCACTGGCACAGAGTAGCGGGGGAGTGTTCAGTCTTAAGATGATGAAGCCTTGTACTCACTAGTAGACATGTTGCGTGATTTTGGTGTCAGAGACGTGTCTAAGGTTGTCTACGTAGACATGTCTATAGCCCAATCGCCGTCTACGGCCTGTTGCGAGACCAAAAATCGCAGGTCTATGGTCCCCCGGCAGGAACGGGAGACTTCATGCAACGTTAGACATGTTGCGTAACATTTTGATAGTGTGGACGTTAATCAGAGTCTAGAGACGAGACATCCCAGTCTGAGTCCTACTACCGAGTGGCATCGTTCTACTGTTTATGTGTGCTCTTGGTCTGGTTCGTAATTTTTTGTTTTTGTACAGTGCTTCGTGAAGATGTGGTCGAATGAGGAGGTTCTGTATCTGTAGAGTGGGGAGGGTGAGTGGTCCCACTGCACTTAGGCCACAACTGGCCCATTGTGCATCCTCCCAGGGAGTCGTTTCCTCAGGTCATCGTCCATCCTGCCAATTGTAGGAAGGTGAACAAGTCGCTAGGGGACATCTCCCTTATGTGGGCAGGTGTAGGCCAAGACACGCCGAACGCACACTCTCTAATAGAAGATAACTCTGGGCATTCACATATGACGTGTTCCACAGTTTCGTCTTCACTTTCACACATTCTACATATCGGTGTGTCACTTAACCCCATAGTGTGGAGGTGTTTCCTGAGTTGACAATGGCCAGTCAGGAATCCTACTAAGAGACGTAGGTTTGGTCTGGTCATCGCCAAATACTTCTTGGATATTGCCATGTCAAAACCTGCAAGGGTTTCCTTGGCAAATCGACATCCTTGTAGTTCTTCCCATCGTTTTACCATTTGGGCATGGGAGTGTTTTTTGGCTATTTCCGAAATTGTGGTTGTCGACATTCCAGAAAGGTCACATGGTCCTAAAATTCTTTGGTCAGCGGCCTTCCTGGCTAGACCATCCGCTATACGGTTGCCTTTGTTGTTATTGTGCCCTTTAACCCACCTCAGGACAATATTGTTTTTGTCCGAAGCATGGGCTAAAGATTGGTGGCATTCCATTGCTAGCCCTGAGGTGATACAAGGTCTTTTCAGGGTTAGAAGTGCTTGTCTGCTGTCAGTGCAGATTGCTACAGTTTTGCCAGATACATCTCTCCTGGCTAGTTCATTTGCGGCTATCGATATGCCAGCCAGTTCCGTTTGAACGATACTGGCGTGTTTGCCCATAGCCCACTTTGTTCTTAGGTTTAAAGACCTGGAGTATACACCACATCCAGTGCCGTCCCTTGTTTTGGAGCCATCTGTGTATATGCAAATGAGGAGGTTTTAAAACTGATTGAAGATTTCCAAGCATGTTGTTTGTAGGATATTACAAGTCCCGACTACAAAAACCGGGTAAAAAGAAAATTGGCTCTGGAATCTCTGGTTGCAAAGCTTAATGTGACAGTGGCGGAAGTCGAAAATAAAATTCATAATTTAAAAACATCGTTCAACAGGGAGCGGAAAAAATACTTCGACAACTGGATCTTCTCCGAAAAGGTCCACATGGTTTTCGTACGAGTATTTGCAATTCCTGCAACCAGCAAACGAATCAAAGGGCAACCGGAACACAGACTTGGATGAGTGGAAGTGGAGTGTACATCAGGCTCATGAATGAGTCTCCACTTGGTAGGAAACGCAGTGTGACAGCAAGACAAAGCGAAGCTGGAGTTGTTTATCTAAATTTTCTTTATTGCCTCATTATCAACCCCCGACCATCAGAAGCAACTCTTCAAAATCAGTAGGCGTTAGCCGGGTGAAATTCCAGAAACCCGTGGCGTCTTCCAGTCTTAATTTGTTTAGTAATGTATTGCCGAACGTATTTTCTTATGCGAACGCTTCTCGCGTCCACCAACGTTTACGTTTCTGCTTTATTTCACTATTCATCATTACTAAACAGGAACTTATCCCGCACAGTGCAATGTCCTCCATAGTGGACAGCGGACATGAGACTGATGAGAAATTCTTTGTCTCGTCTAAATCTGCACATTGTAGTGTAGACGCTAGACGGGACAAAAAATGGTGTCTCTAGACGGTCTATAGACCGTATCTCTAGACTGTCTATAGACGGGCTATAGACAAATCGCGCAACATGTTTACCAGTGAGTGCAAGGCTTAAGGGGACCCTTGTCTTATAATACTACGACAGGTGGTTGGAATTATAACTGGCCACTGGACGTTCAGTGCACAGCTAATCAGACTAATCGATACGCCTAACCTCACAAAGGACCTCCACAGCCTGGAACATTGAAGGAGGGTGGCTGACCTATCCCTGTTTTACAGATTCTATCACGGAAGATGTTCGAGTGAGCTCTCTCAGATAATAACACCACAGGCCGTCCGAACCAGGAACACTAGAGAAGCTCTGCGAGCTCACCCTTACCAGGTCGAGGTCCTTACTCCCCGAACCAGTCCCCTCGAGCATTCCTTCTTTTGGAGAACTTCGACGCTGTGGAATCAGCTGCCGGGGAATTTGTTTCCCGACGGCTACAACCTGCAGCGTTTCAAATCTAACGTGAACCAATAATTATCCTCTCGCCGCGCTTCTACAGCGCCATAGGCGTTCAGCCTTTGCGAGAGGCCGACCATAAAAAAAACCTGCAAAAGTTGGGGATCGAAGTTTGAATAGCTTGATGGCTAAACTTCGCCCTTTTGGAAAATATTACAAATAGAGTCCTTTTATTATTATTATCATTTGGAAAATCCTTTATGCAGAAAGTGCGGTGAGGGAGAGGAAACAGCTTATCACGTTGTCTTCGACTGTCCTTTCTTGAAGAAAAGCAGGAACTCCTTTCTGAATAAAGGCCAGGAAGGAAGACAGACGAGCAGGCCAATGCATCTCAAGGTTCGCAAAGAATTTATTGTGGGACCCTGTCTGATCCCTTTGACTGGGGGTGCACAATAAGCCTTAAGACAGAGCAGCAACCGTTAGGGTAACTGAACCCTAGCCTCCTCAGTAAAAGCTATAGAGTCCTATTAGAAGATAAGAGCTAGAAGCAGTGCTATGTGCTAGATCACTTGTCTGAAAATACAGGGTGTCCCACGACGACTAAGACACGCAATATATCGGAAGTGGGCAGTAGTAGCGAATTATAATTTTGGGGGTGTAAATTAGATCAAATATAGCATCTTTTCTTATTATTGTGTCATCCAATGAGGTATTTGTTTTTGGTCACGTGACGTCCGATTCAAAATTTTTAATGAGACAACCTGTATATTTGTGGCTTTTTGTGTTCCTCCCGATAAAACAATTCCAACAACCTAGCACACTTGGGGTCTAAAGTGTTTAATCCAAGAGTTACAGGTACTTAAAGGATGGTACCACTACCATTGATTATAACATGTACCCCTACAGTTAAATTATTCGCTAGTGTTTCATAATGGTAATGGTACAGTCCTTTAAGTACTTGGAACTCTTGAATTAATCACTTTAGACCCCAAGTGTGCTAGTTTTTTGGATTTGTTTTATCGGGAGGAACACAAAATTCACAAATATATAGGGTGTTCCATTAAATTATTTTGAATCGGACGTCGCGTGACCAAAAACAAATACCTCATTGGATGACAAAATAATAAAAAGAAGATACTATATTTCCTCTAATTTACACCCCCAAAATTATAATTCGCTACTACTGCCCAGTTAAGGATATATTGCTTGTCTTAATCGTCGTGGGACACCCTGTATATACATATGTACAATGGATCCGTATAGGTCGCAGCAGTTTAGGTCAATAGCCAATTCTATGGATTAGTAAAGTGGATACACTTTTACCTCACATTAACTAGAATAATTATAATGAACCTTCATATACCTGTACGCTACTGATGGATTCAATTGACGGTACCATCCCAGGCGAGTTGATTGGCATAAAGGTTGATGACTCGTCAGATTCGTTTCTTTTTCTGTAATCGGCTCTCCTTCTGTCGTCGTTGGTACCTCGATTTTTTTCGTCATAATTTGTATTCCGCGTCATTTCTAGAAGTAATCTCTGATAGTTCTCCATACGTGGAATACCGATACAATCTGGTATGCGACGTGTCTCGGTTCTGATGTATGTCTTTGTTTTTGTCGCCTCAGGGTGCCATTTCCAGACCGACTCGACCTGTTTACATCGAGAATATTGCAGCATTTTTGTATTTATGTGTACTTCTATCTGTCCAATAAATTGTTTGCGCATACCCTGCAAAGATTTGACGTATACGTATCTTCGTCTTGTGCATGGAAAAACTGATTGGGTATTTTGAAATAAAATCGTCCCCTTCTAGATATTGTAATTCTTTGTATCTTCGTGAGTCGTAACTAGAGACTTCCTTAGTTCCATTCGAAGCTGTTATTTACTGCTTAGTGTAATACATCAGAATATTTTTAGAATTTAGAAAACATTTAAAAATCTTATGACGGTGAATATGATACTCTATTTTCACGTTATATTGAGTATAGTAGAATTCTATAGAAATTTGGGAATATTAACAAAACAGCTAAAGGAACAACAACAACAAGCAAGTGCAGGTGTTTGTATTTTCCCTTAAACGGTCGTCTTACTTTTTCTGGACGAACATTGTGACAACCATCATCTATACCACTTTTTATACTCAAAGGACATGGCATCATAACTTTCGTTTCTGTAGCTATTTCCTGAACGTTTAGAAAGTTCATAATAACTTAACATTTTCTTGAACCAAACTACTAAGTCCAAAAAAATTTTCTACTGTAGATCCAGTCATATCTCTTAGATATAAAATATTTCCACGCAATGTTCCTAGCACGAATATAGAATTCTACATTCCCTACTTGATTTTCTGTAGCAACTGTTTAAAATAATCCGTTGGAAATTAAATCCTTTAGAGATTATATTTGTGCTGAGCTTAAGGGGAATCGCTCAACAAGCTAAATCATCGTAGTCAAACCATTTAGGATATTTCATTCCTCCATATTTAGACACTCTTTATGGATTTTTTAACTGTTATCCGCATTGTCTAGTCTAACCGAAGAAATAGTATTACAGATTGGTACACAAAAGCTTTCCTGTCCTTCCTTAACATATCAGAAACATTAAAAGTATTGTCCTTTAAAGATTATTAAAACATGTCATGCATATCCAGAAAAGTGTTTCCCACACATAATCGTCAACGCAAATTTTTGAACATTATTTTAACGAATCAGTCATCAGGTCAACAATCTGTAGTAGACTAATAACGTCACTATACAAAAGCCAACGTAATTATCAAACTAGACCCTATATGTGTATAGTGATCATTTTTTCTAGTTGATTTCTTAAAAGCAACATAAAATATATTAAACAGTAAGCAATGTTTAAAATAATATTGAGTAATAGATTTTACGAGGCCAGATACCATTTTTAATAACTTAATTCATCCCTGATTACGAATAGCTCTTGTGGTTCGAAATTTTGACGATCAATAATCATAGATTTATGGACGCTGTTTACTGATACAATGCCCACAATCGTAAGCTGATGTACTTCGGTGAATAGTGTTAACAACAAGCAAACATGGATCCATGCTTGGTAGTCATTTGACTCAATGTACACCAATCGCATCATAATGAACACGGAACTTAACTAATATTTCTCTCGTCGTCTACGTTAAACTAACGTTGACATTCGTTAATTTTGTGTTTTAGTAATTAGTCTCATCTCCTTTTTTGGTCAGTAAACAACATAATTGATGAGGGTTGATAAAAATTATAAACTTCATCCTTGAGCCATATACTTCGAAATTACAGGCATAGAATTTTGAAATTTACAAGTGAGGGTCAGATCGAAAGAATATTGAAACTTGGACATATGCAGTTCGTGGCTGTACGGGGATGAATGACAAAATGTCATTACCAAGAATCATAGAAAATCTTCCAACCTTCATACGAAGTCGCTACTGGAAGAATAATGTTTCGGTATTAAATCACACACTAGTATTGTGTAATATGTTATTGCATCTCGGCAATGCAAAAATTGACCTCGTCGAACCACATAATGTTGCTTCCTCCAATCAGAAAAACCTTGTGCTTAAAAAAACAATATGCCATAGAACTGTCTTCTACAAAAGCTTTTCATAATAAGAATATATCAACCTTCACACTGTGACTTGGGAAGAATCTCATTCATTAACAATATACTATCAAATTCGGCTCGTTAACTGTTTTAACAGTACCAGAACGTGACAGCAATGGCGTTTTTCATCAACATGGTCATGCGTACATGGGATCCTGGCCTCTCGCTATTCGCTAACGCTAACGTATGCAGTGAAAGTGGAACGTCTTGATCCTCTCCGACCTTCGCTCGTTAAATGGCAGGTTGGATGGTGATGCTGCTCGGCGTGGATCTTCTTCAATAACTGTGCATTATTATCCTCGTGAAATGAGTCGCAGCAAAACAGTGCCGTAGGTACCGCTCTATCGAATTCCATTCACTTAATTTGCAGAATATTTTATTTATGGTGTAGTATAAGATATTATACAGGGTTATTCACGCTATTCGACACGGAGCATTATGGCTGATGAAAAAGAGAATAATAATTTCGGATGGAGACACCCATAAAGGCTACATTTTAAAAATATTTTCATGTTATACAGGATGTCCCAAAAACACGAAATGTATCAAAGCTATGTTTTTTTAAATGGAACACCCCGTATATTATTGCATATTCGGATTCCTTGGTGAATTCTAGTGTGACTTTATGTATCATATATGCGACTTAAAGCGAACCGTTTAGGTGTAAATCACCATTTTCGGTATAAGTAGATATCAGGAAAAATTTGAATATCGCAGAAATTATAAAATTTGGAAGGCTGTAACTTTGCCGTATTACTAAACATAAAATGCGTCAGATTTGACGAGACTTTCAAGATTAAATTGCGTTTATGCTTGGAGAAATCGGTTGATTAATTAAGAAAATTTCGATCGGCTATAACTTGATTTCTTCAAATGGGAATGCATGTTTTTTCATATGGTTAAACGTAGATTTTGATAGCCTTTCTAATGATATAAGGTTGTGGATATCAGTCTCTGGTAGTTTTCATTTAATTTTAAATTTTCAAACAAATCGGCGTTTTTCAATTTTCCTACCTATAAGCAACGTAGCAGGCCATGAAATATAAACAAAAACCTGTTTAGATAGGAGAAAACAACTAACTTAGCAGAAAAATACCGAACTAGACTAAAGGGGTAAGATTATAAAGATTACTCACAACAAACAAAGTCTAACCAGAAATATCGGCGGTAACATATCTTTGGTCAAAGAGAAGCTGGAGTATGGCAGAAATTGATTTTTTCGCGGCCTACTAGCTACTGCAATGTAGTAGAGATTGGCAATTTCCAAAACCATTAAAAATTTTGAAATGAAACGAAAACTACTAGACAATGTTGTAGTCAGTTTATTATTTTCATAATAAAATTTCACATTTAATGATATAAAAAAGTATGCAATTCTGTCAAAACTCAAATCAAAAGTACCTCTGACGGCAGTTCTGGAAATTCTTCAGTACTTATTAGCAAGATCGCAGAAAATGAAGAATGAATTAAAATTTGTCCAAATTATAAAACATAACTTAAATGGCAGAAAATTTAAATCTGATTTGTCAGTATTCCTTTTTCGCAATATTGCTAATAGATATTGAAAAATAGAAGGGCTCCATTTAGAGGTATCGACTTCGACGCAAATTACTACTTTTTTACACCATTACATATGATTGATAATTGCGCGCTGGAGCAACAGTCGCTGGTTATTTTTGTTTCATATCAGAGTTTTTAATTGTCTTGGAAATTTTTAACCTCTATTAAATTGCGGTAGCCAGTAGACTGTAAAAAATATCTATTACTGCCATACTTCAGCTTCTCTTTGACCTTAGAGATGTTACCGCCGATGTTTCTTGTTAGATTTTGTTTGTTGTGAGTAATTTTTATAATCTTGTTCCTTTAGTGTAGTTCGTGTGTATTTTTCTGCTAAGTTAGTTGTTTTCTTCTACCTGAACAGATTTTTGTTTATATTTCATGGCCTGCAACGTTGCTATAGGTAGGAAAATTGAAAAACGCCGATTTGTTTGAAAATTTAAAATTAAATGAAAATTACCAGAGATTGATATTCACAACCTTATATCATTAAAAGGGTTATCAAATTCTACGTTTAACCGTATAAAAAGAGTGAGGCATTCCCATTTGAAAGAATCAAGTTATCGCTGATCGGAGTTTCCTTAATTGATCGACCGATTTCTCCAAGCATAAACGTAATTTAAATTTGATAGTCTCATCAAAGCTGACGCATTTTATGCTTAGTAATACGGCAAAGTCACAACCTTCCAAATTTTATAATCTCTGCGATATTCAATTTTCTCCTGATTTCTACTTATACCGAAAATGGTGATTTACACCTAAACGGTTGGCTTTAAGTCCCATGTATAATACATAAAGTCACACTAGAATTCACCAAGGAATCTGAATATGCAATAATATACGGGGTGTTCCATCTAAAAAAAAACAACTTTGATACATTTCGTGTTTTTGGGACACCTTGTATAACATGAAAATGTTTTTAAAATGTAGCCTTTATGGGTCTCTATCCATCCGAAATTATTATTTTCTTTTTTATCAAATACTGGAGCTATAATGCTCCGGGTCGAATAACGTGAGTAACCCTGTACACGATTGGCAAGCAGGAATCTGGAATGCCGATATAAACGCATTGGACCCAGGTAGCCGATAGCTAAAGAGAGAACACAATATCCTCTACCTCTGACTTCCATTCTTTAGACCACGCGTTTAGCAGAGTTGCTAGGTGTGATTGACGATTTTTGGTGGCGCAAGCATAAAGCAGCATATTGCCAGTTATTTGACAATTGATACTTTGACCGTAGTAACTTTTCGAGAGTGAGCAGGAAAGTAGAATTGGCCAACCTTCATTAATTAATTCCAATTAGTCAGAGAGTTAATACTGAAATATTGTTTTGGAGTTAAAAAAATACGTAGGAATGTTTGATATATTTTGATCTGTACACTCATTACCACCAATACGTTCGTGATCTGGTACCCAACTGAGGTGTACAGTGTTGCGTGAAGCTACTAAGCTGAGAGTGTGCTGAAACAGTCCCATACCAGTTTTGATGTATAATCTCCTCCACTAGTCCTTTTCAGTGGCCTAATAGGAGCCCGAGGGTAACACAATAGTTCTTAGTTTCTACAATAAATATGATCTTGACCATAGGCTAATCATAGGATAATTTCAGTTTGACATATTTTTGCAGCTCCATAGGTTAGAGGTCATCCTCACCCACAGAATGTTATACTGGGCGTTTTAATTTTGACAATTTTCACACTAAACTGCGAAGTCGCTATTTCTGGCGATTTTCATTCCTGCATGTTAAAGGTTGCAGAGTTCTGTCCAAAAGCTGGCTAAAAACATACTTGTAACCCGGCAACATGCGATACTAGCTTTGAGTAATATAAGATATCAGCACGCTCCACCAAAACTGCTTTCTACTGTGCCTGGCTGTTGATGTAGTGGGAATGTAGGATGTACCTTCTCTGATAGTTGCGTTGGAGATTTTGTACTCCATATTCAACTTTGCCAATCGTGTATAAGGTATAATTCATAAAAGAGATGGGCACCAATCGACTCTCCAATTCCACTGTGACTCCTTGTTCGTCGAACAGCTCCGCATGCCCAAGAAAGGCAATGACGTTTATAGGAAAGGTTTCAAACAACTTGGAACAGACGCTTCTTGTTGGGGCTCGTCTGCATAAAATGTGCTTCATTATTTCATCTTCCTACAGGCATAGTCCAGTTTATCGCTTCACCAGAGCTTTAGTTTTAGCAGTAGATGCTTTCACAGAAAAATATTTCGTACATGTCACTATCTCAGTACTAAGAATTATTACTAAATGCCTACTTCGCAGTTCTCCATTCTCATCCCATTTACGGAGTTGTACTTTCGGGGGTCGTAGGAGGGAGGGGGGGGCTCAAGCCATGCAAACTGCTATTTAAACTTCAGAAAAAAACCGTAAGAATAATAGCTAACTCCAAATCTCAAATTTAATTATCATTGTTGGCTTTTTTAAGCTTCTTCGGATAATGTGACTACCTTCAATTTACATATTTTATAGTCTTTTGTATATTCCCGAAAATGTCCAAAATTACAGTATCAGCACGTAATTCCCTGAATATTAACGTGTATAATAGATTACCATACAATATATTATTAATATGAACATTCATCACTCAGCCTCAGCAAATTTATGGAAGTTGTTAAAGATATTACGCTTAGTTAGCTATTGTTTCTATACCACTGAAGTCATGAGTCATGAACACTCGACATAGTCGACATGACAGAGAACATAAATCGGGGCATTATTTTATAATTCATTCTATAATGTCCCTATTTATGTATATAATTGCCAAATATAGTATTGTAGTACCCAGGTCTGATATGCCTGGAAAAAAGACATTTTTGTTACATGCACCCCTTGGTTAACCACGACCTACGACTCTGATCGGAGTATATGCGAGACACGATGTACCATTTATCATTTGCATGGTGTATAGAGAAGATTTTCCCATTAATTTATGTAAACGGTAAATGTCGTTCATTGTTGTGAGATGATCTTTTGTGACTCTCTCATATAGTGTATCAAACCGTATTTGAATAGGTTGGAAGCGGTGTTTATTGTAGACCACTAATGCGTTCTCGCTGTTGTGCTTAGTAAACGTTGATCGCCTGCTACATGTTTTGAGAACTACTCGTAAAACCATATTTGTGATCATAGTATTGCTAGCTAGCAGTAATGTGGCGCCATCTGCTTTCCAGAATTAATATCTAAATGGAATAGGGATGGTTGTAATAACCCGAAGCAATATCTAACTAATGGTCAGCATGCATACGTTCTGTCATCTAAATGAGTTTAGTAATTTCGTAAATTAGCAAACGTGTTCACACTTTACAAGTAACTGAGCAAGTAGTGTTCGCAGTTTAGTTAAAGTTAGTCCAGCAAAGAAGTGGATTAGCCAGTTAGGTGAATTAAAGAAAATCATTGTGCAGCTTTATAATAAAAAGCTTTTGAGCTTTTTGTCGTGAAGAAATAAAAATTAATTAAAGGAAATTAAATAACGTAGGCGTACATAAGTGAAGCACTATTTTCCTCACATTATCGGTCCTAAAAAAATTTTTGGAGCTCCTCTATGCCTACATCATCATCATCTCGGAATTAGGGGTCTTTGAAACATCTAAAAACGAAGTTTGAGCGATTTTAAAATACTTCCTTTTCGTTGACTTTTTCTATACACCACTGGCAAAACCAATACAATATTTTATGGTTTTGGAATAGACGCTAAGATGGTAGAAAATTACAAATGATTATGCGTACTGTTTTTTGGCTTCTGGAGGCAGCTTCAGAAAGCTTTATGTAGAATATTAAAAGTGACGCTTACCACAGATGAAGATAATAACTATACATATATTATCCATACCATACCATATTATCCATCTACACGTGTTTATTTGATGCTTTGGTACCAGAAAGATACATTCTTACTACCGCCAAAATAGTTATATCTCTATATGACCCAGTCATCCAAATGAATAGCAGAGTCCACTTTTTCTAAAATTAATATGTTCAAACAAATCTTAGTTATACACTCTCAGATCTGACCAATCTCATCGTGTGTGTGGGTTGATTACTGTTTGTGACAGAAATAGGTCAACCAGATTAACGCCATCTGTTTGTCTAAAGGAAATAGGGATGACATAGAGAGGCAGAACACGTCTGTAGTATGCCTTTTACCTGTAGCTGATAGATAAATGGCCCTATATTATCCTGTTATCACACATACAGCCTTATCCGTAGATTTGAACATGAACATGAACGCAGACCTAAATATAGACATTATATGTCTCTATAAACTTATAATTTAGTGTTTAGGTTTCTCATGTATTTTCTAAGTGAATGTCTATTTATCTTTATGAGTCATTAGGTGTGGATGAAGCGATAGCTGTATAGGTTTGTAATTAGTAAAAAATGTCAATTTTTGGATTTTAGCCGCTTTCGATGTCCTTATCGGTTTTTGCAGTTGACGGTGGGGAATCTTTCAGTGTTAGCAGTACTTTGTAGTAGTAAAAAGCTAGTAAATGACCTCAAAAACTGTAATCAACCTCACACTTAATGGGAAAAATAACGCCGTAATCCTATGAATGAGGCTATACATATTATTCTTATCCTTGTTGTAGACAGAACAAACTTGATAAGAGTATTAGTCCCACAATAAGTAAATTTTTAAATTTGAGATATTATCTATGTTATCGACTTCAGTTACATTTTTAGTGTTTGTGCCTTAGTTTGTTTTTCAATACATTGCTATAATAAATATTTTATTAATTCAGAATTAAAATAAAACAGCTGCAACACCACATTGGAGGCAACAACTTTTGTATGATTGTTGAAGCCAATCTGTATCCAGCGTCGTTTCGTTGATCCTCACATAATAAATGCCCCGACTAATATTTATTCCGAACACATGTTTTGATAATGGATAAGTGTTAATTCTTCATCAGTATCAGTATTTTTCACATTTAGAATTTCCTTGTGAGAAACCAAATGTTTCGTCAGATAAAAATTGCTTTAATTTATATTATTTCCTCTCTTATACGCGATCATCTCTGGCTTAGGCGAAAACATCATAAACTCATAGTTGTCAGAATGCCTTACATAATTTGAAAATTCTTGAAAAGTAATGAAACAAACTATTTCTTGCGTTTTTTCAATATCATCAGTAAAAATAGCTACCACGAAAGTACGCTCCAACCGATGTCAGTAGATTATGTTTTATTAACAAAATTGTTACAGCATAGCTAATTCTGCAATATAAAGTCCTGTTGGAATGTGAATACCTTATTCAGGTATTCAATATGAAGCTGCAGTAGCTGCTCGTGCAGTATTTTATAAAAAATATGCAGCTATTGTAGCAATTGTAAATTGAAAATAAAACTCGTATGTAAAATTTCTAGCATTACTGTAGAAACTGCCGATGCAATTGTTATACTAACCTACATTTTACTGCAGTAACAGTATCCTGCAATTCCAACCATCTATACGACACCTGTTCTAAGATTTTGTTGACTGTGCTTTCATTGTCACGCTTATTCTACCAAGGATTTCTACGTAACGTGTCTATAAAAGTATGATTGAAATCAAGTAAACAGTTAAAAGTTTTCTGTTGGCTGTTCACGGAAAGGAATGCAACTTATCATATGCAGACGGTTACTAATTTGATACATGCTTTGAAGTATGAGCAAAAAAGCTATGAGAAAGTGAACGCAGTACCTTAGAATAAGCGCCAGTATCTTATTAAATTGTTTTCTCACTCCTCAATTTTGTTTACTATCCACTATACTTCTATACATTATTTCGAATTTACGTAGTCTATGAGGCACTTCACTAAAACTACATGTGAATATTTTACTAACGTTTAGGGCAACCTCGTAACCTCCATAAAGTTAAAAAAACATATCTTATATACAGGGTGAGTTTTTAGTACCGGCTCGGTCGATAACTCCACTAGGTACTGTAGAAGATAGCGAAAAAAGTTTTATATAAAAGTTGTAGCCACGCATATGCTCCTTTCTCAGAAAATATTTAGATTTATACAGGGTGCTCCATAACTACGTGGTGATGCAAAAATGCATTTTTTTAAATGAGACACCCTATATATTATTTTATATTCAAATTCTACTAATGATTTCCGTTCTTCCAATATAGGGTATCGTTACATTATACAGGGTATTTTAAAAGTTATGACCATTTTTATATCCAAATCGCTGTCAAATGAACGTACTGTATATCAAAAAGTGATGAATCAAAAATCATTTTTTACACGGATGAATAAAAAATATTCTCTAGTTTTAAAATAGGCTATAAAAAAGCCCGCGACGCATATTCGTATACAAAGATGAAAGAGCATACTAAAAGCAATTCTTTGGTATAATAATATATTGGGGGCTACTTTTAAAGAAAAAGAGAAAATCTGGATTTTGCATTCTACATCACCCTGTATACGAAGATGCATCGTTGGCTTTTTCTATGGCCGATTTTAAAACTAGAGAATATTTCTAATCTTTCCATCTAAAAAAGATAAATTTTGATTCATTACTTTTTGACATAATACAGTAGGTTCGTTTGACAGCGATTTGGATATAAAAATGCTCATAACTTTTGAAATACCCTGTATAATGTTATAGTACCTGATATTGTGAGAAGAGAAATTATTAGTAGAATCTAAAAATGGGATAATATATAGGTTGTCTCATTTAAAAGAATATATGCTTGCATCATCATGTAGTTATGTATCACCCTGAATAAACCAAAATATTTTCTGAGCAAGGAGCATATTCGTGGCTACAAATTTTATGTACAACTTTTTTTGCTATCCTCTACAGTAGTGGAGTTATCGACCGAGCCGTTACTAAAAACGCACCCGGTATGTGGTGTTAATAATAAACCAGAAAAGTGCTATAAAGCATAGAGACAACCACAGGACAAACCTCGGAGATTCTACAAACCTATTACCTTTATCCATACAGATCATGACTACCGTGTTATTTAATAAGTTATAGCCCTAATTGACTCGATAATAATTTATTCCTTTAAATTTGCGCATAAAGGTGATATATCGTTACTGAAACATAAAATCGACACACTGAAATGAAGGATGTCTCCTTTAGCTGCTATCATATCATAAACTTAGCAAGCAACACCGAATATGTGATATCGGAGTAAAAGTACTATACTGCTACTAGATAATCGTACCAGTTGCGAAGTACTGACGGTGTTAAATCCGGGAATATATATTTAGTCCGTTGAAAAATATTAAATCTGATGATACTAAATACAGCAATATCATTAAGAAACCAAACAATGACGATCATAACAGAAACCATTAAGTCTACTTCACCTTGACGACTATCAGTACTAAGCTATGTTCATCAGCTCCAATTGCCTGACAGAGGATACTTTGTACTGGCGTGATGTCTTTTTGATGGGTATCAGGTGACTAAAAAGTGCATCTCAGACTTAATTTTTTAGCAGTGATCTGAGTTGACAATATTGCAATGCAGCATCGTCTGGGTAATATTTTTATCTTCATTCCTACCTCATTAAAAGCGTAATCATGATCATTCGATCTAGCCATACTGATAAACTTTTTAGAAAAAAAAAACGGTAGATATTCTAGAACAATGTACACTAAGCTTACAAGAAAACAACAAAGTGTCACTTACCAGTCGTTAGCAGTCCTTGCATAGAGTGTAGCCCTGTATTCCCTCAAAGCTTAAAAATTATATATATCAAGACTCATTCTGGGGTATCTTTAGTTATCACTAGCTGAACAGCTGTTCGCTGTTGGCACGGCTGACAGTACAAAGTATCGAGTAAAAGGGTATACGAAAATCCGTGAAAATTTTCAAGACTTAAAAAACAAAAGATTCCGCCATAGATACCATCTATCAGAAGTGCAATATATCTAGATTTTGGTGTCTGGAGACTAGAGAAAGGGGACATACGTACAGTACCATGCAAGCTTTAAAACCTAATAAATCTCTCGGGCGTTGGTTCATTTTAAGACATATGGACTCAATTGGATTTATTTCCAACATTGCCGGGTACATTACCGGATTTCCACTCCCCAGTGTGAATGTGGCGCCTACTATTAAACCATCCACCAGATCATAATACGATATTCTTTACACCTGCAGCAATTGATTATACACAAAAAGTGGGAATTCGTTCGTGAGTGATAATGAAGTAAACCGTAAAATAAAAAACCCAGAAACCGAACAAAAAATAAATAAATGACAAACCCTTCTATAAACATAATATACAAATACGATAAACAAATAAAGATCAAGAGCGGCTGGCCAAATTCTTTACTGCGATTGACATGTGAGGCTTCTTAAAGCAAGCCATTTCTATATTCATACAAGACTGCACCTATAAGTAGTAACTTGTAATTTGTGGCAACTTATTATATGTATAGTGATCGGTGATGAAACATAATCTTTATGTTATTTTTAGCTTAGAGCTTGAATCACCTCATAATTATTATATGAATCAATGTGCTGAACCGTGATTTGCTGTGACCTGAATTACCTATACTGTATGCATTATTCATTGAGTCATCCCATCGTGTCGATTACATCGATAATAATAAGTATTAAACATCTGTGTTACTGATAAATTACTTACTACAACAACGAACAAATTATATATAATTTGATGTAGTGGTGCATCAGATTTTAATGTTCTATCAGCGAACTGATCCAAAAATAGAATAATCTCTAAAATCAATAAGACAATGACACAAAAAGTCCCATTACGTAAAAGGAGCTGCATATCCGTCAGTTTTATCATTCTTTGCGTCAAATGTTAATCCTACAAATCCGTAATTATTCCTGATCATCGATTAATGGTATTGAAACGATGAAAGCACTAACATTAAACAATGCACGCGTAGCATGAGAGAGGTGCTTTTCTTGCACCACTACAAACATTCTTTAAATCAATGCATGGTGATTATTAAACGAAGTCATCATGTATCTTAATAACAATGATTGCACTGCCTGAATGTGCAACTATATTGAGAGACATATAGCATCCGATTTAAAATTTCCGTAATTATGCACAATAATTGTTGTGATGTCAAGTGGCGCCCTCTAGCAACTACGACAAAATAAACTCAGATAATTTTTATACAACAAATCATTAGCCAAGAACAGCTCTTTGTAACGAGGCCCAGGTTATTTTATTCCGTTAACCTGTACCAAAGTTATTGACGGTTAAATAAAAACTTGTTAGACGTTCTCCCACCACTACATCTTACAAGACAAAACAAAAAAATGGAGTCAAGTTGATTGACTCAGTACTTCCCACACATAATGATGATACCATTTTATTATTTCCCATTGCATGCAGCTATAGTCTAAAATCCCCCTAGAACTAAATTATCGCCCATCCGCCCGCAAAAACAACACCCTACACAAAAACCCCCGTAAATAATTTCTTGCGTCTCTCTCCTTAGGAACTAGGGCGCCACCGTTTTTTTCTGCATGCTTGAACTGGACGATACGAAACGATCAAGAGCCTCCAACCCATCTAAAAATGACGTTTGAGCTGATTTTATGTGTTTGGTTTTTTGATTATTGTTGCGTCGCAACTGACACGGTTTTCCGAAAACAGAGTAGTTTTTTATTCTCGCAGCGGAAATAAATTCTGTCTCAAAATTTTATAAAAACAATTCAATAATTTTCGCTTTACGCAATATACATAGAACGAAATAAAGCAAAACTCATGTGTTCAGATCACAGAATTGGTTTCTGTATTAGGCAAGCCAATGTTCGAATGGACCTAAAAAAGTGTAATATAATGCTAGGTATTTCTTCTACAGGTCAATAGACTGACTATTATGAATACAACACATTTTTCGGTTTTACTACCCCCACCCCCTAACCGGACCAATTTCACCCCACCCAAAAAAAAAAACTGAAAATGATCAGGAACCCGTAAAACGCCTAAAAACGAAGTTTGAGCTGTATTCATATTTTTAGTTTACTTATTATTGCTGTGCCACCACTGACACTATTTTTCCAAAACATACGCGTTTTCCATCCTCGCTGCGGTAGTAATACTGTCACAAAATTTCATTAAAATCAATTGAACAGTTTTCGCGTTACGCGATATCGAACGATCTAAAACAATACTCGTATATATACATCACAAATTCTAAGTCCCGTGGTTTCTATAATAAGCATTCAACGTTCGGATGGACCTAAAAAAGTGTATCATGCCGCTAGGTTTTTCATTCACATATCAATGGACAGCCCATTGCGAATACAACAAATTTTTCAGTATTACAACCCCCCACTCCCCAACCACCCCAAATTCACCCCCACCCAAGAAAAAGTAGAAAATGATCAGGAACCCCTAAAACGCCTAAGATCGAAGTTTGAGGCATATTTGGAATTTTTAGTTTTTTGCTAATTACTCCGCCCCCCGTATAACGATTTTCAAAATTATAGGAACATTAGGTACCTATTACGACCCCACAGCAAACGCTGCCCAAGTTTCATCACAATCCATGCAGCAGTTACTGAGATTACGAGGGTAGAAAAACGCGACAGACAGAGAGACAGACAGACCGACAGACGGACCGACAGACAGACAGACAGACCGACAGACAGACCGACAGACAGACCGACAGACAGACCGACAGACAGACCGACAGACAGACCGACAGACAGACCGACAGACAGACCGACAGACAGACCGACAGACAGACCGACAGACAGACCGACAGACAGACCGACAGACAGACCGACAGACAGACCGACAGACAGACCGACAGACAGACCGACAGACAGACCGACAGACAGACCGACAGACAGACCGACAGACAGACCGACAGACAGACCGACAGACAGACCGACAGACAGACCGACAGACAGACCGACAGACAGACCGACAGACAGACCGACAGACAGACCGACAGACAGACCGACAGACAGACCGACAGACAGACCGACAGACAGACCGACAGACAGACCGACAGACAGACCGACAGACAGACCGACAGACAGACCGACAGACAGACCGACAGACAGACCGACAGACAGACCGACAGACAGACCGACAGACAGACCGACAGACAGACCGACAGACAGACCGACAGACAGACCGACAGACAGACCGACAGACAGACCGACAGACAGACCGACAGACAGACCGACAGACCGACAGACAGACCGACAGACAGACCGACAGACAGACCGACAGACAGACCGACAGACAGACCGACAGACAGACCGACAGACAGACCGACAGACAGACCGACAGACAGACCGACAGACAGACCGACAGACAGACCGACAGACAGACCGACAGACAGACCGACAGACAGACCGACAGACAGACCGACAGACAGACCGACAGACAGACCGACAGACAGACCGACAGACAGACCGACAGACAGACCGACAGACAGACCGACAGACAGACCGACAGACAGACCGACAGACAGACCGACAGACAGACCGACAGACAGACCGACAGACAGACCGACAGACAGACCGACAGACAGACCGACAGACAGACCGACAGACAGACCGACAGACAGACCGACAGACAGACCGACAGACAGACCGACCGACAGACAGACCGACAGACAGACCGACCGACAGACCGACAGACAGACCGACCGACAGACCGACAGACAGACCGACAGACAGACCGACAGACAGACCGACAGACAGACCGACAGACAGACCGACAGACAGACCGACAGACAGACCGACAGACAGACCGACAGACAGACCGACAGACAGACCGACAGACAGACCGACAGACAGACCGACAGACAGACCGACAGACAGACCGACAGACAGACCGACAGACAGACCGACAGACAGACCGACAGACAGACCGACAGACAGACAGACCGACAGACAGACCGACAGACAGACAGACCGACAGACAGACCGACAGACAGACAGACCGACAGACAGACCGACAGACAGACCGACAGACAGACCGACAGACAGACCGACGGAAATGCCTATCGGTGTGGGAAGTAAAACATCAAAACACTGGAGTCAAGTTGATTCACTCAGTTTTCCGACACATCATGGTAATACCATTTTATTATTATCCTATAGTATCTCTCTCCGTAGGAAGTAGGTAAAGTTTCGCGATCACCTATCGGCGTGGGCGGTGAAATAAATAGAAAATTGTCGACTATATGACGGCAATATTTAGTTTTACATCTATATTTTTTGATCGGTCGTAACAAATGCGCCTCCTAATAGCTATCTGGGGAACTTGAAATTAATTTCCATCGATTTATTTCTCTTAGCCGATTAACCTGTTATTTGTTTAGCTCGAACGTATACGATTAACGGTTACCGAGATATTGCCGGCGTCGATTCCTAGTTGACCACCCGGTACAAAAGGGCATACTTTGGATAGAAATTAAACCGATGCCAAGGAGGCTATTTCTCATAGTTCATATTAATGTACAAATTCTAACCGAACTAAACGCCTTAGTGCAGCTTGTGTGTGAATATACATGCATTTTATCCTCGATTTTATCAATCGATATGTGATTAAACCTCACAAACAAAATTTGCGGGTCGGCTATAATCTATTAAATATAAATATCGAACATGTAATTTTTACCTGTGGCCGCACCAGTACACAATCTACATATATATAGTACACACCTGAATTAATCAAAATTTCGTTTTAATACCCTATCGCGTTGGCGTTTTACTGATAGAGGAATGAATTTTCTACATCGAACATTCATGTTAGAGGCAGAGTGCCGTGTTCAATTTGCTTTTAATTGATACACACATGTTAATGAGAACCGCCGCGGCAACAAGATATCAAAGCTAACTTGTACCGGGGCGTCTCTCGTGATTAATCATGGCCATAGTTCTACATTGAACTGATTCAGAAAAATTCACCCGATCAACGTAATTTTTTATACTTTACAGTTGCAGTTTATTGCCCAATAGATATTCCAGTTGCAGGGCACTCATTCACATCAACATACACGAATTGAGTGTCAAATGGTAAACATACATATACTGCGTGATGAGTCAAGCTCAAAGCCTCTAACTCTTGTGACAAAACGATATCTCTTTTCAGGAAAATAGTTATGCGAGTGTATGTAGATCGAGTGGAACAACGTTTTAAAAATAACGACCTGGTGATAAGTAGATATCCGAAAAAATTGAATATCGCAGCGATTATAAAGCCTAGAGCGTTCTGACTTTGTGTTACTAAGCATGAAATGCGTCAGCTTAGGCTAGATAATCAAATCTTAGTCAGAGTTGATTTTTCAAACGGTAATACCTCATTTTTTATACGATAAAATGTAAAATTTGATACCCTTTATAACTATATAACGTTGTGAGTATTACTCACTGGTAGTTTACATTTAATTTCAAATCTTCAATCAAATCGCGACCACACAATTTCACATTTAATGATATAAAAAAAAGTAATTTTTGTTAAGTCAATACGTACTGAAGAATTTGCAGAATTCCAGTCAATGTATCGTCACTATTGGCTTGACGGAAATGAATACTTTTTTATATCGTTAAATGTAAAAAGTTGTTTAGAAGATATTGAACTACCAGCAACATTTGCTGGTGGTATAAAATTGTCAATTTCTAATATATTTCAGTAGCTAGTAGCCGGTCGAAAAAATTATCAATTTCTGTAGTACTGCAGTTTCTATTTGACTTTAGATATGTTACCGCTGTTGTTTATGGTTAGAGTTAGTTTGTTGTAAAGAATTTCTATAATCTTGTCTTCCTATCTAAGTTTGTCTGTATCTGTTTGTTGAGTTAGTTGTTTTCTTCCATCTTAACATGTTTTTGTCACTTCATGGTCTGCTAGATACCTGATATCGTTAGAAGGTGTATCAAATTTTACAATTGATCGCATAAAAAAATTAGGCAGGGAGTATAAAAGATAGGAGAAAAGTAAAAAAGCTGCTTATATAAAGTTTGATCATGATTACGTTTCTGTAGATCGTGTCCTAGTATATATATGCTTAAACGAAAAATCTGATATTAATGTTCTCCAAATCAAATAGTGGGTTTTTCCACATATAACAAAAAACGTTGTGACCATAAAGCCTCGCACACATCTGAGCGCACATGGTATGAATGCAAATGTGGACGCTCCATTCGTCGTGTCTCAGGGCATGTGGGCTGACTCGCGTGCGACTTAGGACGCGCATTGGCCAAGCCAAGCCAAATCTTGTCCGCCCGGTCACCGCTCAAAGAATACGTTCAGCGTATGCGTGGTCAGTGTTAACATTTATGCTTTGTTTGTGCCGTGCCGTATACCAGACTGCGAAACATGGAGCAAGTTGAGGACACACGTATGTGACGTAAAAGCTAAAAGGGGTGATACACGTACGAGCAAGTACGCGTACTTATGGCTCGACGACCTTTTTCGCCTGTGTGTCACCACAAGTACGCGTACTTTAAAACCGTCGCGCAAACCACTGGCGATCCAACCGATTTGAAATCTTGCTCGTAGCTTGTCTCGGCTCGTACTGCGAGCAGCGAGCCTCCACTTTATTTCGGCAGGCCATCGATGCGCAACGCTTGTCGTGCTTAGTGTTTGTTAAAAGTTTTGTTAATTTAGGAAAATTATCAAATTATTGAGTGATTTCAGCTTCAAGTGTGTCACCGACGTCGAGCCGAGTAAGTTTGCGAACTTAAAAACCACGTACTTAAAGTTCGTACGTGTACCACCCCTATAAGACCAACACATGACTTGAAAGCACACATATTAGCACGCACGCATATGTGTGTTTTCTCAAGTCATGTGCGCTCATATGTGTACGCAGCTCAACACATGACTTCAGAAGGCACGCATATGTGTGTGTTCTCAAGTCATCTGCGCTCAGATTTGTACGCGGCATAAGACACCGATATATTTAGTGGCCCTCATTTTGGCTTACTGAAAATGCAGGCCTCACATTCTTGTTATCCCTAGCATTTCAGAATCACTGATCACAAGTCCTCACCAACACCCAAAAAAAAAAAAAGAAAGTACAACAGCAAATAAAAAATGCTTCCTGGTGCTTCTGTCGATCAAAGTCGCTTGCTCAAAGTTACTTTTTTTGTTAAAAATTTTATATTCTGCTAAGGCCTACATAGATGGACGAAACGTTGGTAGAATGTCTATCTCTCAATATGTTTATGATGGGCGAGTGATACGCAATGGTTTAGAGAAACAACCACAGGATGAATTATTTTAAAAGTCGCTATTCCAATATTCCTGTCATTTAAACGAATTGATATTCCTGCAAATATCATACCAGCTAATGAAAAGCTCAATATTCTGTTTGCAACGAGAAAGCACTTTTAATAATAACATAATCGGCCGAATCTGTTTATAGAATTCTCGGAAAACCTGGTGTATCTGTAATTACAGATTCACAATAGTATGATTTCGCCACAGATAACAATAGTCCGGCGTTTAAATGAAATCGGACATAATTTCAGCGCTGTTGCATGAATCACATCGAATATTCCAATTAGCCAAAACGAGGACGGAGGCGTTCAGTTTATGGGTGATAATTTTCGGAAACGCGCAAATCCTCATTGATATTTCGTCTTTACAGTCCTATTGCTTTTGAAATTCCTCAGTAGGGAATGACCGAGTCTGGTTGGGTATTGTTTAAGGAAGCCTCCACACAATATTTTTCGAATAAGTTTTCGAATAAGCGGATATTTATTTTTTTGCTAGTAAGGGGGTCAGGGTCAGTTGCCCTAATTGTTGCCGCTCAGCCTTAAGGGTTATTGTGGACCCCCAGTCACAGGGGTAAAACAGAGTCCCATCCTAAGTTCTTTGCGAGCTTTGAGATACATTGTTTTCCCTTCTGGCCTACATGCAGATAGGAGTTCCTACTTTTACTCAGGGCAGGAAAGTCAAAGATAACATGCTCAACTGTTTCCTCTGCCTCACCGCACTTCCCGCAAAAAGGGTTTGCTACTTCAGTCCCCAGCTTTTGCACGAGCAGTGAACGTCCAATGGTCAGTTATAAGTCCAACTACCTTTCGTAGTTTCTTCCTGCTCAATGTTGAGAGCGTCTGCGGTATTAGAACTCAAGGGTGCTCTCAGCATCTTGTTAGACTGAACAATCCCCACTACTCTGTCCCAGCACTTGTGGTGCTCATTTGACACCCAACTGGTATTGGTCCGATGAGAGGGAGTTATACGACTTGCTTGACGCATCTGTCGACACTCTCATTACCACCCTCTCCTACGTTACTAGGCACCCAAGAGAATGTTTCCTTGTTGGTCTTCGCCAGTATTTTTAGGGTTTTATGGCAGTTCCACACTATTTTTGAAGTATAGTGGTTACCTGTCAAGGATAGCAGAGCCTCCTGGCTATCTGTGTGTACATAAATAGTCTTTTTGCTGTATCCTTTATCTATGCATATTCTACCGCATTCCAAAATTGCGGCTGTCTTTGAAAACAAACGGTAGCCAGCTTACCTAGGCGGATACTACACGTTCTGCCCAGACCTACCACAGTGTCTACCTCCTCCTGTACCTGATGAATTTTTGGAGCTATCAGTGATGCCATTCGACATGTGTCGAGGTTCTCCTAGAGCCTATTCAGATCTGTCACTTAGGTTGACTTTATATGGGTTCTCGGTGTCCACGACTCTTGACATTCTGTTGGGTGGCATCTCAGGTATGTCGTACCGCAGGTTGTCAAGTATCGTGGTGCATTTTATGGCAGGGTGGTAAAACTAATTGTCATGGCACTGCATTCTATATGCAGCCATTTTTGCCTCTCCCTCTATGTAAATGCCAAGAAATGGAATATTTAGCAGTACCTCCAATGCTGCTGTTGGTGTACCCCTCATGGCGCCCGCTATAGTTATACATGAAGCCCGCTGCACCTTTGAGAGCGCTTTAGATGTTGTGCTGTGATGAACCTTTGTGCTACCATATAATAATAATCTAATCATACCTAATCACAGACTTACACTCACTCAGAAAAGTTTTGTTGTTTCAGCAGTGAAATACTATAATCATCTGCCAGATGAGATCATAAGTCTTCCTTTTAACAAATTCAAGACCACCACTAAAAAGCTACTAATGTCAATATCTCCATATTGTGAAGAGGAATATTTTAATGTTGATATCGTCAACTATACATAATATAAATAATTTTAATAATAACCTTTTACCTTTTATGTGTTAAAAATAAAATTTTCGCTTTAGATTCCAAATTATAAAGATCCAGATAAGGTTTCAGATATGTGTAAATAAACGTGTCTGTAGGCCATCTATAGTGTTATCAATGTAGTTGGTATAGAAATGTGTTACATATTTTAGTAGTGGAGGGCAGCACTCCTCTATCCTTATTAAGAATATATACTCATGTAATGACGATGCGTAAATGATGTACCTACAGGTTTTTATTCCATTTGTTCTGCCTTAAAAACGTGTACTAGTTGATAAGCAAATAAAGATTGATTGAATAGCATTGGCCACTGTCGTAGCTATGATATGAACATCGATTGAGGTATTGATAGCAATATGGAAACCACACATGACACCTGTGCCACTTTTCCCCACAAAAAAAGGAGCCAGTGAGGTGTAAAAGCATTATACGAGGTAATTTTTTAGATTTTAAATTTCAGCACCATCGAAACAAACCTCTTTGCGCGTTAGTCAGGACTGAACAGCGTTCGAAGCAAATACGAAAAATGGGGGTGAGTTGGCTGGGTGAGTAGAGCTGAGAGGGTCGTGTGTGTGAGGGCTTGTGGCCGGATGGTTCCGAGTTCGATTCCTGTCAAAGACGAACGTTTATTTAGCATATACTATTGGCTTCTAATTAATAATACTGTACCGGGTGCTTCCTCATACTTCGCCACCCTTCCTACCTTTTTTATTTGAAGGGAGAGACAAAAGTTTATATATGAAAGTTTTATAGTTTTCTCTTGTAATTTAGAATTTGGTACGAACAAAAAGAAAAAATCCTGTTTTTCGTATAACGCTGTCTTTTTTTTAAATGGAATAAAATATATTATTCTCCTGTCTTCAAAAATATAGGGTTCGTTCACCTTATTTTGAAAAGTTTTTAAAATATTTGACTTCTAACTTCTAAGTTTCTAAGATGGGAAGGTAAACCTCAATGCACTATAGTCATCGCGGCCTAAAAACTTTTGAATGCCTTAATGTTTTGTGTCATTCTGACATTTTGCCGAAGTAAAAAGCATCACTTTTACAAGCGCAAGCTTTCAGTTTTATTGTAAAAATGCCCTTATATTATTATAATAAAAATACAACTTGAAGTTTTCTGTTTATCTGAACGTGCTTTTTGACGGCGCAGGTTCGCCAAATAGTTCCCTTTACTTCCTTCTTGCTTGAGATATATTGTTATTATTTTTATAAGATAAACGTATAATTTCAAGTTTTTTATTTTCATTCTAATAAATTTAACGGCATTTTTCACAACAAAACTGGAGGTTATTTGCACTTGTAAACAAAGCGGTGCTTTTTACCTCGAAAAAATGTCAGAATGACAC
The DNA here is from genome assembly GCA_951848785.1 of Callosobruchus maculatus. Classification (NCBI taxonomy): domain Eukaryota; kingdom Metazoa; phylum Arthropoda; class Insecta; order Coleoptera; family Chrysomelidae; genus Callosobruchus; species Callosobruchus maculatus. The sequence continues at coordinate 24,973,290 of CATOUR010000014.1, read as the reverse complement.
AAAACATTACCGCATTCAATTGTTTTTCGACCGCCATGGCTATAGTGGATTGAGGTTTACTTACAAATTTTAAAAACTATGAAGCTAAACATTCTAAAAATCTTTCAAATTAAGGTGAACGAACCCTATATCATGGAAAACAAGAGAAAAATATATTTCTCTCCATATACAGGGTGTCCCATTTAAAAAATATAACTTTATATGAGAAAAACGGTTTTTTATTATTTTTTAGTTTTTTTCTTGTCAAATTCTGAATGTCAAGAAAAAACTATAAACCCTCCATATAAAAACATTTTTTCTATCTGTTCAACTAAAAAAGATAAGAGGGGTGGCGAAGTATAAGTAAACACCAGGTACCTAGAGTGGCGCCAGGAAACAGTAACAAAGCCTACACAGCACACGAGGCTAATGATCACAGCAGTCGGGGCCGTTGACACCAAAGTAAAAAAAAATACGAAAAATGCTCATTTCGGAAGGGCTACGGTAATTATTGTCAGACAAAAATTCAACGACGTGCCAGTTAAACCATGCCATCGACATCGTTAGCAGTAATAATAACAGGAAAATGGCAAAAGCAGACTGATATCAGCTAATATTGCGCTATTTTGTTTATACGGTTCACCGGCGATTATGGTTTAATAATGGTCCCTTTCGAAGCGTACGTATAGCAAACGGCAGATTTTTCGTTAATTAACAGGATGTTGGTAACTGTCCGTTCATTAATTCCAATGCTGAGAATGCTCTGCGTGTCATTCATCCAGCGAGCTCCACTTGTTTCAATGCTTTATCATTTCCAATATTACACGTAATATTAATAGATATATTGAGTCGCTATGGCTCTCATATTAATTTAATACAGTTTTTCGGAAAATTGTTGTATTCTGGCAACGCTGTACATAGTTGTACTAGACCAGTTATTGGCAATTCAGTTCTCATGACTTTTTTTGCTGCTTGTCAAGTAGTATCTAATCTCAGAGTAACAACTGAACATAGAGGTAGTAAACAAACCACTTCAGCATGGCGTGCTCAAAGCCATCACCTTTTGACACTTCAGACCCAAACATTACCAACTAACCTGAAAATTCTTCCAATGCAACCCATGTTACAAACACTGCTCTACACTGTCTCATCTCGAAAAACTGTTAAACTACACTCGAATATAGCACAGCAAGTCCGTAAAGCTTCACTACAGTTACCAACAAATAGCGAATTTGATTTTACTGACGAAGCATAAAAGACGCACAAACAAAACAAACGTTTGACAGTCGGAGGTTACCGTAAACAAATCGCAGGAAAAGTACATAGGCGTTGCCAACTCCTCAAAATTTATGTAAGACAGAATTTGCGTTTATGATGAAGAAACATGCAGTAACGCAGTAGAGGTCAACGTATCTATTGATTTTGCTGTAATCATTTCTGAACCATCAAAATACCGTCTTTTTTAACGTTTCTCTAGAATATTTCTGGATACTATACAATTAAGACGATAGTAAACAATTATGATTGCCGTATCTGGTGGTCGTTATGACAACGTAAGGAAAGATGTTGGCCTATTTGAATTAGTTGTTTACTACCTCTATGTTCAGTTGTTACTCTGAGTATCTAATACTCATCGAAAAATCTCATTCGGATCAACATCTTGAGTTAAAAGATATCTGATTGAAAAAATTAAGCTGTAGTTTTCAGCTTCCATGTCAGTTTAGCCAGTGACATGATTTTCGTGCAGCGGTCGAACAGCTTACGGAGCCACTGACTACAAACTTACTGTGTGATCATCGTAATATGACCAGCGCGGCATGAGGAAGGGTAGCGGGAGGTTCCCTCAGGTCGCTATCGTCGTTAGCATGTCGAGTCTAGAAAACGCAAGTATAACAGGGACCTTAAATATCGTCTGCTGCGATTATCCAATCCCGATGTCGGATCGTCTTTAAGGTGGGGGAATAAAATCTGCTGTTGCCGGTTGTAGTTATACGTTTTATTAAGTAGATAAATAGGATATTAAGTGAATATGAATTATTTGTGGTTACCTTTACACAGGGTTGGGATAAAGTATGGAACCAAGCAAATAACTTTGGAACGAAAAGAGTGATATTGCTGAAAATTTGCAGGCAAGTGTAGTGACGTCTAGAGCATCCGAAGACATTATGTTAGCTATTAATGTACTTCCGGTTTAACCGGAAGTACCGTCAACTTTTTTAATTTAAATGGGACACCCTGTATATTTTTGCAGATTTTAATTCATTTTTTTTCCGAATACGTCCATAGTGGGTTTAGCATTAGTTTCTGTAAAAACGGGAAAGATAAAGCTTCTTTATCATTTCAGGTGTTTAAAATGCCGGTCATTCAAAGTCGGTTTTGGTGATCGCGTGAGAACTCACAAAGAAGTGTGTCAACTTTTAATGATTTACGTCCCGACAGGGGTCCTATATATAACACGTTTGACGGTGACTAAAATAAAAAATACAAAAAAATTACCTCAAACGGGAAGACCGCAGACCGCCACGGACGAATTTGTGAGACAAATTTTTTAAGAAACAGATATTAAACCCACTATGGACGTATTCGGAAAAAAAAGATGAATTAAAATCTGCAAAAATATACAGGGTGCCCCATTTAAATTAAAAAAGTTTACGGTAAAACGGTTAAACCGGAAGTATATTAATAGCTAATATAATGTCTTCGGATGCACTAGACGTCACTACACTTGCCTGCCGTTCCAAAGTTATTTGCTTGGTTCAATACTTTATCTCAACCCTGTATATAAAATAGAACAAGTCGTAAAAGAAGCAAATAAAATAGACTTATTAAGAGTTATGACAGCGTCCTTACTTCTTTCACCGAATTCTTTTCGCTGGTCAATTTACGTTGGTCACACAGTAGTTAGACCCCTCGTCCTTTTCATAATAATTGTACATTTGTTTATGTCGGAACATTAAACATAACGGTGGGGTAAGCAAAAATGGCTGCCTTGTAGGCCCCGACGACAACGACAGAGAATCCGATCGGAGGAAGATAAGAATGACGTTAACGTAAACTGTCGTAAATAGTAGTAGTGTGCCATCTAGCAGCGTTGCCAAGTCCATAATACTGAACAGTTCAAAGTCTCTGTTTCTCCGCTTTTCATACTCTCACAATACCTATGACCACAGTATGTTGCTCAAGTCCTCGAATGGGTCTATAAGGCAATGTCATTCTGCCAAATTTCTAGGAATTCACATCTCAGCGAACTGCAAATGGAACATTCAAGTAGAAAGTTTATGTCGCAAATTAGCTCCAATATCATACTGCATCAATCAGCTGAGACGGGTAGTAGACAGGCCAATTGTAATGATGTACTACTATGCATATTTCCACTCAAATATCTGCTACGGCATATCCGCCTGGGGAGCAAGTCAAGAGGCCAACAGAGTTTTTATAATTCAGAAAAGGGTACTAAGGCTTATAGCTGGGGTAGACATCAGGAAAAGCTGCAGGGACATTTTTGTGAATTTAAGAGTTATGACAGTGGCATGTGTCTACATATATGAATTAGTACTGTATGCTAAATCTAATCCTAACGATTTTAAAACTTTAAGCTGCCATAGTACATATGAAACAAGAAACTCACTCTTGCTGCAAGTGCCCACACATAGGCTATCTAGAACAAAACTAAGTCCAAGGCATATGGCCATTAAGCTTTATAATAAAATGCCAAAGAGTATAAAAGAACTTGACAAATACTCGTTTGCAAAAACTGTTAAAAAAATGTTGCTGAACAAAGCTTATTATAATGTGAATGAATTTTTGAATGACCAGCTGTAAATAAACAGCATTAAAATAAGCTTTAAATTATTACTGTATTTTTTATATTTATTTATATACCTATATATGTATATGTGTTGATATGTGTTGATATGTGTGTGTTGTTAAACGTGTGTTTATACATATACTTTAATTATTGTTTGTGTTCGTTAAATTTACATTTACAAAATAACTTAGCAAACATTATTACTAATTTATTGTAGACCTGTCTTATGTCACTTAATGTGATCTACAAGACCAATAAACTTCTATTCTATTCTAATAGAGCCGCGACGTATGTACCACCTTCTTGATATTCACGTTTTAACATCATCAGGGATGAGGGTTTAGACATTGCTCATTGCTCAATCATTTTATTAATGTAATATTTTATTTCTATCTTTTACTCATTAATTTCGTAAATTTGCTCCAGTGCTCCAATGTGCCTACCAAAGACTTTTTTTTAATTCAACTCAATTTATTTTTATTTAGGTATAGCTTGGTATATAAGATATTGTCTACCTAGGTGTACGAAGCAATATGTTTAAGTTTATGGAATATTTCTGCTTTCATGTGACAGACGTTGATGGTTTTATTCCAATGGAATTTCAAATTACTAATTTAAACAGAAGACATAACGAAGACAGACGTCCCAGTACACTACTTTTATTGATAAAAACTATGTTATTTATTGCAAGGTCATTTTTGTGCCAATACCAACACTTAGCCTTATTAACATTAATTGTTTTCGACTTTAAAAATAGAAGTCTAGCGTGTGTACGTTATCTTCCGTAATTACGATACAGTAATATTTTTAAACTGTTTTGTATACCCAAATTTCTAGAACCTCTCATAAAATATCTGCCCCCTCACTACCTAATCCCAATAATTCGGTTGTGATTCTATTGTAAAGATAGGGCCGTCTTAATAAATGAGTTTAAATTAAAAATTGATAAGGTAGGTACCCATCTTGTCCTCAGATTCGATAAAAAATTTGAGAGTTACCACTCACTATATGAACTCAGGTTTCATATAGCATTGTGTATACAAAGAGGCTATTTAGACTTACAAACCAAAACAATGCCATGTGAAACTATAGTTTCGAAACGGGTTCATTATGATGTTCCAGTTTACTCGACCTTTATAGATGTGGATACAGAAATGCGCATCCAGATCGTACAGAATTCATATTTGGAATCAGAAAGCATGAGGGTGACTTTTACATTGAAGTGTTTAAGATGGCTTTGTATGAACAATTATGGCGAAGTCTTATTGTTTACTAGGAGGGGTAAGTTATTAGAATTGGCCCGTTTTCGCAAATTTTACCGAAATCAACGTACGAGGTGTCATTTCCAAGGTAAAATCATCTCCTGACTCATTTTCTGAAAAAAATGTTATGTCATATTAGTATTTGCCGAGTAACCCCCACCACCCACACCATTAAATCATAAATTTGCACCAAAAGATGACCAAAAGATAGAGAACAAAAACCTTTTTATGTTTGAAATTATTTGGATCATATTTCTGACAGCTACTGCCATTTTAGAGTTCGAAAATTTGCAACTTTTTATGAATTTTTATTCCGCCATTTTGAAAACTTTGTGGCATGTGCGGTAGCGGCTTCGACATAAGAAAACATGCTCTTTATTGTGATAACATTAGAATTTCACGTCATGATATTATTTTTTCAGTTACCCCCATCCTCACCCCTTTTTTATCATCGCAGTGGGATCGAAAACTAGATTTTTATTTCTAATGATAACCTTTTTTGCTCAAAAACGACCCAAGCGATTGCTCCTAAATTTGACCAACTTCAATTAATAAGGGTCCTTTCGAATTAAAAAGATTTTGGTGCCGATCGGAAAATGGGGGGTGGAAAAGGGTGGGAGGTGCACAAAAAAATGTTATAAAACATATACATTTTATAGCTCCAGTTGAAAGAGAATGTGTCCTTATGTCTAAAACGATATATCACATGTTAATTTTTTCTGGAATAGAAGCTAAAAAAAATAAATAAATTGAAATACTCAAATGTCATTAACTGCTAGATTTGCGTACTGAGTTATTTCATATTAGGCAGTCGTAAATAAAGACAAGGTCAGGGGATGAGCAGCAACCACTAGAGTTGGGGAAGTTGTTAGAACTAGGTCTACCTAGTTTACCATCCACAGTTTTATCCTATATGCATCTTTTGTCCATTAATAAATGCATTATTATTATATACTCATCGCGTACCATAATGCTATGCTATGCTATCCTTCCACAAAGCAGTAAATCACAGCTACTGTCGTTTTGGTAAATAATTATAGTTGCATTCACTTCTTACTTTAACACACCCTTTCTTTATTCTAGGTAAGACGCGGCACTCTCGTCGGAATGACTCACTAATATTCAGTAAGTATAGGTATAATATATCATACTAGGCTTGGTTTACAACCGTTTATCTATTTCAAGCAGAATGTTCATTAATAAAGGCGGAAAATGTAGAGCGTAAACCTTCAACTACAGAGCTATTAGGTCATAACGTCAAAGATGGGGAAATACTAGGATCTATTTTACGACTTTTAAGATAAACAATCCAATCTGAATGCTTGAAGTACTAGTTTTTTAAAACACTTATTGATATATTAGAAACTATTTATACTATATTTTGCTTTATTTGGTGGAAGATAAATGTATGTTGTACCGAACCACATGATCACATAATTATATAAAAAGTTCCACTTTCTTCGCCTAAGGACGAAGAAGTATCGTTATAGGGAAATATATTGAATTTGAAATCATACGTTTTTCATTTCATGTCTGAAATATAATTCAATTTGTTATGCCCATGCCTACGCATTTTGGCGTTTTCTGTTTTTTTTGTTTTGTGTCGGTATTTTGTGTTTTATGCCGGACATTTTTGCGGATGTGACTGAAACTGACAATACCGTACTCCAAAATCAACCTACAAAATCGCCTTGACTGAAACGAAATGTCATGTTGACATTTCTTTACTTAAGTATTACTCAACGGAACCTCACGTATGTGACACTCGAGTAGCCGCCGAAACACAAAATCTTACTTAAGGGACCTTTAAATATCGACTATGAATACGACCCTTAATTACAGAGAATCGTGTCAGTCATTTCCGTCATTCTTCTAGGTGTCTAGTGTATTCCTCACTCTGTCTAAGTTAAAAAGTACCAATCAGAGCACATATGAAACTTTCTCAGTAGATTAACTTTAGCGCAGGACGAAATAGCTGTATAGCTGTAGCACAGCATAATAAACAACCAGCATAATATCTCTGAGGATTTCCTATATAAAAATGGTTCCCACAAAATTTGACCTTGGGAGGGTTTTTGGATGATTTTACGGCTGTCAAGTTTGGGTAGAGATGCGAAAATGAAAAATTCGATACAGGTACCAACTCGATATTTTTTATCCAAATAGGCGCGTTTGGTTCGTAGAGAGCATTTTGTGCAACTGATTACACCCCTCAATAATTATATAATTATTGTCGATACCGATACAAAATTATCGATACCAGCTTGGAATGCCTCAAAAAGTATCGATGACAGAAAAACTCGATATTAGTGCAGAAGTATCGAAGTACCGTCACCATCCCTACAAAAAACCCATCCAAAAGTGGGGATGCGCGTGTAATTTCCGCCAACTTGAGTTATTGTGCTGGTTGTTTATCATGCTGTGGCTGTAGTTCTTATACAGTAAGCGAGTACATTAGTAGGCTTAGAATTTTTCTTCCTACATCAAAAATTAGAGAAGTTCTTGTATTCTTATATACAATCTCGTAATCTTAGTAACTGCTGTGCCGGTTTTGGCGAACTTTTGGGTGTTATAGGCACACTAGCAAAAAAACGCTTTCAATCTTTTGAGCAAAATAATGGATGGGCGACCTCTCAGACTCCACAAAAGAATTACACAATATTTCATTGCCGATCTAACTCGCGATAGAAAATGAACCACTCCAATCACATTGTACGCCGCCATAGCTGTGTTCGTAGTTTTACCGAAGTATGCATGTTTGTTAGTTGTATCTATTGTGTGCAACTGCGCAGCATTGATCGAGAAGAAGAGAAAAAAGGGTCAGGCTCACCATCAGGTAAAATCGACACTTTATATCAAATTCCTGAGGATGAATGAAGGGGTGTTCAGGAAATTCTTTGGTTCTTTCCAACAGGGCTGAATACCGTACAATGTATCGTCACGGACATGCGCAGAACGTGAAATGCGTTCCAACACGTTTTGTGACCGTTCATGAAACGTTCTATAAAGCGTTCCAACAGATTTCGGTACCATTCATGGGGGCGGTTTCTGTACCGTCAAATCGGTACTTGGTACTTGGTCCAGGGTAAGGACTATGAGGACCGACCTGCGCAGTAGAAAGTAAATCGCCCGCTTGGCGCACAATTTCATTTTGTCATTTCTATGCGCCTTCTGTTTTCTTGCTTCCTTGAGTCTTGGGTGTTGAGATTGAGTGTGATTTGATTTTGCTTCTTTTGTTTTTGCTGTTGCTTGTTGTTTGGTTGGCTCGTTTGTTGGCCGAAACTTCACCAAAGCCAAAAATGGAAATGGAATCAAACAATAATGTTGTATTTGGTATGTTATGATAAATTCGGTCATTTTTATGGAAAACATAAACCAGGTTCTTTGTTTATAGAGCTACAAGAATACCTGGTTGTGAGTGGCAACCATTATTCATGGCTAGAATTACCCAAATAATCCTCATTTTTTGGTTGTGGTTGATAGACTAACACCAAGTCATCGTCAGAAAACTTAGGCCCCGATCAATTTTAATAAAGCTCTTGGCGTCTTGGCTTTTGACGGTGGCCTTTGAAATGAAATCGAGGGTTAGTTTTATTTGATAGCTGTCAGAACTGACACGGGTCCAGTGAAATAAGAGAAGGAACCGTTTCAACAGATTTTCCTGTTTGTACGGCCACGAAACCATCCAAAATCAACGCGTGCGCACCACAAACGATCCGAACAGTTTCGTGACGGTTCAGTGGACGGTATAAAATATGTTGTTTGAAAGAACCTCTTGTCGTCTGATTGTTGGTTGTACCAGAAGATGGTGGGAGGGAGTTGTCGGCTGGCGGGTGGATCTCGCTTATCTAGTCGGCGCCTTCGAGGTTGAGTTGACGTGGTAGTGAACGCCTCTCAACAGGTGACAACGCTGGATTACTGATCTGGAGGTAGTGGGTTCGAATCTCGTCGGCCGCCGACATTTTTTCGATATTTTCTGATACGAATTTTTCTATGTACATGGGACTGAGTCATAGTGTTCTTGAGATTACCCTATCCATTCTTATCGGGGATCTGAAGGGTGTGAATCTTAGCATTTCTATATGGAAGCGTAAGACGTGATGCTGAATTATAATTACCATCCAGACTGTTACATCTCACACTCAAGGATCGTAGTTTAATAATGGAAAAAATTTTAATAACCAGTGTCGCTATGCTGCTCTTTCTCATCACGAATCACAGACAGATCTATGCATGCGAATATGATTAAAAATTCTACGAATGCCGATCTCTTGGCGATGATAGGAAAGAAGGTTTAGAGACTGAAGTAACTATCAATATATATTATAGTTATACATATACCGAGTGGTATAAGAAAAAGCTTCATTGATATCGATGACTAAATTCAGACCGGGATAAAGGTAACATAGGGTTATTGTTTACAATAATTGTTGAATTCAAACAAAAAAAGTTCAAACGAAAACTGAATGGTATTTTTGAAAGTTCTATATAGGGTCTACTACCGTTCCGCGCTTTCAAAAGCATTTTTTTGTACTTTGACCTTAGAGCTCACCCCCAACTTCTTTTTCAAATAGCATCCGTTAGTTTTTTGTACACATATTAAGTACTTACTTTATTTAAAATCTTGTGGTACCCTTGATTTTATATACAAACCTACTTATTTTGTAAAGTCATAAGCATAAGATAAATAAAATAAGGATTTGTTTGATAATATGTAATATTTTCGTAACAAAAACAGATAAAAAGAAAACCAAATAGAGTACCAAAGAGTACCAAATGACCAATCATACTTAGCTTGCGAAACCTTTTTTTACTTCAACTCCTAAAACCCGCCCCCACCAGCATTGTATGATAGGTCATTCATTAGGTACCCTAAAAAACCCATCTGGTCTTACTTTTTATCCGTTTTTTGAAAAAATATTGGGCGTCAAACAAATTATTATTTTATTTATATTAGGCTTATAATTTTCCAAAAAAATCTTGCGTATAACATCAAAGGTACCACAAGATTTTAATTAAAATAGGAATATCATTCAAGTAGGAAAACCTATGGGGTGCCATTTGAAAACAAATAGTTGGGGGTAAGTTTTCGAGGAGGACGATCAAAAAAAAATGTTTTGAATCCATGATATGATAGAATCTATAGGATCTTCAGATTTACAACTCAGTACTTGCTTGAACCTTTTTCCATTACGAAAAGTCGAGGAAATTCTGCGAAAACTGGCGTATAAGGAGTGGGCGGGAAATTTGCCTCATTTTTGTAAAACCTCTTCCAAAAGCATTTTGTGTATGGTGAGCTGTTACCTGATTTTCAAATAAAAAACAATTCAATTATGGCGAAAATGAACCCTATCTTCAGTAAGTGATTACCAATATATTATATGTTGATTGGTATCATATAAATTAAGAAACATGTTTTTATTTTTATTTTACGAAATTTACTCCATCACAGATTCAAAATTACAATTTTTGAAACACAGTACAAAATTTTAACTATAAATCACAGGGGTTGACCATGCTGTCAAGTGGAGAATGCAGACCACAGTCTGTAGAGTGAAACGGAATAGCAAACATATTATTTCCCAGCCGCCTACAGGGTACATTGAAATTAATTAATGATAGTACTATATCACAGTCGGTTAATCCCACTAAAATTTTATAAACAAAACATCCATCAAGAGCTTTACGTCTACGATACTGAAACTCATAACTGCTGCCGGATTTGTAATTAGCACCCTGATGTTATCCAAAACACCAGGTTTCATTTTAATGGAAAGCCAAATAGAGATTTTGAATTTTTTCAGGTAATCCTGAACATCTGGAAGATCTGAAATTTTTGATTTTGTCAAACGATACTGAAACGCAAAAGCGAGGCCCAATTTGTAGTTTGCACCCTCAAATTATCTGAAACACAAGGTTTTATCTTATTAGAAAGCCAAATAGGAATTTTCAATTTTTAAATAAACCTGAGGATCTAACTTCTTTATTCTCGTCAAACGAGACTGAAGCTTAAAGCTGCGACCGGATTTATATTCAGCACCCTCAGATTGTCCAAGATACGAGGTTTCACCTTACTACAAGGCCAAATAGACATTTTCGATTATTTAGGAAAACCTGAAGACCTGAAAGATCTGAAATTTGTTATTTTCGTCATATTTAAATGTAGTCACTGAAACATGATATTTGGTTATTTCTAAATTAGAAGTTAACTGCTGCATAAGTTTTGAAGTGGCTATGCGAAATTTATGTTGTGGACACCAGACAGGAATCGCATACTCTACATTACTAACGACTGTTCGAAAGGTAATAATGGAGAAATTCTTACAGTTTCTGTTACCGACGATATACAGGGTGGTTCAATAAGCGCGCGGTATTCCCTAGCGGCCATACCGTTTAAATTAGACGAAAATGTTTGAAATAAAGAACGTTTCTTTTCAGACGCTCTACATTCAGAAATCAATTTCAAAGGTGGAGGACTTCCGGATATACCGGAACAACTTCCTTATCTTAAATGGAACACCCTGTATATTATTACGTCTTCGAATTCAGCATCGATTTTTAGGTCTAGTTTGTTAACCATTGTTTATGTCTACGAAGCCTGTTTTCGGAGTTTTTCAACAATTTCTACAAAATTTGACGTTTGTAGTACTTTACATGAAACGTTAATATCTCGGAAACTAAACGTGATAGAAAAATGCGGTTTTCAGTTTTGAAACAAGCAAGGAACGTATTTGTGTATAAGTAAGATCGTTGTTCCAAAAGAACATTAAATCAATACGCTAGCAATTTTCAAATTTGAAAAGTTAAAAACGTTAAAAACTTTTTTTTCAAATGGGATGGTATCATCAGAGCCGGCGCGTCGGGGGGCACGGGGGGGCCGACGCCCCCCACTATTTATGAGAAGTTAAAAAAACTAATAGGAAATTATTTTTTTACGTGTCCATTTTTTAGCTTTATTATATATACCTATTCTTAAATTTTATTGTAGGTATACGTACATACCTAATTTTTTACCATTACAGCTATGATTACAATGAAATTTCTGTCGTTTGTGTTTGTATATGATGTTAGTGTGAATTAGTTACAGTAAACATTGCAGTTTGTCGTCGATTTAACTTATAGACCGAAAGTAGCTATATCTACTAATTATTGGGTGTCCCTAAATTTCCTTAGCACGTGATATTCTCGTAACAAAACAAGCTCAAACGGAAACTGAGTGGAATTTTTGACAGTACTAGTACTATAGAATCTATCATACCATGTTTTTAAAACCTTTTTATGTACTTCAACCGTTGAAACTCACCCTCAACTTTCTTTTTTCAAATAGCACCAAATAGTTTCTTCTACGGAAATTAAGTCCTTATATTATTTAAAATCTTGCAGTATCTTTGATTTTATACATACAAACTATTTTTTTTAGTAAAATCACAAGCATAACATAAATAAAACAAGAACTTGCTTGACGCAAAAAATAAATTAAGGCTACTGAATAATCTATGTATAAAACACGCTTTCGAAAACAAATGTCTTTTTTATGCTTTTTTATTATAAAAATATTGAAGAATATTGAATAATTTATTATAATTATATTTTATTATAAAAATATTGAAGAATATTGAAGTAAAAAAAAATGTTTCGAAAGCACGGTATGGTAGGTGACTCGGTACCCTTGAAAGACCCACTTAGTTTCCTTTTTTATCTTTTTTTCTTAAGAAAAAATTACGGCTCAAACAAATTCCTCATTTCATTTGTTTTATTTATTTTATGCTTATGAATTTGATTTGAAAAATAGGTTTTGTCTAACATCAAAGGTACCACAAGATTTTAGATGCTATATTACGTGCTATTTGAAAACACAGAGTTGGGGATGAGTTTTAAGGGTTGAAGTACAAAACTATGTTTTGAACGCATGGTATGATAGACCCTCTAGTATTTTCAAACACTCCACTCAGTTTTCGTTTGGACATTCTTTTGTTACGAAAATATCACGTGCCAAGGAAATTCAGGGACACCCTGTATATTGGTTGTTTTTGGCCCCCCCACTTTTTCGAGGCACGCGCCGCCCCTGGGTATCATAAGTTTCACATCGGTGGATGCGAAATTAAATTCTCTTTAACTTTAACATTTTTAACTTTTCAAATTTGAAAATTGCTAGCGTATTGATTTAATGTTCTTTTGAAACAACGATCTTACTGAAACACAAGTACGTTCCTTGCTTGTTTCAAAACCGAAAACCGCGTCTTTCTATCGCATTTAGTTTCGGAGATATTAACGTTTCTTGTAAAGTACTACAAACGTCAGGTTTTGCAAAAATTGTTGAACAACTCGAAAATAGGCTTCGTAGACATAAATAATGGTTAACAAACTGGACCTAAAAATCGATGCTGAATTTAAAAACGTAATAATATACAGGGTGTTCCATTTAAAATAAGGAAGTTGATACCTACTTCCAGTACAACCGGAACTCCGCCATTTTTGAAATTCTTTTCTAAATGTAGAGCATCAGAAAAGAAACGTTTTTTATTTGAAACATTTTCATCTAATTTAAACGGTATGGCCGCTAGAGAGCACCGCGCTCTTGTTGGACCACCCTATATACGCATATTGCAGCTATCCGTGTATTTATTTTTAATTCGTTAAAATAAGTATCTTGTAGATAGTAATTAAGCCAATTTATAAAGCAAATGAATTTTGCTTTTTGTATCATTGCCGAAACTCATTGATATCGAACTATGCATTGTATATTCATATCACGAATGATGTTAAAAATTTTAACATGACCGGTAACGGTGGTATTTTTTTGATTATATGAATTTGACCGTATCGTGCTGTTCTATTGTTCGCCATTCCGCGCATAAACGGAAATGTTTTTTGAATGAAACCGGCTCGGGAATCGGTCATATAGTGGAATGATTGGGTGATTTTGCATTATTTATTTTTTTGTGTTGGGTCGCACGAGTATTAACCAGGTTCGGGTAGTTAGTACTTATGAGGGGGAAAAGCACGATAGAGCTTCTCCATTAACATTTTTTTGGCTAAAACTGTTAGGTTGTGCAGCTTATTGAAATCACTCGTTAGTTTTCAAAGTTGGAACTTTACTTTTAAAAAGCAACTGCCGTTGAAATGACAAAGCTAATGTACGGTGAAGCAGCAGCAGAAGAATACAAAAATGGTATGCAAGTACTTACTATGTGTTCGCTGCGGTCCTGTCGGATTAATTTTATACAGTTTGCAGTTCGTGAGACTGAAAAGCGCAAGTATTTCTTCTTCAATTTGGACTATTCTAGGTCTAGGTTGTCTAGGTTTTCCAGCGTGATGTAGATCCAGCTCTTTGAATGAGATAGACAAATCGACGAGGTGCAGGGTGAATACGGTTCAGCATACACTGAGAAGTATTTTTACCACATTCACCGTACACTAAAATCATGTCCGTCAGTTCATCATAGTGATAACTGTTCCAACATTTTTGTTTGTTTTTAATGTCCGATGTAGGACGTCAACAATTCGAGTGAACTTAAACGCGCTCTGCTACGTACATCTATGCTCCTTGGTCAACTGCGTTTTTTGTGTCTGTTCTGTTTCAATCACACAGGGACGGAATTAGAAATTGAATTGAATTGTAAAAGTTTATTCTCACTGTTTTCGCACTTTATTTTACTCATATTTTTTTTCATCTCTACTGTGTAGCTCAGTGTGTGGAAAGATCAGCCGGTACCGTATCATTACCGTTGTCCTCTAATAATTACTAATTAACTAATACTAATATAAATAAAAACATAAATGAAAAAAAACAAAAAAATTAAATAAAAAAAATAGATAAAACTAACCAAACAATTCAGTTTCCTCTTCGCATAAATTTTAGCCATGAAGAAGGCGTAAAATAAACGCCGAAACGTCGGCTCTTTGAGTTAAGATCTCTTGCAGTAATTTATCCCAAAATCCGAAGAAGCCTCTCCTACTAAAAAACTGGGATGAATATTACTTTCTATTATATTGACTGAGTTTACGTTTATCATCATTTTGACGTTGCGGAGCTAGATCCTGAGACACTCATTGTTTTATCGAAATGTGAAAATATGGCACATTGATTTCACATATACATAATAATAGAAATTGTAAGGTGTAAAACCCTCTTGCTGTCTTTGTCTCCTTTCGTTGCATACCGCGTTTAGTGTCATATTACATCTCAACAGAGTCCGAATTTCAACGGGCTTATCCTGCTTATATACTTAACGAAACAATCGATAATGAGCCTTCCATTACGTCGCGTCAGTTGCAGTTCTGTATATCCGTCTATGCTTTTAGTACATTAGAGTTATTATGCCTCATCACAACAATATACGGCGTTCACGTATTTTTACTCTTTTCTGTTCTGCGATGCCCTGAACTGTAATAACTTGCTTTGCTTCATTTGTATGATTATTCGCCACCTAGATTTTCTCATCGATTTTCTCTCGAATATTCTAACACCTTGAACAAATTTGATTAGTTTGGAGAAGTACTGCATTGTGGAATTACTTTTAAACCTTAAATTCACCAATAGTGCTATAGTTCCTGAAGTTTGATAGAGGTATTTGTTTTTGTTGTCTTGAAAATCCAGAACAAAGACTCCCTCAAACTTATCAGCCTTATTCATCCGGTACTCTGTTTTCCTTGAATTTTACCTTTGTAACAGTTGGTACTTGTCACTTCACAAACTATGTCCTAGATACTGTAACTTTCTCATCTCTAAGGTACCTATTATTTCTGTTTCTTGACCCATCCTGTCAAGTACCCTTTCATTTGAGACCTTCTCAGTCGAAGAGATCTTCAAGATGCTTCTATAAACTCACGCTTCGAAGGCTTATTCGAACATTGTTTATTGATGGTCCATGCCTCCACTCCGAGAAGAACCGAGAAAACATAACTCTTAAGAATTCAAATTCATAGTTTTAGAGTTACGTTTTGACTACATAATATCCATTTCATGTTATGGAAGCTAGCTCTGGCTTCCTCTATTCTTATGCGGATTCATTTTGTGTAGTAATGTGTTTCATTGATGTTATTCTCAGTATAGTTATATTTTTTGACTGTATCTATTTGTTAGTTCTTTGCATAAAGATATACGTTTTCTATAGGTTTCTTTGCCATTGGCATTATTGTTTCTTTGGAGATCATTTATGTTTTCCGTTATGATGACGGTGTTGTCGGCGTATCTAATATGATACAAGGTGTCCAGATATTCTAACGACAACGGTTAATAGGTGTTAGACCTCACATTTTGATGAACATTGAGATCGGAACATGAAGCCTTAAAATACTTAATTCTCAAGATACTGGGCGTCAAAGTTTTACGTTTATTTTAGTTTTTTTTCTCAACTGTTCAGCAATAAAATGGCACAACGTTCTAAAATTACGTATAGGAAGGTTACATAAGGCGAGAAATCCAAACTGATTCACGGGTTTGCTATCACGAATAGAGGTCGCCACCTGCGGCACACATCGAAAACCTTTAAATGAATAAAACTTTTTTAGTTTTGGTGCATCAATGCGAGGATTATAAAAATCGTTTCCTCGATATGTTTTACGTGAAAAAGGTATACTTTGTATAAGCCCCTAGAGGTAACCATTTTCGAGATAACCTTTATTGAAATTTCCAAGGCACCACAATGTGATCGAAACAGTTATCGGTATTCTCGCACGAATTAACGTTAGATCACAATCATTTTTCAAACATACCTAATTTTTAAAATAGGTGGAGTTGAAGTTTAAAAATACTTCGTAAATGGTATGTAAAAGAATGAGCCTAATATTAATTGTACGGAAATGCCGATAATTCAGGCATTGGAAATTTCAATGAAGGTTATCTCGAAAACGGTTACCTCTAGAGACTTAAACAAACTATACCTTTTGCACGTAAAATATATTGATGAAACGAGTTTTTGATACATTGATGCACCAAACGGGAAAACGTTTTGATAATTTAAAGAAGCTGAATATTCCATAGGTGACGCGATTCATAATAGCAAAACCGCGGTTGAATTTGGATTTGTCACCTTAAAAACCCCGACACGAAATTTTAGATCGCTATTGCAGAGTAATTCGGAAAAAACCAAAATAAAAGTAAAACTCCAACACCCGTATCTTAAAAATTAAGCATTTTAAGGCTTCATGTGCCTATCTCAACGTTCATAAAAATGTGATCACCTATCAAACGTTGTCGGTCGAATATCCAGATACCCTGTATATTAGAATACCACTCACTTTTATTCTAGCTGTTTTATCTTGGAAATAAGCATCAAATAACGATGGTGACAAGACACAGCCCTGACAGCAGCTCATGTGACGAACTTTAAATCATTCCCAAGCCTCATAATGTTCCACTTCCCTGCAACTTCCAAAAAGGACTTTACGCACCCTTTTCAACGGATCCCACTGTAGTGGCCATAGGACGCTGCGGCCTCTATATCTCAGCATCCAGTCACCGCAAGTCATGAAATATTGCTTCTATATTCAAATATAGTCGAGTGATGTGTATAAATGAGCTTTTGAGCAGGGAGCAAGGGGTGCCGCGTCCCTTAATGATATGAAAGTCCGATGGAAATTGGATCTGGACCTTCGGGATCCTTTTCAGTCAGATGAGACAATGGCCCTACGCCCCAGCCCCAATAAAAGGCACGGGTACGAGATGTGCGTCAGCTTTACGGACATTTTATGCAGAAAAATTATTTCTCACTGTTAAATTCAGTTCAATTCATTTGTTGCTTCTGAGAATGACCCTTCTCGTATGGCTTCTACTGTGATGAAATTGAGATAACATCTACCTTCTCTGAGACTGTGGAAATTGGGTTAGAGGAGCTTATACCTTTATCATTGTATAATATTTTCTGACTTGTCCTATTTTAGCCTATTTTCTTCGAAGTTTTCAGAGGTTTTTGTATAGCCTTAGTGTTTGAAATGTGTTCATAACCTTTTACGTCACACATCGATAGGTGCTAGGTGTGATCCGGAACATTTTCGATTTTGAGTTAATACGCTTTTTGGGCGTTTTATGATATGTACACGTCACTCATTTCTGTCGATCTATCTGTCGGTCTGTCTGCCGGTCTGTCTGTCGGTCTGTCTGTTTGTAGGCGTTTTTCTAGCCTCGTAATCCCAGTAACCGCTGGATGTATTGTGACGAAATTTGAGTAGCGATATGATCGATGGTCGGACCTACCTTTTAATCCAAATAAAATGAAAACCAAAAAATATTGATATTGAGAATCTTCGTTAGACAGGCAATCAAGACATTCCCATTTGAGAAAATCAAGTTACCTGTGACTGAATGTCCCTTAATTCATCTACTGATTTCTCCAAGTACAAAGAGTCAAATTTTACCCGACCTGACCTAAGGTGACCCATTTCACGCTCAACCGCACCGCAGAGTCAAGGCCTTCTAAGTTTCATAATCCCTGCTATATTCAATCTTTTTCTTCAGTTATTTTTTGTAGGGTAAGGTGATTTAAACAAAAACTCCTTATTTTCCTATCTGCAAACGTTTCGACTTATATTAAGTCATCCTCAGGCAACAGAAAATGATTTTTTGTTTAAATGACCTTACCCTACAAAAAATAACTGAAGTTCATCACAGTAGGTCAAAAACCTTTACAAAATCAATTTTTTTCTGATACCTCCTTATACCAAAAATGGTGATTCACGCCTAAACGGTTGGTTCAAAGTTCCATATGTGATACATATAGTCACACTAGAATTCACCAAGAAACCCAAATATGCAGTAATATAAGTATATGGTATGAATCACCGCGTATAAACGTCAAAATTTGAGTAAAAATATTTTAACGTTATAACCCTCAAGGCTCCCTACTATGATCAGGTATATCTTAGATGAATATACCGTTCTCTGACACCATACTTAATGTTTCGATATAATTTATTCTCTAAACTTAATGAGTCCGCTGTGTAAGTAGTTTACTCTTCCTGTAATAACAACATGTAGATCTAAGGTTACATCATAAGCCTACATAATATGCAAATCATATTTTGAAGAAATTAACATAACCAGGTGATGAGGACACATAATTTTGTTTATCGAGATAGATTAAACTGCTCTGCTGCCTTAATGCTAAAAGAGGTGGAAGAGCACCCTGATGAATTATGCGGGGTGTAATGACGTACGACGCAGGATGATAAGGGACAAATTGAGGGAGATATATTATGTAGAGCTGTGGAATTACATCCTAGAAGGGAGGTAAATGAAGTTTTGGAAAGTTTTGATAATGGCGTTGGTGTGGAAAGGTAAAAATTTATTTTTTGATGGTTTTATTTGTTAACGTTCTCAAGGATAAAGTTTTGTATTTATATTTTAAATATTTATACATTATTTCAATTTTACAGACACATAAATGAATAATGTTTTAAATATATCTTTCACTGTTTTCAGTATATTTAAGTCAATATATATCTCCGCAATGACAGGATACGTAAATGAGCAGAAAACGTATGGTAATATGAACAATATGTGTTGCTGCTTAAGATTTCAAATCTAAATTAATGCATATGTATCAATTAAGTTTAACGTCATTTCATGTTTATTTTGCAATCTAAATTCAAAGTAAGGCAAATCAAATTGCAACCATATTGCAAGGAACATTGGCATTTCTGCTCCTCTACAGTTTGTATTATGGTGGACCTGCTCATGATTTTTCATTGCTGCACATTCATGTGTCGTCGCTACATTCCTCTATATGTAAAATTAAAATTATAGTTATGATTTTTATGTAAAACAGAAGCCATAACATGGAACTTGCTTTGATAAAATAAATAATGCATAAATATACAATATACAAACATACACAAAAGCGAAAGTAAGGTTAGCGATCCAAAAAACTCGTCGGAGTACAACCACAAAACCAAGCTGTGGAGAGGTGAAAAGGGAACAAATGTCCTCAGTTCAAACTCTCCTCATTTCGCGGATGGAACGTGCACGAATCTGAGGAAAAGTCATCTAAGGTGAGAATAACTGAGAAAACGCGTCTAATGATGACACAATGCTAACATAATACCTAATAAAACGCGTTCGAGTCGAATTGTCAATTATGGAGTTGACAGCAAATTTAGTTTATTGTGATGCGATCTTTAGACTGTGTAGTGTTTGTTAACGCATAGGCAGAAAACTGAAAAATAAGCGATATACAGAATAAAAAGTATATCTGGAATTGTATATCTGGACTTACGCGAACATAAACAGACTAGGTACGTCTTGACTCATAAGCCTAGATTTACTTTTTTTGATTCTGTACGTCGCTTGTTTTTCGGTTTTATGAAAAAAAGTTATTTGAATAACTTGTTTATTTTAACGACACAGTTTACACAGTTTGAAAAAGTATCAACTTAGGACTCACCCCGTATAGAACTGTAGCGAAATGTGCACGCAGTGTATGTTTCAGAAGTTACATGGTAAAGGCTTAACTTCGCTTCTCTCAATTATAAAGGGAAATATGAAATGGGAGAGCATAGCACTATGTAAAAAAATATTTGCTCAGTTTTGGAAGTAAAATGGTACGATGAAGAAGGCCAAAATGAAAACTGAATTTTCGAAATGATATACGATAACACATCTATGCCACTGTCTTTTTCTTAATGTATAAAATCAGAAAATAATTGGTCCAAACTTTATTACAATATTTACTCATACTTTATGGCCAAGTGATAAAGGCACCATAAGACACATTATTAAATCCTCCGTAGATATCTCTTCATTAGAAACGACACCAGTAAAATTTTATCACCGGCATTCGGGACATTTTCTTTTGAGAACCATAGAGAATTGAGATATTTTATGACTTAGAGGGTTTTACAGCCCGGCATTCTCTCTTTTATATCTATGTGTGTGTGCGGTGCCGTTATGGGGTGCATTCTCTATGAAATAACGCACTAGCTCTTCGCTCTGGGCCGTTTAGAGCTAGCGAATGGAACATATCACTGGAGTATGCAAGATCGAAGTTGAGCTGTAAAACCACAGGAAATGGGAAGAGGCCAATCACATGTTTTAATATTCCGGTATTTCATCCCTCCAACAGCGCATTAAATGGAGTGACGAGGGCTGTTTTGCCAGATCTTGTTTAACGTGAAAGTAATGTCTATGTTATGTGTCAATGGTTTTAGCCGATGATATTACCAAGTTTAGTTTATCTGATCCAAATTTATGTCGAGGAATATAAAGATTTCAAAGGTTTTGAGACGACGTGGTTGGTTGAGCAATCGAGACTACTGAGTCATTAGATATAAAGTCAAAGATGAAACTAGACTGCTCAGCAATTAGGATTTTGAAAAAAAAATATTTTTCTTATGTATTTTGAAAATTTATGGTTAATAATATGGATATATAATGCGAAAAACTTTAAAATAACTCCTTTTCAATCAATTATAAACAATCAAAATTTGATAAAATTTGAAATAAACCATAGTTGTGACGTCATAAGGTTAAAACCCGATCTCAGACCATGTCGCACCAATATCACGGAACCACCTTAGTCCAATCCACAGTCGCTACTACCTTTGTAGTACTCATACATAATAGCAAAAAAAGGGCGATAATTTTGAGATACGATATTTTCAATATATAGGTATTTGCTTTATTAACAGTGATAACAGAACTAAATAGATTAAAACCCTGTACTTATTATCTCCATAAACTGTAATGAGTGAACTAACATTATGAAGTCACACGCATTTGGTTTTTTCCATTTACCGTAATAATTTTTCTTTCAAATACCAAATTGAACTGATAACAACAAAATCTCTGCAATACGTATATAAAATACTATCAAAAAAAATCACATTCCATATTATTCAAGAAGCGTACATCACACACAGGTTTTGCATTATAAACAAGCTGTTTTGGCCACAACAACATAAATAGGCAAGCTGATGTTTCGATGGCGATGATGGTCGGAGGACTAGCAAGTGGAGCAGCAAAACCGGATTAATTAATTCCAGTAAAAACGTCCTCCCTATCCCCTAGAGGGAACGCGAGAGGGAGCCGTCCTCTGCCCTTCTTGGAGCAAATTCGAAACAGATCGTAGTAGGCGCAAAAAGTGGCTGCAAATCCATGGCCTGCTGTCGACGCCGGACTCTGCCACGGTCCCGAAAACACCAGAGGGAACAGTTGTGTAAATTAGAGGAATTCCGGAATAGATTTGGTTTTTATGGGGACGGTGAGTTGTGAAGAGTGACGAATGGGCTAGAGAGGGGCTTAGCTATTTATTTCGTCCTATGCGGGGAGAACCTAAGTAAAAAATAGAATGGTCGGAAATTGAGATTTTCCAGACCCTACAATCGGTATGTTAAAAATGAGGTTCAACAAAAGAAAGTATAAATAAGTCGTTGTCGTCACACAGGAAATGGTATTAACGTCGCCAGTACTATGATTATATGAAAAAATGGCGTCAATTGTCTTGACTCGGTACTTCCCACACATCAGTACTAACACAAAACAATAAGTATTTCAGTTTTCTAATACCCCCACCCGCCCCACTATGCCGATTTCATCCCTCCAAAAAAATGGAAAAGGATCAGGATCTCCCGAAATGCCTAAAATCGTAAAATTTTGGAGGATCTATGATCATTTCTTATTTTTTACCATATTCTTCGCCGCCAAATGCTCCGATTTTTTAAAATACAACAGCATTATCTACTACGACCCCACAGCATATCGATACTAAAATTTGATCACAATCTAAGCAGAGGTTACTGCAAATTACGTTTGTCATATCACGTCAACATTTCAAGTACAAAATGTTTACGTATTGATAAATATGGAAAATTATACCCTCCTATACTGCTGCAGTTTCAGTTCTGGTCCAGGTCTATGGTTTACGAAGGACGAACCAAATAACATAAAACAGAAAGAAAGGTTAGCCAAACTAACTGCAGATATTATAATTGAGTGTATATACCTAGCAAATTGTAGTGTATAGCTATTCGCCTGTACCTCGCACAAGGCATAGCCTTCGAGCATTAGAAAATAAATAATAATAATAAACAACAGAAAAACGCCAATAGACAGACAGAGTGACATATGCCCAAAGAGCGTATTGGTTCAAATAAAATTCGCAATCAGAATGCCCAATATCGGTGTGGGAAATAGAACGTGGGAAATGATGAATAATCACAAAGACATCTAAAAATGAAGCTTGAGCTGTTTTTGATTATTGTTGTGCCGCTATTGATACGGTTTCTAAAAACCATACGCGTTTTCTATCCTCGCTGCGGTAGAAATACTGTGTCAAAATTCTACTAAAATAAGTTCAATCATTCTGAGGTTACCCAATACAGAACAATCTAAAGCAGTGCTCTTATGTATTGATCAGAAAATTATAAGTCTCTTCGTTTCTGTAATAGGCAAGGCAATATTCGGATGAACATAAAAAAGTGTATTATACCGCCAGGCCTTTTTTTCACAGGTGAATGCCTGTTATGAATATTTTTCAGGTTCCTAACCCCCCAACTCCTAAACACCCCATTTTCAAACCCACCAAGGAAATGTAGAAAATGACTAGGAATCCCTAAAACGCCTAAAAACGAAGTTTGAGGAATATTTGAAATTTTAAAAATTATTACAGCATTATCTACTAAGACCTCACAGCATATCGCTATCCAAATTTCATCACACTTGATGCCATGGTTACTGGGATTACGAGGACCGACAGAAATGAGTGACGTGGACTTTCGTTATGTAGATATCATAAAACGTCCATAAGGCTTATTTTAAAATGGAAAACTTTTACGATTACAGTACTCTCCTCACCTGTCAGTATTGTAAGTAAAAGTAGTAGGGAAGTAAAATCGCATCTAATCTGTCTTTAGAAACATTTTTTTTACGTTCACACTGTGCAGTCGTGTTACACCGAAAAACTCCATTAAGTAGAAGTTGTGCCGTACCACAAGTTTCTGTTCTAACTTGTATCGATCAATTAAATAAACTAGCGTTGTACCCATACATATTTACGGGCTAGTTAGTGGCTGCAGGACTCTAACTTAAGCCAACAGGAAAAGGCCGGTTCCTTTACTCCGGAAGCCGGTGGGTAACTTCTGACCCTTGTTTGCGCCGTTCGCGTCAAAATTCAACCCCTACAGAGTAAATTCGGATGAAATTTGTGTATTTCGTCGCCGACGCTCCCTCAGGAACGTGGCCGTTCGGGAATTCTCGGCTCTAACTGAACCGACAAAGTTTTATTCCGAAGCCGCGGTACTTCGAAGATGGCCCGGAGCGTTTCTGGCAATTGCGAATAATTTCTCAAAAGGCTTGTTCCAAGTTTCATTTTCCGCATGGCTTCCCTTCTTATTCCTCTAATTTACACTATGCATGTTTAAATGAAATACCTTTCTACATTCGGTATTGGAAGGAAGGTATAATCAACCAAGAACACAAAATTTCCCAACGATCCCCTAGCATGATCTCTCCAAGACCTAAGTAGTAATGGTAAGAGTGATAAAGAGGCATAGCCTGCCACACCATAGAACTAACACTCATCCTTGGCCAATTCTTTTTTGTCGAATCTACCACACCTTCTGGCAAAGGTCAGTATATATGACAGCTTACTGAGTAGATGATGCTTCGCAGAAGATTTATCCAGTGAAACAAAGTTTGGTATTCGAGAGTTGCTCTATATCTTCGTCAATCCTCCAGTACGCAGACAGCTGTTTCACGCTTATTAGCGATCATCAGTGCGCCATAGGTCGATTGACGGGAATAGAGAGCATCAGGTCTTTCATGTCTACCAGACATCTGAAGCATGTGATAGCAGGCGACAGAAAGGTTCTGCCGGTGCGCCATCTGGTACCCGAAGGTAACGGCAAACCAAAGAAAATCGCTGCTAAACAGCCGCAGATTTCTTGGTGGGACTTCAGGGGGGGGGTTATATATGACACTGGCATCTGGAGCAGACTGCATTATAAATGACTGTTCACGTGGAAATGGGATATTAACGTCTCCACCAAAAGTTTCAGCGCTTTTGTGTCTGTTAAAAAGTCAAAGAGTACGACTACTGTAAAAACTTTTGCTTGCCTGCAGTCATCTCTCTCAAAATTAGTTAAATAGATGGTGTCACAGTTCAGAAGAGGTTATGCTAACTATAGAAGCTCGTCTGATTCTCATTATTTATTCACGCATTGACAGGACAGTCGTAGAATCGCAAACTTATCTCATCCTCTTGTACGAATGTATTGGCGTCCAATGGCCAGGTAGCAACTTAAGTCGTCTACACATGATTAATCTTATATTGCTACATCTTTTCAAGGAATTTCCTAATGTATATGTAGTGGTATATGTAGTGGAAGTTTCATCTCTTATATCTTTAAAAGCATTGTGGGCGTACTTTATGACACGATGATGTTGTCATCAGCGGAAAAAATTCAGATCCTAAGGATCCTGACCCCTGTAAGGTGTTTGTCAATAAGTCAGCTAAAGTATTGTCTTTCTTCTGTTACTAAACCTTTATTCAATTCAAAAACTGACTTGTCACCTTGTCACTTTTTAGTGCTTCTGGGCCAATACTCTCTCTCTTGTTGTCTATGCCGATTTTAACATTCTCATCCTTAATATTTTCGAGGACAATTTCATCTGCATCTCTGATCAGATCTTTAGATCAGGGTTCCTCTGCCATGGTGTTCCAAGGGCCACAATACATCTCAATGGGTTAATTCACGATTTTTGCTATAAGTAGATATTAGAAAAAAATTTAACATTGCGGCGATTATAAAACTTAGAAGGCTGTGAGTATGCAATGTGATGCATGAAATGGGTCAGCTTAGGTTAGAAGGTCAAACTATTTTTGTACATAAAGAAATAGGTAGACATTTATTATGGAAACTTGACGGATTTGATTTTCTCAAATACCTTATCCTTTTTATACGACAAGTGCAAAATTTGATAGCCTTTCTAACAACATGAGATGGTTTATATCAATCTCTTGTACTTTTCATTTTATTTTGAATTTTCAATAAAATGTGTGTGTTTATAAGAAACTTAGCAGGCCATGCAAAATAAATTCCTGTTCAAATGGCAGAAAAAAGCTAAGCAGAATGATGCAAACGAACTAGAGCAAGAGTATATATAGCTTCCTACAGCGGAACAAAACTCCAGCTTCTGAGATGCCGTTTTAGCAGTACTGATGACGTGGTCGTGCCAGGACATGTTCTTGTAGATGTTGATCCCCAAAAGCTTGACGGAAGGTGACTCGTTTTTTTGGGTGACCCTAAATTTCCACAGCCTACGTAAGACTTCTTTGTCAGTGTTGTTGCCTGAGTTTTCTGTACCTTAAATTGCACTTTATTTACTAATCCCCACTCGTCAATTGTTTTGGAATCTATGTTGATCTGTGAGGGATGTTGCGGTCGCCGACGTACAGTCACCTGGGATGATAGTCGCTTGCCCAGTTCCATGCACGATATTAATGCACTGTTATCTGCGAAGCTCTAGATTGGATTGGATGTTATTTCTAGCAGCTCGTTGATGTACTGTGGAAGCAGTGTAGGGAATAGGACAGATTTATGAGGGACACCGGCGTTTATTAAAAATACGTTTGATGAATTGCCTTCGACTACAACAGAGATCGGTTTGTAAAGGATTTGGCCTACTATGATCAACCTCAGTTATTTTTTGTAAGATAGGGTCATTTAAACAAAAACTACTTACTTTTCTATATGCGACGTTTCGACTTATATTAAGTCGTCTTCAGACAACAGTAAACGAAGTTTTCATCGTTGGTATGACAATAATCAAAAGAGTTTAATTAGATAAAAATACTGGAATTATATAACGTCACAAAACACGCACAATAAAAACTAATTAAAATAAAACAAACAGGAAAAGAATAAAATCAGTAAGTAAGAGATCGGTCGTTCAAAAAGCTATTCGGCCACTGGCAGCTCACCATTTGGTGTGGTCCAAAAGGAAAATAGTTTGGAAGCCTCTGGTTTGGAGCAATTCCGTTGTAATGTACATGTATCGAACAAACATTATACAACTTTCATTAGCAGCCCGTTTGGTTCGGTTCAGCTATCTAAACTTTTTCGTTCAGCACTCATTACCAGCATCTGCGCTACGTTGCGGACTTGTCTCCGGAACGTTTCCAAAAAGAAGGCTTCCTGTAGCTGCCAACCCGCCTCCGGGCCCCGAGTCTGCCGGCAAAAACTTTCAAATCGCTTTTTAATGAATTGCCAAAGCCGCTCAACGGACCATAGTTGCTGCAGTTAGAAAGATGAAAATGCGAAAGGATCTACAAAATCAAAAAATGTTCACACAGTTACAAGGTATACCTGCTTTGTGTGCTTGTATGACAATTTTAGTTACAGAACCAGCTATTTCAGAACTTTAAGCGTAATCACTTTTATAAGTTTAACTTTCGACTGAAATCTGAAAGTTGTATTATATGTAATTTGCTGTATTTATAAAAAATTGCAGTTTTGAGTCTCAGTCTCGTTTAACGAAACTGAAAAATTTCAGGTGCTTCAGAGTCAAGTTTACCTAAAAAATATTTATTAGTTTTTAACTAAGATGAAATCTCGTGTTCTGAATAATTTGAAAGTGCTGATTCCTTCAAATTAGGTCACAGTTTTAAGTTCCAGTCTCGTTTGTCGAAAATCAAAAATTTCAGGTCTAACAGATCTTGGCGTTTACCAAAGAATAGAAAACCTTTATTTAGTTTTCTTTTAAGATCAAACCAAGTGTTTTAGAAAATTTGAGGGTGCTGATCATAAATCTGGTCACAGTTTTGAGTTTCACTCTCGTGTGGCGAAAATAACAAATTTCGGATCTTCAGGTCAGCCTAAAAAATCGAATGTCTCCAAATGTATCTCATGTTTTTGATAATCTGAGGGCGGTGATTACAAATCCGGTCGCAGTTTCAGTCCCATTTGGTAGCTTTTCTCAGCATTTCCTCCACATACACAAATTTTTAAGTTCTACCGTCTCCTACCCTACTAACAACCTCAATTTCGCCCCCTCCCGTATTTTTGACACGTCAACATCGACAATAAAAGCCGACACCCAACTCTGCTTTTTAGTATGGGCAAAAACATATTGTTAAATAAGCTTTTAGTTAGATATATCTTTTTTATTGATTTTGTGAATAATTATCTTCAACTGAGTATATAAAATTCGTAGTTTTTTTCGCTTCAAAAAAAAAAGTAATAATAAATAAATGCTCTACAGACCATAAGTCGAAGGGAGCTTTCTATTTAGATTATGTGACATAGAGTTATCACATTTTATATTGTTCTAGTTTTTTTTTGCTTTATTTGGGCTCGTAAAAATCCACCTGTTTATCGTGATGTCAAAAGAAGGTTAAAGACGGACCCTCAATCTTGCGTATGACGGGTCATACCCTTACCGCTAAAAGAATTGGACCAAAACGACAAGAACTTCAATTAACAAACTTTGCTACAGAGCGCGAACTTTGCCTTTTAATTGGGAAATTTTCAGCTGTATCCGAGTTAAGATTATGAGCATCGCAAGTAAACTTTATACTCGTATAAATACTTTTACAGTCAGTTTGCGCAAAACGAATTCTAACCAAGAAAATTTGTAAAATAACGAGTTCAGAGGTGGAGCCGCAACTCTTAACCACAGTCTGATCGTTTTAGAGTAATTTAGAGATTGAAAATGTTATCTTTGTGCCTTAGAGTACGAAGAGAATTATTTGGTAAACCTGTGGTGTTTGTAGCAACGTACTTATTTTTTTTCCAACAATCATTTATGTTTTTCTAAAAGAAGAATTTTACCAGAGTTTAATTCCTAATTGTTAGCTCATACTACCCAATGTGTATGTAGTCAACCATAGCAAATTACTTCTGACAGATAGATGACGTCTGAAGCTATCAGCACTAGGACATATCCACTTTTACATTTTATGAAAAATTTATTTTTGCATTGCTTATTACTGAGGACACCCGAAATCCACAGTTCACGAAATTACTCAAGCTATTCACACACTATATACATGTGGTATCATTTCATATAGGTTGAAGACTTATTAGGCAACCAGATGAATATGGTTGACAAATTGTATACGAGAGTAACTAAAGAGTGTAAAAAATGTACATAGGCTAGATTGGTATATAGCTACTTACTCATATAGATTTGAGTAGCGTAAACCGGGCTCTAATTAAAAAATACCGAAGAGTGCAGACACACCTTAGGATAAACGTTAAATATCTGTTTTTCATCTAAGATACGAATGGACCAATTTTGTTTCTAATCCTCCTTAAGTAGATCATCTATCTTATGTACTCAAAGGTGAGAATGACCTTCGGTCCTGTCCATCTTATGTACTCAAGTTAAAGGACGTTTGAACCTAGTATAGTCTGCCTGTGGTTCCCAAGGGGATGACTGTGACATAGAATGTGTGGCGAGAATTCTTTCTCCTCGCCACAGTGCGCACATGTTAGGTCGTTTGCTCCGATCACATACAACTGACGTCTGAAGCTATTATGGACAGATAGCAAGCCCACAAGTAACCTTAGCCGGCTTCTGCCAAGTGAGAGCCCCACCTTGGCCAGAGGTCCTAAAATAAGTTGTCTAGCTTGATGGAGATGTCCAGAGATTCATCTCGATCTCATAAGATATTGATTTTGCAGCCACATTTCTTCTTATTCAGTATCGTAGGTACATTATTAATCCAGTGTAATCCGAATTGTTGACGAGATGAGGCACTATGGATCAGAGAGAGAACCACCAACATAAACCTTAGAAGACCCATCATTTTACCACATTACTTCAAATATTTCCAGCAGATTAATTGTTATTGAAAGTCAAAAAATTGCCTTAACAATAACTTCGGTAGTAGTAAAAAAACACCAATCCACTTTGTACATCTATATATAGGTATGTATACGTTGTTATTCAAATATGCATCATTAACATACAAACTGTATAGTGCAAACTTTTTCCAGAAACAATGTACTTTGTCTGGAATCTGCGTTCTGTTTTCACCTATTTCCGCATTTTCCGACTCACCTCCCGCGATGAATATATTTCAACATAACAACAGTTATACGAGAGCAACACGCCATTTAAAAGAATGTACTTACCTAAACACGACGGAGTAGACCTTTTACATAGTTCGGTCATTATAGTGCTGAAGTACATTTATTTGATGAGTTACCCCTTGACATCAAACACTGTAGGTCATTGGTAAGTAGTACCGTACAATTGTTACAGTTTATTTACAGGTAGTACCGCTATATCTAGTACATCATCTTGCAATTTATTGTATAGATAGCCTCTAACAGAGGTAAAAGACTCATCGCGCTCCTGAAGCCATGCAAGGGGTCATAAGGCTATTCATATTGACCCCAAAAACTGTTTGAACTGTTGGTGAATAAACCCTCACAGTTTTCCAAAATGATGGCTTAAGGGGTCAGGGTACACACATTTATACATATGAATTTGCTATGTGAAATACGGATTCGCAACACAACTCAATTGTTTTTCAAACTACATACATTTCAGAGGGCGATAGTTACGACGTTAATGAATGACATCTCAGAGCAATTTTTTCAAAAAAGTTTTTTAGTGTACATGAAAACTCGCAATGCAAAATCATACATTCTTCAAATGTCTGTAATTTAACAAACTGACATGATATCAAAACAAGGCCACCGAAGTGACATAGCGGAAGCTTTCTTCTTCAATTGCTCTTTGAATCATTACTATAAGTTTAAAGGTAATGTTAGTAGCTTCTAAATGCGAAATTTATTTTTATGGCGACCTGTAGACCTTACCTTTGGACTTTTGGACTTACCTCCCCTAGTTTTAGACACACATACTGGAGAGAGGGAAGAGGCTGCCACGCCTCCTCGCTAGCACGGGAATACGTATTTTTTGGATTCTCAACTTCGCGTACCCTAGGCCCTTAAGGAAGAAGTTCATTTGAGATGATAGAAAATCGACCTGATGAGAATGGTCTGTTAGGGCTTCTGCGATATTTGATATTTTGTAGCTGTAGCAGTTCTTATCATAAGTAGCTGGAGGTTTTTTGATAGAATTTGTAGAAAATGAATTTCTTTTGTACATCCCACGCTGATATCTGATGTATGATGTATTAGCTTCTCTTACCTGGAGTTCAGAGCTGCAGAGCACAGTCCTATGCAAACGAGTACAATTATAAGATGTATGTCTTCTACAGTAGACGAAATAAAACCTTGTTGTAGCAACAGAATAGACACCAGCAAGCGGTTGCAACAACTTCAAAACGGTATCGGACATATTTATGGCACAAGGGTAGTTACATGGATACCTGTACCATCGTTTAGGAAGTCTTCTTGTGCTGCAATACATTAACTGTAGCAAGCATTAGGCTGGTATATATTTATCTTATAGCCCAACCAATTCATCAAAAACCTTATGCGTGTACGGTCAAAAAGTTTCTCAAGCAAGCATTTTTAATTACTTGTTATCTAAAAAGTGTTAGTATATGTTTCATTCCGTTTTCTTTCTGATCTAGAAAGTCATCTCAGATGACACATGATCATGGAAAACGGTGTTGAAATTTGTTCACGCCATAAACCACTATATAGTAGTACTTCCATGTTAAATAAAATATTCAGTGCGTTCTACTAATAAAATAGGGTTGTTTGATATTTTGGAGAAATAATTTATAACTTGGCACTCTTTTGTGGAGTGAGATGGGGTATTAGTAGATATGTAATTCTATTTTGAATAAAACACACAGGGGGTTACATTAAAGAAACCTAGTAAAATGACTTGCAAATTATTATAATTTAAAATTTCGCGGAAGCACCCATAGTTTGTAATATCCAAAATAATATTCACTCAACATTCATGTAAATATAACAACATGTATGATAATGGTGAGAAAATTTAAAGGAATACATCAATTTGGACGTATTACTTGCGACCTTGCAAATCCAGAATGTAATCGAAAATAAATTATACCTTATTGCTACTGAAATATCTTAGAATCTTAGGAAAAGTTAATGGTTCCATATAAAAAAGATCACGTTTAGTCGTTATCCTGCTTTCCCACAATACCTTGTATATTTCAAAACATTTCTACGGTATGCGCCATGCCAGGTATGTCTTGAGAGATATTTAAGAATTTCACACTAAATGAACACTCTGTATATACACCTATGGTCTTTCTACGGCTTGACTTACGGATTCAAAAATATTGTAACTGAGGCAACTAAAACTAACACTACTACGTTCAAAACTATAATGAGTCGCATTATCTGCGAGTGCAAAATTATTCGGCATATAATATTTGACACCACATAATATAGAATTAGGATTTTTCCATATATCTTGTAGCCACAGCAAAAATGTGAGCGCAATGAATTGAATCAGCTAGATCTACGTTTGACTGTTCTATGGAAGACGTCCCTCCATTTCATAAGCGAAATCAAAACGAAAAAGGAGAAAACCATTCTGTAGGCGTTACGTATGGAGATATGCATTTATGCATCAAAACAGGCACATAAATATGATCAAAGTTATGCAAATGATGTGTACAATATTTATTATTCAGAGTACATAGAGGGCGCTGGCACAGGGTCGGTTTTACATAAAGTGCTCGCGCAGTGTATTACACAGACGGAGTCTAGTTTAATTGCTAACAGAAAGGACAGAACATTGGCGTACCATTGGTGGTGAGAGTGCCATCTTGACCACTTCAATACTTCGTGCAGATAGAGATTAGGTTCGGGTACTACTTATACTCAGATGACTGAGGAAGCGTGTCTTGAAATATGTATGACAGTTTTGCAGCAAGTACATTTTACTGTGCTATTATGCAGTATCAAAAATTAAAGTCCAAGCTTTCATGTTGATGTAAAAATTGTAGTTGAAGACATTATATTCTCGCGATCCAAATCTACAGCGCCATTGCAGCGTTCACTTTTTATATTCAGACTTAATTCTAGACTGTGTGCCAACATAAAAATGAAAAGCTCTGATGTGGCCCTGCCTCGCTGTTCACCATCGATTAAACTATTTTTCTTCGCTTAAAGGAAGAAAAATGTAGCAGATTTCACGAAAAAAATATGAAACACGAGGAGGGAAGGAGCAGAAGGGCCGTGTTTAAATTAATTAATAAACTTTATATTTGTAAATACCTACATCATTGTTGACGTAGAACAGTGAAAGTGATCTTATTTCTTACCTTTTAGTTTCATTAAATGACATTTACAACACGCAGACATACGAGCATCATACCTGGGGCATGTTTCCATGCTTGTTAGCTGTTTTACTCTGAAAATCGTAACCTTTGCCCTTTATACGGTGGCGCTTCATATATGGCTTGGATTTGGCGAGAATACAAAAAGTTTCTGTTGGTTAGAGTCTCGGTGCCAGAGCTGCGATCAAACATGGAAGGCTACTTCGGCTTGTAACTTCTCCTATACCACCAGTCAAAGGCTTAGAACAACCCTGAACATCCATAGAAACAATGCACTGCCAGATGTGTTTTGAGGTGTAATTCCAAACTTGTTTACAGTATTGTGGTTATAGGTATTTTGTTTTGATGATTTTTTGATTAATTCTTTTAACCCAACTTATTTTTCTAGATTTTCTTATTTTACATGCATGTCCTTCCATTTTTAAGAATCGTATGAGAATGAATGAATGTCGAATCTTTTTACATAAGTAGTTTAGGCTTACAGGTAGTCGCTCTGGCCTCCTTCACAGGCACTCACTAGAAACCTATATTTGGGAGATGGTTTAGTCATTCTAAATTGTACAAATGTACAGTCTAAAATATAGTAGTTCATTTCCACATGATAAAACTTAACCAAAACATGTCAATGAATTATTGTTTCTTCAATTTTAAAGTTGAAGATGTAGAGTCTGTACTTGATTGGGACAGTAATTCTGTGTATGCGTTGATGGGTAGTTCTCAAGCTCACAGGGATACTTCGTAAAATAAATGAGATATTGATATACACAGGATAAGGGGCTATGACATTTTTCTTGACCATTATAGCCTCACTTTCACTTGCGATGTAAAGTGATCAGTGTGAGGATTTCAACTGAAAATTCCAGAAATAACCATTGCACTTCGTAGGTCCAGAAATAAAACTACATCTGTTGAAATATAAGCCCTTTACGAACGAAAAAATAATGTAGAGTGTGTTTCCATAATTATTATGATTTATCCTTCAGTGTATATATATTTGGCTAAGGAAAAAAATCTTAATGTTGGTGACATACCAAATAGTGATACAAATGCGAATAGAAGAGGATAAGAAAAATTTAACATTCTTGACACCGCCTCGACATAACCGTAACGCCGCCATTGCAAAGAGGTAAAATGGTTGGAGGTACAGTGTTAGTGTATATTCTGTGTTAGTTTCCAGATATACATGAATATTCATTTGCGTCCAACCTCCGGAACAAGTGAAGTAAATTCTCACATGCTGTTTTTCAAACAGGTTAAATATGGACAAAACACATTACAAGAGAGAGTATATACTGGATATGCTTAAGGGTCTAGGGTATAGCGCGTGAAATTGAAAATCCAAGAAAAGACGTATTCCCGTTTGAGCGAGGAGGCGTGGCCGCCTGTTCCCTTTTTCCAGTGTGTGTGTCTAAGATGAGGGGAGGTAAGTCCAAAAATCCGAAGGTAAGATCAAAAGGTCCAAAGCTAAGGTCCAAAGGTCACTATAAAATTGAATTTCGCATTTCTAAGCTCCTGACGTTACCTTTAAACCTACAGTGACGATTCAAAAAGCAAATTGAAGAAGAAAGCTTGCGCCTTGCTAGCTATTTGGCCTTTTTTTGATATCGTGTTTGGCTGTTAAATTCCAGACATTTGAACAGTGCATGATTTTGCATTGCGAGTTTTTGTGCACATTAAAAAACCTTTTTAAGAAAATCGCAAATAGTTTCTCATTCATTAAGGTCTTAACTATCACCTTCTGAAACACTGTGTATGTGGTTTAAAAAACAAGTGAGTTCTGTTGGAAATGGGAATACCCAGGCCCCTTAAACGGTGGCGCAGCTTGAGAATAAAAAAAATTGCAGTTCATTTCATAATGTTAATCCTAGCATACCGTCAGAGCCGTATGCCAGGTAATGGTTGAGGCCGACCAAAATTCTCTCCAATAAGAAACAAGGCCGTGTTCGGATGCTTTATGGTTTTTGTAGAAGTTGAAGTATGATTTCGAATACCTGTTCTACGTACAGGGTGAGTTTTTAGTACCGGTTGGTCGATAATTCCACTACTGTAGAAGATAGCGAAAAAAGTTGTACGTAAAAGTTAAGACAGAAGAAAGATAAAAAATTTCCTCTAGTTTTAAAATCGGATATAAAAAAAGCTCGCGACGCATATTCGTATACAGGGTGGTGTAGAATGCAAAATATTCTATTATATCAAATAATTAATAATAATATATAAATTAATAATTTTAATCTTTAAAACCATTAATTTTTGGCTATACATATATTAAGCAAAATTTGTTGCATTTTAGCTGTGCTATTATGCCTCGACTGAAATACGTCGACTTACATTAAACGCTGTATAGAGTGTCTGAAAGATCAAATACAGACAATATCGAAAATATAAGTTACTTAAAGTGAAGTACTTTAGATGCAAGAAAGTAATTGAAATACAGTTTTCAAGTTGTTTACTAAAGTACGTAGTGACTCTGAAATCTCTACGATACTTCTTTCGCCTATTAGTAAGGTAGGAAAAAGGAAATTGGTACAATTCGCAAGTATTTCCGACAAACTCTGCAGCTAATTGGAGACCGTTCATAACTGGAAGGATGCGGCGATCCCTACAATCCGATATGACGCTTTTGCCGCCGGCGGCGGCGCGGCGTGCCGTCTGCCGCGTTGTCGGGACTTGAGCAACAAAAGGAATAACAGGTGCCTAATGGAACTTTATAAGTGGCGAAACGTGAGAATCGCTCTTCAGGAATGAACGTTTCATAGCAAACGTAATAATGAGGACAGCGCGATATACCACAAATGCTTTTGCATATTTGAGGAATTTGTATAATGGACTTTTTAGACATGATCTCTGGTGATCGCCTCATACAGAGTCACGCTATACGAGGAGGCTCATTTAACAATTTATAGTTGACAAATTATTTTTAGCTGAAGGACAACATCAACCCAGCTGATTAAAGGAAATAATAACAGTGCTGCAGTCAATAGTTTCGAATTCATGATTTTTATAGGTTTAACTTGTCATATGATGTTATACTAACCTCCGCAGTTATTAAGTCTGTCTTTAAGCCGGATCCAGACTACGTGACAAATGGCCTTCCAACGCTGGTTCCAACGTTTGTTGCAATGTTTGCTACAAATAAAACGTCCAGGCAATGCGTCCAACGTTGCAGCCAGCGTTTGGTCCAAATGCTTGTGACTAGTCGTCACATCCAGTCGTATTTTTATTCTTGAGCTCTGCAATCTGTACTTCAGCGCCAAATTCATTTTGTAGCTGCGCCCTACCATCATTTAATTTATTACGGTTTTTATGGTCGGGATGCTTAATATCCCAGAGGATTGGATACTTCTCATATGCGCAAATGAAATCCAAAATCTGTTCGTTACTCAACTCCATATTTAAAAACATACAGCACGGAACAACAACAAAGCAACTCTTCGTTTAACTATGGGCTGAAAAACAAAATATTATTGCAGTTGATTATTGACAACCCTGGACGCATAGTCTAGATGAAACACGAGTGTTAGAAATGGCACGATCCAACATTCGAGGCTCTCTTTGACGCGGAACAAAAATACCGACAACCGCCAGAACGTCTTCCAATGCCAACGTTGGAAGCTCGCCACTTGTTTGTCGTGCCATTGATTCACACTATGTGTCCAACGTTGGGGAGCATTTGTCACCTAGTCTGGAGCCGGCTTTATGTAATTGTAGCTCAGTTGCGAACTAGTCCGCGATGATGAGCTACAGCTTGGAGTGTAGAAGATATTACAGTTGGCAGATTGGTGAGTCATCAAAATTAATCGTTCAAAAATGCAGGTCAATATTGTACCAAAGAAAAATCTTCGCGGTGCCCCCTGTGAGGTCTCAGTGAACGGTTCTCGGATACCGTGGGAAAATTTTGCCAAGTACCTTGGAGTTATTCTTGGCAATGATATGACTTAGCATGGATGTGTGAATAGTAGACCATTTTTTGGGTATGAACGTTCATGGCAAATGTAATAATGAGGACAGCGCGATATACACGAAGAGTAGACATGTTCTAAACCTCGCCGCCTGCGGTAGTAGTGAACAAAGACGTTTATTATTATATACCACAAATGCTTTTACATATTTGAGGGATTTGTATAATGGAGTTTTTAGGGACGATCTCCAACGAATCTTCTGTCGTCTGCCGCTTACAGAGTTACGCTATACAAAGTGGCTCATTTAACGATGTATGTATAGTCGAGCATTTTTTTTTTGTTAGCTAAAGGACATAATCAATACAACTGATTAAAACAAATCTAATAGTGCTGCAGTGTCTATAGCTTCGAATTTATATTTTTCATAAGTTTCAACTTCTAATATCACATAATATTATCCTAACCCCTGCAACTGTTAAGTCTATCTCTACGCTGACTTCACCGTAATTGTAGCCCAGCCATGAACTGGAGACCTAGTTTGCGATGAGCTACGGGTTGGGGGTTGAAGAGACATTAGACTATCAATGGAGTCAAGTTGATTGACTGAGTACTTCCCACACATTACAGAGATACCATTTTATTATTTTCCCATTGCATGAAACTGTAGTCTGAGATCCCCTTGCAACCAAGTCATTGCCTGCCTGCAAAAAAACAGTCAACACAAAAACCTTCATCAATAGTTTCTTGCATCTCTCCTGAGACGATACAGTTTTTGGTGTGCAATCTTTAACTGATATGGTAATCACGTGGCACGCCAAATTTCCGATATTTAAGAACAGACTGTATTATCAATATTCATATTTGAAGGGCGGATGAAAAGTGTTCCAGGGATTCGCGACCACCCTATCCGAGACCCCATCCCACCTCGGCTCACTTTAACAGCTCCAAAAAAAAGTAAAAACTTATTAGATAACCGTAAAGTGCCCAAAAATAGAGTTTGAACGGCTATTACGTATATCGTTTTGTTTCTTTTGAATTTTTTCACCGCGACTAACACAATTTTCAAAAACCATTAACTTCATCGATCTCCACAACGGCCCACGATACGGTTTAGAAATTTAATTGCTATCAGTTCACTGATGCGGTACTCACATCAAAGAATTATCTACAACATAATTTCAAAATTATTTTTGGCCAAGATAGGGCAACATTCGGATAACGCTGAAAAGTATATTATGTCATTTCTTTAAAGGGCAATGAAGAGTCCACTACGAATACAACCAAATTTTTAGTTTCACAGCCCCCTACCCCAAAACTACCCCGATGTTACCCCCTAAAAAATGTAGAAAGCTATTAGGAACCCTTAAAGCGTCTATAAACTATATATTTGGATCTTTTTGTTATTGCTGCGCCACCACCGACACGATTTCTAAAAACCATACGTGTTTTACATCCTCACCGTAATGATAACACTGTGTCAAAATCCCATTAAAATCAATTCAATAATTTCAACATTACACAATACAGAATGATCTAAAACAGGCAATGTTCGGATGGTCCTAAAAAAGTATATGATGCCGCTAGGTTTTGCTTTCATAGGTTAGTTGATAGCCTACTATGAATACTATGAATACAACAAATTTTTCAGTTTTACAGCCCCACACTGTCCAACCACCCCAGTTTCACCCCCAACCAAAACATGTAGAAAATGATCAGGAACCCCTAAAACACCTAAAAACAAAGTTAGAAGAATATTTGAATTTTTTTGTTTTTTGCTAGTTACTACGCGGCCCATAAACAGATTTTCATAATTATCCCCACAGCACTTTGTGACCCAAATGCCACAACAATGAATATGCTGAGGGTACTGAGATTACGGGGCTCGAAAAAAGTCATTAGACAGACCGACAGACAGATAGACCGACGGATTTTCGTTATGTCGACATTTTAAAACGCCTAAAAAGCATATCATCTCAAAACCGAAAATTTTCGTGATTTCAATAGTCCCTCATTACTCCCTTATACTCCCTTATCGGTATAGGAAGTAAAATGGAATAAACATTTATAGACAAATTCCGGTGTTTGGATCTGCGCCTCAAAAGTTCCCAGAAAACTAAAAAAATTTTGTCAAATTATTTCCGACAGTTTTGGAGGTAATCAATAGAAGCCCCAATTCAGGAGGCCCTTGTTAGACGGAATATGCTGTCAGGACAGTATTTGAAGTTCATAAGTTAGAAAGGGTCTATATGGGTGCCATTTGACCATTTGGATTTTATTCCATAAAAAGGGTCTACGTGTGAACCCTGATACTATAATAAAGGGTTTGAGTGCCACGAACGTTGGAAAATAATGACTTTTTTAGTCTGCAGTTAGCTCCGGGTCTAAACACGGCAGTCGCTGTAGGGAACATGGGTCTAAGTGCTATCAGTGGAACGTAGTAATTCACATTAGTACGACAATATTTCGTGTAGTCCCTCAATTTTTGCAATTTGTTGTTATCACAATGGACGAGGAAAGACGTGTTAAGGAAAGAAAAAGGTTTAAATCACATTAAATGTATTGAAATTCCCCAACTTCACTGCAAAGATAAGATGTCTGCAGAAAAACTAAAAAATTTGGAAATGTTTTGCACCTAGACCCTTTTCTATTGCAATGGGTATTTGGCTTATTTACCTGTAAGAACGTTCAATTTGTTTTTATTTTTATATGTTATTTTGTGCAGTTTTAAGTTTTTTCCTAACATTCAGTATTGTATTCAACTAAAATAAGTTAGTAGTACTTTTCCATTAAAAGCAGTTTTTCTCAATTATCTTTGAATCCTTTTTTGGTATTTAGACCTTTTGAAACTTATGGTATTTATCTATACAAACTTTTTTCTAATATTTTTAGCTGTACAATCAAACACAGACATTTGATAACGTTCTTTTCTGACAACTGGTATGCACCCTTTACTGCGAATAATAAATGGCATGGATATTAATGCGAAAGGGAAGTACACTCCACTGATGCTTGGCACCACCTGGTATAACCAGCAAGCTTAATGAACCCGCTGTAATCTGTTAAAATCGGACAATTAAGCAATCTCAGGCATCCAACCCTTATCGATAGGTATAGCCCGAAGGGCCAAACCGAAGCATCTGGATAGGAAATCACCTACTAGAGACGCTGGCAACGCGATGTCCGACTTAACGGCCCTATGGCCTAATCCAAGATCTTCCACTCGAATGCCCTTTTAGCTCACTCTCTGGGATCTAATTGAATCTCAGGTATAATTGGACACTAATCGAATCCCAGCTCGCTCACGGATATATATACGAACAAATAATATCTGATTCACAGATCGGTAGACGTACGTGCGAACTCTATTAAGGAGTTGCTTTCGAAAGCCCGATGGATTTTACGGGCGAGCGCGGAAATTAGAAATCTTTCACATAGTTCTCAGCCTTTTGGTTTATTTTATACGTATAAGACAGCTCGATTATTACATGCACATACGTCTTTTAATTTTCAAAACCCGAACATAATTTGTATTTCATTCTGTTTCAGGTACGTACCATTTCAAGGTTTCACTTGCACATTATGAGCTTTAGGTAAGTTGAAGTACACCCACTTCCAGAGAAATATCTCAACCCTCTGCATCACACATATACCTAGGAGTGCCAGCATTCTTTTGCCTATATATAGGATTATTTATAAAAATGCTATAAAAAAATGGAGTCAAGTTGATTGACTCAGTACTTCCCACACATTACTGTGATATCAGTTTATTATTTTCCCATAGCATGAAGCTTTAGTCTGAGATCTCCTTGCAACCAAATCATCGGCAGCCCTCCCTCCCCTAAAATTGTCTTATGCCGCTAAGTATTTCCTTCAGAGGTCAATGGACAGCCTAAAACATCTAAAAACGAAGTTTGAGTTGTTTTCATACTTTTAGTTTTTTGATTATTGCTATATACGCTGCCACTGACACGATATTTAACAAACACACGCGTTTTCCATCCTCACCACGGTAATAATACTGTGTCAAAATTTAATTAGAATCAATGTAATAGTGTCCACGTTACAAAATACAAAAAGATCTAAAGCAATAAATACTCGTATGTATGTATACAGAAAATTCTAAGTCCCTTAGTTTCCGTAATACGCTAGGCAATGTTCGGATGGACCTAAAAAGTTGATT
Source organism: Callosobruchus maculatus (assembly GCA_951848785.1). Lineage (NCBI taxonomy): Eukaryota > Metazoa > Arthropoda > Insecta > Coleoptera > Chrysomelidae > Callosobruchus > Callosobruchus maculatus. Next base: position 24,931,981 of record CATOUR010000014.1, on the reverse strand, counting down.
TATGTCGCTAGGTCTTCCTTCACAGCCCCTACCCTACACCCTATTATGAATACAAGAAATTTCTCAGTTTTTCAACCCCCCACCCCCTAACCACCCCAATTTCACCCCACCCAAAAAAAACGCAGAAAATGATCAGGAACCTCTAAAACGCTTAAAAACGAAGTTTGAGCTGTTTTTATATTTTTACTTTTTTTTATTATTTCTGCGCCGCCACTGGCACGATTTATAAAAACCATACGCGTTTTCCATCCTCGCCACGGTAGTAATACTGTGTCAAAATTTCATTAACATCAATTCAACAGTTTCCTTGTAACACAATATAGAAGGATCTAAAGCAATACTCTCGTATGTTTACACCAGAAAAAATTCTAAGTCCTTTGGTTTCTGTAATAGGCAAGGCAATGTTCGGATGGACCTAAAAAAGTTATTTATGTTGCTAGGTCTTCCTTCATGGGTTAGTGGGCAGTCTATTATGAAAGCAACAAATTTTTCAATTTTACAACCCCCCACCCCCCAACCACCCCAATTTCACCCCCACCCAAAAAAAAGTAAAAAATGATCAGGAACCTCTAAAACGCCTAAAAACGAAGTTTGAGGAATATTTAATTTTTTTTGTTTTTTGCTAATTACTCCGCCGCCCCTGCACCGATTTTCAAAATTATAAGAACATTACCTACTACGACCCCCCAGCATATCGCTGCCCAAATTTCATCACAATCCATGTAGCGGTTACTGAGATTACGAGGACACAAAAACGCGTACAGACAGACCGACAGACAGACAGACCGACAGACCGACAGACCGACAGACCGACAGACCGACAGACCGACAGACAGACAGACCGACAGACAGACAGACCGACAAACAGACAGACCGACGGAAATGAGTGACGTGGATTTTCGTTATGTAGACATCATGAAACGCCCAAAAAGTGTATTATCTCAAAATCGAAAATTTTCGCGATCACAGTACTTCCCTCACCTATCGGTGTGGGAAGTAAAATATTGTGCGCTTCAAAAAATGTAGTACTTTAGTAGGAAAAAATAAGAAATAGACTTTTATATTTTCATTCATTTATTTTTTATAAATGTATTTTTTTGCACCTTTTAACAGTTTTTTATCTTCGATAAAAGTGGCATACGCTTTATTACAAAATTTAAATTAATATACATTAACAGCTCATTTTTTATTAAGGATGAAGATGCTCTGTTTCTTTCTTCGCGCCACTTAGCATTCACAACAGAACATATTCTTTCCTTGACTACCGAAGTGGCGGAATAGACAGGGAAAATGAAATTTTTTTTATTTTGAATAAATTTGGTTGCAAAATATAAACAATCATAGTTTGTACGGAAATATAGTATTTTCGCGTACTATATATTTCTTCAACAACATATAGTACGGAGTCCCGAAATATAGTACAATACTATAATTTATAGTAGGTACGGTTGGCAGTCCTACATATACCACCTGTTAGGCACTGCTAATATGTGCCACCGAAGACGTATCAGAATCTTGACAATTTGTATCGCCGATTTTTTTTTTCGTAATAATGGGAGGGGCCAACAGCCTGTGGGTGTAAACATATTTCGGAAATCGGTTAGTTGATTATGGTAGGGAGCCTTGAGGGCAACAACATTAAAATATTAAATTTTCACGTTTATATAGAGGGTGATTCTCATACCAGACTTACTTTTTTTAAATATATGTATGTATATCATTGCACATTAGGATTGCCTCGTGAATCCTAGTACACTTTATGTCACATATGGGATATTAAATGAACCGTTTAGGCGCAGATCTCAATTTTAAGTATAAGTAAATATCAGAAAAAAAATATGCAGGCGATCATAAAACTGAGAAGCCTCTAACTTTGCGGTGTGACGTGGTGCGACTACGCATGAAATGCATCAGTTTCAGTTAAAAACGGGTTCTCACTATTCATTTTCACTGAATCAGTTTGACTGATCCAACATGAATGAAAACGACGTTTGTTCTCACTAAAAAAATATATCACATGTTAATGTTTTCTGAAATTGAGGCCCAAAAAATTAAATGTATTGAAATACTCAAATGCTATTAACTGCTATATTTGTGCACTGAATGAAAACAAGGACAGGAGATGAACAACATGTACTTGAATTGGGGAAGTTCCTCGAACGAGGTCTACCACGTGGAATGTCCACATTTTTTAATGTAATGAAATATTTTTCTGTATTGCTAGATACGAATGAGTTGTTAATCGTACAACAAATCTGTTTATAAACAACACTTTTTTGTACTCTCGCCAAATACGCCATGGAAACAATAATTAAGACATTTTATTAGTAGGTACCAAAGCTGTAGTACTTTTCTGCCCTGCAGACTGTTCGCACTTGCATTTTACGTTCATACGTTTTATAGACGTACTACACCTATGTATACAGATAGATGCATAAGTGTACATATTTATTTTAAATGTTTAGTAGTGTATTCATATGCAGCTAATACTTAAAGCTTTTAATATCGTCGAATACAATATTATAAATGTCGGCTTTCATTGAAGCCTAGATTGAAATTCATCGATATGCCCGGAATTTTACAATATTTTATAGATTCTGAATAGTATTCTTTTATAGAATTTATTTGATCATAGAGATTAAAAGTGCCCCATGTTGTTCTGCTATTTTGCTGTAGTCACAATAACTGTAAACAAAGCGGATTCACATAGCGAAATATGTCAGAAATACGGCACGCTGACATGCATTTTTGATATCTTTTGACATCGAAACCATTATTTTCGAAATTCAGTATTTCCCATATATAACAGAAATGATGCACAAATTGTCAGTTTGAAAAATGAAGTTAAATTGATTGACTCAGCACTTCCCACACATTACAGTCATTTTATTATTTTCCCATAGCATGAAGGTATAGGCAAAGATCCTTTTGCAACCAAATCATTACCCGACCGCTCGAAAAAAAAAACATCCAAGACAGAAAATCGTGGGTACTAGGACGACACACAGTAATTATTCTACAATCTTCACTGCTATCCTAATGACATGGATTATATGGCATACCGAATTTCTGATATTTAAAATAAATCATATTACCAGTATCAATCTATGGAATGTTCCGGGGTTTCCCAACTACCGTATTCAAGACCCCTCCCTACCTCAGCACATTTTAACTACTCAAAAAAAATATAGAAATAGATCAGGGATCCCCATAGTACACAAAATCAGGGTCTGAACGGGTTTTGTATTTTACTGTTTTTTTTAATTTGGTTTCACCATCACTAACACAATTTTCAAAAACCATATGTCGATCACTACAAGGGCAAACATTACGGTTATTACGGGTAATTTTATTGCTGACAGTTTAGCAATGAGTCATGCAGAATTATCTGCAACAATATGATTTAAAATGTAAAAATAAGATAAAGCTGAAAAAAGTTTTCACTTTCACAACCCCCACCCTCTAAATTACCACAATTTGACCCCCTCTAAGATATGTGGAAAATGATCAGAAACCACCAAATCGCCCAAAGACGAAGCTTGAGCTATTTTAATATCTCAAGTTTTTACGAAAATTTTCGATTTTGAGATAATACGTTTTTTGGGCGTTTTATGATGTGTACATAACGAAAATCCACGTCACTCATTTCCGTCGGTCTGTCTGTCTGTCTGTCTGTCGGTCTGTCTGTCGGTCTGTCTGTCGGTCTGTCTGTCTGTCGCGTTTTTCTACCCTCGTAATCTCAGCAACCGCTGCATGGATCGTGATGAAATTTGGGCAGCGGTATGCTGTGGGGTGGTAGTAGGTAATGTTCCTAAAATTTTGAAAATCGGTGCATTGGCGGCGGAGTAATTAGCAAAAAACAAAAAAAAATTAAAAATTGCTGAAACTTCGTTTTTAGGCGTTTTAGGGGTCCCTGATCATTTTCTACTTTTTTTTGGTTGGGGAAGAAATTGGGGTGGTTGGGGGGTGGGGGGTTGTAAAATTGAAAAATTTATTGCTTTCATAATGGACTGTCCACTGACCTGTGAAGAAAGAACTGGCGACATAAATAACTTTTTTAGGTCCATCCGAACATTGCCTTGCCTATTACAGAAGGCAAAGGACTTTTTTCTGATGTAAACATACGGGAGTATTGCTTTAGATCGTTCTATATTGTCTAACGAGGAAACTGTTGAATGGATTTTAATGAAATTTTGACATAGTATTACTACCGTGGTGAAGATGGAAAGCGCGTATGGTTTTTATAAATCGTGCCAGTGGCGGCGCAGAAATGATAAAAAAACTAAAAATATAAAAACAGCTCAAACTTAGTTTTTAAGCGTTTTAGAGGTGCCTGATCATTTTGTGCGTTTTTTTGGGTGGGGGTGAAATTGGGGTGGTTGGGGGGTTGGGGGTTGAAAAATTAAAAAATTTCTTTCTACTACTAATAGGCTGTCCACTAACCTGTGAAGGAAGATCTAGGTACACAAATAATCTTTTTAGGTCCACCCGAACATTGCATAGCCTATTACGGAAACTAAGGGACTTAGAATTTTCTGTATACATACGAGAATTTATTGGTTTAAATCGTTTTGTATTTTGTAACGTCGACATTATTAAATTGATTCTAATGAAATTTTGACACAGTATATTGTTACCGTGGTGAGAATGGAAAACGCGTATGTTTGTAAAAAATCGTGTCAGTGGCAGCGTAGCAATAATCAAAGAACGAAAAGCATGAAAACAACTCAAATTCGGTTTTTAGGTGTTTTAGGGGTTCCTGGTCATTTCCTACCAGTGTTTTGGGTGGGGGTGAAAGTGGTTGGAGGGTGGGGGGTTGTAAAACTGAGAAGTTTGTAGTATCGATAATAGGCTGTCCATTGACCTGTGAAGGAAAGACTTAGCGGCATAAGACAATTTTGGGGGGGGGGGGGGGCTGGTGATTATTTGGTTACAAGGGATCTCAGACTATAGCTTCATGCTATGGGAAAATTATAAACTGGTATGAGCGTAATGTGTGGGAAGTACTGAGTCAATCAACTTGACTTCATTTTTTTTGTTACTGCTGCGCATGTCATCTCAAAATCAAAAATTTTCGCGATCACTACTCTTGTCATCTATCGTTGTGAGAAGTAAAAAAATTTTTTATGGTCAGCTTCCCGCAAAGGCTGAAAGCCTATGGCGCTGTAGAAGCGCTGCGAGAGGATAAGTGTCGGTGTAGATTATATTTAAAACGCGGCAGGTTGTAGCAGTCGGGAAAATTGGTATTTTTTGGCTATTTCGTGAGATGGACGATTTGGACCTCCACTTCCTGCCGTTTATATATGCATTACCGTTACCGTATATTCATTATGATACCCAAATCACAAATTTCAAAGTTCTTTCAATTACGATACTTCTTTTCGTTGATGCATGGATAGAGGTACAAACGGACTAGATTGATAAAAAATTCAGATACTCTGTTCTGTCCTTCAACCACATATTCGGCAAGAAATAAGAAGGTCGGAACCCTTCAAATTTACGCCCTTAGGCATCGTGCTGAAGAAAATCGCTCGAGATTGGAAATAGAATGTTTCTCTCAATATTTCATGGACAATTTACCAAAAAGCGATCGTATAAATCAGTCCGGAAAGACTGTATAACGGAAAAGTCGAATGTGTAGTATTATCAGTGGCGTAGCTGCTGCTTGATCAATGCTTTTATTCTTTACTCTTCTAGGAAGGGAAACCTTTGTTGCCCAAAAACACTACCCTTTGGTCTTTATTGCCAAAAAAATCACGAGTCATTCCAAGATTCCGTTATGCTCACTTTCGTTCATCATATATCTCACCGTAGTTGAATTATGTCGTTTTCTTTTTTTTGGTATAGCGAGGGGGTTAAGGTTCAGTTGCCCTAATATTTGCCGCTCAGCCTTAAGGTTAATTGTGCACCAAACAGAGTCCTAAGTTCTTTGCGAAGTTTGAGATGCATTGGATTACGCTCTCCTGCCATCCCTTCTGGCCCACATTTAGATAGGAGTTCCAGTTTTCACTCGGGGCAGGATAGTTGCAGATGACACGCTTAGGTGTTTCCTCTGCCTCAGCGCATTTCCTGCATAATGGGTTTTTCATTTCAATCCCCAGATTTGCAGTCGCGTACTAAACGTCCAATAGCCAGTTATAAACACAACCGCCTTTCATAGTTCGTTTCTGCTCGATGTGAGAGCGTCTGCTGTATTAGAATATTCACACATTTCCCACCACTCTATCCCGGCGACTTCTGGTAATATGCAGCGGCATATAGAACCCGCGCTTTTCTGGTGGCTCAAAGAGGACGCTTTGTGGCGTTCCACCAAGTATGCTGCTGTTTTAGCAGCGGCTTTCTTTGGTTGCCGTTTCCTTCGGGTACCAGATGGCGCACCGGCAGAATTCTTTCTGTCTGCTCTCACATGTTTCACGTGTTTAGTAAACATGGAAAAATTGATGCTCTCTATTTCAGTCAATCGACCTATGGCGCACTGATGATCGCTAATAAGCATGAAACAGCTGTCTGCGTACTGGTGGATTGACGGAGATATCGAGCAACCCTCGTATATCGGCTATAATATGCAGCGGCATATAGAACCCGCGCTTTTCTGGTGGCTCAGAACCCGCGCTTTTCTGGTGGCTCAAAGAGGACGGGCCGTGGCGTTCCACCAAGAAGTATGCTGCTGTTTTAGCAGCGGCTTTCTTTGGTTGCCGTTACCTTCGTGTACCGGATGGCGCACCGACAGAATTCTTTCTCTCTCTCTTTCTCTCACATGTTTCACGTGTTTAGTAAACGTGGAAAAATTGATGCTCTCTATTTCAGTCAATCGACCTATGGCGCACTGATGATCGCTAATAAGCATGAAACAGCTGTCTGCGTACTGGTGGATTGACGGAGATATCGAGCAACCCTCGTATATCGGCTATAATATGCAGCGGCATATAGAACCCGCGCTTTTCTGGTGGCTCAGAACCCGCGCTTTTCTGGTGGCTCAAAGAGGACGGGCCGTGGCGTTCCACCAAGAAGTATGCTGCTGTTTTAGCAGCGGCTTTCTTTGGTTGCCGTTACCTTCGTGTACCGGATGGCGCACCGGCAGAATTCTTTCTCTCTCTCTTTCTCTCACATGTTTCACATGTTTAGTAAACGTGGAAAAATTGATGCTCTCTATTTCAGTCAATCGACCTATGGCGCACTGGTGATCGCTAATAAGCGTGAAACAGCTGTCTGCGTACTGGTGGATTGACGGAGATATAGAGCAACCCTGGTATTTAATAAATTCCCATTTCAGAACCTGTAGTAGTTTTGTTAGAAGTAGCGTGTCGACATCAATTGTGTTAACATGGTTAAAGTTTCTTTTTCTTCTTAAAATACCAACTCCATTCAATGAATATCGGAAACAATTTTGGGAAATGCTTCTCTCTTGTGTCCTCCTGAGTAGAGTATGAGGATCCAGTCCTGTCCTGTGTTTGACGTTTTTCAACTATGAGCTTTGTCTACGATCCGGCCCTCTTTTGTCTTCGATTCTTCCTTCTATTGTTAGTTTAAGAAGGACATACGTATTATTTCTCAAGATATGTCCAGGATAGACTCTCTTTTTTATGGTAATTAAGAGATATTTTCCTTGTTCATTCGCCGCAGGAATTCAATATGTGTAACGTGGTCTGTCCAAGGTACCCTTAAGGTTTGGCATTCTGCGGAACACCCAGTTCATTATGGACAATTATGGGTACATTTGTGTTCATTAAATATAGCAATTTTTGAGCAAGTTCAAAACACGGGATATAATTTATCCGGGGGGCATTTAACATTATGCCTAAAACCCTGAGAATAAGGGACATCTGGAACATTACTTCCTACATAACTATTATAATTAATCTGAGTAATTTGTTTTATCTAAATTTGTATATGCGCACGCTTTTTATTTTTTGACAATAACATGCCCCACGGATCAACGTAGATATCAAAACAACTGTAGAGTTGAGATTAGTATCTAAGTACAGTGTAACGTACAGACAACAATACTGATAAAGAAGTCTCAGGTTGGCTTACCAACTGTGGAAACGGAGGGCCATCGAATAGTCGAGTCACCTTTCGTCAAGTCTTTGGAGATCAACATCAACAGTAACATGTCCTGGCACGACCGTCGGCGTCGTCACTATTGCTAAAACGGCCATTCCAGAAGCTTGGAGTTTTGTTCCGCTGTAGGAGGCTGTATATACCAGAGCAAATACTGCTCCTCTACAGGGCACAGAGCCGACCATCGTTGGAATATTGCTCCCACGTGTGGGAATGCGCTCGGAAACACTCTATAAAGCTTTTGGACACTACTCAGGAGAGAACAATTAGACCAATCGATAGCTCTAACCTCACAAACGACCTCCACAGCCTGGAACTTCGAATAAGGGTGGCTGACCTGTCCCTGTTTTACAGATTCGGCAAGTCTGCATTGGGAGAATTCGTCCTTGGGACCGGATTGATCCTCTTAATGCAGGGGTGGTGGAGAGAGCACTCGGACTAGAGTCCTCCGTCGCCGTCGTCCGTGTTTTACAGACTCTGTCACGGAAGATGTTCGACTGAGCTCTCTCAGATAATAATACCAAAGGCCGTCCAAGCAATGAGCAATAGAGAGGCTCTGCGAGCTCATCCTTACCAGGTCGAGGGCCTGACTTCCCGAGTCAGTCTCCTAAATCATTTCTTCTTTTGGAGAACTTCGACGCTGTGGAATGAGCTGCCGGGGAGTTTGTTTCTCTAGGGATACAACCTGCAGCGTTTCAAATCTAACATGCACCGACACTTATCCTTTCGGCAGCGCCTCTACGGCGCCTTAGGCTTTCAGCCTTTGCGGGAGGCTGACCATAAAAAAATGGTGCTCAAGTTACGTTGTTTCTTCTTTTTTTGTAACTCCTCATTATCGACGCTTCATAATAAAACATCGTAAAGGTTGCGATTTTAAAATTGCATGAATTTCAGCACATGGTCATAATGGATACAATTCATCGTATTCACTCAAAGCTGGCCGATAAACGATTATTCAGATTCAACTGAATGGATCAAAATAAATTATCATGTGTGAGTAGTTGTCACGTAATGGTGTCATATTCATAACATATAGATAGAGCTATATGGTGTCGAATATTTGATTGGCCAAATATGTGACAAAAGCAGGATATATGTGGTTATAGTATGCTGCATAATGCAGCGCTGTCTTTTGTGTGGAATAATTTTGATTAGAAAGCAAGGGACTAAGATACATTTTTATTTGTCGTTTTGTTATGTTTTAGTGTTATAGCTCTTGGGACTAGATGGTGGTATCAGAACCCAGAATTGAATCACAACCTCTATACCTATTTAGCTTAGTTTAGGGATGTTCCAAATTATTATTTGTTATTCTATTTGTTATGTATGCCACCCAACATAGGCATAAAGATTCTAGTAGTTAGCTGACAAATCTGATTGATGCACTATTTTGATACCACTGCCTGTCAGATACATCGATTACTTATATCAAATCCAACCAGAAACCTCTACATCTCAATTAAGTTTGGCGATAAAAAAGATTGGATCAAGACCCGATAAATATAAGTACACACGTGTATTTTCAAACAGATACAGATAATTTCTATTCATATATAACAAATTATTAAAAAATGCTCAAGACTAATGTTCATAAAATCAGATTGGTAACAAATTGTATAATCATGTAGCTGAAATAATCCACAAAATGTCTTAAAAAAGCAGATAAATCTTGTAAGAATAACACTACCCTAGTTTATAGTATTATAATAAAATAACCGTTTAAGAGACAATTAAGAAGTATTCATATAACTCTTACCTCGATTGACCTAAAATACGGAAATATTCCATTTTAACTATTTAATATATACTATACTTAGAACAATACAAAATTCTCAGAAAGAGAAACCTGATCTATCACCATCACTTTTTGAAAACTCGAAACAGTTTTGGTTACTTTTTTATTGTTTAAATAGTGAGATACGTATTTTACATTTTTTTCTCCTTTCCATATTGTTAAATATGGAATTACATAATATTTGTAAGATTGTCTGGTCTTCCGGTGTTTGGCCAGATGAATGGACATCAATGTTTGTTCCACTTGATAAAAAGGGATCTCCAACAAATCCAGACAATTATCGCCTACTTTCGTTAATCTCTCATGCAAGTAAGGTTCTACTATATACTATATTTTACAATCTCGTTTGAAGGGTTTTATTGGCTGGCAAATTTCTCAGGTGCAGGCCGGTTTCGTGAAAGGACGTGGTACGCGTGAGCAGATTTTAAACTTAAGACAAATTATTGAAAAAGCCAGAGCATAATTTTCCAGTTTTTATGTGCTTTGTGGACTATTCTAAGGCGTTTGATAACGTAAAATGGCCTAAACTGTGGGAAATCCTCATCTCCATGGGAGTCCCTTATCACCTAGTGCTTCTCATACAGCAACTCTATGAGTCTAATTCGGCTCGCGTAAGAACCGATGGTAACCTGTCTGGTCAAATTGCAACCAGAAAACGAGTTGTTATTTAACATTTACTCTGAATTTGTGATGAGACAGGTATTGGACAACTGGAATGGCGGTATAACTATTGGCGGAAGTAAAATATCCAACTTAAGATTTGCTCACAGTGCAACCCTTATTGCTGCTTCTCAGGAAGGACTGGTAGCTCTATTAAACATCTTAGAACAACACAGTGCAGCATATGGTCTTGGTATTAACTACATCAAGACCAGGGTTATGATCGTAAATAGAGAGCATGATAATCATCAAGCATTAAAGTCAGTAGGCCGTTTTGTGAAGTAGTTCAAAGTTTTGTGTACCTTGGTTTTTTTATCGACAATTCGGGTACCTGTGAAAATGAGATTCGACGGTGCATTAAACTGCCACGTGTGGCCATGACAAAGCTTACTAAAATATGGCGTGATCATAACATCACTAAAGCTACCAAAATGTCGTTGGTTCAATCTCTTGTGTTCTCCATATTTTAGTATGTGTCGGAAAGTTTGACTGCTAAAAAGACAGATCGAGCTCGCGTAGATGCTTTTGAAACGTGGACGTGGAGGAAAATGCTGAGAGTTCCTTATACCGCCCATCGGACTAACGTTTCCATACTGGATGAGCTCGATAATCCAAAGAGACCATCCTCCGTTGTGTCGACGAGAATGCTTACATTCGTCGGACATATACACAGGAGCGATAATATGGAGAAACTTGTAGTTCAGGATCACGCCCCGAGTGGGCGGCGCCGTGGTCGTTTCCCTACACGCTGGGTCAATACGACGAAACAGTTGCTGGATATCAGTATCAAAAGCGCCACTGAACTGACAGTAAATCGCGAAAAATGGCGAGCTACAGTTCCCAAATTGTTGATAATATTCGTGTCGGCAATACTCTAGCTCGACTTATGCATTTTATGAGTTCACAATATGTCTGTTAAGACATTGTGACTATGATGATACTGTTAAAAAATGTTCTTCACTATCGAGAGCTCATCATCATCATAGTCACAATGTCTTAACAGACATATTATGAACTGTTTAGAGCTACTAGTTACATTATTTAAAACTCAAATTACCTTAAACATATCGTTTATTTTTTTACTAGATATACATCCACCCTGTTTACTATCTTTATTACCTCCTAGTGCTGAGTCAGACAAGAGACGAAAAATACACTATCCCCCCTGTTGGGCATGTTACTGCTCCTTTAGCTGCTCCGGGAGCCAAATAGATAGAGGATAAATAAGAATAGCGCCCCAATTCAATTTAAGGAGGACTCCGGCATATATATTTCGCTTTCTATTGGATTTTTAACAAGATTCGGAGAGAATATAGGGCTTTGGAGAATCACAGATACAATACTTGACAAGCCAGTTAACTGCAGTACTTGCTCTCAGCTGGTATAGCGCTGAGCATTTACCTTTGTATTTATTTGGTATATTACCCATTACAGAACCTTTAGTAAATTCATAGCTTTCTACAGGTAAGGAGAGTGTTGTGATCGCAAATATTTTCACTAACGGCTGCATGGATTGTGATGAAATTTGGGTAGTGTGGTCGTAGTAGGTAATGCTTGGCTGCTATAATTTTGAAAGCGGTTAAGCGGTGCATGGGCGGCAGACTAATTAGCAAAAAATAAAAAATTCCAAATATTTCCTAAACTTCCTTTTAGGCGTTTTAGGGGTTCCTGAGCATTTTCTACTTTTTTTGGGTGGAGAAGAAATTGGGGTGGTTGGGGGGTAGGGGGTTGTAAAACTGAAAAATTTGTTGTATTCATAATAGGCTGTCCATTGACCTGTGAAAGTGAGACCTAGCTGCATAATACACTTTTTTGGTCCATCCAAACATTGCCTCACCTTTCTGATACATACCTGCGAGTGTTGCTTTAGATCGTTCTGGATTGTGTAACCTGAAAATTATCGAATTGAGTTTAATGAAGTTTTAACACAGTATTACAGTGGCGAAGATAGAAATCGTACCAGTGGCGATGCAGCAGTAATAAAAAAACTAAAAATATAAAAACAGCCCCAACTTTTCCGACTCCAATTTTTAGACGTTTCAAATGTCTCTACCATTATTTGCTCTTTTGATGAGGATAAGGATAAGGATAGTGTGTGGAAAGTGACGAGACTTGGCGCCATTTCTTTATTTCCGATCTTAATAATTTTCCTATTGTATATATATGAAGGAAAATTGAATATTGTTACCCAATTAAGTTAGCAACCTTATGCCGGTGTTCACTATAACAACTAATAATGTGGCTAGAAAATGGGCGTCAAGTTTAGAGAAAATATATCGACAAGGTTGGAAGATGCAAGAAGCTTTTTAAGAATGAATATCATAGAACTATGGCAGTCTCACTATGAAGTATCTGATGTCAAAAACCTTTGAACATTAATATTATCATTAGCTTGCTCATTCTTTTTGTTAGCAATAACCTCATAGATCTGAATACCCTCACCGTTTATGCGGCTACGACCAAGTAGTTAACGCCACAATATTAAGAAAATACAAAGTACTACACGAACCTTGGATACATAATATGCACACCTATGTCTATAGCAGTATACTAATAAAATGACCTGATAGACCGGTTGACCAGAGGACTACAGCACAGAGCAAGTAATGTCCTGAGGATCAGTGCGTTATGATATACATTGACGAATTGAAATTATAGAAGATTTTGGGGTATAGGTACATATGTCACATCTGTTAATTTTTTTTTAAATATATCTTTGAATATGATGACTATACGTTACTGAAATTATGCATCGTTAGTGAAATAAAAATTTTATGGCTTTTCGTGAATTGGGATGGAACAGTAAAAAATCCTACACAGAACTCGAGGCTAATGATCCCAACAGTCGATGACGTTGACATCAAAGTAAAAAAAGTATATGCAATACCATAAGGATGTTAAGAAACTTTTCATATTGACATTTATGCCATATTGTATCAACTATGATATTTAGATTGCTATTGACCATAGGAAAAGAACAGATAATTACAGGAATTTTCATGGATTACTATGAACCGCATTGAATCAAACCCGTGCCTCCGGAACCAAATCATCGCCCACCCGCCCGCAAAAAAACATCCAACGCAAAAACTCTCGTAAATAGTTTCCTGCGTCTCCCTCTTTAGGAACTAGGACGCCACAGTTTCTTCTACATGCTTCAACTGGGCGATGCGAAACGATCAGGAGCCTCCAAAACGTCTAAAAACGAAGTTTGAGCTGTTTTTATATTTTTAGTTTTTTATTACTGCTGCGCCGCCACTAACACGATTTTTCAGAAATAGACGCGTTTTCCGTTCTCGCCGCGACAGTAAATCCTGTGTCAACATTTCATTAGAACCAATTCAATAATTTTCGCATTACGCAATATAAACAGAAGAAAATAAAGCAAAACTCGTCTGTATGTGATGAAAAATTGGTTTCTGTAATAGGCAAGCCAATGTTCAGACGGAAATATGCCGCTAGGTATTTCTTCAACAGGTCAATGGACAAACTATTATGAATACAGCAAATTTTTCAGTTTTACAACCCCCCACCCCCCAACCGCTCGAATTCCACCCCCACTCAAAAAAGGTAGAAAATGATCAGGAACCCCTAAAACGCCTAAAAACGAAGTTTGAGGCATACTGCACCGCCATTGACATGATTTTTCTAAAACATACGCGCTTTCCATCCTCGCCGTGGTAGTAATACTGTGTCAAAATTTCATTAAAATCAATCCAACCATTTTCGGGTTACGCAATATATAACGATCTAAAACAAATTCTAAGTCCCTTGGTTTCCATAATAAGCAAGCCAATATTCGGGTGGACCTAAAAAAGTGTATTATGCCGCTAGGTTTTTCATGCACAGGTCAATGGACAGCCCAATATAAATACAAAAAACTTTTTTGTTTTACAACCCCCGACCCTCCAACCACCCCAAATTCACCCCCACCAAAAAAAAGTAGAAAATGATCAGGAACTCCTAAAACGCCTAAAAAAAAGTTTGAGCTGTTTTTATATTTTTGGTATCTTTATTATTGCTGCGCCGCCACTGACACGATTTTTCCAAAACGTACGCATTTTCCATCCTCGCCGCGGTAGTAATACTGTGTCAAAATTTCATTAAAATCCATTCAATAAGTTTCGCGTTACGCAATATAGAATGATCTAAAGCAATACTCGTATGTATACATCACAAATTCTAAGTCCCTTGGTTTCTATAATAAGCAAGGCAATGTTCGTATGGACCTAAAAAAGTATATTCTGCCGCTAGGTTTTCATTCAGAGGTCAATGGACAGCCCATTATGAATACAACAAATTTTTCAGTTTTACAACCCCCCACCCCTCAACCACCCCAAATTGACCCCCACCCAAAAAAAAGTAGAAAATGATCAGGAACCCCTAAAACGCCTAAAAACTAAGTTTGAGGAATATTTGAACATTTTTGTTTTTTGCTAATTACTCCGCCCCCTGTACAACGATTTCCAAAATTATAGGAACATTACCTACTACGACCCCACAACGTATCACTACCCAAATTTCATCACAATCCATCTAGCGGTTACTGAGATTACGACGACAGACTGACAGACAGACCGACGGAAATGAGTGACGTGGATTTTCGTTATGTAGACATCATGAAATGCCCAAAAAGCGTATTATCTCGAAATCGAAAATTTTCGCGATCACAATACTCCCCTCACCTATCGGTGTGGGAAGTAAAAACATCGAATTCTTTCACGCAGATGACGCTTCCACCCCCGTCACCTTCTGATAGCATGGAGCAGCTCGTATCTGTGCATCGAGGAAAAATCTGTTGGGTCAACCTTGATCTTTGACCACATTCGACACCAGATTTCACCAGGTCGAGCCAGCACAGACAACTTTATTATTATTATCATACACAATACACGATAAGAGTTTAGCACACGCTATAAACTCTTATTATAATCAAGGAAAAAACATAATCATAATGTGTGTGTGTAGCAAGTATGACAAAAAAAATTGCTGCTACAAAGATAAACAAAAGAGTTCAAGAGTTCGATAGCATCCACTTGTCATATTTGTTCTTGAAGACATTAACTGAAGGCGAGTTCACTACGTTTTCAGGTAGACTGTTCCAGGTATCGAATATCCGGTTTGGTAGGAAGAATTGACGCGGTGATGAATTAAACTGCTGCTTCAGAAGCTTGAAGTATGACCTCTTAGATAATTCCTTTTGAGGGGGAAGAGATCGGAAAGATCAACCCCAAGAAGCTGGTGCAGCGCTCGGTAGGTAGTGATGAGATCACCACGTAGGTGTCTGGCATGGAACGTGAGATGCCAAAAATGCGTCTTCTGTCCTCGTAGTCTGATCGTAGGCGATTATACGGAAGTCTAGTGGCACGTCCCTGAATAAGTTCTAGCTGGTCACGATCACGCACAAGTGTAGGATGCCAGACTGGGCCTGCAAACTCCATTATTGGCCGGACGTAGGTTCTGTATAGGAGACTGGCGGTGGAGGGGTCACATCCATTGAAAGACTTTTCAATCAGGTAGAGAATTTTTTTCGCCTTGGAAGAGATATTTTGAATGTTATCGGACCAGGATAGATTACTGCCAATGATGACACCCAGGTCACAATGAGTGTTAACGGTTGGAATAGTTGTATCCGCCATTACGTAATCGACTTTGGGGTTGTTCTTTCCCATGTGGAGTACACAACATTTTAGAAGATTTAAAGGCAGACCCCACTCTTCCGACCATGCAATAACGCGATCGAGGTCTTGTTGTAGTCGGTTGGTGCAATCTGGGATATTATAGATTTTAGTGTCGTCAGCGTACAGGGAACAGTTGGAATTACATACAAGAGGAAGATCGTAGGAGTACATGATAAAGAGAATGGGACCCAACACTGACCCCTGGGGGACACCACTAGATACAGCCGCCATAGGAGAGAAAGGATTGTGTAATGAATGAACGTTACACTATACTTCATGCTATTGCATCTCGGTCTATCAAATCAAGGTGCTACCAGAAAGTGCCGGAAAAAAAGCGACTGCAAGCGGGATTCGAACCCGCGCCTCCGGAATTCTAGTCCGGCGCTCTTACCAGCAAAGCATTGAATTCTTTCACGCAGACTGACGGTTCCACCCCCGCCACCTTCTGGTAACATGGAGCAGCTCGTATCTGTGCATCGAGGAAATCTGTTGACAATACAGACAACTCTGTGTAAGGAATGAATGTTATACCATGTTTCAGTTCAGACCATGGAGGATTAGCAGAAGTAAGAATTTCTACAGTCTAATATGTTCCCATCTAAAATACCACCAGGACATACAATTTTGTCATTCGAAAGGTATATGCAAGAGGGATTTAATTTTAATTTTGATTACCTTTTCCTCTATCTCTTCTGTTTAATTTAAAATCTTGCGTTCGGTGAATACTCAATGATTGGAAATCGGTCCTAATTACAAAACTGTGGCTCGCTATGGCAATCATCACGGTCGGTTTGTGCAGTTTTCAATAACTTTATCGTCTCTGTGTTCTCGTTTTTAATTTTGCGAAATCCTTTAGGCGGGAGGCTTACCTGAAAGGTCTGTATCAGTCAGTACATATATCACCAGTGGCGTAGAATACAAACATGTACCTATGGATCGTCTACAGAGTATACACGATATTGAATCATGTACTTTTTGAAATTACTAATTTAGTATCAAGATTATCTAACTGATTTGAAAGATTAATCGTTATATTCGGATTGGGTCAGTTAATATTTCTTAGCCTACCTGATGTATCTGCTTGATAATAATGTATCACATCTATAAAATTGTTTCCTCAGCACACTTGACTTATAATTATCTCGATAATTCAGGGTTTTGACTTCATCAAATACTATTATGACCTCATAATTTAGTTGTTCGTTAAATAAAAAACAAATTCGATGGTACTTTCTCAAAATAAATAATTTATTGATTATGATGAATGTAGGTACAAGAAATGCTATACAAAGATGAAATAGCATATTAAAAGCAATTCTTTGGTATAATAAAATATTGGGTGTTATATTTAATAAAAGAGAGAAGATCTAGATTTTGCGTTCTACATCTCCTTGTATATGAATATGCGTTGTCGGCTTTTCTTACAGCCGACTTCAAAACTAGAGGATATTTTCTATTTTTCCATGTAAAAAAAATTAATTTTGATTCATTACTTTTTGATTTACAGTACGTTGGTTTGACAGTCATTCGTGTATAAAAATGGTCATAACCTTTGATATACCCTGTATGATTTTACAGTACCTTATATTGCAAGAATGAGGATTATTAGTGGAATCTGAATATGGGATAACATACAATAGGGTGTCTCATTTAAAAAATCTATGTTCGCATCAACACATAGTTATGGACCACTCTGTATAAACAAATATATTTTCTGAGCAAGGAGCATATCCTTAGCTTCAACTTTTATACACAACCTTTTTTGGATATCTTTTGCAGTAGTGGAGTTATCGACCGATCTGGTACTAAAAACTCACCCTGTATGTGAACTATTTTTAAAAACTTTGGCTCGTCAGAAATTGTACTCCTTTCAGGTGGCAATTTTGAGGATTCTGTGAATCCGAAGCTATTAATTTTTGGACCCTTTTTCCGTATGTCTGTGGCGGAATCCTTCCCATTTGTTCTCAAAATTTCCATATGAGAAAATCCCCACATGCTTCCAACCCTACCCCAAAGCGGCTTCAATGCCTAATCTCTCATTTTTCTTCACAGCGGGCATTTTTAATTACAATCCAGATTTTTATTAAATTTCTCCATTGCGTGTCTATTCTGGAGTCTGCGGCGCCCTGGGATGTTTTTGCTTAGGGATTAATTAACTATGGCAAGGTTTTTCATTTACAAACTGATTTGGATAGCAGCTTATTCAGCGTCATGAAGAAAGAGGATGGACGATATCCCTTTGAAACTGGTCTGTTATCCTGTTTTTGTTTTCTACTGTATACGTATGACTGAGTTTTAATTATAAAGGCATGTTAACATTTTTGGTCCAGACAACATTGGCATAGATCACTGTAAGTTCGGAGACTCAACCTATCCTTATCACTCCGACTTATCGTGTTTAACTAATAGACAAACAAAATCACATTCGTGGCTACTGATCTACCTTTGACGATAGAAAGGTTGTTAAATTTGTGATTTTTTATCTTCGTCCATAGGTGGGTGGTACATCATACAATTTATGTCTGTTGATATACTTTCTAGGTAGTTTCAAAAACTGTTAATTTTGTCAAATTTGGTGACCCGGGGCGGTGTGGGTGCATACTAGGTAAAGCTGTTGTAATTTTGAGTATTAGAGAATTGGTAACGGAGTATTCTGTATCTTGTAAGTATTTGTAAGCGTGCTTTATTGCCATCGAAGTTATGGAGAGTAGACGGTGACTATTTTATTTATATTAGTCTTTATAATTATTTGTATAGTTTGTAAATTGGCAATTACTAACTAGATTGTAATAGACTTTTGATTTCTGACTCAATGCAATTATTCGGTAATTCCGTAGACTATGAAAAACGCAAATATGTATAAGGTCAATCAAATTGACTAACTGTTATAACATTTATTTACTCTCAGATATAAAGGGTCAAAGGAAAAATATTTTAACGGGTGTTTAGATTTTTGACGGCAGCTATAGAATATGATAGAGGCTTCCATATTTGAAAAAATGGTGGATGCGTAGATATTAAGCTAGATAAGTTATAATAACATTTAGCATTTCTGAAGGTATCTACTTTATCCCAAAGTTATCTAAAAGCAAATTGCAAAATTTGGCAACCAAGAAATCGAGCTGATAAAAAAACAGAAAGTACTCTAAAATTAGAAACCTTGCAAAAGCTTACCTACGAAAATGCGACTCCAGCAGTAGACAATATCCTACGGTATCTAGTAACATTTTATTGTTCACATTGAAATGATTTTTTTCATGTATATTTGTTTTTTGCAGGTAATTATCAAGACTCCACAAGTTATATCCTTTTAAGACACAGGTAAGGTCGTATTACTACAATTATGCTCTTGAAGTTGGTTTTGAACTTGCAATATTCTATCCACGCTCGGTTATATTCAAACCAAACTTATTTTTATGTACCTCTTTTATTAGACAGATACTTGATTATTTTAGTGATTCAATGCAGTTTTACCAGTTTACTTCGTTTTTGGATATTCGTTCATGAAAAATGATATTTTAAGAATCTAGTTAATAATTTCTTGAGTCTTGATGTGCAAAAGCGTATGCTCTCGGACTCCCAATATTCAAAGTAGAGAGAAAAGACAGAATTAAATCAGAGTAAAATACTCTGCCGTCCTTTGTAGTTAACCTTATATGCTATGGTTTATCAAAATGTCCAAGCAACTTTGTATACCTGGAAGAAATCGTTCAAGAAAGACCTCAAATATGTTCAATTTATAACACAAAAATGGATTAGCTTAGTGCTTTTTACAAATTCACGGTATGATAGGGATATTCAAATTCTTCTCAGTAAATAACGATTGGAAAAAAATAGATAAAAGTTGTTAAATATTGTATTTTCCATAATACGGCAAACAAAATGGGTAACAAAAAACATAATTTTTTAAACAGCAATGTACCATTTCATTAGGGTCATTTGATAGAGACTTGTATTCTCTTTTCAAAATATATGAAAATGTTTCAAAAAATACTAAAACTTATAGTTTATCATATATATCATATCAATAAGATTAATCTATATAAATCTGAGAACTTTTAGTACGTCAGTAAAATGAGACAGAAGCTTACTTAACCACGAATAGAAATAAATTGAATTAAATGGAAAAATTGAATGTCAATACATGTGGCATTGTTAACAAGTTGGTCACTAAAATGAGGAATGGTTCATTCAACAGAATCTAAACACAGAAATTTTGATTCTGATTGCATATGGGATCGGAAATGAACACAAGTCGGAGCATGTGAAATTTTCCATGAATTTTATCGGGACGCAGGATCTGCCGAAAACTGATAGAGATACCTACATGCCAGATTAATGTTATTCATGCAGTAAACTCGATAAAGTCCATCTAATGAGACGGTTGTTTGCGCAAACGTGCTGAAACCATAAGGTTGGAAGAAGAAACAACTTTTATATAGCAAAAAATAAATACAATCATTATTTACCGAGATATATGTACTATGTATTCCATACATAACCCACATAAAATTATATACGATGTAGATACATACAATGAATATCGAATCAGTAGATACGTATATCCACAAATGGAGCAAGAATGTACTATGGATGTCAAATAGACATCAAAAAAATATACATTTCATGTACGTTTGTCACAAACTTCCACATCAATGGCATGTCCATTAAATGTACATATTATGTATGTATGTCTAATATACATGCATAGTATATGTAAAATAGAGTAGATGTTCAATTATTCATAATATAAACCATGTACAGGGTGTTTACGATCTTAGTGCATTAATTTGGAGGAACGATAGATCATGATATTTCGAACCAGAGATCTCAGTACCATTTCACTAGTTAACGCATAGTTGAACAGAAAAAAAATTAAAAAAGTATGACTGCAAAATCACAATCCGACAACATTGCCCAGTATTCGCCCTAGGCCCTGTCAGGTGTTTTTGGAGATATTCACTATATAAACAAATGTTACTGTCTCTAGCCTTGTTGCCGCACATTCTGTGTTATCAGAAAATGTTGCGATTTTTTTTTTGAAACTTCAAATTTGGGATATTCGTATTATATTCGTGCTACAAGCATTACAATGATGTGTAATATTCGTACTTTACATAACGGCATTAAGATCGTAAACACCCTGTATATACTTATACATGTCAAAGTGCCTACAATCTACATAAAATGAATATCGAATTAATGGATATGTATATCCACAAATGGAGCATGAACATCTAATGGATGTAAAGTAGTCACAAAAGATTGCACTTCATGTACCTACGTTTGTCGTGAACTTCCGCATCCATGGTATATCCATTAAATATCCACTTATGTACTTTTAATGCACATGCATAGTATATGAAACTTCATTGTAGAAAATAAACAGACCTCATACTCTCATGACCTATTGTTATTAACTTAAATTCCTAGTTACAATAATAATACAAGCAAAAATTGATTACTGTGATTGTCATCTCTTTCCTGGTGAATAGCACGTCTGGAATCACAGAGATATCAAGGTTATAGGGCAGGAGAAGGTGTAAACTACTAGATGTATATATGATACGTAGACCAACATCTTATGTATATTCACGTATGAATATACCTACGTAAATATACATAGTATACACAAGTGTATAGCATTTCTCATATGTACATTGTAAATATTGAAAGTACACATGTTCAAACTAAAATGTCTAATGTACATTCTGTAGATGTACATATCCATATGTGATGGGAATGGACACCATGTACACAATGTATAATACCTGAAGACGTATGTTCAAAAGACCTACGTTTTCTAATTTCCTATAAAACTTATACTTAATTGTATATTATCATCATAAAGCTTCATCAAGATAAATAAGAAGCTTTCCACAGCACGAATCTTATTCCAAAGTATATTTGACAAGTTGCAAACAGCGTTTTTAGGAAACCGGAAGTTGTGTTCTTCTAGGCAAACCAACCAAATAACATAAACATCAATCTAAGCAACCGTCGAAAAGGGAGAGGAAGTTTTCTCGACGTGCCGCAAATATTCAAGATAAACATACCCGACTGTTATTGTTTACCCTTTTAAAACAATTTTATAGTCCATTGACTGGGCAAACTTTGCCGTGTTTGTTGGAAAACGAGAGGAGTTTCTTACATTCAAGTTTTGATTGGTTTTAGCTTTCGTGTAATAGCGAGTAGAATTGATATCGACGAGATCACCGATTCCTAGCTCATACATCTTCTTCTGTTTAGTAAACATAAAAATCAAAGAAAATGCAGGTCACGTTTTACTGTAGGGTAATCTTTGCTCTTATAGTCTTTCAATATGCCATTTTCATACAGTACGCAAGCTTAGGCTGGGTTTACGCTGTATTTAAGGGGATTGTTGCTGCTTATGAGATGTTTGATAAGACATACAAAAATACACGAGTGTTTCGTGTCAGCCGAGTCGATTTTAGGTTAGGGCCGTTACAACAGGTCCAAGTATTTCCAATTTCCAATCTTTGTCAATCCTGAGATTTGATATACATATATTCTTAAATCGCGGATACAGTGTAATATGCGGTACCATTCATCTTTTTACGTAATTATTATGATATTTTCAAGTCTTGATTAAGAAGAAGCAAAGTGATATAGGGAGTAGAATTGATATAGACGAGATCAGCGATTCCTAGCTCATACGTCTTCTTCTGTTTAGTAAACATAAAAATCAAATAAAATGCAGGCCACGTTTTACTGTAGGGCAAGATTTGCTCTTATAGTCTTTCAATATTCCACTTTCATACAGTGCGCAAACTTAGGCTGGGTTTACGCTGCATTTAAGGGGATTGTTGCTATTTATGATATGTTTGATAAGGCATACAGAAATACACGAGAGTCTCGTGGCGGAATTCAGACAGCCGAGTCGATTTTAGGTTAGGGCCGTTATAACACGTGCAAGTATTTCCAAGCTTTGTCATTCCTGAGATTTGATATACATATATTCTTAAATCGTGGATACAGCGTAATACGCGGTATTCATCTTTTTACGTAATTATTATGATATTTTCAAGTTTTGGTTAAGAAGAAGCAAAGTGATGATTTACTTTTTCGACTGTAACATGACTAGGAGCCAGACTCCATTGCAGAATTTGTTGGTTGATTGTGCTAACGCACAGATGCCATAAGTTTAAAAGCAGAAGAAGGAGAAGGATACAAAAATACACCGTTCTCCTATATTTCGCATTATTCGTTGTCGTTGTCATTATGACCTAAGCAATGTTGAATACCAAACCGTTTCTGCCATTGACTTTCTAAATATACAAGGATGAGTATGGAAAGCGTAAAGTCTTCGTGAGACTGGTGATACTGTCCACCTTACCAAATTTTATATCGTTGCATGAAGCATCAGTGGAAAAGTCGAAGTTGATATAAAAACCTACAAAGCAAAATTTTGATGTTTATCAAAATTAGATTATAGTTTTATTTATATGTGTGGCATTGCCCACAATCGATTCTAAATTTTCACGACCTCTGGGCCTGCATGTGCTATGTGTTCCTTAGTTTTTTTCATTATCTACTACCGATTCATTCGCAGTAATCGATGCTAGTAACTGAACTTTTCTATCACGAAGACCTCATGCGACATCACACTAATGGAATAGATTTCATTAATTATTAACTAAATGTTATTAATGAAATTTTTATTTATAAAAGGCAGACAGTCACAGTAATTTGCGTGAAGCAGACTCAAGAGGTGTGATTAGGTAAGAAATATTTGCCTTTCTTGGAGTTTTTTGTAATCTTCTTCTTATGACGCCGTCTCCTTTCGAAGGTTGGCGATCCAAATAGCTAACGTAGTCCTAGATACGGCCATGCGGAAAATGTCAAGTGATGAGCAACCAAACCATCTTCGGATGTCTTTCAACTAACAATTTTGTCGTCTACCGACAGACCTTTTACCTTGGACTTTTCCTTCTATAATCAGTCGCAGAAGTTCGTATTTTTCATCTCGCATGATATGACCTATATAAGCCATTTTCCGTTTCTTGATGGTAAGCATGAGTTCTTTTTGTTTCTTCATACGACTAAGGACTTCAAGGTTCGTTATTCTTTGAACCCATGATATTCTGAGTATACGGCGATAAATGTACATTTCAAAGGCGTCGATTTTCTTTTCCAATGTAGCATCTAGAGTCCAACTCTTACATCCGTACAGGAGAACCGAGGAAATGTAGCATCTGACCATGCGTATCCGAAGTTTTAGGCTGAGATCTGACCTTGTGAAAAATCTTCGCATACTCATAAATGCCTTTCTGGCCTGTTCAATGCGGCATCTTACTTCTTTCTTCGGGACACATGCCTTATTTACAATACACCCCAGATATTTGTATGACGATACTTGTTCCACCGTACTACCATTGATAATCAGATGAGCCTGTACAGGTGTCTTGGCAAAGGCAACGACTTTAGTTTTTGCAGTATTTTTGTAATACGGCTTTTGAAATAATATTTTGGAGCAATCTGACAAAATGAATTGAAATCAAATATCGGCACAACGATTCACTAATAATAATAAGATGTTTTATTTGTTAAGAAACATGTGACTTAGATATTAAAATGAATTTTTTGGCATATATTTCATAGGATAGGAAATTCAAACGCCATAGAAATTGTGGTCAGCTTCCGAAAGGCAGTTACTATGGTGACCCTTTGGAGATCTCCTTTCAAGGATATTAACTGTAGCGTTGTTCTGGTCCCCTTTCAATTATCCTTCTGGGCAGAAATTTGACCTGCCCAATGCGATTTGGAAACTTAGTTCAGTACAGGGCTCGCTGATATGTATGTTTAGGTATATCAAGTGATATTTATCATGACTTATATGCTAAATTTCATGTGAGTCCCTTGCGGTGGCGTAGATTTGAGGTTTTGGGGTCACCTATTTGAACACTAGCGATTCATAATAACTAAAGAAATCTCAGCTGAAAAGCATAACGTAAACTTGTATAAGCGGTAAGCTGGTGAATGAAAAAACGCTTTTGGTTAGGCACCTTACCCAAAATATAAAGATAAGCAGGAAGCAGGGACAACAAACACATCTGGATTTCACAACCCTCGGGGCCAGTTTCACTACCTCCTGATAAGTGTCAGATAGCTCATCTACATATTTTGTCTTTATCACTTGACAGAAGTGAGAAAGTGAGAAAACCTTACGGTAAGGCTATTTACCACTTATCAGAAGGTGGTGAAACTTACCTTCAGTGTTGTATCTGCTGTTTCAAATACGGATTCTTAAGCAATTATCTAAGAAAAACTTCTTGCATTTTGTGCTTCAACTTTTATTTTCATTATTTTTATAAGAATTTCTTTTTAAAACAAGGACATTTGCTGTTATTTATTATTAGTTTATTGGTTATAATTTGTTAAATTATTCACTAAAGCGAAATATAATCTAAAACCATTTTTTGCTTTATTAACCATAGAACGCAAAGCGTCGTAAATCTTACGACGGAAAATTTAAAATCTCGCGATTGGTCGGCAAAGCGAAGTCAGAGGCGTTACAGCGGCCATTTAATCTCAAGTCGGGTACCGCCGAGTGCAAGCACGTATCCAAGGTTTGGTTTTGGGGGGGTTCAGATTATGGGTGTCACTTGGTTGACCTTTTGAGGGGGTCCAGATTAGAGTTGCCACCTTAAATCCTTAAATTTGCGGGGGGGGGGGGGAAGGGGGGTGCAAATTTGTGGATTCCATTTTTTAGACGGCATTTTATAACGTTTGGGGGGGGGTCTGGACCCCCTGGGCCTAAATACGTGCCTGGCCGAGTGGTCATTTAGTATTTTGAGATATATGTAGGATCGAGCATATGCAAACAGCAGCAGCTTCGTTGTAAAATTTAGAAAAGCCTAGTCTTAAAATGTAGCTGGTAAAATATACTCGTACTTTTCAAATTGGTTTTTGATTTTGTGACGGCACTTTTTTCATAATACCTATTATATTATGTCAAAAAGTTAGAAGATACCAGATAGCTTCGAACAGATAGATTGGAAAAGCCTAAAAGAAGAGCCATTTGTAGATTCTGGAAGCGAGTACTATCTATCAGGGGATGAAAGTGATAACAATAAGGAAGAGGTGTCGTCAACCAACCATACCTGCAACCTACCTTGCAACGTTCGATCCGCGAACGCATTGGAAGTATTTTAGGGAAGCTGTATTGGTATCCGCGACGTCGTCTAGAGCCACTTTTGTCTCATCTGTCCTGGACAAAAGAAGAAGACGATGACAATCAATTGTGCAACTTTTGCACAATGGGATTCTACTTGGAACACTGAGAGAAAATTTGTACCGTCTTTGGATCTAGACTTGAATAAAAATGTGTTTGCCCCAGAAATGTATTACTGAAGAACATTTAGACACATTGAGGTGGTTTATTATTCAGAATTGATAACTAAAGTTTTGTTATAATTATTTCTTCTTGAACTTTTACGAAAGCTTAGCTTCATTCTTAGTCTTTATATTATTTTAAACAATAACTAGTTTTCAAGTCAAATGTTTTTATAAAAAAAAAGAGTATATCAAAAAAGTTGAAACATAATTTTCTTTCATCATAATATCTCATGGATATATTGTTCATATCTAACATATTTTCAATGAATATCATTATACTTGCGAACCCTAGTCCAGAACTCCCATGTCCTAATCCCTGCAAATTGATGGAACACGGCTAGTAGTGATAATGTCTTCCCATTTACGACACACAACGCGGACACAGAAGAGCTGAGAAAAACGACGTGAAACAAGGCAATTTTCATCGTGCGGCGGCCACCAAGAATGGGATGGGGTGTTGAAGTGTGAGGGATGAAGGGGGGGTGGCGAAGGGGTGGGTTTCAAATGCGATTTTAATGACGCGTCTGGAGAGGCAGAGGATCCTGGTTGGGGCGACGAAGAGATGGCTCTAATTACACTGAGGCCATTTGCACCGCGACTAAGGGATGATGCTACATGTAGGTTTCGGTGGTGAGTGTCTTTGCTCTGGCGCTGGTGAATGCGATGGGTAGTTCAGTGTATCCTGTGATGTCAAGTAGCTGGAAGTAATAGGAATAGCAGCACCTTGAAAGGAGCATTGAACAGGAATGTTTTTTGCGCAGCCGAACAAAATGCTGTCGTAATGGTTGCTGATGGGCCTGTCCAACAATTCTGTTTTTTTGCTTAGACGAAGCTTAACAATATCTAGATAGTATAGATAATTTTACGTTTATTTTATAACTTATTTATCATGACACAAAACCTCTTTAGGCCCAGTTTCCCAATAGTTAGTTAATTAGTGATTAAAAGTAAACTAGTGGTCGGCGAAAACAATTCATTTCATAATCTGGAGTTTACGTCAAACGCTTTGGTTAAGCGCTAGTTGAGTTAATTGAAGGATATTTATTTTTATTATTTTGACGTTTCTTGTGGTCAACAGATGACAGATAAACTTGCTTTCCAGGTTATAAACACACGAATTTAGATATTGACGCCTAAAGCTCAATTCAGATGCATACGACATCCGACGATACGACGGTACGAAACTGTTCCTATATTGGTTGAAATATTCAAAATGATGTCAAATGAAAATATTTCAACCAATAGGAACAGTTTCGTACCGTCGTATCGTCGGATGTCGTATGCATCTGAATTTAGCTTAAGACTTCGATGGATTTTGATGATAGTCTGTGGTGACAGTAAAAAATATGTATACAAAGGTTATGATTCTTTGTCAAAGGATTAGGTAATATTCACAATACACAATTATGGCAGTGCTCTGAGACCCATCTGTGGTCTGTGGTGCTAACTTAAATATAAATAAGCATAACCATTATGAGAAACAGAGCTCCCCGATAACTTCTGGTTAACTTCCATCTTTCAGCTAATTGACTACAAGTGGTTACCAGTGATTATCAAACTGGGCGTTATTGAATGTATGTATTTACCGCCAAATCCCTGTACCGAACCAATACAGCAATATAATCCCCATTCTGCCACGTTTGCTGTATCGCATATCAAGTAGAAATCAACCGCTAGGATACGTATCCAGAGAGCCTATGAACTTCTTCATTATTGCATACTGTAGAGTGTGACATTGCTACCGCATTTTCGATATTGTCAACGTATTGGAAACGGTGAACATTATGGGTTTACTAGACGCGACTAAATTACCTAACTTTTTTCTGTATTATATGGGGTACCTACTTTTTTCATATGAAGTAATTTCATAGTAAATAAACTGAGTAGTAAGACGGCTCATTGTTGGATTTAATGAAACAATATTTTGAAACCTAGATGAGGTTACCTTACATCTGCTTATTAAAGGTATGTAATTCAGGTCCGTCTAATATGCAGGTCTCATTTGCATCTTTTTATCATGAGTTATATATTAACCTGCACTGGCTCCCTGGCAAGATTCCATCGTTTTCATTTGGACTAAAATTAAACTAGCAGAAGTAAGTATGTTTTTAAATGTTTGAGCAGAATGCACTGAACTTAGACAACCGATATTTAGATTTATCCAGCCGGTCCTTGAGCCACGTTTGAAAGGCTCTGAAGCCAATACAGTATTTCTCGCATTTTGTTTACTACTCAGTTTTAAAAACTTTCACTATTTTCTATCTTCGTTGTATTAGCGCTTAATATGGATATTTTAATCAGTTCTTTCCTAGTCATACGGAGTCAACTATTTCTAGATGGACACTTCCTCTAAGATCTAGGAGGCAATATGGGTCTTCTATTGCGCAACGGCGCCCCACGCGATTCGAGAAATTTTTTTTTCAATGTAAAGAGGATGGTCTGTTATGTGATTTTAAAAAATAAAATTTGCGAAAGAAGCACGTTTTTTGGAGAAAGAAACTGATAAAACTGTATTTTCAACACATTTAACGCACGCGCACAGAATAAATGCGGTGTTGCCAATATTTGCTCGATATTTAACATCGCTTCTATGGTACATGTGTGGTACATTTACTAAGATTGAAGCATTACAGAGAAGATTAGCACGGTCCCTGTGCAAGGATAACACAAAAAATCGTGAATCGTTCTATATGTTTAACTATCTAGATTTAAAGACATCTTATTTCAAATGTTCCTTTGTTTCTAACTGGTGTTTGTGATTAAGTATTATTGTTTGTTTTATTTAGTTTGTATATTAGCTTTTAAGCTTTATTGTTATATTTGGCCGATATCTGCTTCAATAAATCATTGAAACGTACGACTGACGTTGCCACTAAAAACTGAACAGGTGACAGTCTTACCTGATGAGATCAGTTGGTTAGAGCTTTCAAAATATTTGATATCAGTAACGTCTGGGGGGGGGGGGGCCGAGCCCACCAGGCCCCCCGTAGCCACCTGGTACAAACCTAATTCAACCTAAAATAGCCTAAATTTAGATATCCTTTATATTTCACCCAACCTAGTAAGTATATGAACACAAACTTCAGCCTCAATTTCAGTTTCTGCTAAAACGAAATCAGGTCAAACTTTATCCCTTTTGAACGTCCGTGTTTAAAATTCCCAAAATTATTTCTTTTTCATCTTTTCGAAAACACGTTGACTGAATTTTTTATGTTTCAAAGTCACTAACCTAAAAAAAATGCAATTGCACAATTTCGTGAAGTAACTACATTAACTGATAACTGCTGATCGCTGGCAACACCTTTGTGACACTATTGAAGTCTGTCATGCGGGTTTTTGATTCTAAAATTCTCTGGCATTTTTCGGGTACGTTTTGAAAGTAGGTGTGGTGAAAATACCGAGTTTTAACTATTCTTTTTTTCAAAAAAAAATGCTTCCTTCGCAAATTTTCTTGTTTAAAAGCAAGCACGTATATATAATGCTCTCTCAAAAATGGAATCCACAATTTTTTGCACACTCATCCCCACGAACGAGAGCAAATTTAGGGTGACAACCCTAAACTGGACCCCCCCCGAATGGTCAAGCAAGTGACACCTATAATCTGGACCCCCCAAAACCAAATCTTGGATACGTGCCTGTTTAAAAGTACATAATAGACCATCCCCTTTAGTGCAAATATGAAATTTTTCCAAATTACGTGGGGCGTTGTTGCGTTGTAGCACCGGCAATATGTTTCGTTTTGAATTTTTTCGTGACTACAACACATTTGGATGCTTTGGAGAAGATAGATAGTAGTGGATTCTATAAAGGTTTGTTGATGTATACGACTACACCGCTTAGTTGTATTTCATTTTCCACGCATTCAGCTAATCTCGAAATCTGAAGAGGCTCACTGAGCTTGTTCTGTTCTGTCAAGGTCGTGCATGATGAAGTTTGAATAAGACCTCCATATTATCGAAAGTTTGTCAGTGATGGTTCTATGTACGAATGCGACTATCACATGAATTAAAGCGCTGCATTACTCTACAAGAGCGATATACATATATATTGGTTATTTTGTGTTATTTTTTTGTGCATTTTTTTTTAGGATTTATAATCTGGCAGAAAGTTCGTACAAATTTGATGTTTTTCAGATCGTTGTTTATTTAATCTCAGAATGTTTTTTGCCTTAGGGCGATAGATAGAGATCTAAAAGAACCAGTGAAAATCAAAATCCTGTGGAGTAAATAGCTTTTAGTCCTTGATGATTCCATCTAACAGAATGGTTAAAACGAGCATATATCACGTTCATAATCTTTAACTTGATACTATTTTCTACCCTAGCCTTTGTTACGAGGTACAATCTCTATCTATGGGGTTGTTTGCTCTACAATATATGACCACAGGGCGTGCTGTCCAGAAGGGGCTGTTTCCATGACTTATAGGACTTGCCCCTAATTATTCGCCAAAGAAGTGCGTCCCGAAAGAATACCGCTCGTGAAAAAATAATTTTTAGAGTGGATAAAAGTAGACCCTCTGGGATTGTTTAGCGGCGGCCTTCGCAACGAATGGGGGGAGAAGGGAACCTTAAGGGTCGACGGGTTATTTACACTTGAATTATTCAACGATCCTGTTGAATATTGTAAATAATCTACACTTTCCGGATTGACAAGACAATGGAAGTCCGCTATTGATTTTATTATTAAGTCATTAATACATAAAACGATGTTTTCCAATTTTACTATTAGATTTGAACTGTATGTTGGCTAACTAGCTACCTAGTTAGTGCTGCTGCGCCTGTATTTGGAACTGCACCCAGAGGTCCAAGAAGATGTACTGAATTTCAGAAGAACCTACTAAGGAATTCTAACATGAAAAACAGATATGTACACTTTTACTTCCCACACCTATAGGTGAGGGTAGTACTGTGATTGCGAAAATTTTCGATTTTGAGATAATACGTTTTTGGACGTTTTGTGACGTCTACATAACGAAAATCCACGTCACTCATTTCTGTCGGTCTGTCTGTCGCTCTGTCTGTCGGTCTGTACGCGTCTTTCTAGCTACGTAATCTCAGTAACCGCTGCATAGATTGTAACGAAATTTAGGCAGCAAGATGCTGTGGGGTCGTAGTTGGTAGTGCTGCTATCATTTTGAAAATCGGTGCATGGGCGGCGGAGTAATAAGCAAAAAACAAAAAATTTCAAATATTGTAAAATTGAAACATTCGTTGCTTTCGTAATAGACTGTCCGCTGACCTGTGAAGGACGACCTAGCAACATATATAACGTTTTTAGGTCCACCCGAATATTGCCTTGCCTATTACAGAAATCAAAAGAATTTTTTTTCTGGTGTAAACATACGAGTATTGCTTTAGAACGTTCTGTATTGTGTAACAAGGAAACTCTTGAGTTGATTTTAATGAAATTTTGAAACAGTATTACTACCGTGGCGAGGATGGAAATGCGTATGATTTTTATAAATCGTGTCAGTGGCGGCGCAGAAATAATAAAAAAACCATAAATATAAAAACAGCTCAAACTTCGTTTTTAAGTGTTTTAGAGGTTCCTAATCATTTTCTGCGTTTTTTTTTGGGTGGGGTTGAAATTGGGGTGGTTGGGGGGTGGGGGGTTGAAAAACTGAAAAATTTGTTGTATTCATAATAGGCTGTCCACTGACGTGTGAGGAAAGACCTAGCGACGTAAATCCCCTTTTCAGTTCCATCTGAACATTGCCATTGCGGTGACTTGGTTGCAGCTTCATGCTATGGGAAAATAATGAACTGGTATTACCGTAATGTGTGGGAAGTACTGAGTCAATCAACTTGACTTCATTGTTTGTAATTTTATTAAGCAATTTTACAGTTCCATAAAGTTTTAGATACTATATCTTCCTTTTGAATTTTTGCACTTTTGTACATTTTGTTGGGTACGTTTTGTGCTGCATTCAGTACATTTGTACGGATATGGAAGCCCTAACTAAATTTCAAGCGAGTCTACTGAGCATTACATATAAATAAAGATCACGGTTCTAATAACTGGTGCCATTAAGATAACTCATATACAGGGTGAGTCCTAAGTTGGTACTTTTTTACTGTGTATAGAAGACGTTAAGATAAACGCCTTTGAAATAATTTTTTCAAGGAAACTGAAAAATAAGCGAGATAAAGGATAAAAAAGGTTTATCTGGGCGTGTGTATCAAGCCGTACCTAGCCTGTTTATGTTTAGTTTTTTGATTAGATTTTTGTCAAATCGATTAGTGCAGAAGTCACTTTGTTTATCGTTGTTAATTTTAAATCGGTAAATCCCAAAAGTGGCTGGATAGTCCCACCAGTTCGTCAGAAGACCATATTCTGTCAAACTGAAGTCCTCCTGACCCATTCCTATAGCTTCATTCCTCAGGTAATATTCAAACATTCTATGGAAGCATAATTATTAACCGTTGTTGCCATTTTCATGGTCACAATGTGTATTTAATTGTTTAACCACCCCAAAGTTTGCTTATTATAAACAATATGAATTTAATACTGTTTCGTAACAAACTTCAATGCAATGGTTTCAAGAAAACAGTGCAATTATAGTACAGTCTATATAGCATTCATGAGTAAACAATAAATTGGAAATAGAAATGAGCAGATTGGACTTTCTCATTATCAGCCAGTCACGTGTAGAGTATAACAACCTTCCCTCGAAAAATTTGGCTACCTTCAGCATAATTAGAACCTAACAGATTCTCCTGATGAAGGTTAAAATACGGTATATGTAATACTTTAGTGTGGATAATAACAGGAATTGCAAAATGCCATACGACCAGTGATCATAGTGAGTTGACACGAAGGAATTTTCAATGTATGCTCAGTATTGTGTCACATTGTATGGACAAGAAACCATTAGTAAACTTATTTAAATCAATAATTCAAAATTCTTGTTTAGTTTGACCTCCTTAAATGGCTCTCAAGTTTTGTAGCGCTAGATCTCGGTAGTCAATTTGTTGTTGTTGAGGTTTCTACATTCGGTGTGGCGCAGGCAAGAAAAATGCTGGTTAAATTGAAATAAACTTTTAGAGTTTTGAGAGCGTTTTCAAAATTATGGTTTTTGCTTTTATACCTCTGTAGATGAATTTTCAGACTAAATTTACTCTTCAACATATCATTTCACGTGACAGTTATATTTGAGTACTTAAAATTTGATTCTGCAAAGACTAATCGACAGAATAGCTTCAGTAGGTAATCAGAGGACTACAAATAAATAAATATAAGATAGAGACCATGATGAGAAGCTAATGGATATATAAAAGTTCACAGGACGTCTGTATTAAGGGTTCAAAAATTTGGATATTAGGGTAGCTGGATTACAGAGGACCTGAATCCAGATGTGGATATTAGAACAAGAATCGAGCTGGCTAGAACAACATTCTTGAAAATTCGTACTCTACTGAGCGATAAAAGTCTGAATCCTTAATTAAGATATAGTTTTGTCAGATGCTATGTTTTCCAGGTGCTTCTGTACGGAGTGAAAGTTTCGATGATGGAGATCAATACAGTGAACGGAATGGAGGCTTTTGACATGTGGGTGTACTGCCGAGTGTTAAGAATAGCTTGGACAGACCGCGTTACAAATATCGAAGTCCTGAGGCAAATGAACAAGGAACGTGATCTCCTAATCACCATAAAGAAGAAAAATATGTTCTCAAGCTAATAATAGAAGTCGAAAGAGGGCCGGGGCGCAAACAAAACCCATGGTTAAAAAACGTCAGAGACTGGACGAGACTAATCAGGACAGCATAAGATAGAGAAACATTTGCCAAAATTGTTGCCATTCTTCATTAAATGGAGTTGCCACCTTAATAAGAAAAAGAGTAGCGATTTGTGCCGATATCTTCATATCAATGACAACTGCATTAACTATCTATCGATATCGAAGAAAATGCTTTAGCTATGACACGCCGTAGCGTCTAAATATCATCGTTGACAATTTAAGGGTTGAACAAATTTCACATTGACTGTACTACTGGAATGCTGTCGATAGGAACTTCCACCTCCAATGTGCCCTTGAATAAATTGGCTTGTCCCTGCTTGGCCCCCACCCCCACCCGCATCGTAGCCCTGTTTGAACGCTCTGGCTATTTGTCTGTGGTTGTCCGGCTAACCACGGAAACTTATTACCACCGCTCTCACTTGGGCTAAACACAAACATTTGGCCAGGATCGAAACGAGATTCTTTATCAGCTTTGCACAACAATTTGAAGCAATTCCGAGTGCATAATATCCGTTATAAACTTGTGATGTGACATTTGCATAAAAAAGAACAGGGAACAGTTTTAGCAGCGGTAGTGGATATGGCTGGAAGTTAAGAACATGTTTGACCTCAACTTTCACCTAGTAGGATTCAGGCAGTTATGTGATTTAAATGAAACCAAAAATGGATGTTCTAATTGACTATAGATTGAAGTTGTAGCTAACCATTTTCAAGAAAAAAATAGACGTCAAATGGCTTGACTCTACTTTCCATACATTATCGGTACTAACAAAATTTTCGTGTAGCCAAACTTACCATATTTTTCACGACCTCAATTTCACTCTCATAGCTGATGGTGCTATCTATAATAGGTAATAGAACGTTTCTGGGACAAGTCTGCATCCGATGCCTTGATGTCTGATAGTTCCTAATTCAAAAATTGAATTGAAAAATAAGCCTTCGCATATTAGTTTTTATGCGGTACCCATGTTATACAATTTTACAGATCAGCATTATTAGCAACGATACAACGGAAGGAGCATTCGGATACAAAGCAATTAAGCTAGTAGCTTCCAAGCTACAGGTTATAGGATTATGTATTGTAATATGTATGACTGAATTCTACGTTCACAAAAGAATCAAAGGCAGTGTCTGGATAGGTCTATAAAGCGTAGATCTTCAAGTTCACACTAAATATCTACTCGTAAAATCGGTATCTGACTTCCTATCAGGACGAAAACTCGTATGATGTATAGCTTGAGGGTGCCAATTTCAAATCCCGCCACTGTTTTGAGTTTTAGCCTCAGATACAGAAGACTGAACATTTTCAGACCCTTTGATACTCAAGTTCATCCTAAATATATAAAATCGTTATCTGGCTTCCTTTCAGGACGAAAACTTGTATCGTGTATAGTTTAAGAGTGCTAATTTCAAGTTTGTCTTTTGCTTTGAGTTTCAGTTAAAGAAGGTCAAAAATTTTTAGAAACTCAGATGTTCAAGTTCACCCTAAATATCCAAAATCTGTATCTGACTTCCTATATCAGGACGAAAACTTATATGATGCATAGTCTGAAGGTGCCAATTTGAAATCCGGCTACCATTTTGAGTTTCAGCCTTAGCTAAAGAAGATAAACAATTCTCAGACCCTCGGATATTCAAGTTAACCATAAATATTTAAAATAGTTACTTGACTTCCTGTCAGGATGAACATTCATATCATATATAAATCGAGGGTGCCAATTGAGTTTCAGCCTCAGGTAGGTCATTTCTCAAAGGAAAATTCAGAGTCCTTCTTGAATACAAAAAGATTGGGTGACCCCATGCCCCTCCACCATCGCCACCCCAATTTCAATTTCTTCGGAAAAAGTAGGAATGGAAAATGATAAAGACCCCTAAAAAACAATTTAGGGGCTGACAGTATCTATTTTTTGCCGATTACGGCGCCGCCAATGCAATGGTTTTCAAAAATGTAGCAGCATGGCCTTCTATGGTCTCACATCATAGCATCCGTTAAAATTTCTGAAAATCGTTGCGCTAATTCACCTTCTGACTGACCTTCTTTGACATGGGAAGATAGTATTCATAGGCAACGTTCGTATAAGTACAGATTATCACCAAAGCCATTTTCTTTTAGGGTAATGGACAGTCCTTTGTGAATGATGGACAATGATCAGATATATAAAAACTAAATGTCGTATTTAGAAAATTGTTTAAATGCTGCTGAGATTACGCGGGTAGAACAATAGTGACAGACAGAGAAACCTGCGGCAAAGAGGGGCATAGAATTTCTAAAAAAAACATATCTCAAATTTGGGAATTTTTGCTATTACCTACGGTACGAAAGTAAAAGGAGAATGCTATATTCAAGAGGACGGAATACCTATTGCGCTATCGCTACAGCGATAGGGTACATGGAATGGGTTGAAAAATAATCATTGATAGTTCCACTGTCAAACCAAAACCGTGGGTTAGACAAAACGTTCAGAGCCTGAAGGCTTGGAAGCGTTTACTTACAAATATTTTTCGTGCATGTGAGTAATAAGTGTTTTTAGTCTCATCCTTTCATCCGAAGGTGGATTTCTCAATTTAAATTCGTACCCCAAACTCACGACCTCCAGGTGGGTACTCCAGTGCTCTCGCCAGTGGAGCTACGGTCGCCACACCTACTCAGCGCCAACTAGATACTGAAATCATCCCGTTAGCCGACAACTTAGATCATTTGATGCCTTTGATGCTAGTATGGATCTGGATGTCGTGGGTTCGAGTCCCACCCGCCGCCGACTTTTTCAGACATTTTCTCGTACAAATTTGAATTGAACAAGAAGCATTTTGATAGAAAGCCAAAGAGGAACGTAGTTACAACCTAAGGAAATTTTCAGTTTTGTACTCGTATCAGGATGGTTCATCATGCAACTTGAAGAGCCATCACATCTGACAATGCTTTTAAAATAAGATTTCAGCATTTTCTTTTTGAGCCTTTGTATTGAACAAGAGCACAATCGTAATATAAAGCAACTGTTTATCAGGCTATCACGGTCCTGTATAGAGTCAAGATTTTCGAGCGCGACGATGCGACGTTGTCTCAAAGTGGCTTTTGTCGCCAGAAAATATATTCGGCGGTAATTCAGGAGGGCTCTTCGATGCAGGCTCCCAGATAAGGAACAAAGACTTCCAACGGAGTTTATCTCCTCACTGGATTTTAATATGTATTGCCCAACATCGGCGCTGGCTATGGAAATTTCCTGTACTGTTTATAGAGTTGAAGGGTCCTCAAGCAACATCTCTAACCAAATTTGCGCTTAGAAGCTGAGTTGGGGATACCAGGGGTTTTTTGCTTTGACCAGCCACAGTTTGATATCTCTATGACAAAATTTGTGTTTCTCCTATCCACTTCATTTTCATTGCGTTTCCTTTTATATCTGTCTGCAGCCTTAAGTTTTAGTTATTATAGCATCTTCAGTGACATCTATTCATGTTGCTACTATATCTTGTAGGAAATCATGTAGAAGTCATTTCGTCTCCATATTGTCCACACATACATAAAAAAATAACATATAGTTACGAGTACGACAAGAACTTGTCTTCTCACCCACTCACAGACAATTTACTTTTAGAGAACATGATGGTTTATTTGAACCAAGAAAAATACACTCTTGGTTTCAGTATTGATAAAAAAATGTGCTTTTAACAACAATATAGTTTTACTCATATATACAGGGATATTCACGTTATTCGACACGGAGCGTTATGGCTAAAGTATTTGATAAAAAAGAAAATAATAATTTGGGATGGATAGAGACCCATAAAGGCTACATTTTAAAAATATTTTCATGTTATACAGGATGTCCCAAAAACACGAAATGTATCAAAGTTATGTTTTTTAAATGGAACACCCCATATATTATTGCATATTCAGATTCCTTGGTGAATTCTAGTGTGACCTTGTGTATCAAGCATGGTACCTAAAGCGAACCGTTTAGGTGTAAACAATCATTTTCGGTATAAGTAACTATCAGGAAAAAATTGAATATCGCAGAGATTATAAGATATGGAAGGCTGCGAATTTGCCGTATTACTATAAGCATAAAATGCGTCAGCTTTATTGAGACTGTCAAATTTAAATTACGTTTATGCTTGGAGAAATCGGTCGATGAATTAAGGAAACTTCGATCAGCGATAACTTGATTTTTTCAAATGGGAATGCCTAATTTTTTTATACGATTAAGCGCAGAATTTGATAGACTTTCTAATGATATAAGGTTGTGAATATCAATCTCTGATAGTTTTCATTTAGTTTTAAATTTTCATACAAATCGGCGATTTTCAATTTTCCTACCTATAAGCAACGTAGCAGGCCATGAAATATAAATAAAAACCTGTTCAGGTAAAAGAAAACAACTAACTTGGCTGAAAAATACACCCTAACTAGACTAAAGGGACAAGATTATAAAAATTCCTTACAACAAATCAACTCTCCCAGAAACAACTGCGATAACATCTCTAAGGTCAAAGAGAAGCTGGAGTATGACAGTAATAGATATTTTTTACAGTCTACAGGCTACCGAAATTTACTAGAGGTTAAAAATTTCTAAGACAATTAAAAACCCTGATATGAAACAGAAACAACCAGCGACTGTTGCTCCAGCACGCAACTACCAATCATATGTAATGGTGTAAAGAAGTAGTAATTTGCGTCGAAGTCGATACCTCTGACTGGAGCCCTTCTATTTTTCAGTATCACATTTAAATTTTCTGCCATTTAAGTTATGTTTTATTATTTGAACAAATTTTAATTCATTCTTCATTTTCTGCGACCTTGCTAATAGGTACTGAAGAATTTTCAGAACTCCAGTCAGAGGTACTTTTGACTTGAGTTTTGACAGAATTGCACTTTTTTATATCATTAAATGTGAAATTTTATTATGAAAATAATAAACTGCTTACAACATTCTCTAGTAGTTTTTATTTTATTTCAAAATTTTTAATGGTTTTGGAAATTGCCAATCTCTGGTACATTGCAGTAGCTAGTAGGCCGTGAAAAAATCCATTTCTGCCATACTCCAGCTTCTCTTTGACCAAAGATATGTTACCGCCGTTGTTTCTGGTTAGACTTTGTTTGTTGCGAGTAATTTTTATAATCTTGTCCCTTTAGTCTAGTTCGTGTGTATTTTTCAGCTAGGTTAGTTGCTTAGTTGTTTTCTTCTACCTGAACAGGTTTTTATTTATATTTTATGGCCTACTTCGTTGCTTATAGGTAGTCAAATTGAAAAACGCCGATTTGTTTGAAAATTTAAAATCAAATGGAAACTACCAGAGATTGATATTCACAACCGTATAAAAATAATTAGGCATTCCCATTTGAAAAAATCAAGTTATCGCTGATCGAAGTTTCCTTAATTCATCGACCGATTTCTCCAAGCATAAACGTGATTTAAATTTGACGGTCTCATCAAAGCTGACGCATTTTATGCTTAGTAATACGGCAAAGTCACAGCCTTCCATATTTTATAATCTCTGCGATATTCAATTTTTTCCTGATATCTACTTATACCGAAACTGGTGATTTACACCTAAACAGTTCGCTTTAGGTCCCATGTATGATACATAAAGTCACACTAGAGGTCACCAAGGAATCTGAATACGCAATAATATACGGGCTATTCCATTTAAAAAAAACATAACTTTGATACATTTCGTGTTTTTGGGACACCCTGTATAACATGGAAATATTTTTAAAATGTAGCCTTTGTGGGTCTCTATCCATCCCAAATTATTATTTTCTTTTTTATCAAATACTTTAGCCATAATGCTCCATGTCGAATAACGTGAATAACCCTGTATATATCGGTATATTCTTCTACCTAGTATACCGATATCTAATGTTTACTGAGGGTACCATAATTTCTAATGGAAACCCCTTTAACAGACATTCATGCATAAAACCTGCAACTTGTGGAAACTGCATTAATATAGTTTTCTAAAAGAGTTTAGTTTTTGTAATCCATATATTTCCTAGAAGGAACCTAAAGGTATTGCCGCACCTCGGAGCATGAAATGCTTCAGTCAGTTAGGAAATTCACAACGAAATTTCAGAATAAAATAGGGAGTTTCTAATAAATAAGAATTTTTTCATAAATGAGGTATAAAATTATTAATTTTACTTCGAGATTTATATGATAAAAATACTATCCTTGGTTTGGGATGGTTATACATATGTATTGTGCGCCTTTAGGAGCATTTGGTAATGGTAATTCTTTCTCTGCGATTTTTGATTATACTTTAAATTGATCTGGAGCTCTTACCAAACAAGTGTGGAAAGCTGATTGGGGATGACCTTATTGACGATATATGGTAACAAGGGTAAAGTCTAACATTGTGAAACTATAAAAAGAACAAAGACCTGCTTGCCTGTCTATGATCCATTAACATCGCCATTGCAGATCTTGGTACCATGCTGCCTCTCCTCTTGGTGCAACGATGTAACATACAGTGATGGGGTGG
This sequence comes from Callosobruchus maculatus, assembly GCA_951848785.1. Classification (NCBI taxonomy): domain Eukaryota; kingdom Metazoa; phylum Arthropoda; class Insecta; order Coleoptera; family Chrysomelidae; genus Callosobruchus; species Callosobruchus maculatus. The sequence goes on along the minus strand of CATOUR010000014.1, from coordinate 24,891,208 downwards.
GCGAGAGTCAGCTATTTTAGGTTAAGGGTGCTGCTAAAGGGGACTGCTACAACTGGTCAATGGTCAATGTCTTGCAATATGCAAGAATAATCAATCTGAGAATATTTAGAAATAGAATGATCGCTTTATTTTGATCCAATTCGACGCCTTCCGGATCGGTTTGAATATCAGAATGGGTAAAAAAAGTTTTTTATTGACTTTCCGTCACCTCTGTAGCGTTCAACAAAGTACGGATGGTTCGAATAATAACGTATTCTGTAAGGCTTTCGCGGTCCGATGAACTGTTGGTTCTTGGGTTGTTCGGCCAGCGTCGACACGTTCCGGGCCGTAGTGACGAACCGACGCCGACGAGGCGAACCTATCGTTTACACATTCGGCGGTCAGGCAGTGACAATTCCATCTTCAATACGTGTATTCATCATTCATTCATAGAGAGATCGCAGAGAAAGATGCTGTTACCGGTCGCAAGCGCATACCGAACAGTCTCGACACCGGCTCTCCAGGTAATAACGGGGATAGCACCAATGACACAGGAGCACAGGTAGGTACACGAAAGCCCAGAGGGATCTCGGGAGGAAAAATTGAAAGTGGCGCGACAAAATACAAGGACTGACTGGCAACAAGCTTGGGATGGATTAGAAACCAAAGCGCAGTGGACCAAGAAACTGATTCCCGATATAGCTGTGTGGCTGGACTGCAGGCATAGGCGCCTGGACTTCCATCTAACACAGATACTCACAGGCCATGGCAGGTTCCGCACATACACAAAACGTATGGGCATCACGGAGGAGGAAGACGGCGTATATTGTGGAAGCTCTGACTCGGCGGAACACACAATGTTTCATTGTGTAAGATGGGCTGACCCCAGAATCGAAACCTCTAGGGAAGTAGGAGAAACTCTAACCGCTGACAACATGGTGCGCAAAATGTTAGAAAGTGCAGAAAACTGGAAATGCATTCAGAACCTGGCAAGGACGATACTGTCAAGCAAAGAAAAAGAAGAACCAGAAAGAAGGATCCGAACTCCTAATCCCAATATAAATAGGGGAGGGGAGACGTCGGACGCCCGATAGAGTCGACGAAGAAGACAGCCCTTGTCAGCTTGATGTTATGTCATATATGATAGTTCCAGGCTGACTAAGGGAGGTTCCGAGGAAGGTTCGAAGGAGCCACTTCTCAGGTTGCGGACTGAGAACGCTCCTAAAAAAAAACGTGTATTCATCGTTGTTATTTAAAAAAAAAAACGCTGAAGTATTTCAATTTTTGGAACTCTATCACGGAGAAAGTGATATCTGGAATCCCAGGAATCCATTACACAGAAACAAGAAACAAGTTCCCGTTACGATGGCACGCTATCACCTATCATCTTCTACGGCGCCGGCGTCGTCTATTTTCAAGTTTTTTTTTACGAAGAGCCCGTAGATACTTGTCAATACTTAGCAAATGCAGGGTGGAAGCTACTACAACTTCCAGGTCATCCATAGCAAGGCGAAGCGCGACTGCGAATGTGAAAATAAGTTGCTCGCTTTTCAAATACGATGTGCGAATGGATTTGCGAGTGACGAGGCGAAACGCGAGTGCGAATAGGTAAATGCAGTGTAAGATATGAGGTTTTACAGGTGGGCCACAAAAGTGCCCTTCATCGATCGAGGGTGCTTCCTTGTAAAGGAATTATGCAATCACTACAGTGAGAGAGACCTGAAACTCCTTAAGTATAGAATACGAACACTTTTCTAACCCCTTTTCCTGTGGAAGATTACCTGTGTTTGCCTTTTCGAAAAGAAAGGTAACAGAGAAGAATCACCTCGTATTCCGCAGTTGAAACTTACACCGTGAAAAAGAGCAGGCGAGTTGGTAACAATGTCTTTTGATGTCCGAACTTCATCTCTGGGAAAGTGCACGATGCAGGACAAGAGGACAAAATAAAGTGGTAATAACTCGCCACTTGATAGAATTACCGCTTTTCTTTTTGCCGTCTGTCTTGAAAGCTGCCACTTCAGCTGTATTTTTGTTGGAGGAATCGGAGAACGGAGCATGTCTTTTTTGCAGTAGTATGAGATTTCTGTAAATCCCTATAATCTCGAAACTTGTACGGGTTCTGTATAATTATTGCAGGTGCCACTAAGTACTGAACAAATTAATGTTTTGGACTAATGATACTACGTAGCTAAAGGGCATAAAGTACACGACAAGCTGTCAAATATAAAAAAAGCACTTCATGAAAATTTCTCCTTCCTGTCTGAATTAAAGCATACTTCTCAATAGCGAAATGAATCAACGATTCACTAAACGACCTACTATATCGCGTCCTGTTTATAGGCGTAATGATTCAAGAGATATTAAATTATGACATATAGCCAGTTTTCCACTGTGCCCAATATAGGGTCCAACACCACAGTACCCTGGACAGTTGCCAGACCCAAGATAAATCTACGACGCAAAAATGTCAAGAAAAATGAAACCAACACGCAGTTTCTTGTGGCCACCTTTTGGCATATCATAAACAATTGGGTTTTTGAAAAAATGTTTTGTGATAAATGGAAACATCATTCATAAGTTTTATGGAAAAACTATTTTTTGCAATAATTTAAATGTTATGTCAAAATAAAAATTGATTTTTGTATCCGGTACCGAAGACACGTAGACAACTTCTGAACAAAAAAGCGCGTGTGACGTCATAATGCTAGTTTTTACCAAAGACGTTCTATTCTGATAGGACAATTGTTTGTCGGCATTTTAAACATTACAATATTTACAATGAGATGCAACAAACTATGGAAATTGGGTTCAAAAGTATACTTATTTCGGCATTAGAAAAAAATGTGTGTAACATGTGCAAAAATCATATCGATTAAATTTTGATGGTGATAAAAAAGTTGTCAAGCCCTGGGATCGAACTCGAACATTTTGGGGTGGAAAGCTGGCACTTAGCTGTTGAGCTACCATGGCGCCAAAAAAGTTGTTTCAACAAAATATAATTGATTAGGTTACTTTAATGCTGGAATTTATGATCAAATTTCCAATATCCAGAAACATATTTATTTCGATCGTAGTCATCGTCTATCGTACAACAAATACACCAGCTACACAAGTAACTATTTTCAGAATTAGCTGGAAATCTAACAAAAAAATACGATTAATCCCTTAACAGATATTATAGAGTAGTAAAAGAGTCATTAGTTGCTAAATATATCAGTATTTCTCTCCCCTTGCTGGTATAACACACCGAAAATTCGTTTCATTTCCTTTCTGTTAAAGATGTAACCAACCAACCAACCAGTTAGTTGTTCCCAGAATGTCTGAGAATCGACTGGAAAACCCCGTATAATTTCCTAGGATCGAAAATCATACGATTGATGATAACCATAATGATCTAGGGTTTGTATTTGGTACAACCAAGATGAACAAAAAAGTGGACAACTTTACTACTCCACAGTATCTTATGTGACTTACGTCGCGGAGTCCACGTAGAAAACAACATCTGCGTTCAACATAAACTTCTAGCATTGTTCTATGACTACCAGCTTTCCAGCGTAATTTCAATTCTAGGTAGGAGCCACATAGAGCTAGAGCATTAGCATAAAATGTTGTAATTGCCTTTCTTAGAGGTGCCACGTACCAACCTCTAATTGTTTAAGCGACGGTTACGCGGCCTCGTCTTATGTCTTATGGAAACGTGCTCGATTCAAGAGAGTTCGCCAAAGTTACAGCGGCGTAGCAATCACAAAAGTAGGTGTGGTAAAAAATGTTACTAAATAAAGAGCTAAAAGTCTATGAGATCAGTGAAATTCAACATTATTTTTATGCCCACGAATAGAGTTGTTAATATACAGAAATGTCATACATTAAGTCTCAAGTTCTAGTTCATCGAGTTAGGGTGACTGTACATTGACTATATCTCCAAGTTTATTAACTGTCTAACTCTAACTATCATTTTTAGAATTTTACCTTCTTTACTATCCACTAAACGTTTTTTGTGTTGTGCCAGATGTTGTAGTCACTACATATTATGTACATATAGAGTGCGACCATAGAACGTATAATCCACCTTTGCTAAACGTATAATTCACCTTTGCTACCTCCGGCGGGCGAACTTTCGACACCAAATTGTGTTTGTACCTGTGGTAATCGAAGGGTCAAATTTTATTATAGGAAATTTCGACACCGCGCCCTAAAGCAGGTAGATAGGTAATTAGTTGGGTTTCCCAATATTTATTGTCACTTCTGTACTTTTGACTAAATTTACACGAAAATTATTCAGTTGCAATTCATTTATTGTTTGACGTTGACTAGTGCACGTACAGATATTTTAAACATGAGTTTGATAAAAAGTTCCCGTGGTCGAGATTTATTAGTGGTGGAGCATCATTCGTTCTCAAAACAGAAAGTGTTAAAAAGCGGCGAGATATTTTGGCGCTGCATTCAAAGAAACACCAAGTGTTCCGCAAAAGTGTTTACAATAGGCTGTGATGACCTCACCATCACAAGACGTGATTTGGTACATAATCATGAAGCCGATCCGAAAAAGCTTCAAGTAAAGATGGTTACCAATGCATGTAAAAGAAAAGCCGAAGAGGGTATATCAGAAAAGCCTGCAAAAATTACAAGAACTGCTGTTACTGAGTGTGATGCCAATTTGCTAACGGTTCCTGACATAGCTTGCATAAGAAAAAACATTTACAACTGTCGTCGTAAACTGTTACCAGGTCCGTTACCTAGAAGCATATCAGAAGTTCATATCTCGGTTAGTAATTATTCTCCTAAAACCTGTCGCAATGAAAGTTTTTTGTTTTTGAATCATCCTGAATTTAATGTAATTGTATTTTCATGCGAGACAAATGTTCGTTTGTTGTGTAAATTACAAACTTTGTATATGGATGGTACATTTTCATACAGTACCAAATTTTTTCTCCAATTATTTACAATACATGGCTTTGAAAATGGACATTATGTACCTTTAGCATACTGTTTGTTAACGGACAAATTGTCAATGACATACAAACATTTATTTTCTTTATTAAAGTCAAAGATTTTTGAAACATTTGAGTTATCATTAGAGCCAACTGAAATATTTGCGGACTTTGAAAAAGCAATTCACTGTGCTTTATTGTCTGTGTGGCCAAATGTAAAAATTAGTGGATGCCGTTTTCACTTACACCAGAACTGGTTTAAAAAAATTCAATCTTTGGGTTTGGTACAAGAATATAAAGATACAAATTCAGAAATTGGAAAATGGTTAAGACATACGTTTGGTTTAACTTATTTAAATCCAGTAGATGTTGAAGATTGCTTTGTTTATGATCTTATGTCATATAAACCTAAAAACGCATCACTTGATTTATATGCAGACTATTTACTGGAAAATTACATAATCGATAGCGCTCTATTTCCACCGCACATATGGTCTAATCAGAATCCGTCTATTGCGAGGACCACGAATGCCTGTGAATCCTTTCATTCAAGATTTAATTCTTCTTTTTATTCAACGCATCCTTCTATTTTTATTTTTATTGAAAAGTTAAAAGAATTTCAAGTAGAGACTTATGTCAAAATAAATAGTTTAAAAATACCAGCAAAAGTCAAAGATAATACCGTTAAGGCTAAATTGGTATTTATGGAGAAAATGGTGGATAAACTACGATCCCAACAAATATGTAGGTTAGATTTTATAAAAGCTATATCTTACCATTCCTATAATAGCAAATAAATTATATAACAAGTATATTAACGATAAAATGTACAAAAATTAGGTTAGGTTAGGTTAGGTTAGGTAGTATTGTATTCAGATATTATTAATTTTAAAAATATAAAATGTACATTATTTTTATTAAAATAAATAAATAAATTAATTATGATATTTTATTTATATATTTATTTGGTGTCGAATATACCTGTCAGATAAAAACGGAACTTGGGGCTGGTGTCGAAAATTGCCATTAAATTTTAGTCGCTACCTGCTTAGTGTCGAAATTTCCTCCGCCCGCTACCTCGAACCCCAACCGCAACATTGTCCAAAATCGAAAAAATATTTTTTTATTGGTACCCCATTTTTTTGTATTGTAGCACTGCCGGGCGTGCGTAAATATGTAGTTATTTGTGTGACTACATATTGCAAAAAGTGCATCCCTATTTGTTGTACCTAAACTGCATGAGACTTCGTCTCCAGCTGCAACCATGCTGAGCGCAACAAATATGCTTTTTACACATGTTGCACACAACATTTTTACTGTGATCGAAATTCGAAATAAATGTAATTTTGAATATTTGAAATTAGATCTCACATTCCAGTAATAAGGTAACTAAATATAAATATATTTATCACCAAAGATGTTGGTGTTCGAGCTCAGGCCATATACATACCTAATGAGGTGTATATACCTACATTTGCAGAGTGTCACGAGTCTAGGCGTAAATGACGTAATAGTGAATGTTCTCAGTGTGAGTCGAAAAAAGAAACATAATGATGATAAACTAACTGCATTGAACACGGATAATATAGAAAACGATATAACGTAGATGGAACAAGAGATCCATTTTCTTAAAGAAATACTAGGAACAAAAAATAATTTAATATAAGTACATACGTCAACTACTCAATGAAAATAAATGTTTGCAGGAGCACTATGAACTTCTGATCACCAAAAAATTAATAACAGGATTGAAAAAATAGAAGAATCATCTAATCAAAAAGTGTCATATACAGAAGCAACTTCGCTGAATAACTCAGTACCTACTACAAAAAGACATGAAAACATTGGTAATCAGACCTCATGAAACTCAGTTAATACAAGAAACGTAAAAAGATCCGAAAACAGCATTTACTTATCTAATTTAAACTTTAGAATAGATGCAGTTAAAACCAGTCGAAATGGCAGCGTTGAGATATTAGTACAGGAAACCGATTTTGAGTATTTACAAAACGAAGTACAAGAAAAGCTGCGGTCGAAATACAGAATATCCGGAAAGAGACTTTTTTTGCATGTATAGATTTGTCAATAAAAACAGTTATTACTATTATTATTATATATGGAGGTGACTTCATACATATCAATAATTAATGTGAGCTACTTTTTGCACTATATACTGCAAAGATGTCAAACTTTTGGCACAGTACATAGTGCAAAAAAATGGCCGCGGCGTATCTATGAAGGTACTAAAAAACAAATGAGTGGCAGCGAATTTGTGCCGTGTACCTAATAAGGAAAAAAAAGTCATCTAGCTTGGGATCCGATCAGCACCTATCGATTGGAACTCCGCAGAGTAACCTGTTGAAGCAACGAGCCATTGTGTTTTATTTTTTCAGAACTACAATTGACGTATTAGAACTTTCATATGATTATTTTTAAATCAAAATAATGCTTTTGAATATTCAGTTGATTATTTGAAACTACAATTGATACATTATAATATGAAATTGATTGTTTGAAACTACATTTGATACTTTAGAATATTCACTCGACTATTTGAATTTAAAATTGACGCTTCGGAAATTATAACTGACTATTTGAAACTACAATTAATGTGTTAGAATTGTAATTTGATTCTTTGGAGACTACTGCTGGAAAAGATTTAGAATGAAGTTGAGCATTTTTCATATTTCATAAGTCAAATGTTCTTTTTATGTTTCGATAACAAGGAAGGTATGAAAAAGAATTCCTTTCGATTCCTAAACTAGCACGTAGACGTACCAGAGATTTACGGAAGGCGAGGATATGAAAATTCCCGCAGGTGTGTGCATGGAGTGAATAACAGTAGCAGTTCGACACATCGGCAGGTCGGAAAATTCATTGTGTGGCTAGGACCGAATAGTCGCGGACACAAAGGGCCGCGTTGGAACGGGGAAGGAACGTGCCTATAGCGACACACGTGCATTCCAATTCCAATATATAGTACGAGGCAGTGGCGGCTCGTGCCAACTTAGAGAGGTAGTGCCAGAATGACAGGCAAAGTTTCAAACCGATATAACATTGAACAAAAAAATACGTATAACTAGCCGATAAGCACAATTTAACTGACTCCTTACGTTCGACTTACCAAGCATCGATAAACTGAAAACATTATTAATATGCATTTTATACTTTTCATGGGTCTTCATTTTCTCTCATATATGAATAAGATCATCCGTGCCTTTTTTCGCCCAAGTGTCATCGCCTCCAAATAGAACACACACAAAACAAAACAGTTTGTTAACTTCTTCACAGTCACTTATCCAATTGTTTTTATCATAAATAGTTTTATTAAATTAACGACAACGCGATTTCTGTCCACTACCAATAAGTTTTTCAATTTTCAAATCCGGTGTTGGACGTCCAAATTCCTTAATCAGCAGTTTTTATTCCAGCGGAAGGTTACTAAATTAGTTTATTAATGCGCCAATTTTATTCATTTGATATATTTTAACTAAACACAAAAGAATACCGATCCGAAAACATCGCACAACCCACTCAAACTAATATGATCTAAATTTCAAACCTTTAACGAGAAAAGCCGATATCAGCATCAAACATAAACAAATCGAAACTGCTGAAACAAAACAAAAATAGTGAACCATGAATAGAAACATGGGTAATGTGCCTGGCACGATCTACTTCGGATTGTTCGTATTTAAAATCTATCCAAACGTCCAGCATAGCGTTATCTCTGTCACTCATAAGCGTTTGTGATAAGATTTCTCACTCTGTTTGTGCCTTATAAGAAATGGCACGGTAGGCTGTTGCCATATTTCGCCGTCGCGCGTCGAGTCGCGTTGTCAGCTCTCATCGGTTGAGTTGCCACGATGCCACGTGTTACCTGGTGCAAGCATTTATGCGCTGAGGCGCTATTGTCATTTCATATAGCACAGAAAAATCTTTGGAAACTAACATAGAATAATAAAAGTTTAAGAGATAGATAAATATGTTTTTGTCGAAAGTTAAGGTAATGGCACTCTGGCACTACCTCACCAGCCGCCACTGATACGAGGGGATATGGACGGCAAAGTAGGCTAGATCCTCTATACAGCCGACCTTACCTTGTATCAGGATGGTTCACTTAGGTTCCCATCCCCCTCTGATTCTAAGCACCGACTATAGACATATCAAGAATGGTAAATCCAAGCTGCGCCCTCAATATTGTCTTCCTTTCTGTCTTCCTATCTGACGGTACTTTTCTTCATCAAATTTCAGCTCCCATGTAGTACAGAACCACAGATATAAAGATAACTCTCAGTTCAAGAATTCTGGTAATCTTGCAAAGACATACCTGCGACAAGAATTTCTGTTCCCGCTCTAAGGAAATTTACTTCATGAGGAAATTTTAATAAAAACCAAGAAAAAAATATTTTTGATTTCAATTCATTCTAAAGAAATATTGTCTGACCAAGAATATAATAAGTACAAACAGCTTGATAGTTGTAGAGTACCATTAAGAATATGATAATTCTGATTCATGCGTATCCACAAATTGCCACAGGCCTTATAGTCATTTGTAAATATAAATATATTAATATATAATATATAAACATATCTACATAGGTATAATTGTGAATAGAATATAAACAGTAACTAGAAAGACGGGCATGTGTTTACCGTAAACTACACGGTTAATTATTTGGCGACTTTTTAAGATAAATTCCTTTTTCTGTAAAGTGTTTGAAGTCACTTTTCAAAACACTCTGATTTTGGCACTCGCGAAGTGTTTGATACATGATCACTTTCTTTTAGGCGATAGAATATTTTCTGAGGACTAATACCAAAAATTCCAAAATCTGATAATAAAATTTTGTTTCTTTAGGATGTTCGTTTGGAGGTCTGTATTTTAATAAAAATGTCTAAAAATCAACTTATCTCTGAAACAGTTGAAAATCGAATCCTACTTTGTATGACTTTTTTTGTTCTCTGCTACTAAAGTATTTTTCATTCGTCATGCAACACCCTGTACAAATCACCATTCCCCTTAACACCATCTGTGGTGTCTTCTAGCGCCCTTCTATAAATACCTTCACAGTGTGGAGGTTGAAGAACAAGGGCGATAAGATACAACCCTGTCAGACTCAACGTTTGATTTAATATTAATACGCCGATCAAAAAACTATAACGAGTTAATGTTCGCTAGATTTTCGTAATAGACCATTAGCTCAAAATCTTCCTGAATAAGTAGCGTCATCAAAGTGCCTTGATACCCTTTAGTGGGAGACAAAGGAGACACTCGATTATAATTGATCGATTAATTAATATTTCACGATAGCTATTCTATTATGGAAAATTATGAAATATCGTTTTCTTGCCAAAAACACCGCCTCCTGCGGCTCTTGCTGAGCCTTTCGGCTAGGCTAAAATTAATTTATACGAACAATACGCTTTAGGGCTTCCAGCCAATGAAGTTAGCTGATAAACTAGAGTAAATTCCAAGAACCTGATATTCAAGACTCTTTTCAACATTTCCTAGTGAGGGAAAGCCATAGTAATTTTTCCGAGAATCACCTTCGTATCACAATACAAGGATTCGATTTTAGAAAATCAACATTGCGCTGCCTTTACAATTTCCTTGGAAGATGTTCTTAGGATCAGGCGGTTGCATTGAACGGAGGTTCTGAATAAAGGTAGTGGGTATAATAGCTCATATATAAATGCCAGACTTCTTGATATATACAATAAACTGATGATGTCTTTCCTGTTGAATGTGTTGATGGGAGCAATAGCAGCATCAAATAAGACTGGAATTTCATCGTACTTTGCTACTTTTGTCCTTAGAATAAACAAGAGTATCTTTCGTAAGGCGACACCTAGGTCAAATGTTCTTTTTATATTTCGTTAATAAGGAAGTTATGAGAAAGAATTCCTTCCCATTCCTGGACTAGCACGTAGACGACGTAAGGGAGATGTTAAACTAGAGTTCCAGGAAACACATATTCGCGATTCAAATCTATCAACGTTTCCTAGTATGAGAAAACCTGCAGCAGTAGTAAGCTAGTAATTTTTCCAAGAATCACCTTCGTATCACAACATAAGATAGGTATCCGATTTTAGAAAATCAACATCGTGCTGCTTTGTTTACAGTTTCCTTGGAAGATGATTTTAGGATAAGGTCCATAAAAACAAAACTTGATATTGTTGACCAATAATGATTTACTTCTTGAACTGAAACCATCAGATTTTTTTTTAAATTAAGGACGAGTCGATGCTGACATTAAATAAAACAAGCTGTGTGCCATTACGTGTGGAATATGACATTGTTCATATGTCCGCCTCGGCTTTTCACGAGAGCACGGATCCGGGTGGTCCAATTTTGAATGACTCTGTCGCATAAATCTGGCTGAATTTGAGCCGTGGCCTGGATTATAATGACCTTAAGGCCATCGGTAGTTTTCGGCTTACTGGCATAGACCTGTGACTTAAAAAAACCCACAAGAAAAAGTCTAGTGGGGTCAAATCGCACGATCTTGGTGGCCAACTCACATCACGTCTGCGTGAGATAACCCGACCTTCAAATCATTGATGCAGAGGGTTCAATGTGGCATCCTAATGGAACCACATGTCATTCACCTCCATATCGTTCAACTTGGGCCGAAGGAAATCAGTGTTATCATCACTCCGTATTGCTCGCTAGTGACGGTGATGGCTTCGCCAACGTCGTTTTGGAAAAAGTACGGGCCAATAACGCCGCCAGTCCAGAATCCGCACCAAACAGTAATTTTTTGCGGACGCATTTTTACCTGGTGAATCTCATGAGGGTTGGCGTTGTTCCATATACGACAATTCGACAATTCTGTTTATTCACATTGCCAAGCTATTTTAACTTATACCTTACATCCCGAATTTTATGGAAAAATGAATAAACTAAGCTCGGTTATCTTGTGAGGCAATCTCTATAACTTGGGAGTGGCAATAGAAGTTTTTAAGATAGATTTATATCAAAGTACGAAATTTTTTAAAATCGATGCCAATGAAATGATTGATAAAGAGTATAAAAACCAAGATCGTCTTTAGACGAGATATAGGTCAAACTGTATAAATACAGAGTCGGTGCAACTTTCTTCATGTAATTTTTATTTCTTAAACCTTAGGATAATTCCAAAATTTTATGTACTCATTATCTTAAGAAAAATGGATTCGTAATATTTTTTACTATACAGACCTATATGAATGTTGTTTATGCAGATATACATGTGGACTTGTATTCGTTTTAAACTGACAATCCTCTGATTCGGAAGCCGTTTGATCGCCATCTTGAAATTTTGACAGTGTAATGTGCTAGTTGGCGGCCGACAAGCCATCAAAAAATCAAGAGCGCTGAATCTTTGTTTCTAGCTGCGTTAGATGCCCCTGATGCATAAATACTTTTTTGAGAAGATACGTTTAAAGGTGTACCCATATTCCCATATAATATGTCTGTGCGCACAAATCTTTGTAATCACGCGGACAATGTCGGTATACTTCTGGGTAGAAGGGACCTGTCGGGTTGAGGGACTGGTTTATAAGTATATTTAGCCCCATACAAACTTGCGAGCACTAAAATCTGAAATCATGTAGCATTCATGCCTCAAGTGGCGTTACAAACACTGTACTTGGTCTCCTCCTCCTCCGCACAAATTTATATATTTGTATTTATCTGTGCCGCCTAAAAACCTATAGATGTGTACGCTTGCTTATATTACCAGATTCTTGTTTTTTTTTGTCTGATTCGCTGTTGAATGTATTTACAAATTTGGAGAATACTTTTTAGTGATATTATGTGAATTAGAAAGTCTAATTATCAATCAATGTATCGTATATTCAATGGTTCAAAGACTTTTATTATTAAATACAGGAAATAATCGCTGGTATACTGTCGGAAGTCACTTGCCGCATTTTATAGTTACTCTCTTCATTTGTTATAGACAGAAGTTACAAGTGAGCGTCATTATTTTGAACGCCCTTTTACGAAATTCACCTGTATGTTTGTTTGTAATCGACTCCTTTGGACTCCGTTTTCATTCACTTTGAACAAAAAAGACAATAAAATAATTCAATAAGCTTGTCTGAATAACCTGCCAGTTGAAAAACCCCTTTCTTTTAGAAATGGTCAATGAGATACATCAGTTTATCACAATATTGATTATCGTTGTCAAGGCATGGTAACGATGTAAAGTAACAAACAGATTTAAGTTAAACTTACAACAATCAGTTAGTTTCGTTATCCTGAACTGAAAATTGAAAAATAGATAGCAGTTCAAGTAACGATGAAAACACTTTTTTATAGCGTTAAAATATGAAAAATAATTCTTAATATAATCTAAAAATGTATTTATTCTTTTATCGTATGGCTTTATATGAAACAAAATACATAAAATTACATAAAAGGAATTACAAGCTCGAGTTGCTCGATATACGAAAAAATGTGGCACAAAGTACAAGCGCCCCAAGCGGTATTTATAATAATACTAGTATTTTTCGTTCAGTATTCTTTTTGCTTATATTAAGGACCATTTTTCATTTTTTTGTGCCATAAGAGCCTGTTTTCCGTTTTTTTTATTAGATTAATTTCAGTTATCTGGTATGTACCTATGTATCAGGGTAACGACGACGATAGCGAATAATTAGAAAGGTATTTAAACAATTTCGTCAAGTAAACTGAAGCGAACGTATTTTTTAGTAACCCAGATTGCTGTTATGAGCTGACTGCGTAATTTCCGTGGAACCTCCAGCTCGTAAGTTGGTTGATGAACCATAACGCCGAATGTACAGTTATATGAAGTACCGACTAACCGGCAGAAATGTATGTTGCTAGATTGTTTTGTTTCCCTTTTTTTTTTTCACGACCGTTACCTGTCTGATGCAGAACTGATATGATCTCAGATTATAGCTAGCTCTTGAGCTGAAGCATAGCAGTTCAAGTTGCCATAATTGCTCCTATTTTTACGAGCTTCATATTCTATGTCAAAGGATATTAGTCTTGAAGCATAGGACTAGTAATCAACAAATTTAACATTAATTAAAAAAAAAGAAATAAAGAGTTGTTGACCGCGGTGAGATTCGAACCCACGCCCTTTCGGACTGGTGCCCAGCATCTTAACCCCTCGGCCATGCTGCCTGTGCTTCAGGAATATGAATACACCATACACCGCACATAATACATTTTTTTAAACCGGAAACGATATTGATATTGACAAAACCTGAATTTACCCGGACTAATTTTTTCATGCTGATTCCGAATCTGTACTTAGTTTTTCTCTAGCACCTGTAGTTTTGGCTATATTTTGTATACTATAGGCAAACACATGCATACATAGACAAGTCAGTCTGATGGCACCCCCTTTTGCGTTTGGAGTTTCAAACCATGAATAAAGCACCCGCTGTGATCAAGCATATAACCTAAAAATGACGTCAAGTGTCTTGACTCATTACTTTCCACGCATTATCGATGCTAACAAAGAATGTCGAGAATCCTCTATCCCTACACCATCCTTATCCCAAAAGCAGACAATGGCCAAAGACGTTTCAAACATCTGAAATCGAAATTTGAGCGGTTTTGAACTTTTTCGTTTTTGCTGATTTCTCATCCACCACTGGCAAGAGTCCAACGATAAACTGTTACCATTTCCTCCACGGTAGTAATATGGTTTCAAATGTCATCACAATTAAGTTAGTAGCTTCTAAGTTATACGATATAGGATTAAAACATGCATGTATCAAATTATTCCACAGATATAAAGTTCAAAGGCAATACTCTGATATGTCTAAAAAGCACGAGATATCAACAAAGTCAATTTTTTGCAGCGTAATGTTGAGTATTTTCACTCCCTCCAAAAATAAATGGAAAATGGTCAGGAACCCCTGAAATGCCTAAAAACTAAGTTTGGAAGGGTTCTGATAATTTATTGTTTTTTACCAATTGAAATCAGCTCTCGGAATGGGTGCTGCTCAACCAAAATGCGTTATCATAAACTCACGAATAACCCTCGCGGTCTTGTGTTCTCTCCAATGAAGTCATTCCTTCATCTTCTGTAGGTTACTGGCCCTAACGGGGCAATAACTCCAAGATAGACGGCGGTAAGCCGGAGGTCCATATTTCCCAGAAATAACGCGAAGAGTTTAACGCCCGACAATAAATCTGAAAGGGTCTTTAGGAGGCGTGCAGCCCACAAGATGCAAAAGGAAGACCGGGCATCCATCCCTAATTAATTCAACAATTGGCGCGGGCCCCTCAGTTGTCTTTTTTGTTGGCGTTTCCGCCATTATATTAGAATATTAAATTTATAACAGTTCAGAACCACAGACGTTGCTGTAAGTAGAAGGCAGCCTTAGGTAACCGGACACCACTCACACTTGCCAATGGTTGTGTTCAACGGGACCTAGCGCAAAAGCGCTAGAGTGGAAGCGCCTGCAGGCGCTAAGTGTGACCGTTGAACGACCTTCTCTTTGGCGTGATAAAACTGTCATATCCATCTTCAGATTTTAATATTTATAATAATAATAATAACACAATACCCACATCTCGCAGAACGTGTAACGGAACAGAGACTCATTGACCAAAAACGGGTCATAACAAAAAACAACCGCCTGACGCCCGAAGAACTACAAGCTATAAAGATGCTTGTATCTAATGAAGTAAATACTGTCCGTCAGAATGACCCGCAGACCTCAAACACAACCACAAGCGACAACACCACCACACCCACAGAGATAGACCCAGAACATGAGCATATACAAGATAGACCAGACACCGCTGTCCAACCTAATGATTCGTTAGCTATTGAATCAATCACAGAAGGACATACCATTCATACCCGAAATAACCAACCTCCAAACAAAGACACAACTAATGACACCAGCATACACTTAGAAATAGATCCAGAGCATGATCATGCACCACATACACCGGAAACAACATGCTCTAACTTACCTTCCACAGCCACACAAAGCCAAAACATCACTCTACCACCTGCCATCACACAATCTGCCAAACAAGTGATGAACACACAATACAACAAATGGTGTGGCACCAATCCTGTACTGCGAGATCCCCTGCCGAGACTAATTTTTAAAAACAACACCCGACAGATCTTACACACAATAAATGCCAACATAATACCACAATTCTTAACCAACGACAGTGACCCAAAGAACATCCATACTGTTATATATGCCGCTGCAGCAACCACACTCATAGTCAACGGCCAAAAACTTCCAAAGCGATCTAAAAACCACACAAGCAAAAGATCTAAACCTAAATGGCAAATTAGAATCGAAAATAAAATTAGCACACTCAGAAAGGATCTCGCGCACGTCACACAATACACCAACAATAACAACCTCTCAAAACGCATACAGACAACAATAAACAGACTCAAATCTAAATCACCACATCAAACAATACCCGAAATAGCCGATACACTGAAACAGAAACTTGCCGTCTATGCAGCTAGACTCCGCAGATACAACGAATCCAACGACAGAAAGGATGCCAACAATCTTTTTCAAAAAAGTGAAAAACAATTTTATCAAAAGATGACATCAAATAATCAGATAACAACAACAGAACCTCCAAGTAGACAAGAGTTAACAGAGTTCTGGGGAAGCCTATGGTCAGAACCAAAAACACATAACGAAAACGCTCCATGGATCAGACAAGAAGAGGAAAAACATCAACATATAGCGGAGCAGGCAGACGTTGTTTTTACACCAGATGAAATAGCCGAGACGATAAAACACACTCACAACTGGAAGTGCCCAGGCGTAGATAACGTGCAAAATTTCTGGTACAAGCGGTTCAGTGCAACGTATGAAATGCTAACAGAGCAAATCAATAAAGCCATACTACAACCTAATAGGCTTCCCAAATTCCTCACACAAGGAATAACTTATATAAAACCAAAAAACGGAGATACCAGAAACCCTGCCAATTACCGCCCGATCACTTGTCTCCCAACCTTGTACAAGATCATCACCGCAACAATAGGCAAAAGGATTGAACAACACCTCACCCAAAACAACATATTGACTGAAGAGCAAAAAGGATGTAGAAAACAAAGCCAGGGCTGCAAAGAACAACTCATAATTGATAGTGTGATCATGGAGCAAACCAGAAAAGAACATAGAAATCTTCATACCTGCTTCATCGATTATAAAAAAGCTTTTGACTCTGTACCCCATAGCTGGCTAACGAAAACTCTTCAAATATACAAAATTAACCCAGTCCTTCGCCAGTTCCTTACAAGAACCATGGAGACATGGCGAACCAACATACATCTCAAAACTCAGGACGGCCATATCCAAACAGAGGAGCTACTCATACGACGCGGTATCTTCCAGGGTGATTCGCTTAGTTCACTGTGGTTCTGCCTTTGCTTAAATCCACTCTCTAACGCACTCAACAACACAAATTATGGTTTCAACATCAGACACCAGAAAGTCAATCAGCACAGAATAAATCATCTTCTCTACATGGATGATATAAAACTATATGCAGCCACTGAAGTGCAACTAAAAGAATTACTCAGAATAACAGAAGTGTGTACGTCAGACGTCCGGATGGAATTCGGTATGAGCAAATGCAAGGTGCTCCACATCAATAAAGGCCAATGGAAGAACCAATCCGAACTGGAAATATTAACTGGCGAAACGCTGGATAACATGGACAAGGACGAAACGTACAAGTATCTGGGCTTCAATCAGAACATTAAGATCGACCACACACAAGTCAAGGCTCAACTAACACAAGAGTTCAGAAACCGCCTCCTTAAACTTCTAAAATCAAAATTGAATTCCAAAAATCTTACAAAAGCAATAAACACATTTGCTATACCGGTCCTCACATACTCCTTCGGCATCATCAAGTGGTCACACACTGATATAGAAAACATCCACATCCTCATACGGACAGAACTTACGAAACATCGAATGTCACATCCAAACGCGTGCAAAGAAAGGCTCACCATTGACAGAAAACAAGGAGGCAGGGGGATTATAGATATACAGTCACTTCGCACAAGACAAATAAAAACGCTCAGAGACTTTTTCCAAAGCAAACAGACAAACTTGCATAGGTCGATAGTAAAGGCAGACAAAAACTATACTCCACTAAACCTATCCCGCTCAGATCACTCAGCAGACGGACACAATCACATAGAATTACAACAAGAAAAAATAAATACCTGGTCACAAAAAGCACTCCATGGCAAGCACAGATACCGCGTCACACAAGATCACATTAATGAGAGACAATCATACACCTGGCTGCAGGATGGCCGACTCTTTCCAGAAACTGAGGGTTTTATGCTTGCTATACAGGACCAAGTGATTGCGACAAGGAACTACATGAAATACATAATTAAAGATACATCCATAACCGACGACAATTGCAGAAAGTGCCACCAACAAAAGGAAACAATAGACCACATAACAAGCGGATGCAAAACTCTCGCTGGAACCGAGTACACAGCTAGACATAACTCTGCAGCCAAGGTCATTCACCAAGCACTAGCCACAACAAACAAGCTAATAGAAAACACAGATCCATATTACAATTACACACCGACATCAGTACTGGAAAACAATGAATACAAACTATACTGGGACGTTGAAATACATACAGATAAGACTATCCCGGCAAATCGGCCAGATATAGTTTTCCAATCGAAGGCAGACAAAGTTACCTATTTGATAGATATCGCTATTCCCAACGATACGAATATCCAAAATACCTACGCTGGGAAGATATCTAAATACACTGACCTTGCGATAGAGATAAAACGACTATGGAAGCAAAACAAAGTTACTATTGTCCCCCTAATTATGTCTGTCTCAGGCCTTACACCAAACACTTTTACACCACACCTACAACAGTTAGGCCTAGACGAAAAGTTACACAAAATATTTCAAAAATCTGTACTCCTGAAGACCTGCAATATTGTACGATCCTTCCTAAATTCCGATCCGTAATAGTTCAGGTGTTGACTTGGCATAGCCCGTCAACATTTGTTGCTACCGCAGTCATGCGAGAGAAACTTGAGAAATCAGAATAATAATAATAATGATCGCGTGGAGGCCTTTTGGAGGGACATTTACGAACAACCCAAACCTCTCTCAGCAGACACTCCGGCCTTGGCACAGTTCGAGTCCGTTTGTAAGAGGACTCCTAACTTGAATGTACTGCGTCACCCGATAAACACGGAAGAAATTCCTGACGCCTTACGGGGCGCAAAGAATTTCGCAGCTCCTGGCCCGGATGGCATAAACACCTACTGGTGGAAAAAAATCCCCAGTTGCCACCGGCATTTAGCTAGAGTTTTTAACTCGTGGCTAAATCAGGAGCAGCCAATTCCGTCTTGGTTTGTCGAGGGTCGAACCGTGCTTCTCCCGAAGACCGGAGATTTGTCTGATCCCAAAAACTACAGGCCAATAACATGTCTGAACGCGTGTTACAAGCTCTTCACCAGAATCTTGTACATGCGTATCCTTCAAGCTGTGAATCCTGTATTTCTCGACGTGTATGAACAGAGAGGGTCAAAGAAAGGTGTAGCTGGCTGCAAGGAGAACCTGTTGATTGACCGATGTGTCACGCAGGACTCTGTGCAGTACAAGCGAAACGTTTCTATGGCCTGGATTGACTATCGCAAGGCATTCGACAGCACGTCTCATGACCTCATTGTGTGGCTGTTGGAATGTCTTTCGGTGGATAATCAGATAGTGGGATGCATCAAACAACTGATGCCACTCTGGAAGACCCGGTTCACTATAACATCAGGTGAAACCCGGGTTCAGACAGAGTTGGTGTCATTGAAAAGAGGTGTCTTCCAAGGAGACTCCTTGAGTCCCTTGCTCTTTTGCATCTCACTTTTGCCTCTGTCCATAGCGCTGAGAAATACTAAAGGATACAGCTGTGGCACGCCCAATAACCGGAGGCACAAGGTCACCCATCTGTTTTATATGGACGACCTAAAACTTTATGCCTCCGGCCAACGCGAATTACAACAATCGCTGAGGGTGGTGCAGGAGTACAGTCATGCTATCGGAATGGAGTTCGGGACAGACAAATGTGCATTGGTTCATCTCAAGAAAGGACGAAGCGGAGATAGTGGAGATGATGAACAGCTCGTTGATGGGAGCATCTTGCGACAACTGCATGCCGGAGATACTTATACCTACCTTGGAGTGGCGCAGCGTCATGTCCAAGAGGCAGCATTGGTTAAAGAGTGTCTCCGCCGCAAGTATTTGCACCGACTCCGGCAGATCTGGTCGTCAGAACTGTCCGGCAAGAACAAAGTCGCTGCCACAAACATGCTTGCGGTCCCATTGTTATTATACACCTTTGGTGCTATACACTGGAAAGTGAACGAGCTGAAGGAAATCGACACGAAGACCCGCAAAAGGATGAATATGGAGAGAAGCCTGCATCCTAAGTCCTCTGTCCCGCGAATATACCTCCCGCGACACCTGGGAGGGCGTGGACTATTGAGTTTGGAGCGTCTGCACAACAGAGTAGTACTGGCCACTGCCTGCTATGTAACGAACAGCACCGATCCCCTGATCCGCTTTGTGCGAGAGCACGAGAATGCGGGAAAAGGAGCCTTTCTTTTTAGCGCAGCGAAACGAGCAGCCGAGGAGCTCAGCCTCACACTCGACTTCAAGCGGAGGTGCCAGCAGTCCATTACGGAACTTGCTCCCGCAGAATTAAAATCCCACATTAAAACTGCCGAAGTCGACTTCCTCTTAAGACTTCATAAAGATAAGCCAATGCATGGAATCTTCTACAAACATCTAGAAGAGCATGGCTTGTCTGAGCAGTTGACCTTCTCTTTCCTAAGGTCTAGTGGGTTGAAGTCGGAGACTGAGGGCTTTATAATGGCTTGCCAAGACGGTGTCTTCAACACCTTGGTGTACCGTAAAAGGGTTATGGGTGTAGATGTACCCGACACCCATTGTAGAGCTTGCCGACAGGCGCCAGAGACGCTTATGCATCTCTTGTCGGCGTGTAAGACGTACGCTGAGACGGCTTACGTCCATCGGCACAACGCGGCTCTACGAGTGCTCTACTATCGTTTAAGGCACTCATACAGTATCGATGAGACACCGGTGCTGCCATACGCTCCAGGGGATATAGAGTCCGTTGTCGAGAACGAGAGATGCCGGATTTACTGGAATTACTCGTTCCCCACGCTCGAGCTTGTACAGGCAAACAAGCCCGACATAGTCCTTCTCGACCACCAACAGAAGACGATGTTCGTTATTGAGTTTTCGGCGCCTGCCGAGGTGAACATCGTCTCTAAGGAGGAGGAAAAGCGGACCAAATATCAGGAGTTGCTCGGACAACTTCGCAGGCTCTGGCCAGACTACACTGTAAGTCTGCTGGTTATGGTCATTGGATCCCTAGGTGGAATGAGGAATACGCTGCTCTCTGCACTGCGCAAAATAC
The DNA here is from genome assembly GCA_951848785.1 of Callosobruchus maculatus. Lineage (NCBI taxonomy): Eukaryota > Metazoa > Arthropoda > Insecta > Coleoptera > Chrysomelidae > Callosobruchus > Callosobruchus maculatus. The sequence goes on along the minus strand of CATOUR010000014.1, from coordinate 24,869,836 downwards.
CGGTGTGCCGTGCGGCGGCGCCGATCTTAGCCGCCAGAATGCAGAAGGCAGTCATCCTTGGGTCCCTTCGTCTACTTAGGGCGCACGATTCGCGGACCCAGTGATTGCTCACCTCACGGTGTGAGGAGTAGTCATTGGGTAATGGAACAGCAGCTCGGTGTGTCGGAGCCCGGGCTGCACTTTTTGTGTTTTGAAATAAATCGTCTTTATTTCTTCAATCTACAATAGGCGAAGTTTAGCTCAGCTATTCTTACACTTAGCCTAATGTAGACTAAACCAGAATTCCATTACAGTACATTTATGGTAATTAAGTATAAAGAACATTTATTTACATTACAACCAAGTGATGTCTAAAATAATATAATTCAAACAAATAATAGAACCAGCAATAGTTGATTCCGATTAAACATCTAAAATTTCAACATTAAATAATTGAAAACGTCTTTCGGAAAACGTCTCCAAGGTAATTTTTTATAACTATCCGGTAAGGAGTTATAAGTTGCAACAGCGCTATGCGTAAAACTTCGGTTGAATAAAGCAGTCAGATGCAGTGGCATGGTAAGCGTTTGGTTATGTCTGATATCGACATTGTGAATATTGTGTCTAAAAATCAGTTTTTCACGAAGGTACGACGGTTGTGATGTGTTGAGTAGCTTTTGAATAAAGATAAGGAGATTGTATTTAAATTTCTCATGCATTTTTAGCCAATTTAACTCTTTAATTTTCGCTGAAACATGGTCATATTTCCTCAAATTAAAAATGTACCGACAACAAGTATTCTGAATCTTCTGTAACCTATGCGCAGTATTATAATCTAAACATGGAAAATAAACTATGGAACAATACTGAAAAATAGAGAGAACTAGAGTTTCACAGAGTTTTTTCTTCAATTTTTCGTTCAAAATGTGTTTATTGGTATATAACAGCCTAAGACGCATATATGCACGTTGAATCAATGAGCTTACATGCTCTCTAAACCTTAATTGATCATCAATAAGCAAACCTAAATTTTTAGAAGCGTTTTGAAACTGCACTGCGCTACCACAAATTTGTAGGTTCAAATTGGATTTAAGCTCAGGTTTCTTATTTTCTGACGAGAACAGGATAGCCGTACACTTATCAGGGTTGAGTTTGAGATTGTGTTCCGAAGAATAATTATAAATTATAGCAAGGTCCCTGTTAATTGCCTGAGATGCATTTTGCACAGTCTCTGGAGGAAAATGATGAGTCACTTGAGTATCATCTGCATATGTTTGTATGTCACAGGACGTTGTATTTTTAGCAAGATCTGCTGTGTATAGTAAAAATAGAAGAGGGCCTAGTACGGAACCCTGTGGCACACCAGATGTGATATTCGTGGGCGAAGAATATGCACCATTGACAGTAACCATTTGATGTCTGTTTTTAAGATAGAAGTTGAAAAAGGCTATTGACTTGCTATCAAAACCATAATGTTGTAATTTAGCAAGAATGAGGTCGTGATCTAGACAATCGAACGCTTTTGAATAATCCATAGATATTAAAACAGAAGCCATCTTTTTATCGCGCGCTCTTATGATATTATCTGTTAAATTTAACAGAGCAGAGATAGTACTATATCCCTTTCGAAAACCTGACTGGGAATCCGGTATAATGTTTAGATCATTAACATACTCAATTATCTGTTGGTATACTACTTTCTCCAGCACTTTTGAAAGAACACATAAAATACTTATAGGTCTCAAGTCTTTTACATTTGTCGGATTATTAACTTTAGGCATAGGATTTATTACGGATGTCTTCCAATTTTCTGGGAAATAGCCCACCTCTAGGCAGCAACTGACAATGTGCGTTATATGTGGCAAAATTTCGGGTAAACACAATTTTAGCATACGCAATGTAATGCCGTCTATGCCAGAAGCATTGGATTTAAGCGAACTCAGCACATCTGCAACTATTTTGGTGTCAACTGGCTTTAATGAAAAAGTGAATGCAGAGTGCAAATGATTCTTGTAATAATTGATAGCTTCCCTACAATTATCGCTAATATTATATACAGAAGTGAAATAATCATTTATTTGATCCGGATCCTGTAAATTTAAAGGTAAGGTTACACTAGCTTGCTGTTGTACTTTCATGGCCTTCAAGGTTTTCCAAAACTCTTTTTGATTGTTCTCACGCTGCAAATATTGGAGATATCCTGCCTTTTCTCTCCTAAGCGAATCCAGTGCATAATTTCTCAAATTTTTATATTCCTTCCAATGTCAAAAATCTAGGTTATATAATCACAAAACCTGATATTAAATTGACACTATACAAAGGTAACTGCTTCTTTCAGAACTACAAATAATGTTTTTCCAGTTTTTTGCCACTTCGCTAACCAAACAGCGCTTTTTAAAAGCGCTAACCAAGCTGACTGGCGCTTTTTGACAGCTTGTTGTTCATCGGTTAGTTAGCGCAAAGCGCCCTCAAGCGCTTAGGTCCGCTAAGTCCCGTTAAACACTACCAATGCCTTCTATCCACCATTTCTGTGGTCAGTGGTATGTCGGTTGTAGATTTATGCAATAACTGAATTATGTAGGAAGGCAATTCCGAACAAATGAAAATCGGCTACCAGAGGCAGCTACCAATCAACAGATTTATTTATCACAAGTTATTTTTTGTCGAACACAAAGGCTGTAGAAGTGAAGAAAAAGTTAGCAAAGGGATTATATACTACGCGCATGTCAAATCCGAACACTGAGAAAAACATGCGCTTCATGAAATGCGCCAAAACTAAAGTCAATAATAAACGAACCCATTGGCCATAATTAGTTTATAAAGAAAATAAAGAAGGTCTATAGTGGGTGAGCCCTCCATGTTGAAGAATGTAGCTTACGGGACATACTCGTAATATGGTTGTTAATAATCTCTACTATAAAAGTACAGCCTCTCAAGCTGCCCTCCCAGCATTTTCGTCCAGCGTGGTCGGAGATTTGAGTAAATCGCGAATGTCCATCCAATCACATACATTTCCAATTGGTGATAAATCTAGTGACCATAGAGGCCAGGTGAGTACCCTAACCTCAGCCTCCTGTAGGAACCTCATCGACACCATGAGGACGCGCATTATCTTGCTGGAAGAAATCCTTTTTGAGGCCTCAGACATATGGAACAGCAACTGGTTCTAACTCCTTATTAACATAACGTTGGTCCGTCATTGAGCCACGAATACAAGTAAATGTCACTTGACTTCAAATGCAATGGCACCCCATACTATCAAATCAGTAGGACGATGTACATGGCACTACAGCTGCATACCATACTTCAGCAACAGCTCGAGCTGACCGCATTATATCTATACCTTTTCCAGCTGTAGTTTCAAAAGCATCAAATTACATTTCTAAAGCGTCAATTGTCAGGTGTAATTTATACCTGTAAGTTTAAATTCACAATTGGTGCTTTAAAAATGTAATTTGATGCTTTTGAAACTACAGCTGGAAAAGGTATAGAAAGGCCAGTAGTCGTAGATGACGAATTTGCCGATATGTAGTTCTCATAGCTGGTCCAGAACCCCAGGTTGGTTGCATCCGCCCTTTTTTGATCAATGCGCTCTATGCTGCCGTAACATAGCCGCGCTACGCCCCATGGTTCACTACATAAACTGTGGCTGGCATCTTCAACTAGTTTCTCGCCATATTTGCAACAGGTATCTTAGTTTTTAGATCGGCAAAAAGCCATGCTTGGTTTTAACACGTACAGAGTTTTTTGGGGGTGCCAAATAGCGTCTGAACCGACAAGTGATAGATGTGTACTAGAGAGGGTAATTAAGCTGTGCAAATATTTCTAATGCAAATATCCCTTTTTTTCTAGGTGTTTGGATTTCATTTGCTAGTAGTATATTTTCGCAATTTTGTTGTTTTAATTATGGGCCTAGTTTGGGGCGATAAACCAAGGTTGTTAATAATTTATACGTCCCACGACCATTAAGACAAGCGATATATCGGAAATGGGCAGTAGTAGAGAATTATAGTTTTGGGGATGTAAATTAGAGCAAATGTTGTATCTTTTCTTGTTACTCTGTTACCCAATGAGGTATTTGTTTTTGGTCACGTGACATCCGATTTAAAATTATTAATGGGACACTCTGTATATTAATGCCTGTTGCTACCGATAAAACAATCACAACAAACTAGCATACTTGGGGTCTAAAGTGATTAATTCAAGAGCTACAGGTACTTAAGGATTGTACCACTACCATTGATTATAACATGTACCCAATGTATATAGTGTTCGTTTCATTTTTTGTATTACAATCCTTTAAGTACCTGTAACTCTTGAACTAAACACTTTAGACCCCAATTGTGCTAGTTTGATGGAATTGTTTTATCGGGAGGAACCCAAAAAGTTGCTGATATAAATATATCATTAAAAAAACTGAATCGGACGACACATGACCAAAAACGAATACCTACCTCCATTGGGTAACGCAACTATAAGAAAAGGTGCAACATTTGCTCTAATTTACACCCCCAAAATTATAAATCTCTACAACTGCCTAGTTCCGATATATTGGCTGTCTTAATCGTCGTGGGACACCCTGTATATCGTTAAAATACTTTGATGCTATTTTGTTTGCATCAAATAATGATCACCTATAACCGAGCCTATAACTATTACAGCTGCCATGGCCGCACGGACTACGAAAAACTGCAATGTATAACAAGAACAAAAATTATAATTACGACTTCAATTAAAACATAAATCTCTATTTACGTTGACGACAGCAGTACACGGGAGTTACTTCATCAGCCAGTCGTATTTGGCGGCACGACGGTTAGTGGGCAAGAAGTGTATAATAATCTTAAACTAATTGCATTCCCTCCAAGTGACTCAGTCTCCGTCTGCAGCGCTAATGAAAGGGACGGCTTCCAAGACGAAAGGACGGTTGGGTGGGAATTTAGCTCCCACCACCTAGACAGAATTTCATTTCTAATTAGACTGATAATTAGAGATTCTGAATGTAGTCAGCAATACAGCTCTGGAGTTGGATTTTCATTATTGTCATGTTGCAACTTGATCTTGCTTAGCAAGATGAACTGAAATGTCTTGAGAAATTTGACTGTAATAAACTGTTGTTCACCTGGAAGCGATTAGAGGTCAATCAGCAAATAATTGTTCTTTTCAAAGATTTTACAGTCAATATAAGTCTGAAACTATACCTAACGGGTCGATTTTCAATAGTATAACCATTTTGCGACATGGAAGGTGATTCAAAACTTTTTAAAAAACAGGGGTCAAAATGTGCTGGGTTTTTGTCTACTCAAAAATAGTACACTCTGATTCCCATATGAGGGCTCTGGTTTTCGTACATGACGCACATTTCTGACAGTTTGAAAACGGTTTTAGTCGTATGCTAGTATAGTAGCAGCAGTAGTTCCTGTTATATGGTGGCAGACGAATCTTAAATGGACCTCGTTCTTTCGTCTCATCGGAAATGAAATGGTCTTTACACACTAATAAAGGAAACAGAGTTACGCAGAATAAAGTGCTTGCAATTGTGTTAAGTTTATACTTTTATGATGACATTTATTCACTCTACTAGACCATTGCCGATTTTAAAACTGACTGATATATTGATGCTGAAAATAACACCCATGGCTAAGAAGTAGTAGTGAGAAATTAATAGAGAAGAAAAGTAGATATTTTTTCCGATTAAATTGCCTAAAATATTTAGAACAAGTGATGCTTGTGACCAAGAAAGTAGTTAAGAGGAGGACATCTTAGGGTTGTCGTCAGAATATTGAAGAAGAACGAGAATCATTGAATAAAAGGGATTTTGGTGTTAACTGGCAAGCTTTCGGCATCATCTTCGGGACATACATGTTGAGGTTTTGCTAGCAAAAAGATAGCAAGGTGCACTAAACTACTACTTAAAATTTAATTGTATCACAGTTTTAAAAATGTTCGGTGTGACATGTGTTTTGGAAGATACCAAGGAAGCTAAACTTCGACTGTTTTTTAACAAATAAATTTGAAGTCTAAGCCCGTGTTCACATCGGACGCGCCTCGCTTGGAGCATCGCGCTTTGCTTAGCGCTACGCTATGCGCCCGATGTGAGCGGCTGCATCTAAACGAATGGGTTGGTTCCCTTCGCTTTACGCTAGGCGGTAAGCCTGGCGCTATGCGCTCGATGTGAACGGCTAAATGTATGGGTTGGTTTCCCCTCACTTTACGCTAGGCGGTAAGCAAAGCGCGATGCTCCATGCGAGGCGCGTCCGATGTGAACGGGGGCTTAATTCAGTAGACATTGCTGTTTCTTGCTAGCGAATCTCAATGTTGAAGCCCTGAAGATAAACATCGCCGGAAAGTTGGCAATCAACACCCCAATCTCTTTCATGCAGTGACCCTCGTTTTTCCTTAAAATTGGCCACAACCCCAAGACTTTCTTCTCTTAAAATATTTAGTGTACGATTTTGATATCACATTCTATTGCTGTTTCAACTTAAATTTCAGTTTTTCAACATTTTGCTTTTTCCAATGCTTGAGGGAAAACGGAAAATCCTATTTTTTTCCTACTTTTGCACTAAATCTCTGAGGCCAACATGCTTTAAATCTATTTTTTCATTAACGCTAGTGTTTGCCTCTAGCGGTGCTCTTGTTGTCCTCGTAACTGGTACTGATTCACCTTATAGGTATCAGCAACCTGCTATTCAGGCAAAAGTGCAGGCAACAACTCTGACAAAAAAAGCACATGTTATTTTGCCAGCTCGAGAGATGGAGCCACATTTTGCCAAACTGCTGAGAGTTACCATTATCAGCATATACCTTGGTCATGTGTTAAGTATTGCCATGTTGCTGTTCCATAGGTTGGACTTCTCTTCTTTTGTATTTTTACGCTAAAGTAACGACTAATTAAGAGAGTCTATCAGTTGCTTGCATGGATATTTGTAATTATTCATACACTACCTAAAAGTTCCAGATTAATTTCAGCCGAAAGCATTAGTTGGCTACAACATTTCAGAGAAGTGGCTGATATGTTGATATTACACGAAAGCATCTTCTTTAAACAATTGCAGTGAAGTCATCTGCAACGGAGTTTATTCTTTGCTACTGAAATGTACTAGGATTACTGCTTTAGTACATGGTAATGTTCTTAATACTATTGAATCCAATGTTTGGCTTAGGACATGTAAAACGCCTAACTAAGCAGATGGCAGCTAGTGACAAAAAAAGGAAAGGTAGTGGTTTTTTCCTTCAACGAATAAATTTATATTCTGAACAAAGGTACCAAGTCAACTCATGTGAAGGACGTTGAAGGCTAAAGTAGCGTTTGCTGTTTTTTTAATTGGTTGCATCAATCGCGCAGTATACAGTTCAGCCGTAGCTCAAACGTTAAAAGACCTAGATAAGATAGTGTAAATAGGAGATTTTAAGAAAGCGTATAGTTTTTTATAGGCTGTGTGTTAAATAAGTATATAGGTTGCCATTCATCTGGCAACCTTTCAATGAAAGGTCTGTTTTCTCACAGAGCATTGGTAATATGACTTGTAGTTTTGCGGATTTTGATGTCCAATGTTTGCCATTATTTTGGAACAAAATGATAAATTCAACAGGATATGAAAAGTTGTGACATCACGTCAGAGCTGAGAACAAACCCATAACTGCAAACTGTTCAAACAATACATTTTGAGCAATATCTAGGGCAATTTCGTGTATTGACCAGAATACCCATTCGAATTTTAAAATAACGTAAATGGGCTTATATAAAAATGGATAGATTTATGAATAATGGCATGGCCTGCAACAGTAATATAACGTATGGTATATAACGCTCATAACGTTTTGGAATTGCCAATTTTTATCGATAAAAGCTGTCAGCGCGCTAATAAATTGCTTTTAATTAACGACTTATTAGCAGCAGCGCTAGCGACCCCGAGCTTATATACTGTAATTACTCTTATATATTATACATAAATAGGCCAGCTTTTTTCTTACTATACATATGATATTAATATGTGATCTTTGACAAAATAATTTTGCGGTAATTTCTGATACCTATTTTGTGGTTCTCTATTTTACCGCGCTTAATTGGCCAATCAATAAAAAACCATATATGCTACAAATAAACATTAATGGCGTTTCAGCCACATCTGTGACCTTCTTTAAGCCTCGTCTTCACGGCGACAGTTGTTGCGATAATTGCTGCCATGATAGCAACTATCACAAAAAATGTCACCGTATAGTCATCGTGATAGTCAGTATTGCACTGTTGCGACAGTGCTATCACACTGTCTCGTTTGACGAGATAGTTGAGAGTACTCTTACGATAGTTTTTGAACTATCGCGCTTACTGTCACTATGCATACAACACTGAGAGCATGATAGTTTATTTAAAATGTACCTTTCTACATTTTTGAGCTTTTATTCATTTGATTTTAACGATTTCACAAATAATAGCAGCCACCGTTGCAACCATGTCCGCCATATGGCTATTGCTTAGTAGTCTTGCTCTGTGAGTTCTGTGTTCTGTGCTTGCTAGTATCACAATAGAAATAGATCATTTTCATATTACGTCCAGCCCACTTGCGATGTAATTTGAAAATGATCTATACCCTTCCAACATGTAGCCATTTGACTTTCATGACACGATGACATTGCGCTGACTATCATGCGAGTACTTCCATGATACTAACCCTCACCGTAAAAACGAGGCATTAGTGTAAAAAAATTGAAAAAAAAATATTTTGAATAACTGACATTGTTTGACAGTGATTCTTAAATCTTAAAAGACACATAGCCTTTGCATTTAAATTGCTGATAAGCCCACAATGAGATCTAGTAATACATCGACAAAATTGAAAGATATGTGGCTACCCCAAAATTCCTGATAAATCAGTACAAAATTCCCTGACCCGGAGCATTTGGGGGCTTGATCTCGAATCTGGTTTCTGTTTCGTGATTTTTTTTCTTTTGAAGAAAATAAATCGAGTCGTGTAAGGATTGCCAGGATTATCCACTTAAATCATTTATCGGAACTTATGGAACCATTTTTCTACCCCATATTTTCTATTTAAAACCTTGTTAACTATTTTTTCCTCATTCCTTGCAAGTATTATTTTCCCAAAAACCACAGTCAAAAAATGTATACAATAGGTGAGACTGAATTCATTGTTATGAGTATTAAATTACCAATTACAACTCATTTACCATGAAGTATGTCTAACATCATTAGAACTAAATTGTGAGAGCTAGAAAAACAAATCGAATTGTCGACATCGTTGCATCGGTGGACGGTAATAGAATAATAGGATATGTGTAGTCACACATGACCTATTATTCCATTTGTTGCAAATGCCGATGATATCCAAATAACCGTATTTTCTATTGTTGGTTGCATTGTAATAGAATAAAAGCATCGAGTGGTGTCAAACGTTAGTAGGTTAGGTTAGAAGCCCTTCTATGCATTACAGTCGCATTAGGGGCATTGAGGTTAAGTATCATTTTTCCACGTAATCTAATTTTTTGAACAAACATTTTGTCGGTTTATTTAGAGGCGATTATTGTAACTCTTTTAGCTTGCTTTCCAAAGTATTGAGTGCACAAATACGAGGTTCTATCAGAAAATCAAGAGATTGATACTATGTATGGTTAACAATAAAATTTTGGGGTGGGTTGGCTCAGTGGGTAAAACCGAGGGCTATAGGGTGGCACACCGATATATAGAATGTGTGAAAGCGAAGACGAAACTGGAACACGTCATATGTGAATGATGCCCAGAGTTATCTTCTATTAGGGAGTGTGCGTTCGGCGAGTCGTGGCCTACACCTGTCCACACAAGGGAGATGTCTCCTAGCGACTTGTTCACCTTCCTACAATTAGCAGGACGGACGACGACCTGAGAAAATAACTCCCAGAAGTAAATTTTAGTAAAAATAATCTTATAATTTCCATGATTCTTCAATTTTTTGTTGATAAATCGCTGATCTGTGAGCTGCAGCATTGTCGTGATGAAGCGTCCAACCGAAGTCTTTATAAGCTGTCACGTGTGCCTTAATTTTGCTTTCAAGGGTTTTTGAGGTGCATTGAAATAGTACTCCCCAGGTAGTGTTTGTCCCCTAGGTACAATGTGATCCTAACGAATATCTTCACATTCATAAAAAACAGGCGCATCCCTACCAGCGCCAGCGCCTTTAACGGTTTTGGCCTTCTGCGATTTTGAGACATCAACTCAGGGTTGTAGTGTGAGTCCACCTGCTGTCACATATAACTGTGGATTACGTTGCAGTTGCCTTCTGTCACACAAAGATGAAATTCTATGGGATATAATAATATGCTACATTTTCATTTTTATCAGTGGGTACGCAAAGTACTTATATTTCAATAATTAAATTCAAAGAAACGTTAAAAGTTAAATCAGAGCCTCCTTGAGCGAAAGTACACTAAGGATAATATTGTCTACTTCATTTCGTGTGTTATAAAATTCTATATTGGATATGAAATTATAAGATACACTTCTAGGTTTAATATTATTTGAAGAATGCTTTAAAATACCTTTGACTGATTTGGAAGATTATGTATTAAGAGAAGAGCTAGGCATAAATATCAACAAAACTATTGTGCCAAATAGTGACCTATTTTTTTGTATTTTTTACTCACCAAGAGCAAGAGAACATTTGTATTTGAAAACAAAATAGGATTTTGAAATGTGGTTTTGAGCTCTTTTTAATGTCTGCATCTTAATTTGAACAATCTTAAATTTCTTCAACTGCTGCACTAGTTTTGACAAAATTTGGAAGGCATTTGCTGTGGAAGTATAACTCAATCAATTTTTTGTATCTAGTATAATTTTGACTAATTTGGTGTATCAAATGAGATTAGAGGGTTTCAGTATCTGACAAACAATATTTTTGGGTTATTTTATGTTTTGTTAAGTTTTGGAACTCTTTAGTGATTGCATAACAGAATATATACTATTGGTAAAATTTTCTGAAAACTTATTTTTCATTTTGTTTCCGCTTTTATAAACACACGCTCTAAGTACCGATAAACTCGACGTGATTATGTCTCTCGTTGGCATGATTATTTGAAAATTATATAATTATATTCATAACACCATAGCACATGTGCCAAAACTATAATAAGATTATCTTGTCAGAAGACTGCTTCCAGCTGCGACCACCAAAGTTTAATAACCAGCATTGATATATTGGTGCACCTAAAACCTGACGGACAAACCATTTTGACGAAAGTAGCATTATTCTGTGAAGAGATCACTGATAAAAGAACGAAACTTCGCTTTTTTGACTAAATAGAAGTAAAATTTCAATAAAATAAAACAAGGCCAAACTGCTCTCTTGGTACGTTTAGCCCCCGTTCACATCGGACGCGCCTCGCATGGAGCATCGCGCTTTGCTTACCGCCTAGCGTAAAGCGAGGGGAAACCAACCCATACATTTAGATGCGGCCGTTCACATCGAGCGCATAGCGCTACGCTTACCGCCTAGCGTAAAGCGAGGGGAACCAACCCATACGTTTAGATGCAGCCGTTCACATCGGGCGCATAGCGTAGCGCTAAGCAAAGCGCGATGCTCCAAGCGAGGCGCGTCCGATGTGAACACGGGCTTACTCTTCTCAGGCATTCTGTGGCCCAAATAAATTTGTGATTACAGGTCACCATGGGGTTCCAGCGCGCAGCGTATAGAATAATGCATTATTAGTTCGCCAAAACACCGGATGCGGCTTCTACAGTTGGATGAAGTTTATAGCTTCGTCGATCATATTTTTTTCTGACGTAGATAGGGTTTGGCCACCGACTATTTGGCAATTTTTCGAAAAAGATCGAGGTTTAGATATCGATAAACATCCCCGTCATTATCTCGATGGAATCGATACATTGAAAATAGAATATCGACGTTTTCGATACATCGATCTTATGAAAAACGTTCATATGATATCATAACTCACGCATTTTTATTTTTATTGAAAACTATTATACTGCACAATTTCTTCTATAATGTAAACAAAATAAGTTTACAAATCAGTTTTTTTTAAATACGAATATTCTGTTCACATGTAATGATTTTGCCAGGGTGCCAAAGCCGCTCATTGCTTTTTCAAGGTGTTGGATGCTCATTGCTCATTGCTTTTTGGTGGTCAAGGTTTCTCTTCCAGAACATAAATAACCCCTTACTAACAGGAAAATACTGCAAGGTATACAAGATACTTGTAGCCTGAAACAGTCATTAGTCAATAAAACATGCTATGCCTAATAACTTACACTTCAAGTAAGACAGAAGGACAGAAGGAATTCTGCCTTACACTTCAATAAGATAAAAAGTACCTGCACCTCCAATGACTGGGAAAAAAGCATTTAACTATTCACCAGGTTAGCAATCACCGATGGTAGCACGATGTTAGTCATATCATTATTTTGATGATTTGATGGGATCTCCATGAGAGCATTATATGATGTGAGCTTTTACTTTTGAGCATTATAAGAATTTGAGCGATGAGTGCGATGACCATAACTTTTTCAGTATAATTTACATTTATTTCTCAAACCGATGTATTGATCATCCAGAAAACTAATATTTTTCTTTAGTGGATGTGGCGTTGGATGTGGATGCATCGACATGTAGACATTCACGGCAAAACATCGATGTTTAATGTTCGTTATATCGATGTTTCCGATGCATCCAATGGAATGTATCGTTGCCATCCCTAGACGTTGAACATTTTTATTTAAAATTCCAATAAAATGAAAAGCACCTATGCCTCGAGTGACTGGGAAAGGAAAGGCATTTAGCTATCGACCAGGTATAGAACAACAGCGGATATTACTTATCAAATTGAGTCAACAGTCTATAAATGCATTTTATGTTGTCCCAGTTTCAGTTGTGCTTCGCGGCACTATAATTTCTCAAATGAACCGTTATCACTTTTTCTCGCTATACTTCGGAAGTAATAGTACGACAATTGACAATCACCGCCGACCGTGAACTAATACAGTTTTCGCTGTCGCAAAACGACCAGTTCCATGTTCGTAAACCAAAAAGAGGAAAGCAGATGGGAATTAGAAAGCTGCGGTTGAGATACCATTATCGTGGGTTTCTCGTAAATTTGGCAAATGACGACAAATAAAATTGTTACACAATTATTATACGAGGATGTATCAGAAATTAATGGGACTGGTGGTGGTGGACGCTATGGTTTCGTTTGTAGTTGACATCTGTTCGAGCTTTCCATCAGTTGCAAAGTAGGTACTTGGGAAATCCATTACCAATCCGAAAGCGGAACGGAACGTACCGAAATCGTGAAAAATTCTTATCAAAATAATTCGAGGATTATCCTACCTCAACGAGAATACTGTGGAAAATATGGAAGACGCGCAAAGACGTTTCGGCGACAAATTTTCATCAAACTGGATCTACGTCGGGTAAATCGCATATTGGTGGACCTCGTTCAGCTCATTCAAGGGACAATAGACACCCCGTAAGTAATGATGTGATGGAAATAAGGCCTAGCACGTCAACGCGAGAACAATCTTCACAATTAAACATTACCCGACGCTCATTACAAAGAGTTTTGGCGAAATATTTGCACTCATCTCCCACAAAATACAGGTGTCTCATAACATTCTGCCTTTAGACTTAAAAATCGGCTTCAACATTGTAGTGATATCGTAAACCTTGAAAACGAAATTGAGGATTTTTTGAACAACGACAAAGCTCATTTTTGTTTGACTGGACCTGTGGATCTGCTTACAGAACCATGGCTCCAGGGGTAGTACTAATCCACAAATTATTCTATGATTAGCTACCGCTAGAAAAAATGTAGAGGCTTATTTTTTTTAGGAGGATGGGGGAAGGGCCACTGTAGTAAATAGATATGGCTACGGAAGAATGCTATTGGATTTATTAACACCGGAAATGGAAGAGCTAAATCAGGAAGAACTGGTATCAACCAGATGGTGCCACAGTACACACGGCTCGTGAGACAATAGCCATTTTGGATAACATTTTTCCTGGACGCCTTATCTCGAAAAATTCCGACATTCTATATCTTCCAAGGTCTCCTGATTTAACTAATCCAGACTTTTGGTTATGAAGTTATCTCAAAGATAAGGTATTTGTAAATAATCCTCAAACATTAGAAGTATCTAAAGACAACATCCGGGAAGAAATTGACAATATACCACCTGAAATGTTTGAGAAATTTATGAAAAATGCTCATTATTGCATAAATGCTGGGGGTGGCCATTTGATGGATATTATTTTTAGTGAGTAACAAAACCAATTTCTAGAGTTTAAATGGATATTTTTCATTTATAATATGCTCTTTAATTAATCTTCCTTTTATATAAAATAGAACTCAGGGACTTCGTTTTGCGCTACCTTATATTTATTTAAAAATGACTACCCTTCAAAATAGCCTTTATTCTATACAATATATTTATACCATCGCTTTATCCACTTGTCATAAACCTGAGCTACAAATTATACTCGGATCTTCGACATCCTAATTCTTTTTTGACTTCAGGAAACAAACAGAAGTCACATGGATCAAAGCCAAGGCAGTAGGGTAACTAATTTTTCAATTGTTCGTCGACAAATCTGATCTGTGGGCTGGAACTTTTTTGGTGATGCAGCATACAAAGGAGTGTTGATAAAGCGACGGTTTTGCTTTAACTTTGTCTTTGACGATCCTTGAAGTACATTACAATAGTACTGCCAGTTACTTTAAATCCTCTAGGTACAATGTAATCGTAAATAACTCCACATTTATCAAGAAAATCAGGTGCATCACTTTAACAGGACTTTTCTCTCCCTCTTTCATGGGGATACGCCACGGTATTCCAAGCAAAAATACATATGATTTTAGCTTGCGCCTCCCTTATTCACGAAATTCAGAAGCCTAGGAGGTGGATTACTATCTGCTTTGACAGCCAAGTAGCATTAAAAGCATTGAGTGCTTGTAGGTTACACCAAGGCCTGCTCCGCAATATAGAAAGGTATTGGATGACATTTCGGAAAGACAGACAGATACCGAGGCAAGCTGAAGTTTGCGACAATGAAGCGTCAGGCGCGCTTGCAAGGCGAGGGCCGAGGAATAATTTCCCGGGTCCTGAGTTGGCTGTGGGGCCGGCAGCAGGTACGATTATAAGGAAAGCAGAAGACCCTTGCCATTAGGGCCGAACTTGGGAAATAGTGCAATGGGGATGTGCATACGGGCCCGCTAGTAGGCCTAAGCAGTGGTGGTTTTGGTCTCCTTATTCCATTCATTACTAGAACTTTAAACAGTTTGGCCTTCCGAGGTCTTGAGGCCTTTATGCTTCCATTACATACTTTGCATACAGCGTCTTTTAATTGTTCTGCAGATGCTACAAAAGAAGTGTAAAAGTTTATGAAAACACTCGACATTTTATTAGACCATCTTCAGGGCAATCACTAGTAGGTAACTACACTACATGTTTTATACTACATATGCCTTCATGATGATTATTTGTCTCAAGGAGTACACTACTGATTGCCCCGAAGATGGTCTAATAAAGGTCGAAACATAAAAGAGACTCCTACCTATTTTTTTGACCTAACCCCAACCGTTGTTTCCTGGAATGAGAAGGTTTAATTACGAGCCTCTTTTCCACCACCATCAACGGTATTGCAATATTACGCATTCAGAATTAATTATTAGTGCTGCAGGTCTTGAATAATAAAATGAAAACTATCAGAGGATGTTTGGGGTGATTCAATAAATAAGATGCAAATTTATAACTGCTTTTATCTTGCTCTTGTATTTTTGAAAGATAGTTAAAACTGAATTAGTAGTGTCATTTCTATTACTTCTTTGATTTTATAGCTATTATAGACAGGCGCATAACATATATCTCACACCGTTCTAAGAAACATGAAACAAAGGATATCTCTCATCCCTTTTATCCGTCCATATTCCCCCACCATTTTCCGTACCAACTACAGTCGTGCGATATATATCTCGTTAATTATTTTTAATGAGAGGCAGACACACAGACAGACAGGAGCGGCTTTTGATTTTAATGAGGTTCTAGCGGGATGGTGGGGATAAACTTGAAGGGGGGAGACTATGGGTAGGTGGGGGGCCTTGGCCTCTAATTAACCTACAGTCGAATATTTTTATATCTTTCTAATTGGAAGGCGTGAATGGGCTGCGATTCTATGACGGGACGTCATTTGCCTGATAATTAACTAGTTGCTTCATATGAAGGTTAAATCGTTACATATCGTAGTGTGATGTGTATAAGTGAGGATCTCGACTAAAAAGGGGCTCGTCAAGATATATCACAGTCGAAACAGACATCGTCGACGACGTTGCTTGCAGAAGGCTACATCTACATTAAATTTAAGTATAAATGCCGAAGAAATTACCCTCTAAGCAAAGCTATCAAGGCACGTGAAAAATCCACATCACCCACTGCTTATGTGGTGTATCCAAGACACATATTATTCAACGTACCAATAAGTGGACTTGAATAAGGACCAGAGGCTATCCAGCACGGAGTGTGGTTGGTGCATAGGCCATACGATGGGCCCTTTTGCGCCTCTATCCGCGCTAGTTCCTAAGACCTGCCCTTTTGGCAAAGGCAAGTACATTTTTAGGTCGTATCCGTTTCATCTCTATTGGTTCCAAGGTTCTTGAGCCCAGCATAGCCTGCCTGTGATAACCCAGGGTTTCACAGCGACACAAGATGTGTGCCGAGGATTCTTCCTCTTCACCGCACCTCGTGCACGTTGGGTCGTTGACCACCGTCATCACGAACAAGTGACGCCTCAAGGTGTTGTGACCCGTTAATAGGCCTACTAGCAATCTCAAGTTACTCCTATCCAGAGAGAGAGACAAAATCGTCCTATTCTCTCTGCAGGTCCTGCTAATAGTTCCCGAGCCTGACGGAGATGACCAGAGATGTTTTTCCATCTCAGAGAGTGTTGATTCTGGATCCACTCTCCAGTTGTTTTCCTAATCAAGTTTGCGGATAGTCCTAAGGCTGGTTCCGGGCCCACAAAACTCTTGCCCGGATCCCATCCTAGCCAGATGATCCGCCATTTCGTTACCCTTTACCCCAGCGGGCCCAGGTACCCACATCAGTGATAACTTGTGTTTAGCTGAGATGTCGTCAAGAGCCCTCCTGCACTCCAGGACCAGTCCCGACGTTATTTTTCAAGCACTCAGTGCTTTGATGGCTGCCTGACTGTCAGAGCAGATAGCAGTCCGCCTCCTAGACCCGTCAATTGCCCGAATACGATTTATACAAGTAATAAGTGTACTTACTATGTTAAAATAGGAAGGCTGTGAGTGACAATTGTTTCACTACTAAGCGGAAATTGCTTCAAATACTTCCAGCAGTGTCGGGCGCTGCTCTGACTAAAATTCCTTGTCTTCTCTAAGTGGACTCCTAGGGATTACGTAGTATTGCTTCAAGAAGTGATGCGGCTTTTTGATGTTTTTAAAGATCGTCCATTACTTCTCCTCCATTTTCTTTTTTCTATTCATCTCCCTTACATTTCTCCTTTCGCCCAATGACCTATCTGGTAGAACTGCTACAATCTCCCAGTTCTCCTCTGAATTTAACGTTTTGGAGATGACATTATCGTTATCACTTTTCTTAGACAAGACCCACTGTATCCCTCTCTAGTTTTCATTGCATGTACTCAAAAAGGTTAGGTCTCTTAACAGGACATTGTCGCTTAAACCGACACATGTTGATCTTGGCAGAAGTGGATGCAGGTTCTGCAACATACATGACAATACAAATCCAGGAGCAAAAGGTTATATGAACAGCCTGATCTCGAGCTTAGGCATAGCCACTGGAGGGAGGGGGTTATGAGGTCAGAACCCCCCAGGAATTTTAAAATCTATGCAAGTCAATGTCAGTGGTACCTGCTAGCAAGTAGTGTAACCCCTACCACTCCCAGAATTTCCAGCTATCCGGTTTTCACTTGAACAGAGTGATTTGCGCGTTGAGCCCACAAACGTTATTATGGGGACCTTGTCATTTTGCTCCTCAAAAGTGTTGACGCTCAAAAGGTTGCAACCCTAGCCCCCCCCCTCATGGATAATTTCTGGCTTATGCTTTTAAAGCAAGCATGAAGCATCCAAAGATTATGCCTTAAAGTACTTAAAATTGCTCTAGAACTATTGAGCACTTTTAGATTTGCCACGGTAGTATCTAACCAAAATTGTATCTTTAGACTGTACTATATGCAATTAATTATTGGTTGGTGGCTGTCCAGTGTTGACTTCGATTTACGGATAGATTCACTGGTTAACTTATTATTAGGATGAAACATTTATAAGATTTTTGAGCCACATAATTTATCGTGTATTCAAATAGTTATATATAGCTGGTAAATTAATACTCTGGATAAATTGATTTAGCTATTGAGAACAAAACAGAGAAATTGACATGGAAACAAAAAAAATGTGTGAGTTCAACGGGCAATATCCTGTGAGAATCCCCACCAAGAAGTTGAACGACTCTCTGCTTTTTGTGGCTTACGGCCCTTGTCCGGTACTGCTACAAATGTTTGGTTTCCTGCAATTATCTATTTGTTTCAACAAGCTTTCGCCAGTTCGTTGTAAGCCTACTCCTCCAGAGCAACATTCACCTTCTTCTCAAGGTACCAACTCCATTCAGTAAAAATCAGCAACAATTCTGGCAAATCTTTCATCTTGTGCTCTCCTGAATAGGGTATGGGAATCTAGACCCGTGCAGCCTTTGACCTTTCTCAACTATGAGTTTTGCCTACGCCCTGGCCCCCTTTTGCCTTCAATTTTGTCTTTTTTTATTAGTTTCAGAAGGGCATACTTACTATTCTTCATGATATGTCCAAGATCGGCAGTTTTTCTCTTCTGTGTGACGGTTAAGAGATCACGTTCCTTGTTCGTTCGCCGCAGAACTTCGATATTTGTAACGCGGTCTGTCCAAGGTACTCTCAACATTCGGCGGTACACCCACATCACATTTTTGTCTCGATATCTTCTAATCTTATTTAAGCTGCTGGATGTTCGTATAAATTCAGATCCTGTGAGTTAATACCTTTACCACAGCATAGTAAACAACCAGCACAATATCTCTAAGGATTTCCTGTATAAAAATGGTTCCCACAAAATTTGATCTTGGGATGATTTTACGGCTGTGAAGTTTGGGTAGAGATGCGAAAATGAGAATATCGATACCGGTACCAACTCGATATTTTTTAGCCAAATAGGCGCGTTTGGTTCATACAGAGAATTTTGTGCAATTGATTACACCCCTCAATAACTATATAATTATTTTCGATACCGATACCCCTACAAAAGTATCGATACCAGCTCGGAATCGCTCAAAAAGTATTAAAGATAAAAATACTTGATATTAGTGCAGAAATACAATTATCGAAGTATCGTTAGCATCCTTACAAAAAAATCTTCCAAAAGTGGGGACGCGCGTGTAATTGCCGCCAACCTGAGATATTGTGCTTGTTGTTTATTATGCTGTGCCTTTAGTTCCTAGAATTTTTAGCAGTTTGTTAGTTCACCACAGTCAAACGCTTTCGAATATTCTATAAAATACAAGTATGCATCCTTTTGTTGGTCTCTGCTTTTTTGTAGCATGGTCGACAGTGCCAATAGGCCCTCCCTTGTACCCAGTCCCTCTCGAAAACATACTTGTTCTTCGCTTACATCTTGATCACATTTCTTGCGTATTTGATTACGCAGAACTTTCGAGAACAACTTTAATACTTGGCTCATTAAACTGATTAGACGAAAGACATCGCATTTTACCACTCCCGGTTTTTTGTTGTTCTCAGCCAGTTCTGAGGTATGGCTCCGGTCTTGTATATTAGATTAAAAAGATGCACTAGTGTTTTTAGATTATCATCATTGATCAACTCAGTAGTATTGGGTAGATGTTATCTGGGCCTGCAGCTTTATTGGTTTTAATACAGGCTAATACAGGCCTTCTCAACCTCAGACAAAATTATATCTGGGCCCTGCTCCGATTCTATTTGATTGCCGGTCGAGGGGCCTGCGTCATCAAAAAGATCAGTTATGTATGTTGTCCAGATTTCTTCTTGTTCTTTAATTGTAACATTCACCTGGCGCCTACTAATTCCCAACAAGTGTTCGGGGTCGGTCTAGGAGTTTTTAGCCCCCAGCCTAGCCAGGTAATGCGCTCTCTTATTCTCTGGTACACCAATGTATCCAAGAATAAGGTCACATACTTGTGACGTGCGAATGTCTGAAGTTGAGTAATGCATCCTGGGCCAGAGCTGACCTAGCTCTAGGAGATGTTACCATTTTCAGAGCTACTTGACTGTCAGAGCACATACAGGGTGAGTCAAGCTCAGCGCCTTGGACTTTTGTGACCAAACCATTCCGCTATTCAAAAAACTAACTTTGCTAGTGTATGTAGGTCGAGTTGGACTACATTTTAAGAATAATGACTTTCAAACAGGGTGTCTAATAAGAGCGTGATATATCAAAGTTATGTTTTTTTAATGGAACACCCTGCATATTATTGCATATTTAGATTTCCGGGCCAATTTGAGTGAATCATACATGTTTAGATGCAATTCGCAAATTTTGGTATAAGTAAATGTCAGAGCGAAATTGAATATCGCAGCTATTATAAAACTTAGAGACTGTGACTTTGCCGTGTCGATATAGCAGCATAACGTAGATACATTGAGGCTGTGCCAATAGTTTTGATGAAAACTCTCACTATTGGTAAAAATTATACTTATATAGAACTATTACATAAAACGTTATGACAAGATTTTTATCCAAGTTTTATTTTTTTCAGGTACGTTTTGCACTTACGTGTGGTACCATGTGGGTAAGCTAATACATGTTTTACAAGCTGTGCGTTATTACTTTAAAAGGCTTAAGGCAATCATTAGAACCTTAGTTGCTAGTTCATCCAGAAAACATGTTGGAAGCCAACCCAAACGATTGTCAGTTGCATATAGTCGGAACTATTGTGAAACATGACGATACAATGAACAAAAACTGAATCATAATAGTAATCAGTAGCAGAGTAGCAGTAACCTCTAAAATGGAATACACCACGATTTGTGCTACAAGTCTCATATACAAATGAATGCTTATCTATATAAAAGTGTTGCAATACCAATCACTTTCGAGATCTGAACATCAAATAACTTTCCACCATAATTTGTTTTACGTTTTTGGTTGCTAGCATTCCTTATCCTACAAACAGAACAACGAGAATAAAATGACAGATTATCCACTCTTCATTTCCCAATAAATGAAAAAGTGCCGACCGACCCAAGGTGGTCATAATTTAGAGATTCTCCCCTCCCTCTTTCCTCTGAACGGCAAAAAATAAATTTTCACAACCACCGCTTGTCGGCTTGTAAAGGATTTACTGTATATTACCGCAACGGAAAATTTATTATATATTTCCCCTTCGGAAAAGTTCCCCACTTGTACCCCGCAGCTACGGCAAGAAAATGTGTATCGACCGAAAATAATGTGTGCCCAATTAGGTTGATGTTATATTTTTTTATTAGCTAGCTAACATTTAAGTAAATACCGCTTGTTCTGAGGGCTGTCCTTATCTAAAAAATTGATATTGACCATTAGGAAGCACCATATAAGAGCAACAGCACAGACTCACTGATTTTGCTTACCCGAGCCCTATATTACTCTAATGTAATTTTTAAAACTTACCCTGTAGTTGCTTCTTTACTCTGTCATCATCTAATGAAAATCACCTATACTTGATATTTCAATTTGACTTAAGTTTCGACCTCATTCGGAGTCATAGTATAATGTGTGAAAAATCTTTATTTTGATAGACGCGAAGAGAAACTGCGATTATTTTTTTGCACGTTGCGTCGCGCAGTACTTTGAATGAAAAATGCTACCACCTAAACGATACCAGCCTCAAACCGATACACTTGATGTATGTTATACATTGTATTCTTGACGACAAAATATTTCTGAGTATTTGTGCTTGTATTTTATTTGTATTTATGTTTATATGAAACAATAGTGAGAAAGTGTTAAGTGTGCAAAATAAATAGTGGTGGTCCAGAATATTTTGATTTGAGGTTATACTTCTGGACACAGTGGCGTAGAATTTGCGTTTTTGTGGTTACAACTATTATTGAACTGTTGTATAACATTAGATCATCTGAGCTTGATTTCCCTGAGCTAAAAATAAAGACGTTAGACTATTGTTGTCATATTGTTATTATAAAACGCGTCTTTTAACCTGCAGGCGTTAGCTAACTTATCAGATTTGATTGCCCCAATTTTGATACGCCTATGTTTTCTGACAAATAACTACAACATATCTCCAACTGAAGGTTGATGGCGGCTTTTTATCTTTGAATCTTTAGAAAGATGATGGGAGAATAGAAAGGTATGCTTTTTTATCGTCGTTGGTCTGAAATCTTAAAAATAGGGGGTATTCCATTTGGATTTTGATTAATCCAAAACATAAAAATTACATAACTAAAGAAGATACATCAAAATAAGCTCTAAGCAAATACGTTTGACTCAGGTTACCGTAGTATGCGTATCGCGTAGCATGCGCTCAGATCTCTATACTACATAAGGAGGGGAATAATTTTAAAAGAAATACATTGAAGTAAGGAAAAATCTGATCGATGTTTTCCAAATCAATAAGAGTTCCTAGAATCTATTCAAGTTTACTTATGGATTTTTGTCGAATTTCTAAGATGCGGTAATTTATCTTCTTGGGTACCGTGATCCTATGACGTTTATCTACATATTGGGATCTATCTATGGTGCGAATTCGACAGTCTGTGTTATTTAACATTTCAGAATCATCAGTATTTGGTTAAGAAGTTAGTTTACAAAAGAAATTAGCGACTTATGAAGCTAAGTAGTCCCCGTGAAAATACTCTTCGATTTTAGAGGCTTTCAGGGAGAACTCGTATTCGTGCTAAAAGTACTTTACCGCATGGCAAGCTTAAAACAACGGCTATGTCCCTTTTTGGATGTCGACGCATTCTTATCAAAAGTAATTAGCTACAATCTGCTGCAAATTGATTTTATCTTCATTTGTAATCATCTACTTTAATAAAAGGACCTCCATTTTTAGATAATTAAAATCTGCCTTACCGCACCGTGCCGTATTTCTGAAGGTGTGAAGAAGGGATGTTTTCCCGCAGTTTTTAATTAATTAATACCCTTTGTTTTCCGTCGCGTCGGTCGGGCTTAATAAAATAACGTCTTAACCTTCTATTCTCAGAGAGAGGGTAAACGAACGCCCAAGACGGAGCCGACAAACAGCTAACGGCCCAGTTAAATTTAATTATTCTTCTAGGGATCTAGGACGTTGGCGTCTGGTCCGACCAGAAGGGGCGGGATTGGGGTAAGAGGCGGGTGGGGAATTCCATAGTAGTGATTTCGATAAATTGCAATTAAGTCATAAGTGTGCGGCCTAAAATATGACGGTAAGAATAAAGAATTTGTTCAGGTTACGATATTACAAAACATTCTATGACTTGCGGTTAAGTTCCAATTGCGCAGTTATTATATACTTGATATTTAGTAATAAATCCTGGGATATTGTCAGTATTATATTTCAAAAAACTCCCGTGTGGGGGCGGGTTAGAATATCTCCCATCGTATATCCTGCGTGTGGTAAAAGCCGACTAAAAGGAACCGAACTACTGTCGGTATAAGCAGTAGCCTCTTCTCAACAAACAGCTTTGGGTGGACGAGTTGACAAGAGTCAGGTCACCTTCTTGTCATTGGGGTGAGAAATTGTCCCTAAAGGCGGATTAACTAGTAGATACGTCTGATCAACGGCATGAGAATGCAGAGAGCAAATGGGAAACTACTGCATTAAAGATCCTAAAGATATCCCAAGAGAAACTCGTAACATTTTACGAGTTCACAACACATTTGTTAAGACATTGTGATTATGATAAAAAAATATATATAATTTTCACGACTTTTCGACGATTAAACGTGCGTCGTCTTCAGGTTACGAAGGGTAAATTTTACCACAATAGTCACATATCTTTTTGCCGGATGGAGAGACTCTCTCCATAAGAATCCATTTATCAAAACCACCGCCAACTATACTGGGACCAAAAGGATGACGTAAATCTATGAAGTATACAGGGGACAAGCAAAATCAAATATAGAAACTGTACTTTTTACATTTTCGACAGCAGATAGATCAACACCTCTAATAATATTTCTTTACAAGCATCTTCCAGTGGAAAATGTCACCCCACTTCCCAGACAATGGGCTGCTATATAGCTTTGAGGTCTACATTTGCATTGCATTGATATAACTATGTGCAATATATAGAGACTTTTATAGTGTATCCAAATTTCGCTAGAATAATTTTTTGTTTAGCTCAAAATGTTATTTACACCTTGACAAAGCTACCCTATCCGTTATATGATAATTTACTTTTTTTGGTAGAAATATATTTCTGTTCAGTTAGAAAATACTTTAATTATGTTTTCTATGATGCTTTGCACTAAAAGCTCATAAGTGCAAACAACTGGTCTACTTTCCATGTCATTGTCTCTACGGTGCAAACAGCTATTTGAAATCCCCATTATTCACTAAACTGAATTTACCGTAGAGCTCGTTTCCACAAAAAATAAGCAAATTCAAAATTAATCCCAATGCTTTTTGGACGCACATTACCATAAATATTTCTTGTATACGTATGCATTAAAGAAAACGCATAGAACTATTGGCATCCTATCGTTAGAGTGCCAACAACTGTACCCATTTCCTAGGTAAAAAAAAGTAGAGATGAAATCAAATTTGATGGTGTATTGTGGTTCATGATTTCGATGGCTAAGTATCATCGAATTTTTATCAAACGTACGTAGTAGTCTCCTAAAGTTGATAAAATATAACGCAAAAAGTAAACACAGAAAATATGACTATATGATTGATTAAACAAACGAAATTTTTTCGTACATTTTAGAATCCCCTATGTAGCTACCCCGTGTGGGGGCGGGTTAGAATATCTCCCATCGTATATCCTGCGTGTCGTAAAAGGTGACTAAAAGGAACCGTACTACTGTCGGTATAAGCAGTAACCCCTTCTCAAGCCAACAGCTTTGAGTGGGCGAGTTGACAAGAGTCAGAACACCTTCTTGTCCTTGGGGTGAGAAATTGTCCCTCAAGGCGGATGAACCGTAATGCATTTTACGAGTTCACAACATGTCTTTAAGACATTGTAACTATGATGTTGTAGCTTCAACAATTCTGTGGAATCATAAGATTGGCGCACCTAATTCTGCTTTCGAGCTCAAACAAAGATTGCTGTGAAGCAAAGAAACAGCGCAAAACTGCAAAACAAGACGTAAATAAAGTATTCCAATGGCCCTTTTTCAGCAAATTCATTTGAGAGAATATTCAAAGTTTGCAAAAGACTGAATCAGGTATAATAAAAAACAGGCAAAACTCGAAACACGGGAGATTTGTCTACAAAGCGCCTTTTTTTTGAGGTAATCCTAAAGTATTTTTCCTCCAAGGGTGTTGTGGGTGTAAGGTGTAAGATCGTATAATAGAAACATTATGTAATAGCTAGTTGCGATAGCAAATTTCTGTGTAAAAAGTTCGGGGCTTGAAATAGCAAATCCCCTCAAACAGAGGAGATCTGGTAACGCTGTGATGTCAATCCGACACAGAATTTTGGGATGGGCACTTTGATATGAAATAGGGCATCGAATAACTACTGAATGAATGATTGCAACTATCGAACGAATTAATTCAAATAAAAACATCAACTAGACTACCAGCTGAATCAACCAACCTGCGCTGTGGGCGCAACTGGATCGACGAATATCCGATTGCCAGACGCTATTGAACAACTATTAAAAAGTATCGAATAGCGTATTTGAGAAGATAATTAAGGATTTTGAAAACTTATATTTTCAAAAAAACATCAATACCAGTTCAGCTTGAAGCATGAAGTGCAGCGCTTTTCGCATAGATGGAACACGACACATACGCAGATATCAGAATATTTTATTATTCGACCAAAGCTTATTCTGATCCCTCCAAACATAAAATATGTATATTGAAATAATGTAAATTTGTATGTGCTGTCATAATAATAAATGCATAAATATAAGTATATGTAGGGCTGATTTTATCAAAACAGGCGCATTTCAACAAAGGCTTTGACCAATCAGATCAGCCCGTTCAAGAACATGCATCTGCCAAAGTACTCTGAAAACTATTGATTTCTCTTGAAGTTTACCTCTAAAAGGTTAAAAATGGCATGCTTTATGTACAATCGACCATTATGAACCACCTAGTATCTTTTTCAGTCTGATTTGGGTGACTAAATGGGTGAAAAATTGCATTTTCTTGTTTAACAAAAAGTTTAACAATTTTTAATTTCAACCAATCAGAATCCGCAAAAACTGTAGATTTGATCGCTGGTTTTTTCTTCTGCTGAATGATGATGACAAAAAATTAGGGTTTTCAATATTTTTTTTTGTGATAAATGGAGAAATCAAATATAACTTTTACAACAAAACTGTTTTTGTTTCTTTTTCGCAATAATTCAAAAGTTATATCAAAACAAAAATGGGTTTTTGAATCCAGAACCGAAAAACCGAAAATGCTTGTAACTGTTGTAACTAAAATGTATATTTGTTGCAACATAGGCGATGAATGTTTGCAGTTCGAGATGAAGTCAACGATCAAAATAAATATCTTTTTGAATGTTTGAAATTAGATCACAGATCCCAGTAATAAAGTACCTAAACAAATATGGTCTGAGGCGATTTTTTCTCTAGCATGCTGGGTGGCCGAGTGGCATAGTGGTCGACATCGTATGACTTGGTATCGCTAGTGGTGTTGGTTCGAGACCCAGCCCGTGCAACTACTTTTATTATTTTTTTTGTCCAAAATATTCATTGGAATGCTTTTTACTCATGTTATATCATTTTTTTGTACCATCGACATAAATGTGTTTTTGATTCAACGACATAAATGTGTTTTTGAATCAAATGTTATTAGATGTTTTACTAGTACAACAAAAATTACGAATAATTTTACTTTTTTGGAATAATTTCATTTTGATACCGCTATGTGAGCAATTAGCGATTGATATTGACGGATAAACTTCACTCCACCGCCTCCGGTACTTAGCTTTTGCAATATGTCAAGTAAAATGTCTAATAAAATTTGATTCAAAAACATGTTTATGTCGATGATACAAAAAAATGTATGTAACATGAGTAAAAACACATCGATGAATATTTTGGATAAAAAAAATGTAAAAAAAATAGTTACACGGACTAAGTCTCGAACCAACACCACCCACGAATACAGCAATATTAAGCGTTACGATGTCGACCACTATGCCACTCGGCCACCCAGCATGCTACAGAAAAAGTCGCCTCAGAGCATATTTGTTTAGGTACTTTATTACTGGGATTTGTGATCTAATTTCAACCATTCAAAAAGATATTTATTTCGATCGTTGACTTCGCCTCGAGTTGCAAACTTCATTCATCGCCTATGTTGCAACAAATATACACTTGTTACAACAATAGTTTTGTTATTAAGCTTATATACGATATGATGAAAAGTGTCATCCAGCTTTGACGTTTTGTTTTCAATATTGATAAAATACTATTGGACGATATTTATTAACCTCGCCCGCAATACCCAATAGAAAGCTTTTGCTAAATAACATCCAATAGAAAAGCTTTGTTAAATTCTTTGTTAATTATGCATGTTGATAAAATCGGCCCGTAGAGTACTAATCAAAGGTGTTAAATCAACTAATATCCAATATTGTGTATGCAATCGGGCGCACACAAATCGATATCTTATGCCTAACTTCATTCTATGTTGTGTAGATTTCAAAGCCAATTTGCAAAAGAAACTGAATTATTACTAATTTTCATTCGACTGCCTAAAACGAATAAATACTCCAGGAGCTCAAGCTAGATAAGGTATGTTCTAACGCGTTCTACACACGATGGTGGCTCTAGCGGATGCCACTGGATACCGTACGAACCACTACAGTGCCTTTTGCAGAAAAAATCAAAATAAAAGACCCGTGGCTGCACGCGGCATCGGCTCGACGAGTAGGTGAAATTAAAACGCGATAACTGTAAAAAGGCGGACGGACGGATGGACGGACGGCGGCCGACGCGACGGTTTTTCCGCGGCGATTGTGCTGAAAACGGCCGCGGCGCAAAGTGCAGATATGCACGAGCGGCGGCGGCGTCGTGTCTACGGCGTCGCGGCGGCGGCGTCGGTGTCGGACAGGGATGTTTGCTTTGAATGTTTCGGCATGTTGTTCCGCATAAAGGCATCTGGGAGGCGACTGACATTTTTTACAAAGCTGCGGTCCAGATAAGCCATTTCAAAGCAGCCAGTCCGGTCTGCCGTGAGCATAAAAATATTCGCTATACTTCAGTCGATAGTTGTCGCAATAGAGATGAAAGTGACTGCATCTGTTTGCTGCATGAGTAACCGTTTGCAGGCAATGATGTACCTGTTCGAGTGCAGTCCACTGAACAAAGTGGGTAGCATTGACTCCAGATCATAGAGTTCCAAACGAACGCACTCTAGCTTCTGCCATCTAGTAGTGATAATATGAAGCCAGGCAGATGGACTACATTTAAGAATTTCCTACAAACTAAATCCAAAGTTTTCAGGCATCTTAGACTTTTTTGTCGAAGCATCTGAAGTGTTGGTAATTTTATCAGCAATAAGCCTCTGTCTAGCTTGCAGTATCCAGGAGGTTGAATGTTGCCTTTGTTGTTCCGCATAAAGGCATCGGGAAAGCGACTCTCATTTTTTTACAAAGCTGCGATCCTGATAAGCCGTTTCAAAGCAACTAGTCCATTCTGCCGTGAGCATAGAATATTAGCTGTACTTCAAACGATGGTTGTTACAATAGAGATGAAAGTGTCTGCATCTATTTGCTGCATGAGTAACCATTTATAGGTTATAGCAATGATGTAACTGTTCGGGTGCAGCCCACTAAACACAGGAGGAGCATTAAACCCAGATACTTTCAAACGAATGCACTCTAGCTTCTGCCATGTCTTAGTGATAAGATGAAGCCAGGCAGATAGACTACGTTTGAGAATTTCCTACAAACTAAAACCAAAATCTTCAGGCATCTTAGTACCCTTTTTTTGTCGACGTACCTGAAGCAGTTCTTGATTTTACCAGCTATAACCTTCTGCCTAGCTTGCAGTATCCAGAAGGTTGCATGTTCCTTTGTTGTTCCGCATAAACATATCAGGAAAGCAATTGACATTTTTTTACAAAGCTGTGATCCAGGCAAGCCATTTCAAAGCAGCTAGTTCGGTCTGCCGTGAGCATAAAAATATTCGCTATACTTCAATCGATGATTTTTGCAATAGAGATGAAAGTGTTTACACCTGTTTGCTGCATGAGTATTTGAGTAACCATTTGTAAGCTATAGCAATGATGTACCTGTTCTGGTGCAGTCCGCTAAACAGAGGGGGAGTATTGAACCCAGAAGCTCAACTTTTTTTCAAACGAACGCACTCTCGACTACCTTTCAGAATGTTTGCCTATCCTACAAGGCAATGCCAAAACCCTCATACATGTTGGCACTCTTTTTGCGAAGCATCTGCAGCAGTTGGTGTCTTTATCAATAAGCTTCTGCTCAGCTTAAAGTATCCAGAAGGTTGAATGTTGCCTTTGTCGTTCCGCATAAAGATATCGGGGAAGTGACTGACATTTCTTTATAAAGCTGCGGTCCAGATATGGCATTTCAAAGCAGCTAGTCCATTCTGCCGGGAGCATAAAAATATTATCGATGGTTGTTGCAATAGGGATGAAAGTGTCTGCACCTATTTGCTACATGAGTAACCATTTGCAAACTATACCAAAGACATACCTGTTCTGGTGCAGTCCACTAAACAGAGGGGGGACCCTCGACCCCAGATGTTCAACCTTTTTTCATACGAGCATTTTTCCTAACTACATATCAACACTAAAAAATTCATGGACCTTAGTACTGTTTTTGTCGGAGCACCTGAAACAGTTGGTGTCTATAAGCAATAAGCTTCTGCCCAGCTTGCAATATCCAGGAGGTTGAATGTTGCCTTTGATCGAAAGCCCTTGAACACTTCCGCGACTAAGAATATTTTGGCTTTCCTTCATTTATCTGGTTCCAGCCTTGACATCGCTAGTTTGCCTTGACCTCTATTAGGACTTTGGAGTTCATTTTAAAATTTAGTAATTATTGATATTGTAACATACTATATATAGTACTACGGTCTTGTGTTAACGTTACTTTTAAAATGATAGGTTAGATTTTTGATACGTATACTTTTTCGGATCGTCTGGAGATTTCGAGTCTGACAGATGGGCGTTCTGGAATCGACCGGAGGTCTCGAATTGAGGTTTTGAATTAAGAAAAAAATTTTTTTTTTGATAAATGGAAAGATCATATACAGGGTTGGGATAAAGTATGGAACCAAGCATATAACTTTGGAACGGAAAAAGTGATATTGCTGAAAATTTGCAGGCAAGTGTAGTGACGTCTAATGCATCCGAAGACATTATGTTAGCTATTAATGTACTTCCGGTTTAACCGGAAGTACCGTCAACATTTTTAATTTAAATGGAACACCCTGTACATTTTTGCAGATTTTAATTCATCTTTTTTTCCGAATACGTCCATAGTGGGTTTCGTATTTGTTTCTTAAAAAATTTGTCTCACAAATTCGTCCGTGACGGTATGCGGTCTTCCCGTTTGAAGTAATCTTTTTGTATTTTTTTTAGTCACCGTCAAACGTGTTATAGGACCCCTGTCGGGACGTAAATCAATAAAAGTTGACACACTTCTTTGTGAGCTCTCACGCCATCGCCAAAACCGACTTTGAATGACTGGCATTTTAAACACCTGAAATGATAAGCTTTATCTTTCCCGTTTTTACAGAAACTAATGCTAAACCCACTATGGACGTATTCGGAAAAAAATATGAACTAAAATCTGCAAAAATATACAGGGTGTCCCATTTAAATTAAAAAAGTTGACGGTACTTCCGGTTAAACCGGAAATACATTAATAGCTAACATAATGTCTTCGGGTGCACTAGACGTCACTACACTTGCCTGCAAATTTTCAGCAATATCACTCTTTCCGTTCCAAAGTTATTTGCTTGGTTCCATACTTTATCCCAACTCTGTATAAGTTTTATAACAAAACTGTTTTTGTTTTCTTTTTTTTGCAATAATTCAAAAGTTGTATCGTATCAAAATAAAAATGGGTTTTTGAATCGAGTACCGAAAACACACCGACGGCTCCCGAACCCGTATGACGTCACCATGGCGGTCAGCATGCTGACCAACGACGTCCTACTCCGATATCAATCAAATTTTGTTAGACATATTACTTGCACTGCACAGTGCTTGTTCAATTTTTGTGAAAATTTTATTCTTAAGCTTCATTGCCCAAAGTTAAACAAATAATAATACCAAGTGATAAACAGAATGTGATTACGAGTTTGAGTTACTTTTTTTACATTAAAAAACTTGAAAATGAATGAATTGAATGGATGAAGGGATTTTGTTTTATTAAACAACTATTACATTTAAAAAAAAACTTAATGGCGATTTATCTTGACGGACAAACCTCATTTCCACTGATTTTTTGAATTGTCCACCGCCTCCTGTACTTAGT
This sequence comes from Callosobruchus maculatus, assembly GCA_951848785.1. Classification (NCBI taxonomy): domain Eukaryota; kingdom Metazoa; phylum Arthropoda; class Insecta; order Coleoptera; family Chrysomelidae; genus Callosobruchus; species Callosobruchus maculatus. Next base: position 24,838,184 of record CATOUR010000014.1, on the reverse strand, counting down.
TTTTGCACTGTGCAGTGCAAGTTATATGTCTAACAAAATTTGATTCAAACACATATTTATGTTGATCGTAGAAAAAATGTGGAAAAAGCATATCAATAAATTTTTTGAAAAAAAATAAAAAAATGTTGGAAGGCCTGGGTTTCGATCCAAAGACCCTGAGTTCCACTATCGGACTCTCTAACCACTGGGCCATCCTTCGATTGAGGACATCTTTTCAACGAAACATATTTGATCAGGTACTTACTTACTGGAATCTGTAATCTGAACTCAAACATTCAAAAACATATTTATTTCGATATTTCGTCTCGAGCTGCAAGTTTCATGTATCGACTGTATTGAAACAAATATCCACGAGTTACCAGTTTACTAGTACGTATTTTCGCGACTGGTTGGGAACCTAGTATCGGAGTAGGACGTCGTTGGTCAAAGGAGCATTCTCACCGCCATGGTGACGTCACACAGCTCGGGAGTCGTCGGCGTGTTTTCGGCCCTGGATCCAAAAACACATTTTTATTTTGATATAACTTTTGAATTATTGCGGAAAAAAAAAGAAAACAAAAACAGCTTTGTTATAAAACTTATATAACTTATAAGGTTAAGTGTTTATTTGTGAAGTAAAAAGGTCAAAAGTTCGTGGATTTTGATTCCCTAGTGTGAAGAAGAAACGGTCATCATGGCAATATTTCTTTCAGCTGGTTCCAATGAACTAAATCTTACTACAATATTCTTTTAACTACGAAAATAACTTGCCACTCACGTACTGCAACTCCAGAAACATAGCCCACTGATCCATGATCGATCAGACTGATAGGAGTATATAAAGGACGCAATACAATTAGGTATAAGACAATGAAATACAGGTTACCAAAACTGGGATGAAAATAAAACGTTATGTTTTGGCTTTTAGTTACTGAAAGAATTTAGTGAGCTGTAGCGATTAAAAAAACAGAACGTGATTGGTATTTTAGAGGCACACAACCTCGAGCTAATGATGTGTGTGAAAAGTATAAATAATGCAATTATGGACCTTCAAAGGCAATCAGTAAATATTTGATAAAAAGAAGTGAAGTAAAGACAACCTGCAATTTCCACATTTGGCATGCCAAAGGACACACAGAAATGAGTGCCAAAATTACGCAATAAATAGTCCTGGACGAAAGAAATTTCAAAGCTTTCCATGGAAATACGATATTGCGGCACAACACAAAACAGGATATCCGGAGCTTTGAAACAAACATTTAACGCACATTTACTTCAGCACAATTCAATGAATTCTAAAATGTGCCTAATCATGAGCAACGTAATTGCATTATAGGGAATCTCAGTAAAAACAATTAATAGTTAACTTTAATAATTTAATAACAATAATATGCCTTCATTTTTACCTCAGCAAAGTCAAACTTAGCTTTTTAACTTAACTGAGAGTAAGCGGAAGATCGCGCGAATATTTTACAGTTTGTGAAGGAAACCAAAGTATTGAATATGTGTTAGCGCATCCACCATTTTTTCAAGTACTACAAATTCGTTGGGAAACTTGCTGAATGCTCACGATTGCAGTCTGAGCAATATCGTGATTCGTGATAACATAATAGCAGTAACAATATTTGCTCGATGGTTTCATATATTTGGTATCATATTTCGTATTTGTTTCTAGATTGTTGTTCAGAAAATGTTTCAATATGTCCTTTGACACTGCACACCTTGTATAACTGCGAAATTAAAAATAAGGATTTCTTATCTGCACGAAGCCTATCCATAACTTTTTCCTGTAGAAAAAATTTCATTAAACCGCTCCCTGGGTGAGCAGTAGGTAATAATACGAGACCGACATAACTTCCCCTAAAAATTGAATTGTTAATATAAGAACCGTAACCGGACAAAAAACTCCGGGCCCCGGAGAATTCCGAACTTTCTTCTCAATATTTTCACCGTTATACTCGAGAGCTACTGCTCAGGAGTTTTTATGATTCCGAAATCTGATAAACGGAGATGGGGGAAACAAGGGAATACGGTTTATTTCAGAAAAAAGTTAGGAGGCGTCTCGTTCATGAATACAACCGTGATATAGAAGTATTTTATTGATATTTGCGCATTCATATTTTTTTTGTAGTAAGGGAGTTAGGGTTCAATTACCCCAATGGTTGCTGTTGAGCCTTAAGGCTTATTGTCTACCCCGGACAAAGGGATTAGGGGAGTCTCTTCCTAAGTTCTTTGCGAACCTTGAAATGCATTGGACTGCGCTTTTTTGTCTTCCCTCCTGGCCTACAGTCAGTTAGGAGTTCCTGCTTTCACTGAAGGCAGGACAGTCGAAGATAACGTGGTTAGTTGTTTCCTCTGCCTCACCGAATTTCCCGCATAAAGGATTTTCCACATCGATACCTAACTTTTGCAGGTATGCTATGAAAGTCCATTGGCAAGTTATAAATCGAACCACCTTTCGTAGTTCCTTTCTGCTTAATCTGAGAGCGTCCGCGATATTAGAACACAAGGGTCCTCTCAGTATCCTCTTACACTGACCATTTCCCAACTTCCTGTCCCAGCGCTTTTGGTGCTCATTTGACACATGCTGGTTCTGGCCCGATGAGAGGGAGTTCTGCACCATTTTTGGCACAGCTGTCGTCTCTCTCATTCACATTGTTATTAAAGTATAGAGGTTACTTGCCAAGGCCATCAGAGCCGCCCGGTTGTCTATGTTTACATTATTATTAATTTGCTCAACACGCCATGAAGGCCTAGTGCAGAAATGATTACAGTCTGATCTTACACGGTTGAAGTTTATGTAACTTAAAATTGTCTATGGATGCCTGTTTCCATTGTTGCACCACCTATTTATGTATCCTGCACTATCCCCACCCCTTATTTTTGCCTGTCGCGCCTTCTCTTCTCTATTGATTTTCGTTAAATCATCTTCTGTCCTCTCAGCCATCTCTCCATTGGTCTACCCTTCCTTTGTTTCCTATTGGTCTCCGGTTGAGATCTAGTTTTGTCATTCTCATTCCTTTCAGCCTCTCTATACATAGATAGTCCTATTACTGCATCCTTTATCTATGCATATTCTGCCGCATCCTAGTATAGTTGCGGCTATATCTGCTTGGAAAACGGTAGTCAGTATATGACTCCTTGTGTACATGATGATTTTTTTGGAACCATCAGTGTATAATTCGACATATGTCGTGGTTTCGATCTGTCACTTAGGTTGATTTTGTATGGGATTTCAGTGTCTGCGCATTCGTATAATAAACTGTTACTATATATTTCAAAAAACAAAAAGCGCAGCCCGGGCTCCGACACACCGAGCTGCTGTTCCATTACCCAATGACTACTCCTCACACCGTGAGGTGAGCAATCACTGGGTCCGCGAATCGTGCGCCCTAAGTAGGCGAAGGGACCCAAGGATGACTGCCTTCTGCATTCTGGCGGCTAAGATTATTTTGTTGAATGGAATTAAGAGCTCTACAGGGTATCCGGATATTCGACTGACAACGCTTCACACGTGATAGACCTCACAGTTTCTATGAACATTGAGATAGTGACATGAAGCCATAAAATGCTTAATTTTTTAGATACAGGGTGTCAAAGTTTTACTTTTATTTTCTTTTTTTCTTTTTTCTTTGTTGTTCCGCAAGAAAATGCACAACAATCTAAAACTGCCTATCGGGGGGCTTTTTAAGTCGAAAAATCCAAATTCAGCAACGATTTTTCTATGATAAATAGAGGGCGCCATCTATGACTCATTGAACATAATTATCAAACTTTTTTCCGTTTTGGTGTATCAATGTGAGTATCAAAAGAATCATTTCCACGATATGTTTTACGTGAAAAAGGTATACTTTGTTTAAGTCTCACGATGGCTTACCAACCGTGGAAATGGAGGGTCACCCCATAGTCGAATCACCTTCCGTCAAGCTTCTGGGAATCAACATCAACAATAACATGTCCTGGCACGACCACGTTGTCAGTATTGCTAAAACGGCATCCCAGAAGCTTGGAGTTTTGTTCCGCTGTAGGAAGTTGTATACACCAGAGCAACTGCTGCTGCTCTACAAGGCACAGATCCGACCATCGCTGGAGTATTGCTCACATGTGTGGGGATGCGCTCCGAAGCACTCTCTAAAGCTTCTGGACACTATCCAAAAAAGAGCGATTAGACTAATCGATACGCCTAACCTCACAAAGGACCTCCACAGCCTGGAACATCGAAGGAGGATGGCTGACCTATCCCTGTTTTACAGATTCTGTCACAGAAAATGTTCGAATGAGCTCTCTCAGATAATAACACCACAGGTTGTCCGAACCAGGAACACTAGAGAAGCTCTGCGAGCTCATCCTTTCCAGGTCGAGGTCCTTACTCCCCGAACCAGTCTCCTCCAGCTTTCCTTCTTTTGGAGAACTTCGACGCTGTGGAATCAGCTTCCGGGGAATTTATTTCCCGACGGCTACAACCTGCAGCGTTTCAAATATAACGTGAACCGATACTTATCCTCTCGCAGCGCTTCTACAGCGCCATAGGCTTTCAGCCTTTGCGGGAGGCCGACCATAAAAAAAAGTCCCTGGAGATAACCTTCATTGTTTTTGCATTTGCAATGCGACTGAATTACCGGTATTTCCGCAACAAAGAATATAGGGGTCACACTTTGAAATACCATTAACCAAGTGTTCTTAAACTTCAACGCCAACTATTTCAAAATTAGATATGTTTGAACGTTTTTGATCCAATATTATTCGTTCAAGAACACGGATAATTCTTTCGACCACATTTTACAACTAACAGGGGTACCTGGGATGTTTCAATAAAGGTTAGATTGGTACCGGTTACCTCTAGTGACTTAAACAAAGTATACGCTTTTTATGTAAAACATATCGCGGAAACGATTATCTTAATATTCACATTGATGTAGCAAACCAAAAAAAGTTTTGTTAATTTAATAGCTTTCGATGTGCTGTGATTGAGTTTGGATTTCTCGGCTTAAAAAACCCAAATACCGTTGTGCCATGTTTATTGCGGCATAATAGAGAAAAAACGGAAACAAAAGTAATACTTTGACAACCTGTATCTTGAAGATTAAGCATTTTAAGGAATCATGTTCCTATCTCATAATTCATAAAAATGTAGGATCTATCACCTGTCGGTCGAATATCCGGACACCCTGTATATAGATAGTACATAGATAGACGGTACCATATAATCGAAGCAATCTTGGAATAATAGTGATGCAGTGAACATTTCGTTGCCTTCCATTCAAAAGGGTTTATCTCAAAAAATTGCAGTAACCTGCACCTGCCCTCCTAATGGCGTATCTCAAATATAGATAGTCTCGATAGCCTCGAAGTTAGGACGCATTTTGATAGGTAAAGAATCTCAAGACAGATCGCTTGCAAGAAGACTCTTGAAAAATCACTAAAGATGAGACAAGCCTTTTTGTGAAGAAGGCGACGATCTGTTTGTTTGATCTGGACCTACTTTGGCACTTTTTTAATGGACTTTTTATTTGTAACGCCATATACATAGAGTACTGAGAAGGTGTTGCGAATTCTGCTTCCTTATGGAATGCAATCCATTTTACTAGTGGTAAATCTGAAATTAAATCGCTGCAAACAGCAAGCAGGCAAGATGACCAGAGAACCAGTTGTCGAATGGAATACCACGTCTACCAGTAATTCTTATTAATTTCCTATTTCGAAATTAATTAAAACTTTACATGCCCTTCATTAATGTGGTACAGAAGCAGCGTGCTTTTGAAATGTCATTTCCTGCAAATTTCTGTTTATAGCGTGTTTCGTATGTTTAAACCTTATCTTCTTACTCTACTTACTCTATGAACTAATATTACCGTTGAAAGTAATATATACATATACATATATGGTCTAATTCGAATCTAAATAGACACGATTTAGAGCAGTGAGTGTGTCAGTGTGAGTTCTCGGCACTTACATGGAAATCGATCCTTGGACAGGAAGTATAATTCTAAAAGGTTATGCTACAGCCAAAAAAGTGACTGTATGTATGTGCTTTTATGGTGAAACAACCAAAATTATGCATGTTAAAAATTAGGCAGTTGATTGATCAGTACCTCCCACATATTATGGTGATACCAGTTTATTATTTTCTTATATTTTCAGGCTATACTTTGAAATCCCCTAGCAACCAATTCATCGCCAGCCCGCCCATAAAAAAGCCCGCAATTTCATCCCTACTCAAAGTAAAGTAGAACAATATCACGAACTCCTAAAAAGCCTCAAAACGCTGTTGAGCTGTTTTCATATTTTTAGTCTATTGATTATCGCTGCGATGCCACTGATAAAACTACTAAAAATCATATAAACCAAAACCATATCTTCGCCAAGAGAGTAATACTGTGTCGAAATTTCATCAAAATCAATTGAATAATTTCCAAGCTACACAATAAAGAATGATCTAAATCAATATATACTCTTATGTATGCATCGTAAAAGTCCATTGGTTTCTGTAATAGGCAAGGCAGTGCTCAGATGGACCTACAGAAGTGTGTTATGCCGCTAGATCTTCCTTTTACATGTCAATGTATAGCCTATTATGCATACAACAATTTTTTCAGTTGTACAATCCACCATCCTCCAACCACCCCAATCTCACCCCACCCAAACTATAGAAACATTACCTACTATGACTCCACAGCATATCGCTATTCAAATTTTATTACAATTCATACAGCGTTTACTAAGATTAGGGGGCTAGAAGGACGCCAAAAGACAGAACGACGCAAATGAGTGACGTGGATTTTCGTTATGTAAATATCGCAAGGCGCCCAAAAATCGTATATCTCAAAATCGAAAATTTTTGCGATCACAATACTCCCATCATCAATTCAAACAATGTTCGAAAGAACATACAAAATAAGAATATACACCTTTTCGATATTTTTTGTAGTCTATTTATTTTTGTTGTTTAGTTCTCTCATGACAAATAGATACTTTACAAGGATTTTCAGCGGCTGACATTCTCTTAGAAATTCGAAAAATACACAGTCACAATAAATTTCAGGTTGAGACCTTTTTCGTAGAGCAATATAATTCGAGGAGAATATTCTGAATAAACAGAGCTGTTTCTCATTTATTGCAACGTTCACGAACTGTACTCAAAAGGGAATGGCTTTAACAGCCATCACGCGATTCTCTAATAACCAAGGTTTGCTCAAGTACTACGGAGACGGTGATGGCTTTGCACAGAATGAATAATTACTTCTTCGTTTTTACGTCAGCCGATAACAGAATTGGGAGCGAATCGTGTTCCGAGAAAAAGAAAAGTAATATTGGATTCGTGAGTGACTGGAACAGTCATTAAGCTAGATCAATTATGAGAGCGGTATCTTTGATTCCACGTTTAAAAGTTACGGTGAGTGGTACTTAATCCCCAACGTTTTAACTTCGTAGCATTATTCAACAGTATATAAAGACCGCATGGTAAATAGGATTGACAGTTTTTTATACTATACAGGGTATACCATCTCCTTGCGGTGCTACAACACAACAAAGCCGCACGTAATTGGGGATGGTCTATTATGTACTTTTCAAAAAGAAAATTTACGGTCCACTTGTTAAAAATCGTGATTTTCATAACATTTTTGTATTGTAGTCGTACGGAACACGGCACTTTTAGAATCTAGAGTCTGCTTGACTGACACAATAAGTGTGGCAGAATTGCGGTGTTGCTAGTGGCGGCCAAATATTTTTTTGAATTTGGAACACGTATCTTTAAAAGGGAAAAAGCTATGATACTTTCAATTATTAATATAAAAATACAATTTTAATTACAGGTGCTAGAGAAAAACAAAATACAGATTCGGAATCAACATGAAAAAAATAGTCCGGAAGAATCCGGTTCTGTCAATATCGCTTCCGGTTTTAAAAAAATTGAATTAAACTCACGACAGGTGTATTGAAATTCCTGAAGCACAGGCAGCTTGGCCGAGCGGTTAAGACGCTAGGCACCAGTCCCAAAGCACGTGAGTTCGAATCTCACCGCGGTCAACATTTTTTTTCTTTGTTTTTTTAAGATTGAATGTTAAATTTGTTGATTACTAGTCCGGGAAAAATCCATTTTTGTCAATATAATACAAAAATAAAATTTTTATACCAACAAATTCCGCAGTGAGAGCGTCGTTTGAATTTACCCAAGTAAATTCTCTCCTACTTTTTTTAATAACATGTCTGCGGTAGGCCCCAGATAATCTTCTTTCGGCTTAATTTGGTACTGGGAAACAAGATAAGCGTCCAGGATTCATACAATTCGAGTCAGAACTTGAAGACAAGTCCATTGAAACCTCGTTTGACTTCAACCGATTTGGTTAGGTATCTTGGGCAAGATATTGAAATTTATAAATTTCAAAGTGCAGGAGATTTACCGAGATCGATTCAAGATGTCAAGCAGAGTCGATTAACGGATTAACAACCATTTGGCCTCAACAACTCAAGCGGTTTAGTTAGGTTAGGTAATGAAACTTCAAAATGCCATAATTATTCACCAGAAGTTTTCTTGGCCTGGGAGTGGTCTGGTTGGATTCAGGATGAGTGAAGACACGGCGAATGTTATTTCATTCATAGCATGTTATTTTTCTGTGCTATTTTTGCGTAATATTTCGAACAGTATATTTCTCTAGATGCTAGATATCGGGCACATGTTGGCAATACCGCATCGCTGTTAAACTTGTAACGTCTGTTGAATGAGCTGTCGATTCAAAAATCGCTTTGTTCTGTGCGGGTATGTTATAGAAATGTGGTGAAAATACCGAATTTTAACAATTTTTTTTCTCAAAAATAAAATGCTTGGACCGCAAATCCTTTTTACGTTAAAAATGAAATTTTCCCAAATTACATGGGGCGTTATTGTATACTACACGCCCTTCAGGTAAACAGTATTAAATATTAGTCAAAAAAAATTCAAAAAGTACTGCTTTATAAAATATAATAATTATATTACACCTGCTTGCGCTTTCAAAGACCTTCGTCGTCATTTGAGAACAAAAAGTACTCAGTATATTAAATGACGGACATTTTTGGAACGACTAGTACTTTTCCCCTATCAGGGCTAGAGAGGTGGGGGGGATATCGTTCGACTCGTAAGTTTCTAGCATTTTGGTACCATTTCACTTTATGGATCAGTGAACGGTTGAGCACCACCATGCCATTAAGGTGAACATGAGCTTTACCACTCATACCATGACAGCATACATAGCAACCTCCATAAGGTTGTTAGTTTGCTTCATAACCGATTCCATCTAGACATTGCAGCATAACGTGAGTATGTTGAGTCAGAAACAATAGTTTTGATGGAAAACTCTCATTATTCATAAAAGTAATACTCGTATAATATAAAACGTCTCAAATTAACTTCAATTATGACAAGCCTTTTCATCAAAGTTTTATTTTTTTCAGGTACGTTCCTTACTTACTGTGGTACCGTATGGGTAAGTGGATATATGTTTTACAAGACATGTATTATAACTTTTGGGAGGTTTAATGAAATAATTAGAACTTTAGTTGCTAATTCATCCAGAAAGCATTAAATATCTATGATTTATTAAAAAGACTTATTGAAGGCTAAGCCAAACAGTTATTATTTGCATATCATTGGAATTGATGTGAAACTGTATGCCCAGATTGACGATGCAATGAACAAAAACTGAAACAGCTAATAGTAATCTGTAGAGTAGCAGTAACTTCTAAATTTGAATACCCCATGAGGCCATGAGCCTCTTATACAGCGTCTCGCAAAAAGGACGGACATGAAATAGCCCTCATCAGGGCGAGAGGGATGGAGGTGGTACCGTTCGACTCATGAGTGTTTAGAATTTTGTTATCAGTTGACATCATAGAGCCGTTTTTATTATCATAGAGGGTTTAAGAAATCGGCTTGATCGCAAGGACAGAAAATACTCGTACACCCGGAAGTGTGAGAGAGAGTCTGTCCGCCCGACGTTGAACAAGCTTGAGTCCTCTGATCACATGTCCAATAGACGCAAACGCGACCAGCTAAAATCCGTTCCCTCTTTCTTATCTCTGATGCTATATCTCCATCTGAACCGGGCATCATCGCGAACGATATTCTTCACAGTGAGAGATGAGGTAATGTTTAACAATCCATTTAGGGATAACTTCTAAACTTCATTTACCCTTGAAGTCGTTCCTCTTTCTCCTTTGCAGAGAGTAGTTTGTTGACCAGCCCATGTATGATGTGCCATGCATCTACACTGGATAACAACAGCGGGACCATAGTCTCTGGAATTAGCTGACCCTCCAGTTTTTGACTTGCCTCCTGTCTGTATAGCCTCCATCTGTAGCACAGAAACAGGGCATGCTCAGCCGTATCTTCCGCCTCGCAGTGCAGGCATCTTTTGTCCATTACGCGTTCAACCCTTACCTATACACTCGAAAAGGTACATGCCCAGACAGTGCCTGAGTTAGAAAATAGGACGTCTCGTCGGTAGTCTCGTTCCACAGGCTTTGCCACTTGCTGTCAGGCTTTTTGCTTGACCATGACCATGACGGATCAGCATCCTCTCTTCGGTCAGCAAGTATAATGATGGTATCGCCGTTATAACTTGCAAGGCTCCTGAGATACCGTGCGATAAGCACTGGCCACCCTTAGCAGAGACTCTATCTGCAAACTGTTAAGGACCTTCTGGTACTTTTTCCTTTTCGTGGCCTTACACTACACAGGAGCTCCATATAGGACGACCGACTGCACAACCTGGCCCATTATGGAGCCGTGGACGACTGTGCCCCGCCATGCCATTAAGAACATAAGCTTCAACACGCATGGACAAAATGAGGTTCTTATTTTGTTAGATAACTGTTTCTATCTCACGTGCGAAGTTCATTCGTTGTGCGTAATCCGAACGCATCCTGAGGCGAAGTTCAGCAGTATATTGCCCAACAGATCCAGACCGGCTGGTACGAAGGGCTTGTCGAACGCGTTTTCAGGGTTTGGAACCATTCATGGAGCTTCTGGTGGTCTTTGTTGAGCAGTGCACCAGAAGTGCGGAGTGCCTCAACCCAAAGAATGATAGTTTGGACTAGTTTCTAACAGGAACAGCTCGATACCGATGAATGTGAAAGTGGCAACGAAACTCACGCTATACATCCTTGACAGAATCATGATTTTGGACAAAACCCAATACCTTGGAAGCACGGTGCTCAACCGTCCACTGATCCATAATAGAGAGATATTGATGGGTGTTGCGTGAAAGTAGGATAGTGACCAACTTTATTTTTTTTATTTGTAATTATACCTTTTTTTTAATTCTTCTAGTTCCCATCATTGATCTCTATTTAACCCTAAAATATTTTTGGGATCGGATGTGACGTTGCCAAGTTATAATTTATTTTCTATCAATTTCCGGATTTGCAAGGTCGCAAATAATACGTCCAAATTGATATATTCCTTTAACTTTTCTGAATAATATTATACAGCGAGTGACTTGAATATTGAATGAATATTATCTTGGATGTTACCAGCAATGTATATTTACAGGGTGTTTTGACAGAATTTTCAATTACGGCAACTTGAAGGTCATTTTACTTGGTTTTTTTTAAATGTAACACCCTATATATTTTATTTTAAATCGAAATACCTGCTAATACCCTATCTCGCCTTGTAATATTTTTTCGCGTTTGCGACGTTGCCAAGTTATATTTTATTATTTTTCCAAATTTTTAAACAAATATCCACGATTTTAATTTATTTTAAATAAAATCCTCTGTTTATTTTTATTGCAATGAATTGCGCATGTCGAATTTAGTAAGATCTCACAATTTCAAAATTTTGTTCCTGTCAATTACTGAGATACGGCAACACCGCTTTTACAGTAAGCCAGTAAAGGAACGCTTAATTATTTCCAAAACTGCCACAGCTGGAGCGGTGAAATTCAATACTTGGGGGTTTTTGAACATACAGAATTAAAAGATGTGCTAAGCGGTAATACCGCACGCGCTATTTTGACATCTAAGCATGCGCACATGCGTTGGAGGCGTACATTGCGCTATTTGGGAATACCGCCTGTCGTTATTTACGGAACATAACTAACGTGCGGTATTGTCGCGGTATCGCCATTCGGGAAGCTATCGTCAACACTCGTGACGATTCGTAGTTTGATTGTCGTTGAGCCAAGCCAAAATAAAGCGTTTTATGCCTTCATGGTGGTTTTATATTTGTTGTTGTAAAGCCGAACCTATTTTGTGGTGTAAGATTTGTGCTTAATTTGTTCATTACACTGGTTTTGGATTGTTATGTCTGGTTTTTCACAAATTCATGTGAGTTCAAATATGGATACATCCCTATCGTTGGCTCCAGTCAAAACTAGTGCTCATAGATCTTAACCTTTTTTGCGATAGAAATAGCAAGATCAACTAAGACAGCGAGGAATAATATGCAACCATAATGCAAACCACAAACCAAAGCAGTGTAAACTGAAAACAGTAATTTTCGATAGTTTGTTGTCACATGTTTCTTGACACTCTTGACAGACTTCAAAGTAAAAACACAGCATAGTAAACAACCAGCATAATATCTCTAAGGATTTCCTATATAAAAATGGTTCCCACAAAATTTGACCTTGGGATGGTTTATGGATGATTTTATGGCTGTGAAGTTTGGGTAGAGATGCGGAAATGAAAATATCGATACCGGTACCAACTCGATATTTTTTAGCCTCATAGGTGCGTTTGGTTCGTACAGAGAATTCTGTGCAATTGATTACACCCCTTAATAATTATATACCGATACACCTACAAAAGTATCGATACCAGCCTGGAATCGCTCAAAAAGTATCTAAGATAAAAATAGTCGATATTAGTGCAGAAGTACAAGTATCAAAGTACCCTTAGTACCGTTACCATCCCTACAAAAAATAATCCAAAAGTGAGGATGCGCGTGTAATTTCCGCCAACTTGAGTTATTGTGCTGGTTATTTAGTATGCTGTGGTAAAATACGGCAGCGCAACGTATGTATGGCAATAACTGTCAATTTTGCAAGGACGATAATGCTGCGCTAGCTACAATACCGTTGCGCAAATACCGCAACGTATGCTGTATCTGTGTTTGGCAATATCTTTCTAATGTCAACTAGTATCAAAATGCTGGAAACTCTGTACTCTTACAGTACCACCCATAAACTCTTGACTGATGCATCTTTATATCGCCTTGCACATCACAGAAAGCAGAGCTATTGGTCTGTAGTTGGTTGGATCTATTTTCGGACTTCCAATCTTTGTACGACACTAGGAAGAGGCTCTTTTTATCATTCTATTCCTTTTATTCTACCTGTTTTCTTCCTTCCTTCCTCAAATGCGCAACAATGTACAAACTAATTTTACTATGCTTTAATCTTGACTCGAATTACGCTAATTTATCGAGCCATAACCTCGTACTAAGGTATGGGGTAAGGTAATGGGCGACAGTAAGTCAATGCTCTGTAAACACAGACCCGGAATCGGTGGTGTTATGACAGTGATGCATGCTGGCTTTCCTGGGTATGACTGAATCAACAGATTCTGCTATCGGGAATCATTAATAAACTAGATTAGGGCCATTAGAGGCTCACCGGTCTCCCGAGGCGAGCGAAATGGGCGGCCGGGGTGAAATGGGAGAGAGCTTCGATCGCGACTGGGATTCCTTTGAATTATGTCGGCTTTCGATGAAGCTTGCCGGAGAGAAGGCGAAGTGTATGTACAAGGAGCTGAAAAGTTATTACATTGTCAGAAGGCAGCGCGGAGAGTATCTGAAGCCTCAATTAGTTTGGCGAATAAAGATTGTAGGTTTCTTTGCTTGCGTTGCTAGATTAACCTCAGTGCACAAGAAGGGTACAGAAGCGCTTTCGAAAAACGCGATGTACTTTTGATACCATAGGTGATGGGAGTATTATTATCGTAAGAATGTTCACCTTGGAGGTATATTAGAAGCTTTATGATACTGTACTGAGGAAAGTCCATGTCATTCATTATTTAGGCCTATCTCGGTGTCTGCTGGTCTGTCTCTTTTTCATTTTTCATTTCATTTTGACGAATCTCCTTGAGGAATTCAGTGTATGACAAAAAAATGCTCTGTACATTACTAAATTACAGTTTAAGTCGCGTATAGGAAGTCTCTAGAGTCTCCGTCTTATTTTTTTATAGAACACTCGGTTGTGATGGGCTGAGTTGTGCTTCTCCGCTCCACAGTCGCAATCGGGACTTTAAATTTGGGGCCACTTATATCTGAAGGTCGCACAGATTCCGTGTCCGGTTCTTATTCTGTTTAGAGTGGACCAAACCTTCCGTGGCAGGCCGTATTCTGGGAGGGAAGAGCGAATACCGCGGATGTCTCTGATAGCTGATGGAATGGCTTCATTGTTTTGTAAATTGCGCCACTGGCTATTTAGCTGGAAGTTATTTACCCTAAGTTGTTCGGTTGTTTTCGTTGGTGAATTTCTCGACCGCAGACGATTGTGGTTAGCAGCACCGATATCATTCTGGATTGGCAGATTAGGGTTGCTTCGTATATTCTTGGAATTTGTTCTCAAGGCATTTTGGCGTTGCAGTTCTGGTCATGGTACATGACTTTGGAGTAGTCATTGGGTTGGGGTGGATTTTATAGTGCCAGATATTAGTCGCTTTCTTACCTTCAGTTCCGTCCTACAGAGTTTGTGAAGTATGATTTTCGTAGTTCTTAATTTGGCTGCTGTATCTGAAAGTGTTGTTTAAAAGACAATGTTCTGTCTAGAGTGACCCCCAGGTATTTTGGAATGCTGTTCTGTCTTTTTGGTATTATGGTGGAAACAATATTCCTGTGTTTTGCACTGGTAGCAGATAATTAGCAAAAAAACGAACATGCTTTAGGACCGGCCAAAATTCGTCTTGAGAAGGGGTTCAGTATCATTTCACTTTTTATGGAGTGGGTCAAGTTAAAGGTATGAGAAAGGCAGGGAACTGCTAGATTATGTGACACCTATGTGCAGAAAATATACTAAAATACTAATGTGATACTGGTTGGGTCTTTTGTCATGAAGCTATTTTAAGATGAACATTTAATCTGTCAATCTGACCTGAAGATAGCGAAACACGGGGTATAAAAAAATAGGTTTTGCTAGTGGTTTCGGTAGCGTTTGCAGTCTGCTATTTGTTTTGTCAACCAACCAAAATAAAAAAAAAATTAATGACTGCGAATATCGGCACAGGGTGTAAAAAGTTTAAGTGTGTGAGACATACTGAGTCGACAAAAATGAATGCCAAGATTCTTCAGAATCTTCAGGTTTATCTCAAACATTCAAAATATTTATTTGGATTTTCATTAAGATTGAACCCCGTGTTTTGAATAGCTTTAGGGTGCTGATTATAAATCCGGTTGCACTTATGAGCTTCAGTCTCGTTTGGCGGAAATCAAAAATTTCAGATCTTCAGGGTTACCTCAAAAATTATTGAAAACCTTTATTTGGCGCTTCCTATTATATTATGTTTTGGATAAATTGAGAGTACTTATTATAAATCCGGTCGCAGTTTTGACTTTTACTATCTTTTGACGGACATAACGGATTTCAGATTTTTCAGATCTTCAGGTTTGCCTTAAAAATAAAAAATCTTCATTTGGATTTGTATTGAGATGAAATCTCGAGGTTTTGGATAACTGGAGGATGCTAATTTCAAATCAAGTTTTGACTTTCAGTATCGTCTGACGAAAATCTAAAAGGTCAGATCTGTCAGATCTTCAGGTTCACCTAAAACATCAACAATCTTTATTTGGCTGACAATTTAGATTAAACCTCGCGTTTCGGATAATTTGAGGGTGCTGATTACAAATCCGGTAGTATTTTTGAGTTTTAGTTTCGTTTGATGAAAATAAAAAATTTCAAATCGTATAGTTTACCTAAAACACCGAAAATCTCTATTCATTCAAATTACTTTTGGACCAAATTTTCGGGTTAAATCCATCATAGATAATTTTAACTCCAATATGGTAGCATAAATCAAGCTCTTTCAAATGAAAATTTACTCATAGAGCAAGAAATGTTCTTAACGTAAAGTCAAAGCCTTCACAAAGGGAAGGCATTCAGCGATATCCCCTTTCACGTAACTCCAGCCTACAGTATTGTCTCATTACCTTCAACTTTTTTATATCCTTCAAAGTTTCTCCTTACCTTCGAGGGCATAACCGTGAAAGCAAATCCTATATAACGGCAGCTGATTTTCTTTCAACGCGACCTATCTCTATAAAAAAATACGACACCGCAAATCCGTCCTGAGGGAACGTTGCTCAGAGGCGTACTCAATAGGTGGGGTGAAAGCAATTACTTTTGCGTATACTTTATGAAATTAGGTGCTCATTTGTGAGGAGGTATCTAAGAGATGGTGATCTCTAGGTTGATAAATGCAGGGTGCCCATTATGCATGGAATATGATGTATATCTCAGTAAATAATGATTGTATAAAAATGTTTTTATATAGAAGTTATTTAAACTTGTATTTTCAATAATAAGGTATTTAGAGGGGTTTGGTTTCTGAAAACACTTGATTTTTTTGATCAGTAATGCATCCTTTTATTGGTCTTATTTGATAGTGGTATTTCCTCTCTTTTCAATGATATAATATATCAGTACCCATATACAAGAGAATGATTAAAAAAGTTAAGAAATTAATTAGGTTCATTACATCAATATTAATGTTATTGATGTATTTTATGTATTATGTATTTTGCATCAATATAAAACAAATGAGCATGTGCTTCTTATTAGCTTTAAGACCTTAAAACAAAACAAAATTAGTCATGATTTTTTTTTGTCACAATAGGCGTTGAAAATGTTACCCACTAACTGTAAGACTAGACTATTTAGTTTAGGCGATTTTCAAATTCCTGACGGGCAGTTGCAGAAACATGTTGTGAGATATCATTGCAGCCTTCGATAATGACGAAGATCATCCAAAGTGCCCGTCAGGAAGTTGAAATTTGCCTATATCATTGTTTGGCCAAAACGGGCAACATTTGAACACTTATTGCAATAAAAAGTGATATTTTCGTATGTTTTTGTATTCTATTTGAACAAGTTAAGGTACATAGAGATCCTAATATTCTTGAAAACGAGTCAAGCGATTTTAAAAAATCAAACGTCAAAATAAAAAGAGTTCGACATACCTTTATAAAAGACATTACCCTATATCCCTTGCCATTTAAAATTTTTAAGGGAATCATCCAAGGGGCATAGGGTACAAGAGGATGAAGTAGTTTTTGGTTAGAAAGTTGTCCCGCTTGACAAATCTTTTGAACTGTCTGGGAGTTTTTTCTTTTAATTAGCGGTTTCCGAGAAATTCGGGTTTGGAAGTTTTCAAATGATCACCCTGTATACTATATTCAATACATAGTGGGCACCCTGTACGAATTAATCTAGTTTCTGCTAGTTCCAAGAACTATTACAAAAAAGCATGCAGATCGGCAGTAATCACATGTATGTAAGAAAACTAGTTTTCATCTTAATAGATATATTTCTATATTTTAACTTTGATCAAAAGCAGATACTAAGGTATCTTAAATAGCATCATATACTGGACACGATATATTTCGATATTACATTTACTATAAAAACGATTTTTGCTATGAATATCTTTGGCAGTAACATAGCACTTGATGCAAAACTGTGTATTCCAATGTACATAGAAACGAAGTTTGCACTAAAAATCTTTGGTACTATCGTATTATTATTAAAAAAAGAGAAAATCCGGCAGTAGGTTTTATGTAACTTATAAATTAAACATCGGAATACCTGGGTGTTCATTTTACTTGTTTTTTTTTAACTTTAAATATACGTTTCTGTTTTACAGGTAAACCGCCTATGCATCATACAAATCCAAGTCACTCGTTTACGTCACTTTTATTTATAAAGTAACTACTCTACTACTCAGAAATTACTGATCCAGTTCCAGTACTTTTTTGTGGTGCGTTCGTAATTTAGTAATAATGTTTGAAAAGCTTAGTCAATTTAGAGAATCTATTAAGTGGTGCTGGAGTAGTGATAAAATAAGTTTATTTGGCTCATTTCTTGGTCAAAATGTATGCATTTAATTTGAATTGTAGTTGAATGGTAGAACCAAAGCTGTTTCGGGGACGAGAAAACATTAAATTTTTTGATTTTTTTTCAGTGATATCGAGTAGACTATTAATTTGTAAAACAAAATTATGGAATAGTTATGGTTTAGATTATCAACTGTTGCCTGCCACTCACCACTGACAGCTTTTAAATACGATACTTCTCAATAAATTGTCGTTTTAACGTTGCTGAAGATGTACAAGTAGAATAGAAATTTGGGTAGTTTCCTAGTGAGTTCCCACATTATGTTATTTCATTCTCGCGAACCAGCTTTGACAATGGTTTTTCGATATCACAAGTCAAACATATCTTGTGACTGTCCCTCTGTTCCATCTTGTTTTGTTGGCTCATTATTTATTGTTGCTAACCAATGTCCTAAATTGAACGGTCCAATGAAAGAAATGCCTAAATCTTATTTTTCTGTTTTTGAGAAAAACACTTTTAAAGTTTATATTTCTCTCTGGCGTAATCACTTGATTTGTTATAATTTTGTTCTTGTATTGCTTCTAGTTTAGTGGTCTATTTCCTATGATTTTGCTCTTTTAAGAAAGAAACTTGGTCACTTTTTTCTTTGGATTTCAAAAGGGTCATAAAAACATGTACATACTTTAAGGTATTTTTATTTTATAATATATGAGAATACAAAATACACTACAGATACAAAAGCTATTCATAAATATCGGTGCTAGAGTCTATTGCTTCATCAAGAACTTCATTTTCTGAGCTGTGTCTGTAGGAAATATGTGATATCTATAGGAGATAAATGTAATAAAATTGATAATTTTGCTTTGTATTATAAAATTTTAGGTTAATCAACATGAAACAGGATTTTCCTATACAAACACAATATTATCGACGATATCAAAAAAACACTCACCTGTATTTCTTGTACTATTTCTACACAATTTTTCTAATATAAACGATTAGACAAATTGAGTGAAATAATCAATCACTAGAAGCACGTTTCTGTCAGTGAATGGAAAAACGTATGGTAAACCACAAACTAAGCATAAATAATATGCTAGTGGACTAATGCAATTTTTGGGTTGAAGTGGACATTCGAAGTGATGATCAGACCATGTACTTAGGCTCATCTTGCATTGAAGATATTTTATCTAATACTCGGCTGGACTTATGCACATGTTGCACTGAGCTGAGAACTATTTTAAAAAACTGTTCATATAATCACTTACAACAATTTTATATAATACTGCGACAAAGCTAACACAAAGTTCGAATAAGTGGCACTGATAGTCTGTGATTTATGAAAACGTGACTTAGGACCCTTTAATTGTATAATGTAAGTATGTGTGGCAACCTCAGATACACTATAATAAAGCCTTTGTACACCACTGGCAAGGGTATCGCCAAAGCGTGGAAACGGGGAAATTAGGATTTGAAAGTTACCTCTGTTAGACCCTCTCCATCAAAGTGGGTTTCGATGTCTGCTGCTACCGATAAATATGAAACGGGCTACACGGTTACGGAGACTTAGGCCTTTCTCCAGGATTCTTGGTATCAATTTTGGGAACGGATTCAAGGACGATTTGGGATTATCCCTTTCAAATAAAGGTAAAAAAATATGGCCTACTTGTGAGGACAACTTTCATATGCGAAACAGAAGTTCGGGTCTCGAGTTACTATTCATCCAAAGTTCTCCTTTCAGTTTTCACCAAGCTTATTCCGTGAACACACTGTTTGAGATACAAATTCTCGTGTATATATGTTATACATCATTAAAAGTTTTGTTATCTAAATACATCACCAACGCCGCAATAATTTTAATCGCTACTACTCTAGTTGTGTAAGAAAATACACTGATCATTGACCGAGATCCTTGAGAGGTTTTCCATATCAGTAACATCCACGTTGAGGACAGAGCTTATAGCCTGCCACTAATTGGTCTACATACACTAGCAGAAACAGAAATGCCTGTATATTTTCTAGAATCTTATTTGTTATATCTCTTACAGAGACATTTGAGTATGTGAAAATCCTTCCAAGGGCGACATTATCATTGAAGAAAGTACGCTTGTTGTGAGAAAATGATGGGATTGCATTTGATATGTTGATGATATAATCGGTGCTTTGGTTTCTGAAACTTATCCTGAGGTTGCCTCTCTCTTTCATCGCACCTCATTGGCCCATCAATAAAACTACATAATTTTGACAAAAAATTAATTTAGGCCCGTTTGCATCGGTTACACTTAGGTGAACCTTAACCTTAAGTAGCGCTTAAAATGTCAAATTCGTTTGCACGGTCTACAAAATCTATTTTAAGCCTTACTTAGAGTGACATCAAACTCAGCCGAAGATTTCTTTGGCTTAAGGTGATATTTAGTGATATAACCTGAAAAGCTGACAGCTTCCAGCTTATTTCTTTTCGATATATGCAAGGTAAAGTTCAAAAATGGATTTATTCAGAAATCACTTAATTATATATGATGATGACGAGTGGGTGGAAGCGAAATTAATTATTTCGGGGATACCTAGGCAAATTAAAGAACGACTGAATCATTTCAATATGCTGGATGGATGAATTAATTTTTTTCAAAGATTCAGAGCGACGAAGCTCACTGCCGTGCATACTGTGGAGTTGATTTCTCTTTTTCTGTGTAATTTGGCCCCATTTTCTTATCTTTGTCCTCCATTTTCTGTTCAAATACTTGATGCAATAATTTTTGGGAAGACAGTTAATACAGTTATTCAGCGGAGCCCTGCAATCAACGACTTTGCGTCTTGCAAGTTGCGAACACAAAACATATAGATTGCGAGACTGTAGGGTGGACGGGATCACAAAACATAGCTGGACCTGCGGCGTAGGACCAACGGACAAATCATAAAAGTCAAATTTCAGAAGTACAAATTAAAATTCCCCAAAATTCCAGCGATGCCAAATTGTAAGATCGATTAGCTAAGACTATGTTAAAAGGAACCCCACCAAACCGCTTTAATCTAAGGTTCAGATTAACTCTAAGGTACACCATTGCTAAACTGCAGATTTAAGAGTGAGCGGTGCAAATGGCCCTTAGAGTAACACCGTTTGATAGTTGTGCTAAGCGACAGTATTTGTCTTTTTGCGAACTAACTTCATCCCTATGTCGAAAATTCTGAAATCCTGAATAACACAGATTGTTGCATTTGCACTGTCAATAAATCCAAAATGACAGCTAGCAATACCTTCTAGGATCACCATAGGTCTGTCTCATAAGTCGAAAATAGACCACACAGACTACAAACAATATGCCATAGATTTTTTCTAGGTTTCCTTATAGTTTGTTGTGGAATTTATCAATCGTTCAAATTGAATGCTGTTTTTTTAAGATTTTAGAACCTCTTACATATTTCGCCACTACGCGCAGTGATGAAGTTGCTGTCATTTTTTTAAAGTTAACGAAAACTAAGGTACATTATCGAGCGCCAGAGTAAGTATTGGGAGTTGATTTGATTTCTTAAATCTAAATCAAGTTGGTGCTCCTGACAAAGAATATTAGGATTTAAAGCTGCAACAACAGTGGATAATTTGCTTTAAAAATGATGAAAATTTGAATGTTTCTCAGAACTGCTCAAGGTTTCCGAGATCTATTTTTCTATAAGGACAGAGTTTGATGATTAGTAATCAATGGAACATACCAAGTGTGAAGTCAGTCAAATCTTTGGTTCTTGTTCTACACGACTTCAATTTTTACAATAATTGTTTGTTGAAAAACAGGATTTCTAAAAAAATTGCAGTTCAACTGAATATGATTAATATAAACTAAATTATATAAAAAATAGTCTTCTATCAATTATACATCTTCTCCTTTAAAGGTTCCTCCTTTTTAACGTGCTTCTATTAGCTTCATATGTATTTTTGTTTGTGAGTTTGTAACCATCCTTTGGGTTTAAAGGTCGGACTGAACATTGAACTCTCCAACTTTGCCGCGAAAATGATTTTGAAGGCTTCAAATTCGTGAGACCGGCAGTCCTATCCGCTGACTAAGAGATGATGCAGATACCTTGAAGTTTGTTAATACTATACAGAGGCGTAGCGACGAAAGTTTAAAAGGCATGACGTCCAACTGTTTGGGGGTTGCTATTTTTGCGAAAATTATTCAGGGTTAATGAATACAGTTAAAAAAATAATAAGCACGCTTTAATGATAAAGTTAGCTGGAAAATTGAAAACACATATCCTTTTTTTGTACCATATTATTTTCTCATCATAATACTAGTATTTTTTGTTCATTAATGCTTTAGGCTTATTGTAAAAATGTTTTTTAACTTTTTAGTCCGATGTTCTTCAAAAAGGTGTTTTTTAGTTTTTTAAACTATATTTATTAGACTCATCCTTTCTCCTTTATGAAATTATCAAGTTATCTTCTGACAATGGTTCCTCCGCGAGAGGTTAAGTAATCTCACATTGTCTTTAAAGAGCTAAAGCTAAGTGCCTATTGAGTAGATACTAGTGCAGGTTCATGCGACAGTTACAGACTGGCAACCATTTCATTAGGTACTAAGATACTGATTGAAGAAATAATTGCGCAAGAACAACGCCTACTTGTACAGCTAATCCATCAAACGTGCCTCAGCGGAAACCTGATTTCGTTTTCAGTTGGAGAAATGAACTTGTTTACGCAATTTCGCGAAAGTTCATCAGACTGAATTGAATGAACATCTTAATAGTCAGTAATGAAATGGGTATTTGGGTGCTCATTTGTGTACAATTTCGTTTCATTACTGTAGTTATATACTGTAGCTAACGTAGTAACACCAATTAGGTGATGAGATAACGTCTGCAAAGTTTAGAAAATGTTCACGCATCAGAGGTAAGATCGTCATAGAGATATAGCGGAGCTACAAGTCTAGTTTTTTCCTGTATTCCTGTACTCAAGAATGTTTGTATGTGAGATACTGAAAATTCTGTTCTAGCTAATGCCGGCACTTTATTTGGCGTAGCGTATTTCGTATGCCGACGATATCAACCGCCATTACGATAGCCATATTTATTGGAAAAAAAAATTCTGGAAACGTAATCCACATATCCCATCAAAGATGGGAATGGACTAGAAGGCTGTGACTTTTCAATGTGTTTAAAGGCCGGTTTCTCAATCGACGAAAACTGTCAGTTTAATTTGTTTGTAGTGTCTCTGAACCATATAATAACTGTCCGGAAATATTTACGTGAATTCGTTCGGGTTGACACGCCTGAGTGTCCATTTCGTGACCATCAGCATTAGGCCGATTTTCATGATTTTCAAAAATATGAATTTGCAACTATGAAAAAGTTGCAAAACCGAAAATCAAATGCTTTTTTAACCTGACAAAAAAATAGATTTTCTTGTTTTGCAACTTCGAAACTTCTTCGAAATATAAAAACAAACATTTTTTGTTGAATAGTATATTCAAAATTTTTACTGCCACAAGGGCACTAACATTTCAAGGTCATTTCAATATTTTCATATTATAAAAAAAAATGTGAGAAAAAGTAACGGGGCGTTTTCATTATATAGTTTTTGTATAGTCCCACTTTGTGTGAAATAGAAAACCACAGAAAACAACAGAAAATAACCGAAAATGACCGAATACAACAGAAAACACCCGAAAACAGCAGAAAATATCGAAAAATAGCCAAAAACAACCGGAGCCAACAGATAACAACAGAAAACAACCGAAAATATAAGAAAATAACGGAAAACAACAGCAAACAACCGTAAATAATGGACACCAATAAAAAACAGGAAATAATAATAGAAAACTAACAAATTTTCAAATCCTTTATATAAATCGGCCTACCCTAATGAGTATATGTTTCATGAAAAGACAAGTATCCTTTGTTGTGCATTTATCTTTAAGTTATCATTTTAACCGTAGGTTACTAATGTTTGTATTAGTGTCAGTCAAAATATCCTCTAGTAAAAAGGATTTAACTGTAAGACAAAGTTTAACCTTCGATTGCTTAAACAATTTATCCAACAGTTATCTGTTAAATTCCAGATAAGATATTTAACTGCACATTGGGAAACCGGCCGTAAGCATGAAATGTATCAGCTTAGGTTAGACGGTAGACTTTGCATAATTTTCGTACTTGGAGGAATCGGTTAATTAATTAGCCGATGTATTCCACCTCAACAGGTTTTTATTCATACTTGCTTATAGGCGGGAGAATTCAAAAACGCCGGTTTGATTCAAAATTTCAAATTTATACATATAACTTCTATGGATTGAGATACACAGCCTTTTATCACTAGAAAGCCTATCAAATTTTACAATCAATCGTATACAAAAAATTAGGCATTTGGATTTGAAAAAGATCGACTTATCTGTGATTGAAGTTTTCTTAATTAATCAACCGATTTCACCAGGTACAAATATAACACAAATTTCACCGCCTGACGCATTTCATGCTCAAAAAAGTTACAGCCTTCTAGGTTTTATAATCGCTGCGATATTCAGTTGTTTTTTGATAGCTACTCATACCAAAAATGGTGATTTGCACCTAAACGGTTCGTTTTAAGTCTCATGTATGATACATAAGGTCACACTAGAGTTGACCAAGGAATCCAAATATGCTACAGGGTCTCCCAATAAAAAAAATACTTTTATATGTCATTATTTTTTAAATGTAGCCGATGTACATACACTCACATAGTTGTTTTTATGAAAATAGATATTGTTTAGTTACGATAGTTCGAGACGTTGATTTACCCTGTATAACTCTAACCATAACTGTAAACCTGGAGGCAGGTAACATGGTGAGACTAATAACCTCTCATAAAAGATATTGCAATGTACAGTGGACATAACATCAAAGGAACTCAACCATCAGGTTGTATCAATAACTTCGGGCGGTCAGATTCTCTCACCCTTTGTAATGTAAGGGAGCTTCTGCCATACGATCAAGCCGATTTTCTAACCCCCCTGTACTGTACTGTACTGATATAGAGAACCAAATCCTGTTCCGAAATGTTGGCCATCACTGTACTTGCTCCGATAATGGTTGATAAGTAAAGGTTTGCAAAAGTTTTAAGTGGCTCATCTCGAAAATGCTTCCCAGTAGACGCCAGCAGCTAACGTTGCTCTCTATTAACCGAGGTCGCGTTACCGAAGCAATGTCGTCGTCGCTTAAAACTCTCTGAAAAGTTCGCGTACGGGCGACGGACACAAACATAGTCCGACAAGTCCCAGCAACTTATAAAGTTTCGCTAAAGAATTCGATTAAATGGATCCATAGTTCCTTGGGAGTTTTTTGTAACCGAGGGGTAATATTTCGTTAATGGTTGAAGAAAATATAGCAAAAGAGTTGAGGATCCTTCACTTTCGAGTAGACGCTAATAATGTCCAAAAAACGAGTGTTGTCAAACTTATGTCTGTCAGAATTAGGGGAGCTGGATAGTTCTGACAGCGAAATATTTTCACATGCATTAGTCGTACGATAAGTAAAACAAATTACTCAGTTATGCGCCAAGTTGTCTGCTATTTTACTTGTCTAAGCAAGTGATACTTTTCCTGCGGTTGTGTTTCTGATCCATTATGTTTGCTTGATCAAATTTGGTGGTAAAAACTTTTTCATAGTATACAGGTTGGGCCAATAGTGGGTGAACGGAGGATTATGGGCTTACTAAAAATAATTTCAAAAATCTATCACCGGATTATGATAGGAGGTCTTGACCTTAACCTTAAAATATGTAAAGTAAATTTTGACTCCTATATAGGAAACGAACGAAACTTACATTTTTTTAATAGAACCCCCTATATATTATTACATACTTGGATTCCGTATTGAATTTTAGTTGACTTTATGTATCATTTATGGAACTTTAAACGAACCGTTTAGGCGCAAGTTACTATTTTTAGTATAATTAGATATCAGAAAATAATTGAGTATCGCAGCGATGATAAAACTTAGAAGGCCGACTTTGCGGTGCGACTAAGTAGGAAATGCATTTCATTGCAAATCATTTTAGGTGAGATGGTCAAATTTGAACTCTGTTTGTACTTGGAGAAGGAGATTAATTAAGGAGAGTTCAATCACAGGTAACTTTTATTATTTCAAATGGGAACGCCTATATGTTTTAATACCATCAAATGTAAAATCTGACAAAATTTCCAACAATGTAAGATTGTCAATATCAATCTATTTTAGTTTTCACTTTATTTCAAATTTTCAGCCAAATCGGTGTTTTTCATTTTTGCAACGTATCAACAACCTAGCAGGTCATGAAAAATTAACAAAAACTGGTTAAAATCGAAGAAATCAACTAACTTAGGAGAAAGACGCTAACAAACTAGAGTAATGAGTCAAGATTATAAAAATGTATTACAACATATCAGCTCTAACCAGAAACAACACCGCAACATGAATGCTTATTTTTCACAGCCTACTAGCTATTGGCAAATTTACAAAATCAGTAAAGAAATTTTAAATGAAAGAAAAGGTACCACCGATTGTTCCTGGTAGTAGAATATCTATATTTTCAGAATAAATTTTCCCATTTAATACCATAGAAAGGTAGTAAGTCAAAAGTAACGATACCTCTGACTGGAGCTCTTCAAATTCTTCAGTAGTTACTTCCACTTATTAGCAAAATCGTAGAAAATGAAAACTGAATTGCAGTATGTTTAAATTGTAACATAATTTACTTGGCAGGAAAATACATGAAATGAACAGAATTACAACAAAGGGTAATAAAAAATTCTAACAATCATTTTAATAGATGCTCAGAATGCCCCAGTTGGAGATATCTTTACCTTTGACTTAATGGAAATGACTACTTTTTTATCCAATTGAATGTGAAATTTCATTCTGAAGATGTTAGACTGTCAGCAACAATCGCTGGTAGTTTTCCCTTTTTTAAACATTTTTAATCGTTTTTTGGAGAATTGTCAAGCTCTAGTAGATCTCAATAGCTAGTAGGCTGTGGAAAAAAACATTTCTGTCATACTCCAGCTTTTCATTGATATTATCTTACCGCTGTTGTCTCCGGTTACAGATCATGTGTTGTAAGGGATTTTCATAACCTTGTCTCGTTGCTCTAGTTCGTTTGTATCTTTCTACTAAGTTAGTTGGTTTCTTCCATCTTAACGAGCTTCTGTTTATTTTTCATGGCCAGCCAAGTCGCTCATACGTAGGAAAATCGAAAAACACCGATTTGATTGAAAATTTGAAATAAAGTGAAAACTAAAAAAGATTGATAATGACAATTCTATATTTTTGGAATGATTATCAGATTTTACATTTGATGAATGCTGTTGTTCAAGATTTCAGAATCTCTTACGTTTTCCGTCACTACGCACAGTAATGAAGATGCTATCATTTCTTTAAAGTTAACGAAAACTAAAATACATTCTAGAACCCCAGAGGTGTTGGGATTGACGATGTTAAATTGCATAATTAAGTATTGGGACCTGATTTCATTCCTTAAATCGAAATCAGGTGGTACTTCCGACAAATAATAATATTAAGATTTGAAGCTGCACCAACAGTGGATAATTTGCTTTAAAAATGATGGTATAAAAAAATTAGGCATTCTCGTTTAAAATAATCACGTTACCTGTGATTGAAATTTCCTTAATTGATCTACTGATTTCTCCAAGCACAAAAAGAATTCAAATTTGACCGTCTGACCTAAGGTGACGCATTTTATGCCTAGCCGCACCGCAAAGTCTTATAATCGTTGCGATATTCAATTTTCTTCTGATACTTACTTATACCAAAAATAGTGATTTGCGCCCAAATGGTTCATTTAAAGTTCCATATGTTACATAAATTCACCAAGGAATCTGAATATGCAATAATATATAGGAGGATCTATTTAAAAAAAATGCAGTTTGATATGAATAACCATGTAGAAACGTCAAAATTTAAGAGAAAATATTTTAAGGTTATAACCCTTAAGGCCCCCTACTATGATCAGGTGATAGATTTTTGAAATTCGTTTTAGTAAGCCCACAATCCTCCGTCCACTCACTATTGGTCCACCATGTATACAAAAGAAAATCCTTCTTTCCTGATAGCTGACGTAAACTCTAAAGGAGTTCCCTATAACATGCACAACGTGGACCCTTTTTTGTCAACGTTGCTGCAACCGTACCCTGAAAGTACACAGTCTCCTTGTTAGCAGTATTTCCTTTTTACCCCTGCCAGGCGTGGATATACGTCTTGCAATCCGACAGAAGCCAAACAAGGACAATCCGTAAACATCCCTTACCGACGGACACGGCACAAATATATTCCCAATTTAGCTGCCAGGTAGAAGTGCTTTTGTAGGTTTTTGAACGACTCTCATTACTCTCGGAGCTCTTCTTCAGCTGCCATGGGGTTGGGCTGCAGTTCCCTAATAGCTGCTTAGTTAGTCGTAGTGAACTTTGAGATTCTTTGGAATATTATTATACGTCTTTACTAGTGATTTAGACAAGTGACTATCCAAATGAGAGGCTTTCCTGCTACACAGAGTAGGTCATTCGAAGATGGGCGTCCTGCAGTTTTCTCCATGTATTCACAAATAATACGGGACTTATCAAAAATAGCCTCATTATCTGAAGATGCACACAGAAGGATCAGGAGGTAGTTAACTTTTTTCTGCTAATGGCAAAGTATTGTACTGCAAATCAACCATTTGCAATCCCTCGTTTTTCCGTGTAAATATGTATAGGAAGGCATTGTTTTTCGGCTAAAAATCACTTAATTTTTCTACATAATATCGTTTTATTTAGTCTAACGTATTTTTTTTTTCGTTCTACCTAATAAGATATTTAAATTCGACCACAATCCATGCAGTTGTTACTGAGACTACGAGGCAGAAAAACGTCAACAGACAGACAAGCTGACCGACATTTAGTGACCTGGATCATGTTAGGTAGATATAAAATGCCAAAAAAGCGTACTAAACAGTTGAAAATAAGTTCTAAAATAGGCTTAAAACAATAATGAATGAAAAATACTAGTATCATTGTGGGGGCTTGATTTACGAATAATATTGCACAAAGCCCCCACTTTTTTTTCACAGTTATAATATCTACATATCTGTATCTAAATTCATTGTTGTTTTGACTTATATTATAAATGATTTTTATCTCTTTAGTCCGATGTCATTTAAAAACGTGTTTTTTAAGTTTTTTAAACTGTATTCATTACCCCTCTGTGTAATGAAGATAAACAGTTGTTTTTTTGTACTATGTAAGGCTTTCGAGATCATCCTCCAACGAATTTGCGGTTCTTGAGTTTTTAGGCCGGCGTCGTCTAGCGTTCAGGCATTGTTTTTTATCCAAATTCATAGCAGTAATTACCATTACCGCATAAACGATCGTTAAAACTGTCGACCTTTCTGAATAAATTTCACAAAAATATCAACTGCCAAAAAGCTAGATGTCACGCCTTTTAAGCTCTCGTCGCTACGCCTCTGTATAATATTAACAAACTTAAAAATGCCTGCGCCACCTCTTAGTCAGTGGGCCCGACGGAAATTGGAGAGTTCAGCGTTCGGTCCGATCCCTTTATCCAAAGAGAGGTTACAACCTCACAAATAAACAAACGAACAAACATACATGTTGAGCTAATGAAAGCGTGTTAAAGATGGGGTGTACCTTAGCTATGGGACACCTCTAAAAATCAAGTTCATAGAGGTCCAAAAAGTGGTCTTTATGGAAGAGTGTATTTATTACCCTGCTGTGGGGCAGCCAGCGGGACTTCATTTTCGTAATATGTACAGAGTATCGAAACACTGAACGCTGGCCATAATAAAGTTGGAAACAATGGACGAGCGATTATACAATGGCCGTGCGTGTTACAAAACGCGGAAAAACAATCGCTGCGAAAATATTTCATGAAAGAGTGCCAGACATTTTCGTTCCTCTGAAATGCTGAAAAAAATCGGAGGCATCCATGCGACTGTGCTTTATAAAACGACTGTGTTTTCTGCCGGACACAAAGTGAGCATGTTACAGCTTTATAGGTCGCATTCTTGAAGGTGGTGATGATGTCGTATTAAAAATCTTTGCATATTTTGTCTTTTTTGTATAGATAAAATGCTAATTTGATCATTAGCAATATGATGGTAGATTGATTTTTTGTCGACATCAGATTAAACTACACAGTCGAGCAAGTTCGCAAGCACACAAGGCTGTGGCTCGCACTGTGATCAAAATCAAATCGTGCAATTTTGGAAAAAAACTAAATTTTTGGCATTTCAGATACCGAATCTCAAAATTTACCCTTTTGGTTAAACCTAAAAATTACCAGACTCAAATCGACCACGTCAAGCTATACCCTCCAACCAACACACTTCCTCCTCTTTTCTCTTCTCCTCCCTCCCTCTCTTTTTCTTCCCTTCCTTCTCCATGACTTTGTCAGGTCCCTGACCGATCGACCGACACGACTGCAACTAAGAGCAAAGGTCCTCCGGACCGCTCTGACCAACAATGACGAATAGTATCAGATTAACCATTCGTATGAAGCAACTAGGATACCGCATTCACATCTGACAGTATCAGCTTTTAGAATTTTTATTTATTCTATCACTTGATATACGATGAAAATAATTCCAAACTTCTCAAGAAAAATTCATTCATTCATTAATACCAAAATATTTTTATGACTAGGATACGTAAATAATTGAGACTGCGCCCTATGAAGTAATCTTTTACTTCCCACACCGACAGGTAAGGGGAGTACTGTGAACGTGCAAGTGTTCGATTGAGAGAATATGGTTCTTAGCCGTTTGATGATATCTACATGACGAAAGTATACATTGCTCATTTCCATCTGTCTGTGTCTGTCGGTCAGTCTGTAGATGTGTTGGTCTGTTTGTTGGCATTTTTCTCAGTAACCGATGCATGAATTATGATGACATTTGGGTAACGATATGATGTGGGGTAGTAGTAGGTAATGCTACTATAATTCTGAAAATCTGTGCATGGGCGGTGGAGTTATTAGCAAAAAACTGAGAATTCCAAATATTCCTCAAGCTTCGTTTTTAGACGTTTTAGGGGTGCCTGATCATTTTCAACTTTCTTTTAGTGGAGGTGAATTTGAGGTGGTTGGGGGTGGGAGTCTCTAAAACTAAAAAATGTGTTGTATTCATAATAGGCCGTCCATTGACCTGTGAAAGAAACACCTGGCGGCATAATACACTTTTTTAGGTCCATCTGCACGTTGCCTTGCTTATTTTTACAGAAACCAAGGGACAAAATTTTGTGATGTATACATACGAGTATTGCTTTAGATAGTTCTGTATTGTGTAACTTGAAAATTATTGAGTTGACTTCACTAAAATTTTGACACAGTATTGCTACCAGTGCGAGGATGGAAACGCGAATGGCTTAGTAATAACCAAAATACTGAAAATATAAAAAAACAGCTAAAATTTTTTAGGGAATTTGGAGGTTCCAAATCATTTTCCACATTTTATAGATAACAAACAGAGGACGACGTATAGCTGAGGTAGTTTGGGGCGTAAGGGGTTGTGAGACGGAAAAGTTTGTTGTATTCGTAGTGGGCTCTTCATTGTCTTTAAAAGAACGACATAATGTACTTTTCCGCTGCCGCTTCCGAATGCTACCCCACCTTAGGCAAAAAATAACTTTTGAAATTATATTGCTTGTAGATAATGATGTAATGTGTGTAGTTCATCACTAAACGATAGAGTCGGTAAAGTCTGTGCTTTCTGAAAATTATGTTAGGGTCGGTGAACCTGAACTAAAGAAAACAGTACATATAATATGAAAGCCGTTCAAACTCTGTTTTTAAAAGACGAAACACTTTTCATTGCAGTTTAAAGATTAATACTACTAAAAGGTATAATCTGTTTATCGAAAAATCGGCATGCCTTGTGATTGAGATATCAGTTGAAGATGTCAGAATAAAAACTGCGTCGTTCTATTTCCTAGGAAGAGAGATGCAACGAACTATGTACGAGAGTTTTTGTGCTTTTTATCTTTTTGCGGGCAAATGGGCGATAATTTGGTTGCAAAGGGTTCTCACACTATAGCTTCGTGCTATGGGAAAATAATAAAACTGTATCACCGTAATGTGTGGGAAGGACTGAGTCCATCAACTTGACTCCACTTTTTCTGTCAGTAAGGAGTGCAGGATGCGTGAGTTACCAGATTACTTGTTCAATGAGGTAATCGAGGTCAAATCAATTTTCTTGAATGAGGCCTTATATTTTTCATCCAGGTCGAGGTCAAAATCATTATCGTATTTCATAAAATATGTTGCCGTCTTTCCATGCCGCGGTCAAAAACATGAGGTCTTATTTAAGAAAATCGACTTGACCTTAAAGTGACCTTCAAGATCATGATAAAATGATTGTCAAATTTCAAATTTTCCCTTCTTTATATTTCCGGGGTTGAATATAGGGTTCTGATTAAGAATATCGACTTACTCTTGAAGTGATTTTCAAGGTCGTCATCAGGGTCAAGGTCATTTTGGAATTACAAATTTCCGCGTGGTTCCATATCCGCTTACCATATGAAGATGCACTTGACCTTAAAAGGACTAGCACCCTAGTTTCTTTTGACGGGACGTAAATGAATTGTGAATCGGGTATAGACCCATGACGGCCTTTAGCTGAGTAAACTTATGAAACTTTTATTAACGACCACTAATATAAAAAATAATTGTACTACCAAATCTGTTTGTTTACACCCTCTACATTCAGCGGTCTGAGAACCGTTGTGAAAGCTGAAGTTACATTTACTCCTAGGTCGTATACGCGTCGGTTTCAAAGTTGCGAGAGATCCGAGTACGGCTACGAGTGAAATAGTATTTTATTAATCCAAGATGGCTGAAAACAAGTTACCGCCTGAGAAGATCGACCAATTTATCGACTTATATTACAATATGAAGTATTTATGGGACGTGAGAGGTATGGAATATAAAGGTATCAATGCAAGGAACAAAGCATATTCTGCAATAGCAGATATCCTAAACATATCGGTGGAAACAGTGGAGAAAAAAATTAATAATCTACGTTCGACATATAACCGAGAGAAGAAAAAAATTGTTGCTTGTCAGAGAACAGGTGGATCCTTATATATTTGTAAATAAAATTATCAATTTCTATTCCCCACACCGATAGGTGAGAGGAGTATTGTGATCGCGGATCTCTGCTCAGTTAATAAGTTTGTTAGTAACTTCTCTTTAATTCGCACAATGTTCCTAGCTTGTAAGGATGTTTTTTCCCAAATTCGCCTTTTTTTCTAACGATTTCTTCACATTCCATTTTCTTTTTCGTCGTTAACATTAAAATTCGTGCAATTGCAGCACGCTTCCTTTGACTGGGCGCCATGTTAACTACATTTCAATCGCATACGATTCTGAAGATTAATGTAAATGGTACTCGTGTATGACTCACTCGTAAACGTAACTTTAGCTTCAGCAACAATTCGCGTATGAGTCCCAGCAGTGCAATAAAGCAAACAGCATGTTCCGCTGAAGGCTCAAAACAAACGGCGGACTCTTCCAGCGTCAATTGGTCGCTAGCAGGAGTGCAGCAGCAGCTTGCAGGGGTTGCAGTAGCATGCCAGCAGGACAGCAGTCACGTACTCAACACGCCGGAGTGTATCTGCAGACACAGCCGGCTGCTGCTGCTGCTGGACATAATATTTCATAGTGGGAGAACGGGAGATGGCCAGTTGGATAATGGACGGATAATTTATGGTGTGTTATCTCAGAGTTGCCGCTGCCGCTCGGTGTCGCAACACCGGGAAAAGTGAGCGGCAACGAAGTGTGCGCCGTGCGGGATGCCGCGGATCACTGATGGTGTGTTCAGCTGGGCACGCGGCAAATCTGGAGTTTGGAGTAGAGATGAGTTTCACCAGAAGCACATTTTTCCCTAAGTCCATCCGCATACGGGTCGATCGGCGACGTGGTCGACGATATTCCCGATCCACGTCCACTCGGGGTCCCATGCAATGTCTTGGAAAACCACCAACTGGTGGCATCGAAACTTACGCTTCACGTCCCCTTGTTTTCTTACAGGCGTTCCACGTGTAATCATTATGTAATAAAGAGGTCTAGGGTAAACTGAAATTTATGAGTTATCAATTGATCCGTGTCATATACATTAAAAGTCCAAACAAAAGCACGTTGCAATCTCAATTTACTTGGAACAGTGTAATTAATTGTAATATGGTCAAAAATTGTACGTAATACAGCAACTGAAGTAATAAAAAGCGTTTAACTTGAAAAATATTCATCTAAAGAGTCGTCATTTACTTCTTCTACAATGTCTTCATTGTAAGGTAAACAAGACCTATACGGAGTTTTTACAAGAAAAAGCATCGCAACAGTTTCTTTGAGGAATGATTTCGTAGCTGAGCATCATTTCGAGTGATCATTTCTATTCTAGATGAGGGTCCTATAAAGAAACAATAAATATATAATACAAAATTATACTTTTTTGATTTTACAATACATGCAGCAATTTAGAAATATTATTCATAAATTTGGACAAAGTGGGAAACCTTTTAAATGTGGTAAATAGCAGAGACCTAGGTTTGTAACATCAGACAGAAATTAAATCCAGGACTCGTCTAGAAGGGTATCAAAATTTAAGTTCCACTAAAAAGACAATATTCCTAATGTCAGTATATACTACTATTAGAATTGATGAAATGTGTTGTACATAGCTGCTTTAGAACTATCCATATTCGATAAAAATTTTTCGGACGAATTCCTTAACTAAGTCGATGAGTCTGAAGTCTTGAAGAATAATCTTATCAAACTTCTCGAAACCGAAGAGTAGGCCATTGGTTTTTTCTACACGTCCTCGTGGTTGTCGAATCCCGTGTAGCAAATTATTACGCACAATATTCGCTCACAAAATAAATAGCCTCTTGATCCTAAAGGCTGGTCCAGACCCTACATTTTGTACAACGTTGTGCCTGCCCAGTTCAACACGTTGCAGACAAAATCTTGCGCGTGGATGGGAAAACTGTACATTTTTGAGAACTTTGCGGAGATGGTAAGTTGGCAGCGGCAGTTAAGGCGGTATGGCATAATTTATCCATGAGATGTGCAGACAAATCGATACATATAGAGTTGTAGACGTCGGTTTCGTTTTTCGATGCTTTTTGTTTGCTAATTTAACGAGAATAGCGCATCTCTGATAGTGTTTTTGAAAGAGTTTATTATCGCGTTATATGAAAGTTTCCCATGTATTTGGCGTGTCAAATCTGGAAAATATAGTGACAGCTGCAAAAAGTGTAGTGGCAGAAGAAAACGAAATTAATTCTTTAAGAATTGTTTACCGAAAAAAGCAAAAATAAATCTTGTCGATCTGGGGCTGGACAGTACTATATCTACAAGCCGTCTTCGTGGTATTTCGATTTGTCGTACTTTTTAAATGATTAAATAGTTTTGCCCATCATTATCACTTTAGGTTCATCACCTAATTTCCGCAGTAATCTGTGGGAAACCTGTTGTTTCCTTGGCAGCCATGTCACCAATCACCTTGAATGCCGGATACTTTTTAAAAGAAATGCAAAAATTAACTAAAGTAGTACTTTCCCCATGATCGATGTCACCCAACACTGCGTAAAAATAAATACAATAAGGCACCATGTAGAAGCTGTTTTTTTGTAACGTTTTTATTCGGTTTTGAAACCACGCAGACAAAACGTTGTAGAAAACGTAGCGTATGAAGCAGCTTTTAAGACACCAATATTGTAAATCTGGATACCTTATTGGATCTATCTGCAATACAAGTGCTTTATGTTTTGTTTAAGATTTCGGATGGCCAGGTTATAAATGAACTTACACAGAAACGACATTTATTTAAAGATTACTCTTTTTATAATATCCCACAATTCACTAGTACGTTTTGGTATAATAAGTAAACCTTTATTTCAGGGTCACAAAATCATGCCTTTACCATCCATCTATTTTACGCTAATTGATATTTATCACCTATAAAAATCACTCTCGCAATTTGAGATCAGATTTAGTCACCATTCCAGTTCACAGACTATCAAAAACGGCTTCAAACTCTTTGTGCTATACACTCTACAATAAGCTATCAACATCTATCAAAAATCTTTCGAACAAAGAATTTAAAAAATCCGTAAAGCAGTATTTACTTATTGCTTTTTGTTGTTGTTGGTTATGTTTGATAGTTCATTGATGCGCTTTTTGCATATTTTTTATTGATTGTTTGTAATATTTTGTAGTTGTAATTTTTTGCCGATTTAGGCATCTAAAACATGTACTTTTATACTGCGTTAAGCTGTATACCTATGTGACTTTCTCTGATGTATTATTGTGTACAAAATAGTCAAATAAAATCTACTCTACTCTATGTCTTTTTAATTTACTTAATTCCATACTTGAATATATTTCGCTACACAAAATATATTATACCGAAATCCCCATCTCTATTTCGTGCCGACATTATGATTGTGTGCATCCTGGCGAGAGGAGAAGAGATGGACGTCCTGCACGGTAACAGATAAGGATTAGCTGGGCTTAGCTGACAAATGAACTCTAATGCCGCATCCGTATAGCAATTCTGCTCTTTTTGATGGACCTGCAAACTATAAAAGATTAGGAGAATAACTGTAATACGTTGATTGTTTTCTATGATACATAAAAGGGATATTACTATACAGGGTGAGTCACGGTTGATGGTAGGTTAGACGTTTCTGGAAAACTAGCCATAGGATTGATCATTTTCGTCAAGAAACACCCAAGCGTATTACTATTAATCAACTGAATGTATCTATTAAATGTCAATAGCATACCATTATGGCGTTTCATGGCCACCTAAGGCAAATATGTCAAAATAGTCCAAATATTACGGAAACTTGCTTCTATTTCAGAAACCGCACTATCTAAGTATAGGAAGATGATATATCGTTAGAAGGGGATTTTAATTTTCTTTTAGAATATGTGATAAAGTGCAGGGTGTTCCATTTAAACGAATGCACTTTTCACAATTTTTGTATCTAGCGGTAAAATGAATAATTTTGACCGACCCTCTATATTGTAGAGCAAATTCCCATAGTGATAACTAATAAACAGTAGCTCTCTAAACTACGTTCAAAATTTCAACTTTCTGCCTGCTCTAGTACGATAGTAATAAAAATTTAATTGGAGCTATGTTTAGGTCGAAAAATAAAGAAAATAATAATTTTCTCGAAAACCACTACAGATAAGTATAGGAACATATCATACAAAAATAATCACAAAGCAATGGCGCATCTAAAAATGAAACAATATACTGGGTGTTCTATTTAAAATATCAAACGTGATGCTACTTTTCCGAAGAAGCGGCAACGTCGCAGGGATGAAAATATTTTAGATCGATAGAGCAGGTGCGAAAACCTAGGTTACCATGTTTTCAGGTCAATCGTATGGCTAGTTTTTCAGAAACGTCTAACCTACCATCAACCGTAAATCACCCTGTATAATATAAGGTACGTATTTGTTACTCTCATCTTAAATTAAATCTTTTATATGAGAGGCTTGTCCAATAGATGACTTTGGCGTGCCTTGAAATAAAACTTCGCTCGGCCTTTGTAAAGTGTTATTGTAGAGATTTTCTAAAGAAAAACCTCTTATCCACAACTAATTTAATAATGG
Source organism: Callosobruchus maculatus (assembly GCA_951848785.1). Lineage (NCBI taxonomy): Eukaryota > Metazoa > Arthropoda > Insecta > Coleoptera > Chrysomelidae > Callosobruchus > Callosobruchus maculatus. The sequence continues at coordinate 24,800,538 of CATOUR010000014.1, read as the reverse complement.
TATTAATATACAAGGGTAATATAATACAAAATCTATATGCTACTAGCTGATTTTTCAGAAAGGTTTAGTGAAATTTTGTAGAAATCCAGTTATCCGTACTCGTAAATTTGTGTGGATAATGCATCAAGTTTACCTGTTTTATGAATGATGTTGCAGTTGCAAGCACTTTTTCATTTGACGAAGTATTACGCTAGCAATCTTAAGCCATACAAAAAGTTTTGAAGCATGCAAGGGGCACTCATACTGTGCTATTGTATGATAGAATTTTCAGCATTAAATGAAAGTAGATGTGTTACTGAAATTGTAATCTTTCAAAAGCTTTCGATGTAGTTGACATATCAAACTATACTGCTGAGACACTCACAGCTTTTTTAAATAGGACTCTGTTTTTACTGCCGAAAACCCATGTTTTCTGGCAAGATTATACACTGAACGGCAAAAGTTTGGTATATTGATAAAAGATTTTCAGGTCAACTAACGTCATCAAGTTACGATTGCTGTACATTCAGTCAATACTACTGCGCATGGGTTCGTGTTTACTGATTATTTATTAATAAACATAAATCAGGTAGTATAGGTTGTATTATATAAATAAAATGACCGCTAGTCTTTGGTCGTCGGTCATTTATATTACGAACTTTCTTTTATTAAAAAAAGCATACTATTACTTTTATGCTATTTATTTGCTGTTCTTAGATCTATTACAGAAATTTGATTCTTAGAAACCTGTTTAATAATTGTCAAGCATTGATTTATCTATCAACCTGAAGCTGCCGGGATTTATGGATAACTGATTAAGCTGACGATACATGAATCGTAGATAACTCTTTGAGATACTTCATGCTGTGAAAGGTGACCGGATACAGCCACTTATTTAACAACAAATTACAACTTAAAAACGTACTTTGTATCTATGCTAATGAATATTGAATTAAACTGACAAAAACAATAAGCTCTAAGCGTTAACCTTGATTCTTGTAATAATAAATTACAATAGTGGCTTATTAGCACAAATTTAATCGAAGAACGTATTATGTAGAAGTATGCTTTAAAATTGGGGCAACCATTTTGCTTTCACCGCTGAATAAAAAACAAAATTAGTAAATGCTGCCAAAAAATACTTTAACCTGTCAAATATATTACAGGGTTTCGTCTAAAAATGTGCAGAATAGGATTGAAGATGAAAATTCAGTCATTCTCAAAAATCAACCACGGTATACAGGGTGAGTCCTAAGTTTATACTTCTGTGTATAGAAATCGTTATAATAAAAAACTGATTCAAATAACTTTTTTCCAAAAACTGCAAAATAAGCGGGACACAGAATCAAAAATGTAAATCTGGCTTTGTTTATCGATACGTCTGTGGATGTTTAGTTTTTCGCTCAGATTTTTGTCTTATCGATCAGGCATTATACCTGTCAATTAGTGCTGTAATCGTAAAAGATGCTTCATAATAATGTGTAACTATTAGGATTTACCAATTTAAAATTAACAAAGATAAACAAAAAGGGACTACTGCGCTATCTTACAGATACAACGACTAATCGATTTGATAAACATCCGAGCAAAAAAACGAAATATAAACAGACTAGGTACGTCTTGATACACAAGCCCAAATATCCTTTCTTTTTCATTCTGTACCTCGCTTATTTTTCGGTTTTCTGAAAATAAGTTATTTGAAAAAGTTGTTTATTTTAACAACTTCTATACACAGTTTAAAAGAAGTATCAATATAGGACTCACCCTGTTTAGTGACGTAACGGAAAAAAATTATGACAGAGGATCTCACGGTCTGATTAGTCGCAAGGACCTCCAACGAGCTATCCTTAATTGTGGATAATATATAATATACATCTTCTGGTATATATTAAATAACTTTCAGTGGTTCGTTCTAGCTACTTCTAATAATACTTGAATTCATGATGCGACTTCCTGCTTTTTTCATTGCAGTCTATTTGCGAGAAATTTTATCAGATGCACAATTTTTCACTATTATAATGCAGCGCAATATCCATATATCTGTTTTATGCAACTATGCATTGTAATATAGGAAATCCCGCGCCGTTGATATGGGTCTGTCTTTACAGAAATGCGTTGGAACTAATATTTATGTAGATAGAGGTCGTCACACGTGAGGATAACAAAAGGAACAAATACCCGCGTGTAAAATGTTATTTGGAAAAACGTAGGGTGTCGTTCTTATAAAGACGAAGGATGATGCATGGCCGTTCACCGAAAGGAATGCGCGATGGATAGACTTGTTTTTAGAAGAGGCTTTGTCTGTGAGAGGCATATTATAAATTCTTTCTCAGGAATGTATATTTTGATAGATCTAGTGGAAGGATTAATATTGGATACACACACAGATGTGACTCAGACAAGTCACCAGGAAAGCCATTTAATACAAAAATGTTACCAGAGAACTATACAATTTCTCTTCTCTTCCCTTCATCGCACTGGTAATATGACTTCAAATTTAATTACTACCAGGCTGGTAGTTTCCAAGTTACATGTAGGATTAGCTGTATACCATGCGACAGAGGGACAGACAGACTGACAGGAACAAGTGACATAGATTTTCGTGTTCAAGTAGATTTTAGATGACAATCCTCATTGTAAAGAAGTATGCTCTGACTAAAAATATAATTTTCTTCACAACTAAAATTTCAATACTCCCCGACAAAGTATTTCATAAAGTTTTAGTAAGGATACCATATTTTCTAAGATCAAGAATACAAACTTCTTGAGAATTGTGGAATATCTCCATTGAGAATACGAGAATCTTGGTTCATTGTCAGATCGCCACAAGTCTATATTCTCATGAAAGGATTGTTGTATTGCAATACATTTATGTAAGTAGTTGTGAATAGGATATAAATAGTGTTGAGCTGGGGAGCGTAGGAACATATTTTTCTAGTTTAAAAGTAGTGGTACATATTTTTTATTCTCTGGCCAACTGGTCCGATTGAGAAGCTTAAGAAGAATTGAAATACTGACACAATATCGTTGGAAAGATTTATATATACGGGGTGTTCCCAAATATCATGTTTAGGGAGGAGATTCTTTGATTTTTTATAACTGAAATTTCAAATAAACATAGGTCCGTAAACATTTCGTTACCGATCTCTACAGGGTGTTGAAATTTTATATCGTTTATTTTTTCTTAATAACTCCCTCAATCTTTGAGGTATTTGCCTCAAATTTGAAATATGCGAAACGCAATACGAGTTACATAATCGCACATGTCAAACGGTTGGCAGAATCTACAGGGTGATATTGTTTCAGATATCATGCCCCCTTTTCTTTACCCTCAACTTCTTTTCGGTGCACGGCTGGTAGATTAAAAAAAAACAAAATCAGTTTTCCGTTTTGTTTAGAAATTGTTTCTTTAATAAAACAAAACAGTTATCCAAATATAACCATGGCCTACTAGACCATATTCCAAATAAATTATTTTCATCTATCTAATAACAAAACATACTGTTTTGTTTTTTTCTCGATAAGGATCAGTAATATAAAAAATACAAGGGGATAGAAAGCTTCAAAGCGAGATAAAAATATTTGTTTTTTTAATCTACCTGCGGCGCACCGCAAAAGATTTCAGGGTAGGAAAAGGGGCATGACCCCTGAAGAAATAACACCCTGGAGATTCTGGCAACCGTTTGACATGTGCAATTATCTCCTATTAAGTATTTTATATTAGTAAAGCAGAAATAGCGTTTTGCACCTAAACGGTTGGTAGTAGGTCCCATAAAACATGTGATACATTAAGTCACGCTAGGCAGTTCTATATATAAATATATACTATACATCGAATCTCAATAACATACAGCTTATTCCATTTGAAAAACACGTCTCAGATACTTCATGCTTTTATCAGGCACCCTTTATAAAAGTCATTATTTTTAAAATGCCTTCCAGCTCGACACTCTCATAGTTATTTTCCTGAAAAGAGATATCGTTTGTTTGGTCACAGAGTCCGAGACGTTAAGCCTGACTCACTCTGTATTTATGCAGGTATAGCTTGTAAAGTGAAATGCAATGGCAGGTTACAGTCATGCGTTCTGACTGCATCGCTTTTAGCATGTTTTTCTATTTCTATAAGTCACGGAGAAATAAGTGAATTCAACCGACTTTCCAGTGAGCAGAGGCAACAATAGATCTTTTCGAAGACGACTGCAGCAGCAGACGACTACGCGTCTTTTAGGCTAAAAGCGTTTTCATTTCGAACAAGTCAGCAACCGGCTTGTACTCCATGTCTAAGAGGATTTGTCTGCGCATGAAGAGCTGCACTGCTAAAGGTGAAACGCAGTGTGTTGCTGCTGGTATTTGCTTGCTATCTGCGACGCGTTTATTGTGACGTTGCATGTAATAATAAAAAAATAGTCCAGCGAATGAAAGCAATAAAAATACATGGTGCTTTTGGACCTTCTAGTAAATTTCCGTTTTGCATACGTTCCGTCATGTTTCACTTTAGGAAATTTATCGAAATTGACACCTTTTTGAAAAGCATAACCCCGTAAAATTTATAGATCAAGGTCAGCAGAAGAAGAGATGACACCGCCATAGTTAAAAGCCAATTAAATGCCCTATGAAGAATTCAAATGTAGCACTTTTAACAAAGAGTTTGAATGTTCTGAGAACTTAGGAAGGAGATAGCAGAGCTACCATAAATTAAATGATTATAGTGACTAGTGAAAAGTGAAGATTAATTATATGCTTTATCAAGAATTTAAATGCTCCACTTTGTTTGAAAAAAAAATCGCATTTCCTTCTAACCTAAGAAAAATTGCAAAATAATACTTAGTCTGTAAATGTATGGAAATATTTATTATATTTTATGGATATTCAGGTAAATATAAGGATTGTACTCGATAGCCCTGAAGAAAGCGGAAAATAAACGCCGAAACGTCGACTTTTTGAGAAAAAACCTCTGCAGTGCTTTATCCCTGAACCCTAAGAAACTCTTCTACTAAAAATATGAAAACTTAGATAAGAATGATTTCCTAATGTATTGATAGAAAAATATACATTAAGTAACCTTAATACATTAAATAACCCGATATGAAATGATTCCATACTTCCAGATATGCTTGGTACAGCTACAATATCTATTTGATTTAACTCTTACAACTTGGAGGCAACATAGGAAAATCTGTTTTGGAATGAATTTTGAATTTTGGAAGAATAATGAGATATGTAGTAGCTGTGGGGCTCCAGTAGGCCCTTTTAGTCATAGTAATGAGATATAGTGAAATGTTAACAATTTGTTCGAGGGTTGCTATATACCTCCGTCAAACCACCAGTACGCAGACAGCTGTTTCACGCTTATTAGCGATCATCAGTGCGCCAGACGTCGATTGACGGAAATAGAGAGCATCAATACTTTCATGTCTACCAGACATGTGAAGCATGTTGTAGCAAGTGACAGATGGTTTCTGCCGGTGGGTGCGCCATCTGGTACCCGAAGGTAAAGGCAAACCAAGGAAATCGCTGCACAGCAGTATAGATTTCTTGGTGGGACGCCACGGTGCGTCCGCTTAGTCACCAGTGAGCACGGGTTTTTTATACGCTGCTGCATATGAAAGCCGATATACGAGGGTTGCTCTATACCTCCGTCAATCCACCAGTACGCAGACAGCTGTTTCACGCTTTTTAGCGATCATCAGTGCGCCATAGGTCGATTGACGGAAATAGAGAGCATCAATTCTTTCATGTCTACCAGACATGTGAAGCTTGTTGTAGCAAGTGACAGATGGTTCTGCCGGTGCGCCATCTGATACCCGAAGACGGCTTTCATACGCAGCAGCGTATAAAAAACCCGTGCTCTCTGGTGGCCAAGCGGATGCACCGTGGCGTCTCACCAAGAAATCTATACTGCTGTGCAGCGATTTCCTTGGTTTGCCTTTACCTTCGGGTACCAGATGGCGCACCGGCAGAACCATCTGCCACTTGCTATAACAATTTGTTGTTCTTAAAAAGTCCACATTTTGTAGTCTATTTAGAAGGCATTCTAGTTTTCTATTCACTAAAACCAATAGGTACATCATACACCAATTTTAGGGTGTAATGCTTTCAGAGATCTTTTTAGTTCAACTAAGTACGTAAGTCGTTAAAATAAACTATAACTGAAAACGAAAACTAAAAAATAAGCAAGATACAGAATCAAAAAGAGAAATTCTGGGTGTGCATATCCAGACCTACTTAGTCTGTTCATGTTAAGTTTTTCGCTCGGATTTTTATCTTATAGATTAGGCATTGTACTTGTCAGATAGCACAGTAGTCACTTCCCTTTTATCATTGTTAATTTGAAATTGGTAAGTCCTGAACGTGGTACATTATGAAAACAGCTTTCAGGATTGACCAATTTAAAATTAACAACGATGAACAAGAAACTGAGTACTGCACTCTCTGACATTTTTTATTGTGTATCTCGCTTATTTTTCAGTTTCCTGAAAAAATGTGATTTGAAGAAGTTGTTTAATTTAGCGACTTTTAGTTAAAAAAGTATCAACTTCTATCTTATATTTATATACCTATATCTTGTTTTGTGCTTAGAATTCCTCAGTGAACTGTCGCCTAGTCTGTGCTAATTGAAAAAACACTTTGTACACTGCTAAGGCTTTGTGGTTCCAAAGAATGTGGTCAGAAATCCGCAACACGATAAGTTGCAGAAGTTAAGTATGTGGTACACTTTTTTGTGTTTGTATACTAATGTTCAGATTTCTTATAGATAAAAAAGCTGTAGCTTCACTTGGAATATTAGTAATTCTTTTTCGTTTAAAATAATTTGGTCTTATTAATTGGCCGCTGCATTAGTATTAGTATTAGTATCATGTGAATATTTTGAACGAGAAACATAATCCCACTCCATCGCAGTGAAGATATTCCAAACGTCGCAAAGGAAAAAAGAACATTAACAGAAAATGTGATGTCATCTTTCCGTGATGGCGAACACAAAGGCGTAAAGTATAAAAATGGCGTCGGGAAGACGAACATCCGGTGATTTTCGGTTAGACAGAGCTAATCCAGTCCGGACTTAAACCGGTTGCCGTACCGCGCCGCGTCTGCTTGATGAATCGATGGTGTCCATCCGGATTATCCATTGCGGTCCTTCTGGCTCTCTTTGCCTCCACTCCCGTATGTTTTTTTGGGCTGTGATTGAACAGAGTTTGTTCAACCAAGTTGACGTACGTTGACAGTAACGTACGTTGTCCTATAATTAGTTCTGAATTCTTGTCGGAGTGGTCCGGTGGACAGAGACCAGATCGTGTCATGGAGAAGTAAGGGAAGAAAAAGAAAGGAAGTAAGGAGAAGAGCAAAGAGGTGGAAGTGCGTTGGTTGGAGGGTATAACTTGACATAGTCGATTTGAATTCGATAATTTTTTGGTTCTAACCAAAAACGTTGATTTGGAGGTTTGTAAAAATTTTTGTTTTCAAAATTGCATGATTTAAGTACGAGCCGCGGAATGTGTACTCGCGAACTTGCTCGATTGTGCAGTCCACTGACACGAGAAATAGAGGGTTGCTGTGCGATTTCACTTGACTATAACTAGACATTACCGGAAAAATCGCCTACAAGGCCTGTGTGGTGTGTGGCTTCGGGCACATTTCAGACACTTTGGTGAAGCAGTTTAATAGAACTGAGCATGTCTATACTTCTGACAGCAGTGGCACCGTCCTATCAATCTAGAGTTGTTTTGGACCTCGACTCTGATAGACAGTCCCAAAAGTTCATGTTCGTTATTTTTTAGATTTGGTAGAATCACTACTACTAAAGGCATGGGCATGTCGCCATTGCGCTTCGGGCGAATTATGTGGTGGGGAGCATAACCCTTCTTTGATTTCTTGCTTAGTAGATATGCTGGGTTGCCTCTGATGACGTCGTGGATGTTTCGTTCAGAGGGCATAGAAAATGTGTGATGAGGAATATTTTCCTCTTAAAAAAAACGAATCTTCCGATAATCGTCCTCGCTTTTGGGTACAATGCGTATCCCAGCATCAGCAGCTATTGCACGATCAACGTTTATGCCAAGTGGGACCATGAAGGGGGAACCCCCAATCTTCTTGTCCATAATAACAAGATAAGTTTCAAAACAATACATTTCACAGCTTTTGGAAATATACTAGTATTTATATATTTATTTTAAAAAACAAATACCTAAAGCATACATCTAGCAAATAAACTGTATTCGACGTATAACAAATTTTATGCTACCGCTTTTCTGTACTAAAAAAGCCGTTGCATATGAACCGAATATTATGAATTCAAAATTATGTAAATCGCATGTTAGCTTTTATTTTATTTTACAGTAATCAACGCGATGATGACAACAAGCATTTTTCACTAATCACAACTTTTGATTAAAATCATCTGCATACTTGAAACATTCACGAACCTTTGTCGAAATTAAATTAAACGTATTCGATTGCTATTTGATTAAAGCGCAGCTGCGTTCTGATTGGTGGACAGGGGCTCTGGCTCTATTTGCAAAACGTGTAATTTTTTGTAGTATCCTGTTGAGGTAAACAGAGAGGTCGTCTATCTGGCGTTTCGACATTTGCCATGCGGATTTTGGATCGTTAAGTTTTATACATGTAACACGCAGGTACGCATGACCGCAGCTGTTCAGGAGTTGTCGACAGATTGAATTAGTATTGTATGACAGCGGTAATTCTAGCAAGATCTAAAAGACTAATTGTAATACAGGGTGTTCATTTTAAAACTTCCCAACACGGATTTATCGAGAACCACTGACTAAAAACTACTTCATCCCCTTGTATACTCTCTGTCCCCCCGGGACAATTATAATTTCCAAATGACAAGGCGTATCGAATAATACCTTGTTTCAAAGGTATGTCCTTTATCTTGACGTTTAATTTTTCAAAATCTGTCGATTTGTTTTCGGGAGACTTAGAAAAATCTGTTTGTCACTTCTTATTGTAATAAGTGTTCAAGATGTTGCCTATTATTTGCCACACAATGATACATGCGATGTTCAAATTCCCGGCAAACAGTTACAACATGTTGTGGGATATCATGGCAGCGTTCGATGACGCGTTGACGAAGGCCATTCAAACTTTGAGGTTGGGTAGCAAGCACCGTAGATTTTAGATAGCCCCATAAAAAAGCTAATGCTGTCAAATGAGACGATCTGGCAGTTCATTCTATATAGGCCCTCTTCTAGCCATTTCCGATCTGGCAGAATATAGTGGGGAGGAGCACCTTCTTGCTGGAAATAGATTTCAGCCCCATCAAGTAAAGGATTGTCATCGGCTTTGATTTAGTTTTCAAAAAGGTGTAGCCTGGACTCCGACACACCGAGCTACTGTTCCTCAGAGACTTCTCATCACACTGTGAGATGAGCAGTTACTGGGTCCGCGAATCGTGCGCCTAATTACACGAAGCGACCCAAAGATGACTGCCTTCTGCATTCTGACGGCTAAGGTGTGCGCCGCCGCACGGTACACCGGCATTGCGCGCAGTGCAGAGAGCAGCATATTCCTCATTTCATCTAGGGATCCAATAACCACAACCAGCAGACTTACGGTGCAGCTTTGTCAGAGCCTGTGAAGTTGTCCGATTTATTGAATTGTGAATATACAAATTAAATATCTTCTTTCTCAAGTTTCATCTCCTAGCGGAGGTTGGATATGATCATGGCCATCCTAACTTTGCGGCTGTTCTAAATAGTTGATTTGAGGTCATCCCAAACCAATCTCTCAAGTTTTTCAGCCAAGTGGTCCATCTTCTTCCTTGGCTTCCCTTGCCCTTGATCTTCCCTTCCATAATGTTTTATAGTAGAATATATTTAGTTAGGCTAGTTTTTTTTGTTTAGAGGCGTTAATTCTTTTTTTTACCTCTTGTCATCGACATCGACTGCTCTGGTCATTAGCCTCGTGTTCTGTGTAGGCTTTCTTACCGTTTCCCGGCGCCACTCTAGGAACAGCACTGTTAACTAGAAGCCAATGGTGAAGGCTCAGGTGGGGATTCTTCGCTGAGCATTTTTTAAGGATAGTTATTTTTGACTGAAAATACCAGAAATAAATTTCCGCCGCTAACGAGAATCGAACCCAGGATCTTCCGGTCACAAGCCCTCGACCCTAACCACTGGGCCAACCCACCCCCGTGTTTTTTTTCTCTTTTTGGATTATCTGCACATTTGAGACCCTATCAGTCCAGAAGGTCCTCAGCATTCGTCTATGTCACCGTTCATTAACTATGTATAAGAACGTTCCATAGACTCTATGTCTATCTATTAATATTTAGGTACACGATGCAGTACTAGGGACGGTGCATCAACGTGGACGTGGGACTAAACCAGCGTTACGATGTGCGTCTGGTGCGAGTGTGACAAAACCGATGCCTAGAAAGCTTCCGGGATATGCATCAGCGAGCAGCTGAGCAAATCTGCTAACTGATTGCCCTGCTACTCTGGATTCGTACACACATGTGTAGGCAGTAAATATGGCCGACGGCCTGTGCAGGGACGGGCCGTAATCCGGCCATTAGCCTACAACGCCGGTGCCGCCGCTAACGGCTGCTAATCCGTCTCCGGGCTACTACCGGATTATTATTACCCCTCCTCCTCCACTGATCCCAACCCCCGACCAACCTATGCTTACCGTTTGATAGACGTCTGCCGAAAAAGAATGTTTATACAGGCGGCAGGTGTGCTCACTAAAGAAAATAAAAAGTTACAGAACATTGGTGTGAAGGTATCGTGTTTGACCTTATCGCAGATAACTTATGACAGAGAATTCAGAGAGTAAGAATCGATGACCAGACTTATTAGCTCTGGAAGAGTAGTGGAGGCTGTTATTTTTTTATGGTCAGTCTCCCGCAAAGGCTGAAAGCCTATGGTGCTGTAGAAGTCCTGCGAGAGGATAAGTGTCGGTGCACGTTAGATTTGAAACTCTGCAGGTTGTATTCGTTAGGCCACAAATTTGCCGGCAGCTCATTCCACAGCGTCGAAGTTCTCCAAAAGAAGGAATTCGCGGAGTATGGACCTTGACCTGGTAAGGATGAGCTCGCAGAACCTCTCTAGCATTCTTGGTTCGAACGGCCCTTGCTGTTATTATCTGGGAGAGTTGACTCGAACATCTTCCGTTATAAAATCTATAAAACAGGGACAGGTCGGCCACCATTCTTCAATTTTCCAGGTTGTGGAGGTCCTTTGTGAGATTAGGCGTAGCCATTAGTCTAATTGCTCTCTTCTGGATAGTGTCGAGAAGCTTTAGAGAGTGCTTCGGAGCGCATCCCCACACATGTGAGCAATGCTCCAGCGATGGTCAAATATGTGCCTTGTAGAGCAGCAGTAGTTGCTCTGGTGCATACAGCTTCCTACAGCGGAACAAAACTCCAAGTCTATGAGATGCCGTTTTAGCAATACTGATGACGTGGTCATGCCAGGACATGTTATTTTTGATGTTGATCCCCAAAAACTTGACGGAAGGTGACTTAACTATTGGGTGACCCTCCATTTTCACAGTTGGTAAGCCAACGTGAGACTTCTTTGTAAGTGTTGTCTCCTGAGTTTTTTGTACGTTAAACTGTACTTCATTTACCAATCCCCACTGGACAATTGTTTTAGTATCTACGTTGATCGGTGAGGCATGTTGCTGTCGCCAACGTACCGTCTCCTGGGATGAGAGTGGCTTGCCTGGTTTCATGCACGATATTCATGTACTGTCGTCTACCAAGCAGCAGCTCGTTGATGTACAGCACAAGCAGTGTAGGGGATAGAACAGATCCTTGAGGAACACCGGCGTTTATTGAAAATACGTCTGATAAACAGTCTTTGACTACAAGAAACTGTCGTCGTTCAAAAAGCTATTGAGCCAATGGCGCAGGTCAGGTAGTAGTCCATAAGCAGCAAGCTTGATGAGCCCTCATGCCCCACTCTGTCCCAAGCTTTCGATATGTCAAGTGCAACAACATGGGATTCGCCATGATTTTCAACTGCTCTGTTCCACAAAGAGTGACGTAGTTCGCCCGTAGACCTATGCCTACGGCAGCAATACTGACGATCATTTATGATGTTATTGTTGTACAGATATTACAGGAGTTTTGTGTTAATGACAGCCTCCATAACCTTAGACGTGATGCTGAGAAGAGCCACAGGTCTATAGTTGGTGGGATCGGTTTTTTTTGCCATTCTTAGGAATGGGTTGTATGCAGCCAATCTTCCATGCAGCGGGAAACACGCCTTGCTGAAACGATAGTTTGAAGAGCTTGCAAAGAATAGGTGCAAGTTCTGCGGCACAGTGTTTAAGGAGAATGGCTGGGATTGGGTTAGAATCAGTAGCTTTCTTCGTGTTTAGTTTTTGGAGTATCCTTTTTACATCTTGATGGTGAAATTTGGCCTCTGCCATTCTAGAGTTCACGTTTATGATGTTGGTCACGGTACTAAGCCCTATATTTTTTCTTATTTATGATGAATATAATATAAATTATTTTGAAAGCTATATAGTGTTACGCAGATGATACTGCATCAGTGGTGAAACGTAAAAAAATGTGAGGAACCTCAACATATTGCGGAGAAAGATCTAAACCAGATTTATAAATATCTAAAGTACAACAAGTTCCTCTGAATGTGGCGAAGATGAAATTCATCATATTTATAGCTACTGCCATTATCAACCCGAAACTTCATTGATACTACACTCTGTCCCTTGTTACATACTTGTTCATGCCCTTCAACAAAAAACTATTTGATATCAAATACTTGGGTGCAATCGCGGACCAACACTTGACACAAACCATGTTGCCCATGTCAGCAAAAGATTGGGGAGTCTCATACATAAATGTTATGCATTACAACAAAAAAGCACGAAAGATAGAACACCTAGCATCAATGTGAAGTTTTGCTAAGATAGCGTAAGTCTGCTAATAACTGACCCTTAGTCTGCATCAAGCCACCCTAGTACAATTCGCAGTTTGGATTTATAGCAACCACCACCTCCTCCTCATATCCCTTTCCCAAACAACTCTTGCCTTCATTTTATAAATGTGCACTCAAAAATATCTTATATACGGAAGCGAAATATCCTCCCAAAAAGCAAATACATCACACACCCAGTCTTTATGATTCTCATTAAAATGTTTGTAGCACTCAACAACTCGGGACATGATTTGTCAACTGTAAAAGCTAGTAATTAATAAATCTAGCAGACAGAATGTTAACAGTGTGGTTTTCAAGATATATTATTTTACAGTAGTAAAATTACACTGTCGCAATGGGGTATTTTCCAACTTGCTAATATTGCCTGTTTAATTGCTGAAATGGATTGCTTGTGTCTAACTTGTAATGATGGCAGTGTCTGCTCAATTTTTTTCTGCCCACGTGGAGTAAAGATAGAGTTTGAAAATCATCCCTTTGAGAAGAGCTCATTTAAATCTCTTAAACCTCCCGCCTAAGAGATTAACCAATCAAAAGTGATTTTTATGCCGGATGTAGATAGGATGTGACTAATTCAATTTGAATTGAGCGTAGATTCAAGGTTGTCACGTTGTTAATATTTTGCATAGTTTTTCTATAAAGGATGTAAACTTTATTTTATGTTTATTTGGTTTCCCTATTTTTGTAGACTATAAATGTTATATTGCACTGCTATTTCATTTTTTGCATTGTTATGTAATTAACAGGTTACTCTGAGAATGTTTCATAGTTACATTTCACAATTTTACTCCTCATTCGGCAACACTCGTCTTTAACAGCCTGTCACTAGTGTCATGCATACATAACCTTCCCTGGTGTCACGACTGTCACGGTATCTCATTTAGGCCCGTTTGCACCGGTTACACTTAGGTGAACCTTAACTTTAAGTAGCGCTTAAACTGTCAAATTCGTTTGCACGGTCCACAAAATCTGTGTTAAGCCTTACTTAGAGTGACATCAAACTAAGCCGAAGATTTCTTTGGCTTAAGTTGATACTTAGTAATATAACCTGAAAAACTTTCAGCTTCTTTTCAATAGTCGCAAGGCAAAGTTCAAAGATGGATTTATTCAGAAATAATTTATTAATACACGATGATGACGAGTGGGTGGAAGTGAATTTAATTATTTCAGGGATACCTAGGCAAATTAAAGACCGACTGAACAATTTCAATATGCTCGATGAATTAACTTTTTTTCAAAGATTCAGAGTGACGAAGCTCACTGGCCATGCATATTTTGGAGTTTATTTCTCTTTTTTTTGTGTGTAATTTGGCCCCCTTTTCGTATCTTTGTCCTCCATCGTTTTGTTCAAATAATGAAATAATTTTTGAGAAAGCAGTTAACACAGTTATTCAGCGGAGCCCTGCGATCAACGACTTTGCGTCTTGCGATTACGAATTGCGAAAATGCGAACACATGAACACAAAACATATATGTATATTGAGGCTGCAGAGTAGACGGGATCACAAAACATAGCTGGACCTGCGACATACGTCAAATCATAAAAGTGAAATTTCAGAAGTCCAAATTAAAATTCCCTAGAATTCCGGCGATACCAAATTGTAAGCTCGCTTAGCTAAGATTACGTTAAAAGGAACCCCAGCAAACCGCTTTAATCTAAGGTTCAGATTAACTCTAAGGTACACCCTAGCTAAACTGCAGATTTAAGAGTGAGCGGTGCAAACGGCCCTTAACCAAGATAGATCATGAAATGATGTAAACAAACATCTGTCAATATCAATACGAAGCGGAGGTTATGTCTGTAGATGGAGAAAAGGAGGTCACACGACAAAGTAGAGTCACATTCTAAGGATAGCTCCACGAAAGACTTATTAAGTAACAGCTTTGGCGCGAAATTTCATGATTGAACTTTGCAGGTATTTTTAAGCCACTTCGCGTTCACAGTAAAAAGTAAAAATGTTAGTTACATGGTTTTTGGGGACGCAACATCAATATTCCGTCATAACATTTTGTTCGGAAAATACCCCAATTTTTGAGTTTTTCTTACACTAAATCCTCCGCCTGAAATTAGATATGATCCGTATTTTTTGTTTGTCATTGAAAACTAGTATGCTAACATTTAGTGACGAAGCATAAGATCAGTGAGTTAACTGGTTAGCTGAATATAGTTAATGATTAATAATTACTATCTTAGGAGGTATCAAATGCGTTTTGATAGGGTGGACTAGTTTCGTGTTTTCTGATTCTTCGATTTGATACAAGGTGTCCAATAACTCTAAAAACCATAAGTTTAGTATTTCTAGACTAGAGTACACGTGAATGGGCAGTCAAACATTTCTGACCTCAGTCGACCTTCAGCTTCGACAAGATATATTTTAGTTTCTAATAATTTTTAGCTTGAGCGGAAAAACGTGACCCTGTAAACATATCTCAAATTTTAGAGAGAGGAAAATCTATAAAATTCCGGAGAAATTTAAAAATTAGTAGATGTGAGTGTGAATTAAATGCTCGCGTGCGTGCGTGTGTGCGTGCGTGATATGTTTTTACATGTATTATCATACGAATGAAGAGCCATCAGTGCATAGACCTATAAGCGGGCCCTTCTGCACCTCTCCTTACTTTAGCTCTTAAGTCCAGCCCTGAACGCAAATGTGAGGATAGCCTTGGACACTGCCTCTTCAGGTTCAGGATCTTTGAACCTAATATCATCTGTCAGAGCTCCTAGAATAAGTTTTATAGCTTGACGGATGTATCCAGAGATTCCGCTCCATCTCATAAAACCTTGATTTTGTAACTACACCTCAGTTTTCCTTCTAATGATACCTGATGCCCGCCCCACAGCTGACTGAGGATCCAGGAAAGTATTTTTTGACCCTCGATTTCCGAGTGTGTCTGCTGTTTCATTACCGCAAACTCCAGCATGAGTCGACATAGATATAACTGACACCTGTTGCCTTGCCAAAATGTCATCCAATACCGTTCTACATTGCAGACGAGCCTTGATGTAAACCTAAAAGCACTCATTTCATTTTAGTGCTCCTGGCTGTCAGAGCAGGTAGTAATCCACCTCCTAAGCCCCTGAATTCTGTGAATACGAGGAATCCTGCCAGGATTCGTGAAGGACCAATTGTCCTCCACAGTTAGATAGATATATAGTATGTTGACCATTCTTATAGATAACTTGCAGTTACAGTCGCAATTCAATAAATCGGGCACGTGCAATAATCAAAAGTGTAGTAATGGGCCTGTACCGTGATCTCAAGTTGATCAATTTATCTACTGTGGTATTATTTTTGATGATACATAGGACCGTTTACTGTAAAAAGTCAGCAGAAAACTTGATCCAAATGAGAATAACACTAAAAAGAAAATTGTACTGTAATTTGAAATAGCCGATGATGACGTCACCTGTAGAGAACCAATGAGAAGCGTCCTTTCTGTAGGGAACCAATGAGAAGCGTCCTTTCATAGTCCAATGACTACGAGCCGATGCTATTGTTTTGTACCAGTGAGCTCTTATTGGTTCCCTACAGGTGACGTCACGCCCAACTAGCAAAGACGCACTATAAGCCGCGACTAAAAGGACTGTTCAGTTGTGAAGTTGTTGTACTGTTGTTTCCTAAACACTAATTTGCTGGTTAAATGCTGTCATAAATGCCAGTTTGCTCCCAGCAGCATATTTGTTCTTTAACGAAGTATTTAGAACGTTCTTGTAGCAACTTTATACAACATTTTATGCGATAAATTTGGAACTGTTGTATAAAAGCTTATTAAAGCATTTATATGCAACAGATCGCCTGCCTGCATAAAATAGCTACGTAAGAGCTCTGTAAGAATGCCGTTTCGAGCTGTTCGGCTCCTTCTATAGTAATTATACAACAAACCTTCATCTTACTGCTTTAGCATGCGAAATGTGTTTTCTAATCAGTACATTGCTCTCAGCAGTAGCTTTTATACAGCTGTGGTTTCTAGCTGTTAAAAGCTGTTTTTGGCAGCTATATTGGAGCGATTATCGAGGATAAAATCTTAGCCTGGTATATTTTTGTTGTTTAATGTAGACATCTAGAAACAGCTTTATAGCGTTTTAAGTTCTGATGAGTATTTTAGGTTATATGCTTTTGTGAATTAATGGTTACAATGACTGATTTTACGAAGTGGAAAGAAGTGAAAAGAATTGCCGCATTCCATATAAAAACATAATTCAGAAAGTAATACGTCCAAACCTGCTAGTAGAAATTCCAGTCGAGGTCACAGCCACTGGCAAGAAAACAATAACTCCAAATAATACACAGCACGAACAATCATTGGCTTGAAGATTTTGAACCTATTGAACAATGTTTTCTATATATAAGCTATATTTCATGAAAGCACTCCAACCGCATATCTCAACAGATTAGTACTGTAAGACATCCATAAAAACAATGTTGCTATATAACAGCATTACTTAAGTAAGTTAAAGGAGTAAATGTTGTATATCTGCTCTATAATGACCGCGAACGGGGTGAAATCGCAACTCAGTGACATACGGCTCGACTCGTCGGTGATGGATCTAGCCTAGTACATGGCAGCCGACTGACAGCTGTGAATTCAGAGCTACGCCAAATAGCTCTATAATAACTGCCGATTACATCATTCTATCCTATAAGACGACAATCAATATGGATGATACTTTGACACTCATGAATATCATAACCAGCGGCCATATTGGTCAATTAATCAATCGATAATGCTGAGGAGGTTATTTAATTTTGTTTCAATAATCGCAAACTATATATTTTTATATAAATGCGCTCAAATGTAGCAGTTGTGATGATTCCAATGTAATAAAGACATAATACTGTAGGTTAGAATTGAAATTTAATATAGAGCAGTGTTGAAAAATCCATCAAATACCGAGCGCGTGAAAAATTCGTCATTATTTTATGCAAAATGCACAGTAAAATTTCGTGTGCAAGTAAATCAAGCCCTCTGGATGCATGCTGTCGGATTTGTTAAGGATACTATTCAAGATTATTAATGGCCGATATGTCCACAAACAAGATGGATTCATAAGATATGACATGCTATTAGGAGCTAGAATAATTTGTCTGTATAAAATATTTCTACTTCAATTATGCAATATTTAGAGAATGATTTAATTACATTAAAGTTGATTCATGCAACAAAGCAATCGTGTAGATGTTGTAAAAAAGAGGTTTTGTTGTCGCATTATTGATTTACCCAAGCATTACACAGCTCCTAGGAAGCTGTCATGTAGTAGTGATGTAAGGATTCTTGAGCAGCTGTAAGAACGTTTATACAACTGTTGCTTAACAGTTGCAGGTAATCTTTATAGAACGTCTTAAATGATTGAACTGCTCTATATGTTAAGCCCATTTTGCCTGTATAACTGTTGTGAGAACGTTTTGCAAACGTTCTTGCAGCAAACAGTGCTGTGAAAGAAATGCTGTGTAAACGTTCTTACAACTCTAAAAGAACTGAGAATTGTTACTTGGGCGACCTGAGCGGGAAGTGTATGGATTCAAAAAATTCAATATTTAGAGCAATTTTTTTCGGTTATAAATACGATAGAAAAATTTTGTAAAATTATTTATGGCATATACGTGGTGTCAGGGTTCGTTTAAGCAAATAAACCAAAAATGTGGTATAGGCCCATTTTACTCCTGTATACGGTGTATTAACTATACGTTATTATATTACGTTTTACGATTTCTTTGACGTCACCAAAATTATTAATAAAATAACTGATTAAGTTGACATCCGGTTTATTAACTTATGTCATTCATAGTCGACGCTATGGAGCAACAATGCTTTTAGTAGTATTATAAGGGTGGATCTGAGAATATAAATATAAGAGCCGCTATAATGTAGCTCCGAAGCATTTAGTGTACAGATATTGGCACCGACCTGTGCACCGCACCAATAAATTCAACGTTGTATCTTTTCCCTCGGGGTTTTCGAACAGTCAGTCGATTGAAGTCGTTATATATATGGAACTCTATAAAAGATTGGAAATAGTCGATTAGGTAAGCTATTATAGGAATTCAAAAAGATTTTAAACAAGGGTTTTGAGGTACTCAAGTATCTACTAAGTAGTGGTAGTTTTAAATATACCAGATTGGCTCATCACAAAGATGGTGGCGTACCACTGATTCAACCATTTCCGAGTTCGATCGTTTCCACTGGCTTTCTAACGAAAACCACATATGCTTGAAATAAACTATACTTTCACGTTTCGGGCACCTCTGTGGCCTTTATCAGTAGTCTAATAGTCTAATAGACAAACTCCAGTATAACTAGGCGTATTTGTCTGAAAGATTGAAAAATGTTCGTAAAAGATATAATATCAGAACAATCCTTAGAATAACACAAACGCTGAGATCAGTTTATTGTCACACAATATCAAGAAATGGAATTATTAATTCAAACACTTTGGTGAAAAAAGTATAATGTATGTACGTGTAGCCAATACATTCTGTTAGGATACCTTGATAAGTTTCACACATTTGTTACTCTCTGCTTTCTCAATTACTTATCTATATGAAAAACAGTATCAAAATTTAAGCACACAAAAATCTTCACCCAATAAAACCAATAGCACCTTAAATTGCTGTTGATAAATTGGCACCATTGAATTCGATCCACAGGTGCACTAAACTGCCAGTAAAAAAGCAGAAGTACATAAATCTCAGCGGATTTAGTAGCAACCCGGATTAGTGCTTTTCAGGGGCTGATTCTCTCTAATATGCGGGAGTAAGGGAACCCTTGTACAATACTTCTATATACTGCTGCAAATAATTTAGTAAAAAGTAGAACGCATAATTGCTGTACAACGGTTGCCAGGCCAACACCTGTAAATAAACAAATTTTTTCGAACGCATTTTGCTAACAATCTTATTATCTTCAGGGGAATATGAGTTTTCTGGTAGGCATCGTAGTGTGTGATATCTGAAGACGCTAGCCACTCGTGTTTGCGAAACGTTAGAAAGAGATTCCAACAGAAGACGGTCTAAGAACTTGATCAGCAGTCATTTGTCAGTTTTCGACAGGGCCTTATTATAAACAATGCTTAGCCACTTCGGCTAAGTTATACAGCGATTACCAAACTACTTTTTAACAGGTTATACTACCTACAAACAAGTAATGTGAAGTAGTTTCTGAACAACGCTCACTACACCTAATACACACGCTATAATATCAGCAAATGCGGTTATATGAAACGTGAAACGCTAATTTAACCGTTCTATTTCATTTTAGTGATAAAGTTGTCAGTAGTTTGTAGTTATTATTTACTTAAAACGTACTATTTATTGCTACGATCGGAGATAAAGTATAGTATTTAACTCGCAGAAATGATAACAACTCACTTGTTGACTTAGAGCACCCTCCTACGGTTTCAACGTCGTGAGTTTTACTCTCATTGTATCGCATTGAATAATATACTATTTACTTTCTAACACATAGGCCCATTTAGAGAATCGGCAGTTAACTAGAGGTTAAAAGAAAACCAGTGGTTAGCGAACACTTTGCGTTTCATAATCGGCGGTTTACGTCAAAACCTCTGGTTATTCAGTAGTTAAGTTAACCAAAGGATAAAGTATGGGTTATCTCTGACGTTTGTTGTGGCCAACCGATGACACATGAGCTTGCTCTGGAGGTTATAAAAAACATGCATTTTGGCATTGACGTGTAAGACGTCGAAGGATTTTGATCATGGTCTGGTGTGAGACAAGTCAAAGATATGAATACAGAGGTAAGGTTTATTTGCCAAAGGATTAGGTTGTATTCACAGAAGACCATTATGGCAGTGCGCAGCCGTGCTGCCAACAAGATTAACCACTGGTTTTCTTTCTGAAACAGAGTGATCCGATAACTACTAGTTAACTTCCATCTGTCGGTTAAGTGACTACCAGAGGTTACCAATGATTGTGAAACTGGGCCTTTCAAAATGTATCTAATGTATGTATGTAAAAATGTATGTATCTGTAATGTTAATCTGCTTGTGGTTTGTCACAGATTATGGAATAACCTTTGCGCAAAACTTTATCGAGCGCCCTTCGTAATCCTTCCTAATTAGAGTTTTAGGTGAAAATACTAAGATTCTCTTCCTCTGTTCATGTTATGAAGTCAGATTTTCTCCTCCTATTCATGAGAGAATTAACAAGGAAAATATTGGCTGGCAGGCTAATAATTTTATGTTCGTTTACATCGCCTACCTACCTCATATCTTAATTATAATTTAAATCCTCACCAAAGCTGACTTCGTATTAAATTCCAACTGACGTCTCGAAGTGTTTCCTAACTTGGAAGTCGTCCAGATCCAATTTGGAAACTAATTTGCCGACCGTTTTCAATTATATATTAGCCTATTCGCTAAACGTGATTGAATACGTGCTGCATCAATTTTAATTTCCGAATATGATGTCAATATGTAATGAAATTTTGAACGTTCTGTGGAGGTATTCCATTTTTTTGTATCAATATTCATTTGTGTCGTATAAATGCAAAACCCGACATGTCACACGTTTTTCAAAATAGAGTTTTATATACCATTTTGTTTATTATAATGAGCTACCATTTTCAATATTATTCGCTTATAATTAAAAACTAGGCTTTGGTGCAGACACCGACTAGTCCAAGCAGTGTTTAATTTTAAACACCGACATGTCCACAGGAGCCAATGCGAACAACTGGAGCAAGTCACATGCCGATCACAGGAGGTTGTTCTGGCCGTTGCGTGTTTTAATCATTTCGTTGAGAATACCGTGCGGTAAATTTACTTTTTTTCAGTTACGATTAATTGTTGCTGTACTGACTAGTTATGTAATTATAAATTTAAAAACCATCAGCGACCAAAATATTGTCCTATTGCAAGGTAATACAGCTAGAAAAAAGATTATGATCCGTCTAGGCTAGTCATGAAAATACTGTTGCTAGTTCTGAAGAATTTGTTTTGTCATAAAATTTGGATTTTGACATTTAAACCTTGTATTCTTTGAAAAGTGTCATCTTTAGTATCTAACATTTTATGTTTATAGTTTCAATCGTTGAGCTCATGTGTTTAGTTTTCTTTACATTCAGTACAAAATTCCAAACTTATATGCGTTTAATTTTTTTGATCCATAAAAACAGCTCTCAAAACATGACATGTCACAGTTCCTGACATGTAAAACCTAACGTATCCAAATTTAATGTCTAGATTTCAGAAAAACCTATGTCCTAGATCTTGGAACGTTAAGACATACCATGCTAAACGATCGTAGATTATCACACTCTTGTTTTAGTATTTATTTCTGCCATAATAAGGCTGTATTCTATTTTTCTCGATTTCTCTAAAATTTTTTTCTGTGGACTTTGTTAATGTCCCTTTTATTTTTTGATAGGGTCGTCTCAAAAAACTGAAACTAGGGCTAATGAATATGATGCATGAATACTATATTTTGGAGTAAAACTGACAGATGAAACTTTGAAGTTGTTGACTGAGTGCCACCTGTTTTGACACAGCTTTTTAAAGCTCCTGACGAACACTTCACAACCCTGAAATATAAAGTGAATATCTAGCTACTACAAAATGGCAGATTATTTAATAATTGCTCGAATGCATCATTGAAACATGTTGTTTTATCTAAATTAAAATAAAACTGAATCCTTAATATAAACTTTACATTCTCTATTAAATTTCTAAGTTTAATTTAAAACTTTAAACAAGTATTTGGAGATATATCGATATCAATGTTTCGCCATTTTGTAGTAGGTGAAAATATTAACATTATATTCTAGGTGCTTCAAAACGATGTGTCGCAAGACCCCATTTTCAATTTAATTTTCTCGTTCCCGCACCGAGGGGTGAGGGAAGTATTGTTATCGCGAAAATCTTCGATTTTGAAATAATACGGTTTTTGGGCGTTTTATAACATAACAAAACTCCACGTTATTAATTTCCGTCGGTCTGCCTGTCTGCTGGCGTTTTCCTAGCCTCGTAATCTCAGCAGCCTCTACATTGATTGTAATGAAATTTGGATAGCAATATGCTGTGGGGCTGTAACAGGTAATGCTGCTATAATTTTAGAAATCGGTTTATGGGCGGTGGAGTAATTAGCAAAAAACAAAAAATTTTACACTTCGTTTTTAGGCGTTTTAGGGGTTCCTGGTCATTTTCTACTTTTTTTGGGTGGTGACAAAATTGGGGTGGTTGGGGGGTAGAGGGGTTGCAAAACTGAAAAATCTGTACATTAAAGTGTGAATGAAAGACCTAGCCTAGCATAATACACTTTTTTAGGCTCATCCGAACATTGCCTTACCTAATTATAGAAACCAAGGGAGTTAGAATTTTCTGATGTATGGCTTTAGGTTCTGTATTGTGTAACCTGGAAACTGTTGAATTGATTTTATTGAAAGTTTTGTCACTTTTATAATTTGTTTGTCCTATACAGAACAGATACTGCCACGTCGAAGGCTACGTCTTGTATAAGGTATTTCAGAACAAATTTAAAGTCGCAAATTCAACAGTTGTACATAACCTTTAGCATTTTTGAACTATTTTAAACATTTCCAAAATTTTCAAATAATTATGAAGCTGAGTTTTGAGCTGTCACATAAAATATCTAGAATTTGGAAATAGTGTCACAGTACTCCTTTGTTTATGGGATGTGAGACAAGAAACTCTGCATTTGAAGATTCAATTTGGCTTGCATAATTGTTGCTGCAGTTTTCTTTCCGTATCCGTATGTATATTTGCACATTCCTAAACGTTAGTAGCCAAAAAAGATCCAGCAAGCTGGGAATGTAAGCCTCAAATCGCTGAAGACTAATCCTCTCAGTAGGCTTCGACGCCGGCAGTGTAGCCGTTATTTTCCTCTTTGGGGCTGGATTATCATTGGAAGTGCCTTTTACGTTAACTGGGGTGGATTAGGATGGCAATTTGTGTGAGCGTATAGATATTTCATGGGATATCGTTAAGTTTGTTTTTTTTTTTTAATTTAGGACGCGATTGGCAGAATGTGTGAACTGACTAGGCACACATAAAAAATAGTTTCAATTCAAGATCAGAATTCATTACCAAGAATATGTATTCTCACACTAGAATAATTGGGGTTTTGAAAAAATATATTTCTTGTGATACATGGAAAGGTTATATATAATAATAATAAATGCCTTTATTTTCAAAGAGCTAAGGAGCATAAATTAAAACATTAATAAATCAACAAAATTAAAATGATGCAAGCTATCTGAAAACCACAACTATAGAGTGAGTGCTCTTCCACTCATTCCCTGAACTGAATATGTTGTGGCTAACGTGTCTGCTTGGCTAGGTTGTAAACTAGCTGGATAGTATGAAGCCTGTCCAAATACCTTGACATTTTGGTTGGACAGTTACCTATCAACTAAAGTAGCTAGAAATGCTTTTGGCTAGTTTACAAGCTGTCCTCAGTATTTGGATAAAGTGTGAACTGAATATTCTTTGTAATGTATAGTAATAAGAAGTAAGTGTAAGTAAGTGTCAGTAAATTGACCAAAATAAATTACTTCATTTGTATGCTAACCAATGAGTTAGTTATTATAATTATGTTAGCACGAATATTAAGTTTACACTTTATCCAAATACTGTAGAAAATCTATAAACTAGCCTAAACCTTCAATTAATTTGTGAAATTCTTTTGTGCTTTGTACTTACAATTCTCGGATGGTTTGCAAACTATCTGGATATAACGCGAACTAACATTCATTGTTATTATAATCGAAAGATGACTTTCCCGTAAATATATCCAGGCGTTTGGATTGTTTGTATACTATCCAGCTACATCATTTATAGTCATGTAAACACTTTGAATTAAGTTTGCAGCTTGAGGCAAAGTCTGCGATCGAAATAAATATAATTTGAAATGTTTGAAATTAGATCACAAATTCCAGTAATATAATATTGTGACTGCGAAAATTTTCGATTTTGATGTCTACATAACAAAAATCCACGTCACTCATTTCCGTCGGTCTGTCTGTCTGATGTACGCGTTTTTCTAGCCACGTAATCTCGGTAACCCCTACAAATGGATAGTGACGCAATTTGGGCAGCAATATGCTATGGAGTAGGTAATGCTGCTATAATTTTTTAAATCGGTGTAAGGGCGGCGGAGTAATTAGAAAAAAACAAAATATTTCAAATATTTCTTTTAAGGCGCTTTAGGTGTTCCTGATCATTTTCTACTTTTTTTTGAGTGGGGTGAAATTCGGTGTGGCTGGGGGGTGGCGGCTTGTAAAATGAAAAAATTTGATGCTTTAATAATAGATTGTCCACTGAACTGTGAAGGAAGACCTAAATAACGACATAAATAACGTTTTTAGGTCCATCCGAACATTGCCTTGCCTATTACAGCAACCAAAGGATTTGGAATTTTTTCTGGTGTAAGCATACGAGTATTGCTTCAGATCGTTCTGTATTGTGTAACGAGGAAGCTGCTGACTTGATTTTGATGAAATTTTGATCTGATTGCGATATCAAGGTTGCACTTAATCCAAAAAATTAAAATTATTAGTAGTTTAATTTCTATCGTAGAAAGAAATGTGTGTAACATGTGCAAAAAGCACTTCATTAAATTATTTGGTGAATAAATGAAAAATCTGTCAAACACCCTGCTCGAACTCAAATATTGTAGGTTGGAGCCTTTGAGCTCAACGGCTACAGCCGATCGACTGGCGCTTGATATTGACAGACAAACCTTATTTCCACAGATTTTTTGAATTTTAGTGCCTGTATACTGTGCCTCCGGTACTTACTTTATGCACTAGTGGAAGTAGAATGTTTAATAAAATTTTATTCACAAACATATTATTTTAGACCGTAAGAAAAAAATGTGTGTAGCATGTGCAAAAATCATATCACCAAATTTTTTGGTGAAAAAAAATAATATAAAATTTTATCAAGCCCTATGCTCGAACCCGGACACTACAGAATAGAAAGCTAATGCTTTGCCGTTGAGTTAAGTGGCGCAAAAAAAAAATGTTTCAACGAAACATGTTTGATTAGGTACTTTATTACTCAAATTAAACTTACTATTCTCTGTCCAGCGAAGAAAAAGAGTGATCACGAGCAAAATGAGTGAATTCTTGTAGCCCGCCCGTAGCCAAGCTTACACCACAACATACCTCCTCTTGAAACGAGCATGATGTGGATGGCGTTGTGCCATAAGGAATTTAAAATAATTTCGGTTATAATCGTTTATTTGATATCAAAACCTGGACGTTCCATGTTCCATTCTACATTGAGCATAAATGTCCTAAACCACTGTTCACATTTTGGCGACATCTATGGGCAAGTTCCTATTCCATATTGTCTGACCAATAATCTAATGAAGAAATTCATTAATATCCATCCAGCGGAGAAACGGGAAAACAGGTGAGCAATGAGTGCGTTCTCGTGGCTTGGTCAGAGGCAAGCTTACACCACTTGAAATGCCAATGCCTAAGGGCACGCCTGGCACCGACAAGTTTGGAGAATAGGCCACCTTTCCTGTAGAATCAAATACACAGCTGTTTGTCGACGTCTCCTCATAATATGGCCGCAGTCGTATTGTGGTCTAAACAGGTTTGCCAAACATCGAAAATACATAAACATGAACATCACATTTTTTTGTGTCCGGTTTTTTCGCCGGATAAATATAGCAGTATTATAATCCACAATATGTGGGATATACACCATTATTGAAAAACTATAAGTCGTTGGAGTAGATTGCTAGATAAAATATGATATCAAAACTGTACAAGATTAGGTTGAACGTATTCCTTGAAGGTATATTCGTCGGCAGACCAGGTAGGGGTGTTTTCAATATTTGATTAGAATATGAAGCTAGAATGAGTACGCAAAAGCAAGATGGTTCCTGCTTACATAAATATGTAAATACAAATAAACATGCTTCTGTTAAAAAACTCATATGGTCCAAATCCTACGATGGTCATAATATTAAGCTGGTCTCCAAGCTCATTCACGTTTTGCATAATCATCTCTCATTTGAAAGAATCTCCAAAGTCAAGATTTTGAAAACATCTTAGAAGAAGTGGTCGTGATTCAGATTCAGAGATTGAGGAAAAGCAACTTTGTTAAACTCAGCGTACTGCTTCAGCTTATTTGGGTAGATAGGTGGTCCATTCCTGCTAATAAATCTTATGTCTGGTTTGGTAATTTTTTCCTAATTTCATTTGAATATAAAAAATTATAACAAGAGTGTTTTTTAACTAGTACAGTCCAGAAGGCAGCTTAATACAGAACTAATTTTCTCAGAACAACAGATCGGTGGCTCACGTCACTATTGTATAACACCGTCCATTTGTCGTTCCTGGAAAGACTGTTGCCGTCGCCGTCGGTGGTTACCGTGTAAACAGGTCTCGAAAATATCGAGAGAACGTGAACACTATGCATGTTTTGCGCTCTTTTTCTTCGGTGGACCGAGTATAGTACTTTATCACTGGAATTTGTGATCTACGTTCAAATCATATTTATTTCGATCGCAGACTTCGTCTCAAGCTGAAAACCTCATTGATCACCATTCGCGCAATCAATGTACACTAGCTACATAGATAACCTTTTTCACGACTAGCTGGGAATTTAGAAAAGATTAATGGTGGTAGGTATCGGGGTGGTAAAAACTAATATTTTGAAATCCCACGCGATCGGTTTTGTTCGGGAGTTGTCGGTTGTACTTTGAGTTAATGCAAAAGAATATAGTTTTGCTTGATCAATGGTTTATTTGAATTAACAAAAATATAGTCTCGATTTCCAATATTCATTCTTAACAAATTTGTACTGAATCAAAATATAATGTTCAGTGAACCACGATGAATCAAAGAGTAAAGTTTCAGAACTTAAATTCTTCCCTCTATGTTTCAGCAATTTTTTCCTCTGACTTGTTCTGTGAACCCCGTATAAAGGCGTCCCATGCTCCTTTCTTCAGTCGAATAACCAAAGAGAGGATCTGCGATATCGACGTCTGAACGACTGATTTTCCGCGGACGTGGACCGGATCGTCTACCGTATTTTAATTATCTCCAGCACACCAAACGAAGATAAAGCACGAACTTGCCCGCTCTCGAAATGATTTCCCAGCCTCGGCTGCAAGTGGCTGCTCCTCCGGCAAGCCTTGCCACGTCGATAGATTTATTATCGTTAGACTGAGAGACAACCAAGATATATATTCGCTTTTTTGTTTTACTCAGCCTTCTTTTTTTTGCTTTTACCTACCGCCACGACTGGCGAACGCTGAGATAGCTCTGTGGCAGCCTTAGAAAATAATAGGGGTTTGAAGAAAAATACGTTTAACCGCAATTGCAGATAAAACATGTGCTTCTGCTGGTGTAATTATGCTTCATTCATGTAAACAAAAAGGATTTATGGGTGTAGTATGTTCTTAAATACGATGCCCCAAGTGTGGGTAACTGGAGAGTTCCGCAACAGGTAGTGGAATTTGCTTATGAGGTAGGTTTGGGACGTCCAGCTTTTTTCATTGAGCGCCTGTTCGTGCGTTTTGAGAGCGAGAACTGGCACTTCGACAAACCTTCTCCTTCGTCTATTTCGTTCTGTAGCCTCTGACGGATCATTACGTCGAATAGATTTCCTATAGTGTGCAGTAGACGTATGGGACTGTGGGACGATATGAGCAATATCACCTTTGCTCTCTTCCAGACCTCTGGGAAGGTTTGTGCACCCATTCAACAGAACTACCAGAAAAACCGGGGAGGAGGCAATAGTTTCCTCTATGACCTCCGGACTGGGTCCCTCGCCTGCTTCAGCTCCTCCAAGCTGAATGAGTTGAGGTACTCGTCTGAATTTTCTTTCTTCCACGATTGCCGTTTGGTTGGAAGCAGTTCAAGCACGACTTTCCTGCCATGGCAAAATGCATATGCCGGTGTAGTCCCTAGCAACTGCTTGGTGACTGTTGGTAGCCCTCGCCCCAGAAGTCACTTTCTAAGCTGTCACATGACTTCCTCCAGTGATCTTTTTTGGCGAAGTAGATGAGGTTCTTCAGTTCTTTCTTTGATGCTCTATAGGTATGGTGAAGCTATCTTTGGGTTTGCTTTGGCCTCAGTTTTTTCTCTGTATGCGCACTAGTTTCCATCACGCTGTAATGCACTTGAATCTTTTCTTTTCGATTTGAGATTTCCACCAAAAGGGGGTGCTCGCTGGCCAATTCATCTCCTTTCCGTACACTTTCTCAACGCCTGCTTCATAATGAAAGTATACAGGCATTTTATGATTGGATCTGTGGAGTATATGGCTTCTCGACGTGAAGATTTTCCTTGAAATTCTCTAAGTTCACGTAGAATTCACCTCCCATCCTTTACTATCCTCCTTGTACCTCCAGTGTCCACTTCGAAATATATGAGCATGTGGTCCTTCAAGCTTGATAATCTTCTTGGACTTGCCAGTTGGATATGCTCATTACGAGACCTCTTGTCGCAAGGAGACAATCGTTCATCCCAACCAAAAAATGTTAAACCTAGTTTTTCGGCATTTTAGAGGTTATGTTTCCAATGTTCTGAGATTGTGTAAAATTTTGAGAGGAGGAGGTTTGGTTTATTCCGGAAGGAATTGTTCGCAAAGTAGTTTGTGTTGCTGAAGTGGCGCAGCTTATTTCAATTTCATTTGCCTTCAAAGAAAGAAGCTGATAGAATATTTTCCATTTGTAGAATTTATACCATCGAAAATCATATCACCTTAAAATTTCTAATTGGATTTCAATGGAATGTTGATAAATTATTACTGTTACGGTACTAAATACTTATGGGGAATAAAATACAAGCTCTTGCCTCTTCTATATCGTGAATAATAGCTATTAGCTTCGATTTTATTCTGCACAGTACTATTAGCTCATTGAGAAAGAAGCTTCCTCTATAAAACCGCTAGTATATCCAATTTAGGCTTTGCGGAACAATTAAATTTGATATAGGAATTCCAGTATGCACCGACTATACGTACGTACGCATATTACTGGCCCACAGAAACAATATCCGACTTTAATTTAATAAAGTAGAACTATGTCTCATTAAAACCGCAGGCGTACTGCGAGGGTAAAAAGGGGATGGACAGATCTGGATTATTAACTTCATCTAGGTCCTTGAAAGTCAGCTGACTTGATTTTTTACATAGGAGTTAGGGAATGCAAATTTCCCGGGACTGCACAATCCCGAGGTTTTTGGGATTGGGCTTTCCAATTCCGGGATCGATCCCGGGAAAGAAAAATAAATAGACAAAGGCATGATTAGCTTTTTTTAATCGAAAGGTAACTAAACATTTCCGGATAACAACCAACAAATACAAATAATTCTGTCGAGAAGTTGGGCACGTAAGTACAAAGTACGCCAACTTAAAGGAATATTCGAAAAGTAAAGAACGCAAAATAAAACCCGATAATGAAGTAGTACAATAAATTATTCTGACAGAGTACTATCTGATAATCATGACCTTATTTTTTTACAAGCAGTTCCTACAGCTGAAAAAATCCTCTCTGATTCCACTGTCTGTTAGTGCTGCCGCCAACAGATTACTGAAAGACACCGTATAGAAGAGACCGGGGCAGCATGGGATACTACATATAAAGAAAATTAAACGCTTTATTGGATTAACCGTTAGTCACATAGGAGCATAAGGATTCAACTTAAGCGATAGAAAATTTTATAATAACTAAATTATTCATTCTTCATCAGGATAACTCTTTTTTCCCATTATGCCCCGACATTGGGGTATAATTTGGAAATGACATGGGGTAACATACTTCAGTCAGACTGACAGAGTTCACAAGTATGTGCATCATCGTCCTCGTCATCAACTCCAGCGCAAGAATTATGGGCCCAACCGTGATGTATTCGACACATCACCCTTCCTTGGACTGACTGCGAATATAAATACCCAAGTAAATGCATGCAGAATCGCCATCATTTTCTTGTGATGAATCAGTGCTCGTCGCAGTTTCTTTTTTAGTTCTCTCAGTTTTATCCTTTTTAGGTTTAGCATTTGGTTTTTCCTCAGGTTCCTTTTGTTTGCGAATATAAATACCAACAGTAAATGCAGGCAGAATCACCATCATTTTCTTGTGATGAGTCAGTGCTCGTCTCAGTTTCTTTTTTGGTCCTCTTAATTTCATCCTTTTCAGGTTTAGCATTTGCTTTTTCCTCAGGTTCCTTTTGTTTGGTCTTTTTTCATTAGCTGTTGCCAGATTTCTTTTTCGCAGTCTTTAGCCCATCAGTTTTCCGATGGGCCATCGGAAACCTCTTGGGTGCTCTGACAGGGCACTGTAGGCTGTATGGGTTGTGGAGAGGCCGATGAAACGGCCTAACACTTCCTCGCGGAATGTGAATTGCTAGGTGGGCTGAGATATGAGATCTGGGGATCTGATATTAGGCTCCAGCCAGAGAAATAACCCTCCCTAACCTAAGCTGGGCCGATGTACTGGCCTTTGTTAAAAGGTCGGGAAGGTTTGGGAGGGTGTGGGAAGCAGGTGGTGATGGTGGCTGAGGGGTTATATTCGAAGATGGCAAAAAGAGCCTACTAGGGCCTACTTGCCAGGCGCGGCCGCCCCATAGCTACTACTACTAGCTCATCAGTCTTCGTTTTTTCAGTTTTAGTTTCTAATTATCTTTAAAGTTCGTTTTTATATAGAGAATTCGTTAGTACTGCGGTCTTGCTAACTCATTCCCTTGGTCTTTATGGTCTTTATGGAAAGATTACGGTATGGAATCCAATTTTGGGGAGCTTCTGCTCACTGTGAGAAAGTTCTTTTGAAACAAAAAATGATAATTCGTAACATGTTAGGGGCGAAATATATAGCAGAATGTAAACCGCTGTTTAAAAAACTAAACATTTTAACCGTCATTAACCTATATATTTTAGAGGTGGCATGTCTTGTACACCAAAACAAGCGCCTTTACATTAATCCCAGTGAGCATATATATAGTACCAGACAAAAACAATTAATTCTTCCCAAACATAACTTAAAATTAAAGAGCGATGGTCCTACCTTAATGGGAATTAAAGTTTATAACCACTTGACGAACGCGCATCTTAAAACCAAAAACCAGAAGCCATTTAGAATAGACTTGAAATACTTGCTGGCTGAAAATCCCTTTTATTCCTTACAAGAATTTTTTGATTCACAAATTTGAATTTGAATGTGATATTGTAATATTATCTATTTTTTAATGTTGTGCCCGTTCATTTATTTTATTTATTTGTTATATCCTTTACCTGTACTTTGACGTGTCTTATATCTATGGATTTAGATCTTTGGATGAAATATACTATCTATCTATCTATCTATGTTTTGTCCTAAACTTTTCCTTCCGCAATTATTATCTGAATCTGTATCTTGATTTCGGCACATTGTATGCATTGAAGCTCGGAGAAATCCTATTTTTTCAGTAATAATAGCACTTATTGCTCTCCTCGTGTCATCCTCGTTCCATTCTGCGCGATATGTTTGACGTTTATAATTACGAACCATTTTAACTGGAAAAATAAGAAGATTCAAGAAAGGTATGAAAGATACATGGCACATAATATGGGGCAAGGCGGGATAGTATCCCGTTACTAAAACTTGATACTGCCGCTACGGCTTCTGGTTAAAAATATTGCTACACCTTGGCTACTGGTTTTGCCGTGGTGCAGTGCGTTGATCATTGGTCATCGCTTTCGGGACTTCACAACCGCCTTTCAACTTCTCATGTCACTCAAATACTCAAAATCGTGCTAAAATATCATATGGACACGCAATTTTAATAAACTATAGTGTACATATTGTTGTCATATTAACAGTGTGCTGGAAACGATGAAAATGATTGGCTTACTACACGTGATATAATCATAGTGGGCTCATTTAATTTTAAGGAAAAGTTTCTTTATAGTTTTATTCTTAGTTAGCTAAAATTCGAAGCATTATCTTCATACTAAACGGTACAACTTTTCATAGCAAACAAACTAATTAGAATGAGAACACGGATTAAGTATATTGCCCCTTCTGCCCTATCATTGGCACGGCCCTGACCAACCACGGGCTATGGCTAATAAACGGAAACACGCATTTAGGTTACAGCGTCAATTATTAGTGTATTAAATACCGAGCCAGTGGTGTGCACCCAGTACTAATTTGTGGAGAATAGACGTTATGTCATAATAATAATGAAGTCTTTATTTGGCGAAGTTTATCCGAATGGCGACTCTACCACTTAACCTCGTGAGGGAGGGTGAAAAAATGCAGGTACAATTAGTAAAAATTAAAATTTGAGGTTTAATCCTGATATGTCATTATAGTGTTTCACAGCGTTATATGTAAAATATTTCTTATATAATCATATGTTACGACTAGTTATAGTAAGTAGTTATGTCTTAAATTTCTAGAAATAATGTTTCCATGTGGCAAAATTAGTTAAAAGGTACTTATACTGAAGATTTAGTGATAGCCACCCCAGATGCATTACTTTAGACGAAACATGCTCCTAGTTACGCAAACCAAATACGAACTTACCAGTTTTTGCATTCTGTAGTTCATCAAGCAGTCTAGATACGGATAAAAGCGTAGCACTGAGTAGTTAAAGTGAAACAAAACTAAACTCAACCAATCTCTTGCGAGTTTTGAAGGTCAAAATACGACAACTGGACTATAATAGTCACAGACTTCTGTAGGCTGCTTTAACCATATTGGTACAAAAGCATTCAAATTTTAAGTTACAATCAATAGTGACACCTATACTTTTTTAATAGTCAACAATAATAATTACAGCACCTTCCAAATTAAGATTAATTCTTTCCTTTATAACGCTATACATACGTTTAGGGGTGAAAATCAATACAGACGACTTAGATGGATTCGTCCTGAGGCAATGCATATTACAAATAACTTGGGTGTCATCTACATAGACTTGAATGTTAGTGTTCTACATAACATAGATCAGAAGTATGAACTAAATAAAATAAAGGACCTAAAACGGCACCCTGTGACATCCCAGAAGGAACAGCCGCGACACTGGCAGCACTTCTGTTATCGCTTCCTTAAGTACTAACTGTAAAAAGAAAATATCCACAGAAGAGACTCCTGATGTTACATATATATTATGAAAATGAAATACTTTGTCCCTCAGAAAGCTGCCGTATTCATAGTTTTTTCTCTATTCCTTTTGAGTGTGTGGAAATGTCTAAGGTTAGTTGCGATAATTTAGAAGCGTGGTTTGCTCGATTACGAAAAAGCGCAAAACGCTTCACGATTTTTTTATTATTATTTTAAGCTCATATTAAGATATATTTTTCACTTTTCGGTGTTATGAACTTACCCCCGACGGAGGGGTAAGTTATTAGAATCGTCCCGTTTTCGCAAATTTTACCTAAATCAACGTGCGGGGTGTCATTTCCAAGGTAAAATCACCTGAACAATTTTCTGGAAAGAAAGTGCTATGTTATATTATTATTTTTCCGAGTAACCTCCACCACCCACCACCATTAAATCACAGATTTGCACCAAAAGTGGACCAAAAGATAGAGAACAGAAACCTCTTTATGTCAGTAAAGATTGAAATTATATGGATCATTATTGTGACAGTTACCTATTGTCGTTCGAAAATTTGCTACCTTTTATGAATTTTCATTCCGACATTTTGAAAATTTTGCTGCGTGCATGGTATCGTTCACAATATAAGAAAACACGTTCTTTATCGTAGTGGCATCAGAATTCCACGTTACGATATTATTCTTTGATTTACCTCCACCCTCACCCCTATTTTATCTTCGCAGCAGGACCGTAAACTAGATTTTAATTTCTTTTATAGTGACCAAGTTTGAACAAAGTCGAAAAACTCTGCTTTTTTTCTATGCCCGTCTGTGTGTGTACGTCCGTAATTTCGTTCTCCAACGATAACTCAAAAACACCTCAACCGATTGGTCCTTTCGAGTTGAAAAGGTTTTGTTGCATGGACATTGGAAGTGGAGGGTGAAAAAGGGTGGGGGTGTGCAAAAAAATTGAATACAATATATAAATTTGATACCACTAGTTGAAGGAGAATGTTTTTTTATGTCTAGAACAATATATAACACACTTTAATTTTTCCTGAAATGAAGGCTAAAAAATTAAATTAATTGAAATACTCAAATTTAATGTTTGATATTGAGCAGTCGTAAATAACTGAATCTGAGTTGGGGACGTTCCTAGAACGAGGTCTAGCTCGTTCAGTGTCCATATTTTTTAAACTATATTTATTTATCTCTACAACCCATACAGTTCATCACTTTTGTACTCATTAGGTCATATACAGGGTTGGCAAATATGTGAGAATGAAGATTCAACCATTCCAGACGCAATGTTTTACTCACAAAAAAACCATCAAGATGCACCGCATTTTTATTTTATAATAGATTCTGCTGAAATACTAGATAATCCTATATTGCTAAAAGTATGTTAAACCGTAAGCCGTGCAGGCAATAGAAAGCGCTCCAATCGTATAAAAACCACCCGATGTAAAGAGATCGATCCGTTGGGTCCGTTTTATCTGAAATATAAATAGCAGTTGTCAGTTTAAAAAGTTCCAGCAAGTTTTTTCATTTGGTCGTATGACGCTCGACGACGATATTAACATTTTTTGCTGGAGTTCGGAGGGAGACAAGTTGGCCGGAAAGTTTTGCGAAGTTTGGCAGAGATCCTCGTGTTTATTAATTTGGTCCAAATACTCCCGCGACGAAAGTGGAAATGACGGGAGAACTTTCACGAGATAATCGACTTTGTCAAAATAAAGCCATGTCAAATACTTCAAAAAATGTGTATGGGGTCACCACCTATTTATTTTAATTAAAAATGCTGACGTTTGAACAAGATAAGTTTATTCTTAATTTGTCACTGTTGTGTAGTACAACACGACATTAGTAAAATCTGCAAGAGGTTGTAGGAAAAACTAGGAAGGAAAGTCAGGAGCTGTGAGGCAATGCAACTCGCCCCTCCTCAGAAAAACAGAAAAAAATATTTTCAGTAAGCCAATATGTAGTGCAAGTAGATACCTATTTCTAGAAAATAAAAAGTTTTGGTTTCAATGTAACCTGTAGCTTTTGTAGGCAGTATATGGTGCAATAACTGTGTGAACATGTTGTCATGGACTTCTTAGTTATTACAATCTAGAAGGGTGTAATATTCGAATATTTGTGAATATAATCGTTATTATAAGTCTCGAAAAAAGCAAATTTCGTCAAGGAATAGCTGCAGACTCAAGAAATCACCTTTTGTGATGATAGCTGGAATAATAGTTTCAATTTATCAGTTTGCCTCCGGAACGCTTATCAGCAGTGCACCATAAAACTCCTCAAGAGAAGCTATAGAGTCCGAGGGACAGTTTTAACTGATTAATCACATTGACTGAACTCGATATCTAAACATTGCCGTTTTACTGTATTTATTTCTTTTAAAAGGTGCGCTTCTGTTTTTCTGATATAATGCTTCTACTGAAAGTAACAAATACAATAGCGTTCAAGCAGCTGGAATTGATACCTCTTGTAATTATTATTTATACTACCAACGTATTATAGAAGCTACTGGCACCTTACCTTGCATACGCTACAAGTCTCCGCCAAGTTTTGCATTGATAAACAGAGGAAGCAAGAAGGTCATAAAATACAATTAATATCGGACTTTGGTTAAAGTTCAATTACTGATTATGTTATATTTTTTTTTAAATTGAGAAAATCCTGCATCAGAATGCTTAGAACAAATGATAAGGTTCCGAAATTTACATATAAATTACAAGATATTTCTAGTAAGTTCTTCACTATCGCATTGATTTATGGTGCTCCCAAAGGAGGTTACTTTTTATCGGTTTGCATTTAAAGTTCTTATCCGTTATGCACCATAAAGCTCCGCCAGTGGAACTACAATCTTTAGGGACACTTATCAACAATTAATTACATTGGAGTGAGCTTGAAAGCCAATCATCACAGCTTACCAGCATTGATTGCCCTTACAAAGAATTTTTCCATTTCGCATTTCGTTACAACTCTGAGTATCAGCAGGTGGCTGAGACGTACACTCTTTGTAACACTGTTCAGTGTACATAATCTCATGTATGTTTATCCCATGTTACGCAATAAAATGTGTATAATAGTCCTTTAAAAAGGAAAATTAATGCTACTTGTGGTGGAAGTAAATCCGCAATCTTTGGAAAACAGCAAACTCTAACATCATTCATTTTATAAACTTTTTCTGTAGTCTGAAGCTCAAAAGCTATACTTGAACGAATAACTTAAATATTAACGGTTTTTCGCCCAAAACCTCGGAATTTCAAACACCTAATAGTTAGAGAGATTACTCAAAGCAGTACTAAGTACCACTGATGAAGTATGCATTGAGAGTAAACTGGAGCTTGTTAGAATAAAAGAAATGTTATGTGTATTGAAACCCACATTTTTTAAACCAAATACAGGGCTTCCCGTCCTACTGGACAGTAGTAGCGAATTATAATTTTTGGGGGTTTAAATTAGAGCAAATATAGTGTCTTTTCTTATTACTGTGTCACCCAATTAGATACTTGTTTTTGATCACGTGACGTCCGATTCAAAAATTTTAATGGGACATCCTGTATATTTGTGACTTTTGTGTTCCTCCGGATAAAACAATTCCACACTTGGGATCTAAAGTGATTAATTCAAGAGCTAGAGGTGCTTAAAGGATGGTACCACTACCATTGATTATAACATGTACACCTACAGTTAAATTACTTTGACAGTGTTTCATAATGGTAGTGGTATAGTCCTTTAAGGACCTGTAGCTCTTGAATGAATCACTTCAGACCACAAGTGTTCTAGTTTGTTGGAATTGTTTTATCAGGTGGAACACAAAAAGTCACAAGTATACAGGGTGTCCCATTAAAAATTCACGTCACGTGACCAAAAACAAATACCTCATTGGGTGACACAATAATAAGAAAATATACTATATTTGCTCTAATTTGCACCCCCAAAATTATAATTCGCTTACCCAGTTCCGATATATTGCTTGTCTTAATCGTCGTGGGACACCCTGTAAGTAATTATAAAAAGACATGTAACGATCTCATACATTGCATGCTTTCTTATTACTATACTACTATACTACCGCACAATTAAGTAGAACAACCACGTTAGGATATTCACTTACCCACTTCGCCTTACGCGAGGGTTGAACATGGAGGTGAGAATACCCTCTCGCTCTTAATAGATAGATTGCTCTCACATAACACGATGGCGATGGCAATTCAGTACCTCAGATGGGCCGGAAGCCTCTGATTTAAAACCTGTTTATCTTGCAGTGGTTTTCTTATATCTCACAAATAGGTCCAGGCATACTAATAACAACAAGAACGACAATCTGTCAAAAATCTGTATCTGAAGTTGAAGATATACATTTATTTTTTGTACGCCCTCTAGAATATACTCGGGTTATACATCCGGCAGACGTATTTATGCGACTTCTTTTAGATTTTGTATTTTTTTAACTTAAACTCATATATATTTTGAACTATTATTTGCTCCCTGTTGTCCACCTGAACATGGGTTGAAGTATGGCAGCGCTGTGTTCAAAATTCTTATATTTACTCTATTGAGCGAATGTTATCTAATATTGCTATTTTTATTCCAGGTATGTACACATCTAGCAACTCAGATGTTAAAGATGAGCTGGACGCATGCGAAAGCTTAGAAATAGTTAAAAAGTCAAACAACGCTGAGCACAGGTAAATACCCTATTTCAAATAGCATGCGCTCTAGCTCACCTAGGGCCGGTTTATCAATGCTCAATTAAGTTAATTCAACTGACAGTTATCTGTTAACTAGCAGTTATAGGGTTTGTCTTTCTCCTGCTAACCGTTAACTGCCAGCTGAAGTAACTGCTAAAGTGACTGGAAGTTGAAAGTGTCAGTTATGCGGTTAACCGGCAGCTAAGATTTTAATTGCAGCAGAGTATTGTATTTTGTAATTGCAGCCTTAACCTAACTTTTTACTTCCCACACCGATAGGTGAGGGGAGTATTGTGATCGCGAAAATTTTCGATTTTGAGATAATACACTTTTTGGGCGTTTTATGATGCCTACATCACGAAAATCCACGTCACTCATTTCCGTCGGTCTGTCTGTCGGTCTGTCTGTCGGTCTGTCTGTCGGTCTGTCTGTCGGTCTGTCTGTCTGTCTGTTGGCGTTTTTCTAGCCTCCTAATCTCAGTAACCGCTACATAGATTTTGATGAAATTTGGGTGGTGATATGGTGTAGGGTCGTAGTAGGTAATGTTGCTACAATTTTGAAAATCGGTGCATGGGCGGCGGAGTAATTAGCAAAAAACGAAA
The DNA here is from genome assembly GCA_951848785.1 of Callosobruchus maculatus. Lineage (NCBI taxonomy): Eukaryota > Metazoa > Arthropoda > Insecta > Coleoptera > Chrysomelidae > Callosobruchus > Callosobruchus maculatus. The sequence continues at coordinate 24,761,315 of CATOUR010000014.1, read as the reverse complement.
AATTTCAAATATGCCTCAAACTTCATTTTTAGGCGTTTTAGGGGTTCCTGATCATTTTCTACTTTTTTTTGGGTGGGGGTGAAATTGGGGTGGTTGGGGGGTAGGGGGTTGTAAAGCTGAAGAATTTGTTGTACTCATAATAGGCTGTCCACTGACCTGAGAGAGAAAGACCTAGCGCTATAATACACTTTTTTAGGTCCATCGGAACATTGCCTTTTGTATTACAGGAACCAAGGGACTTAGAGAATTTTCCGATGTACACATACGAGTATTGCTTTAGATCGTTCTGTATTTTATAATGTTGAAATTACTGAAGTGATGTTAATGAAATTTCGGCACAGTATTACTACATGGCGAGGAAGGAAAACGCGTCTGATTTTTAGAAATCGTCTCAGTGGCGGCGCAGCAATATTAAAAAAACTAAAAATATGAAAACAGCTCAAACTTCGTTTTTAGGCGTTTTAGGGGTTCCTGATCATTTTCTACTTTTTTTGGGGTGGGGGTGAAATTCGGGTGGTTGGGGGGGTGGGGGGTTGTAAATCTGAAAAATTTGTTGTACTCATAATGGGCTGTCTACTTACCTGAGAGAGAAAGACCTAGCAGCATAATACACTTTTTTAGGTCCATCCGAACATTGCCTTGCCGATTACAGCAACCAAGGGACTTAGAATTTTCTGATAAATACATAGGAATATTGCTTCAGATCGTTCTGTATTGAGTAACGTAATAGGAATGGATTTTAATGAAACTTTGTCACAGTATTATTACCACGGCGAGGATGGAAAACGCGTATGTTCTGAAAAAATCGTGTGGCGTATACATACGAGTGCTGTTTTAGATCGATATATTATTATATTGCGTATCGCAAAAATTATTGAATTGATTTTAATGAAATTTTGACACAGTATTACTACCGCGGCGAGGATAGAAAACGCGTATGTTTTGGAAAAAATCATGTCAGTGGCGGCGCAGCAATAATAAAAAAACTAAAAATATAAAAACATCTCAAACTTTGTTTTTAGGCGTTTTAGGGGTTCCTGATCATTTTCTACTTTTTTGGTTGGGGGTGAAATTGGGGCGGTTGGGGGGTGGAGGGTTGTAAAACTGAAAAAAATTGTTGCATTCATAATAGTTTGTCCATTGACCTGTTGAAAAAATACGTAGCGGCATATTACACTTTTTTATGTCCATCTGAATATTGGCTTGCCTATTACAGAAACCAATTTTGTAATGTATACATCCGAGTTTTGCTTTATTTCGTTCTATGTATTTTGCGTAAAGCGAAAATTATTGAATTGATTTTAATGAAATTTTGACACCGAATTTAGTGCCGCGGCAAGAATGGAAAACGCGTCTGTCTTTGAAAAATCGTCGTGGCGGCGCAGCAATAATAAAAAAACTAAAAATATAAACACAGCTCAAACTTTGTTTCTAGATGGTTTGGAGGCTCCTGATCATTTCGCATCGTTCAGTTGAAGCATGCAGAAAAAAAATGTGGCGTCCTACTTCTAAGGAGGGAGACGCAAGAAACTATTTACGAGAGGTTTTTGTGTTGGATGTTTTTTTGCGAGCGGCTGGGCGATGATTTGGTTGCAAGGGATTTCAAACTATAGCTTCATGCAATGGGAAAATAATAAAATGGTATCATCATTATGTGTGGGAAGTACTGAGTCAATCAACTTGACTCCATTTTTTATTTTTTTCCTTTGCTTTTGGTTTTTGAAGCTGCTGCTGTATAAATATTTTGAGTGTGGATTATATTTTGTATCTAGAGTAGGGATTTTTTTATATTGCTTTATTATTCTGACAACCGATAACGATAAGATCCTTTAGAAATTCTATATTTTACTCAATTTTTGTAATTGATCATACATATTGACAACTTTTATGAGTAGCTGCCTTTCACTTTCGGAGAAATTTGGAAGTCTTTTATTTTTTTATCCTCATTTTAATCCGATTTGTATACACAACGATATTTGCTATTAGGAACTGCTATTCAGTACTCATCTGCTATTAAAATTTCATATAACTGACAACAACAACGAGTTAGGGATATTTTAGCAGTGTGGCCAACACAACGCAAACTCTTAGCTACATAACTTTCAGTTGCAGAAAGTCACGATAAACAGTAATTTACTTAACAGGGTCTTTGACTGTTGGCTATGCCAAACTGTCAGGTAGGTAATTGGAACTTATTGTAAGCATTGTAACTGAGCATTGATAAACTGGCCTTTAGCGCCTTACTTGAAGATTACGTGATGATTTGTCGTCTCCTTTCGATAGGTAACAGGCACTCATGGTACAGCATATATTGTAATGCAATAATTAGGATTTAGAATTTAAATATTTCCCTGCAGATAGCATAGTTAACGACACATGTGTCGGGCCTAGAAAACCTGGTAAGGCGAGTGGTGGTAATGCATAATGTAGTGTCATTGCTGCGCCAAAGAATTCATGCTTTAGACTACCCAATTCCTTGTACAACATTTGGTTCAATGTCTTGAACAGTATGGGGATGTTAATATCATACAGCAGATTGTTTCAAAATTGTAATTTGAACCAAAAATTATGTCGTGAATTCACCCGTCCACGATTTTTACTTCCCACACCGATAGGTCTGTCTGTCTGTCGGTCTGTCTGTCTGTTGGCGTTTTTCTAGCCTCCTAATCTCAGTAACCGCTACATAGATTTTGATGAAATTTGGGTGGTGATATGGTGTAGGGTCGTAGTAGGTAATGTTGCTACAATTTTGAAAATCGCTGCATGGGCGGCGGAGTAGTTAGCAAAAAACGAAAAATTTCAAATATGCGTTAAACTTCGTTTTTAGGCGTTTTAGAGGTTCCTGATCATTTTCTACTTTTTTTTTGGGTGGGGGTGAATTTGGGGTGGTTGAGGAGTGGGGGGTTGTAATACTGAAAAATTTGTTGTATTCATAATGGGCTCTCTAATGACCTGTGAATGAAAGACCTAGCGCCATAATACAATTTTTTAGGTCCATCCGAACATTGCCTTGCTTATAATAGAAACCAAGGGACTTAGAATAATTTGTGATGTATACATCCGAGTGTTGTTTTAGTTTTAGATCGTTCTTTATCGCGTAACGCCAAAATTATCGAATGGATTTTAATGAAATTTTGACACAGTATTACTGCCACGGCGAGGATGGAAAGCGCGCATATTTTGGAAAAATCGTGTCAGTGGCGGCGCGGCAATAATAAAAAAACTGAAAATGTAAAAATAGCTCAAACTTTGTTTTTCGGCGTTTTAGGGGTTTCTGATCATTTTTTACTTTTTTTTGGGTGGGGGTGAAATTGGGGTGGTTAGGGGGTGGGGGGTTGTAAAACTCAAAAATTTATTCCATTTATAATAGTGTCCATTGACCTGTGAAAGAAAGACTTAGCGGCATAATAGACGTTTGTTAGGTCCATCCGAACATTGCCTTGGCTATTACAGAAATCAAGGGATTTGGTACTGGTAGGGGCAGGTATTGATTCAGGTCGTTCTGAATTTAGTAACATGGAAATTATGGAATTAATTTTAATGAAATTTAGGCACACTATTATTACCGCGGCAAGGATGAAAAATGCGTATGGTTATCAAAAATCGTGTCAGTGGCGGCGCAGCAATAATAAAAATCTAAAAATATAAAAATAGCTCAAACTTCGTTTTTAAGCAATTTGGGGGTTCCTGATTGTTTCGTTTCGTCCAGTTAAAGCTGAATTGTGTCGTTTTAGTTCCTACGGAGAGATTTAGGAAACTATTTACTAGTTTTTGTGTTGGATGTTTTTTGACGATAGGCGGGCGATGATTTGGTTGCAACTGTTATGTGTGGGAAGTACTGAGTCAATCAACTTGACTCCATTTTTTGCAACGTAGACGGACGAATGTGCGTATATTACAGCGACTTCCTTAACTGCCAAGAGAGTCAGTTTCATGAAAAGAAATTTTTTGCAATAAAACCTTGCAATCAAACGCCAAAGCTGAAGAAACTATTGTGATTTTTGGCATTATTCTCATACTACAATCACAAAACAACTAATTATAGCGTTCAGTTCTTTAGTTGACATCTTTATTCAGATAGTTTACGAACAAAATCTGTGAACATGATGTAATGCGCAGAATCTTGAACCAGTTCTTAACCAAGAAGCTGTGTAATGTATTACGGAAGTAAATTGATGCCAAGAAGCATTTCGTTTCACTTCCTATAGAACAAATTATGTCCCACACCATGTACACTATAAGTGGTATTATGGAGGACAAGTTATCATTCTACTTTTATAATAAATACGTTTGTATTTTACAGTAAGGCTTTTGTCCAGGGGTTTTTTTTTGCGCTATGCTTACATGCGATATCGTCCAGTAATTTACATTTTTCTATGATATTTAGCAAACTAATGCAGCTATCCCGTTCACTTTTCACCAGCACATTAAATACACATATTTTTATATGTAGCCAAAACCACAAAATTTTCGTTTCACTAAATCCACTTAAATTTAGCAATTTTTGCAGAGCTCTCAAAACTAATGTTCACAGTAATAGTGTAGGTGTATATAAGTATATGATTTCAAGAGAATACGGTCATTAGCATTATCTTTCTAAATTAACAGTTTCATCGGTTCACAGCTATTGATCAAATACAGAATTACATTTTTTTCGTTATTGAAGAAGTTCTACCTAATAGAGTTTCCCCAATCTAGTTTATTAGGACTTAAGAACCAGCTCACGTATTGCACTGCCGGTGGAATGCGACGTCAGATCCAATGTGAATCTTGTGCCTTTATTGGAGCCGACGCGATGCAAAGAGACAGGTGCGTTGGCAATATCGAACTTGTCAGACCTTCTGTACTCATAATAAGACGTAAAAGTTTAATTTTCTTTGAGCTCCGATATTCTTTGAACGTCTATTGTTCTCTGTCGAATATCCGGCCGAGGACGAAGAACAGCTTGCTCGGATATTGCCGGGATATACCGGCATCGGGAACAGCACAGACGTGTTACAAGAATTTTAATATTTTGATAAAATCCCAAACGACCGGAATATGGGGAATCTCTCTATCTCCCCTTCCGTGAATGGATTAGAAAATATTCGACATGAAACGCTATGACGCCAGATGTAAGCAGAGATTTTCTCAAATTTTCATCTCCCGTTGGTATTCTACTATGTACATACAGGGTGTTCATTTGAAACTTCCCACCATGGATTTATCGAGAGCCTTTAATTAAAGGAGAAAAGGCCGAGCCGTGCCAAAAAGCTTGTCAAGGAGACATTTTTTTAATGAAAAACTACTTCCCCTCCTTGCATCCTCTGCCCTCAGGGTATTCCCCTTAAAAATGTTAAATGCCAAGGGGTATCAGGTAATGGCTTGTTTCAAAGGTATGTCGGAGTCCTTTATTCTGACGTTTGATTCTTAAAATCGGTTGACTGGTTTTTGAGAAAATTGGAAAAATCTTTATGTGCCTTGATGTGTTCAGATAGAAAACATAAAAAAATGAAGTCAATTTGATTGACTCAGTAATTTCCACACATTACGGTGATACCAGTTTATTATTTTCCCATAAGATGAAGCTTTTGTCTGAGATCCCTTGCAACCAAATAATCGCCAGTCCCCCCCCTCCCCCCTAAAATTGTCTTATGCTGCTAGGTCTTTCCTTCACAGATCAATGGACAGTCTATTATCAATACTACAAACTTTTCAGTTTTACAACCCCCCCCCCGACCACCCCAATTTCAGCCCCACCAAGAAAAGGTAGGAAACGATCAGGAACCCCTGAAATATCTAAAAACGAAGTTTGAGTAGTTTTCATACTTTTAGTTATTTGATTACTGCTACGCTACCACTGACACGATTTTTAACAAACACACGCGTTTTCCATCCTCACCAAGGTAATAATACTGTGTCAAAATTTCATTAGGATCAATTTCATAGTGTCCACGTTACAAAATACAAAACGATCTAAAGCAACAAATACTCGTATGTATACAGAAAATTCCGTTCCAGTTTCCGTAATAGGCAATGTTCGCATGGACCTAAAAAGGTGAGTTATGTCGCTAGATCTTCCTTCACAGATCAGTGGACAGCCTAGTATGAAAGCAACACATTGCTCAATTTTACAACCCCCACCCCCAAACCACCCCAATTTCACCCCCACCCAAAAAAAGTAAAAAATGATCAGGAAGCCCTAAAATGCCTAAAAACGAAGTTTGAGCAGTATTTAATTTTCTTTGTTTTTTGCTAATTACTCCGCCGCCCGTGCACCGATTTTCAAAATTATAGGAACATTACCTACTATGACTCCACAGCATATCGCTGCCCAAATTTCGTCACCATCCATGCAGGCGTCGCTGTGATTACGAGGCTAGATAAAAGCGACAGACAGACAGACCGACAGATTGACAGACCGAAAGAGAGACAGGTAGACCGACGGAAATGAGTGACGTGGATTTTCGTTATGTAGACACCATAAAACGCCCAAAAAACGTATTATTTCAAAATCGAAAATTTTCACGAACACAATGTACTCCCCTCACCTATCGGTGTGGGAAGCAAAAATAAGAAAAAAACACTGTTTATTGCGATACATGTTTAAAATGTTGCAGGCTATTGCCCAAACAATAATATAGGCAGTGTTCAAATTCCTGACGAACAGTTGCAGGAACATGTTGTGGGATGTCATGGCAGCTTTCGACGATGCGTTGATGAAGGTCATCCAAACTTTCAGGCTGGGGAGTAATTTTGAATGTCCCTATAGAAAAAATCCTAATGTCGCCAAATCAGGAATTCTAGCAGGCCATTCTGTAGGCCCTCTTCGCCCTACCAATTTATCTGGAAACGGGTCGTTTAGCCATTGCCGAACCGGAAGAACATAGTGAGGAGATATAACCTGAGATTTTCTCAAATTTTCGACTCTGGTTGGTATCCTACTATGTACGTACATACAGGGTGTTCATTTGAAAACTTCCTACCATGGATTTATCGAAAATCGTTAATTAAAATAAAATACACCGAGCCGTGTCAAGGGGACAACTTTCTAACCAAAAACTAGTTCCCCTCTAGCATCATCTGCCTCCAGGGTCATACCCTTAAAAATTTTAAATGACAAGGTGCATCGAGTGATAGCTTGTTTCAAAGGTATGTGGAAATCCTTCATTGTGAAGTTTGATTTTCAAAATTGGTCGATTTATTTTCGAAAAAATTGGAAAAATCGTTATGTATCCTAATGAATAAACAAGCCAAAGAAAAATACAAACAATGACATAGACGATGTTCAAATTCCTGACGGACAGTTGCATGCACAATGGATTTTAAATGGCCCTATATAAAAAAATAGTGGTGTCAAATCAGGAGATCTAGCAAGCCCTATCCATTTACCGCGTCGTCAAGCTATTGCCGAACAGAAGAACATAGTGAGGAGAAACGTTGTCTTGTTGGAAATACATTTCAGCCTCATCACGTGTGGGGTTTCTGTCCTCTTCGATTTGGTTTTCAATGGTTTCAAAAGTCAAAATAAAGGACTTCGACATGCCTTTGGAACAAGCTGTTACTCCGTACCTTTTGTATATGATTTTTACGACATTTGGACGCTTAGATATGCGTCATTTTCACAATTCCAACTCTACCTGGCAAAAATATATGTAACTGTTGTGGTATATATAACCCCAAAATATCTCCAGCCACCATATTTGAATCCTTTTATTTTAGGTTCTTTAATTTAAACATAAGGCTTTAATCAGCTGTGTACCAGAAACCACAAAAAATATCTATATACGAGTAAATGTATATTTTCAAGAATTTTCTGATCAAGAATAACTATATTTCAATCACCATGTACCAATTTAGAATGCATCGACCTGGCCTATTTATTTTTCATCAAGTTTTAGTTAAAACTGCAATAATGCGAAATACTGGTGTAATCTAGAACTCAATTAATTCATGCAAAATAAATAACCTATTACATTTTCAATTGATTGGAAGGATACAGAAAAATAAATAATCCAAACATTGCATATTTGTCAATGATATAGATTGCAATAAAATGTAAAGTAAAAGACCTGATAGATTTCACAACAACTGTAACACTCATGCAATTTGACGACAATGCCTATGTTTGCGAAATTTATTCACTTGCGTTAATTTTATCTGTTTTGATCTGGCCACTATGATACATATTATGGCGATAAATAAACTTGAATATTTATTATACTTATTGGATTAAAAGTTTTGATATATTTTTTTGCTCTTCTGAAATGTAACAACATTTGAGTAACAATATCTGTCTAAAATATCAGTTAGTGATATGTTAGATTTATGGTTTAAATTTAAATTATGGTCTTGATCTTCATTACAATAATCCAATACCATTGGGAGCTTATTTTTATCTTGCAGGAAAATTCATATTCAAACTATTTATAAGTAAAATGATTTACTGAACCCCATTTTTATTTATTCTGTTTCTCTATAAAACTGGTGGTTCCTTATTGTCTGCGTCATTGACTAAGCCTGTACTTAACGCTTCACAAATATCCTTAATGCGTCAGTCTTCTCTTACTGATTTTTATCCTCCTCGATTTTTGACCTTGACAAATTAAAATTTGATTTAAATGTGCCTGTGCTGTTTCATTGAGTTTTATTACTGTGGGCAGTGTTTTCACCTATATCTAGCCACACTCTTGCCATGTTCTTTAATACAATGGCTTTCTGGTGAGTGTAGTGGAAATAATAATTTTTAAACTGTCCTTGTTCTTCATGTAGGTATATGTATTTGGCCCCAATATACTTATTCAATTAAAGTTAACTCATTGTTTGTGCGTTTTGGCAAGTGGCATCTAACGTTATATATACATTAGCACAATAGGCCTAGTAGGCCCAAGGCTTTGTTAGTAATTTCTTTCCATTTTCTTCTATCCATAGCCTTCTCCCTCCAATTTCTAACACCTATTGTTCCAACGTCCCGCAGTACCTGTTGTAACCACCTCTCTCTGGGTCTCCCTCTCCTCTTCATCCCTCCAATTCTCCTGTCTAACATCATGTTAGGTACTCTGCCTGGTGCCATTCTAACAACATGTCCCAACCATCTTATTCTTTGTGCTTTTACCACAGCCGTTATGATGGGTTCCTTATACAAGTCATATAACTCTTGATTTATTCTTCTTTCCCATACCTCTCCTACCTTCTTTCCTCCAAAAATTTTCCTCAGAACTTTACGCTTCCATATCTCGATTCTTCTGATATCCGCTTCTGTGAGGACCCATACTTCACAAGCATATGTAATCACTGGTCGAATCAGTGTTTTGTATATATGTAGTTTTAGCCCTTTGGAAATAAGTTTATTTTTTAGCAGCCCATTAAGACTATAGAGGCACTTACTTCCTTTTACTAATCTTGCCTTTATCTCTTCCCTTACTTCTGGCTTTCTCTTGAATTCTGTCCCCAGATATACAAACCTATCCACTTCCTCGAAACTTAACTCTGTTCCAGCTTCTGTTTTAACTTTTAACCATTGTCCTTTATTGAAATTTCCGTCCGTCCATGACATGAACTTTGTCTTCTCCTCGCTTATTTCCAATCCCACCCAGCTTGCTTTTTCTACTAAGGATGCTGTTACTTTCTGTAGCTCGGCTCTACTTCGTGCTACTATTGCTATATCATCTGCGAAACCTAAGCATTGATGCATCTTATGATACAGCAATCCAGTCCGATTTATCTTTGCTGCTCTCATAACCTTTTCTAGGACTAAGCTAAATAGAATTGGCGATAATGGGTCACCCTGTCTAAGACCCCTTTTTACGTTAAATTTTCGAGAACGACACCTATTCACCTTTACTTGGTTATCCGTCTGCTGCAGAGTCATTTTTATTAGCCGTATTAATTTTTTATCAACTCCTAACTCCTTCAAGGCGTTGTATACTGCAGATCTTTTAACGGTATCATACGCTTTTTTAAAATCCACGAAAATTACGTAAGTTTCTTTCATATGTTGGTAGCTCTCTGCTTGTAGTTCTCTTAAGGTGAAAATCTGGTCAATAACTCCTCTACTCGCTCTGAAACCGCACTGATACTCCCCAATTTCGTGATCTATTCTCTTCGCCAAATGGTTCTTGATATACTTCGGTAATACTTTGTACGCAACGTTGAGTAAAGCTATGCCTCGATAATTTGCACAGTCAGTACGGTCTCCTTTCTTATGCAGCGGGCTTATTAGTGCTTCATTCCAGCTTCGGGGCATTCTTTCCTCTAACCAAACCTTCTTTATCAGCTGGCAAAACTCTTCTAATAACAATTCTCCTCCCCATTTTAATATTTCCGCTACAATCTCATCTGTTCCTGGACTCTTATTTGACTTTAGACTTGACAGAATCTTTGTAATGTCTTCTTTGCTTGGTACTTCAATCGTTTCTGCTTCTTCCAGACAACCTCCCTCAACATCGTCATATTCATCTATTATAAATCCTTCATTTAACAGCTCCTCGAAGTAATGGCTCCATCTCTCCAATATCTCTTCTTCACCTGTTAGTAGCTCTCCATTAATATTTTTGATAAACATCCTGTTACCTTGTTGTTTTGTTCATTCTCTCTTTATTCCTCGGTATAGATTTCTGATCTCTTTCTCTTTGTAATGCTCCTCTATTTGCCTTATCTGATCTTCTTTGTATTCCCTCTTCTTCCTCCTTAATAGACTTTTGCTCTTCCTCCTCACCTCAATATATCGTCTTCTTACTTCCTCAGTGTCATGGGCTAGCATTACTAATCTTGCTGAATTCTTTTCCTCCAATACTTTTTCGCACTCACCATCGAACCATTTCTGTTTATATCTCTTCTTGGTCCCTGTAGATCTGTTGGCACACTCCATCATTAGGTTCCTTAGGGAGTTCCATTCATCGTCTACTGTTTTCCTTTCTCTATTTTGTGCCCTATACTTAGCGATGTCCTCTGATAGTAATTTCCTATACCTAATCCTCTCTTCTTCACTATCTAATTTTCCTATGTTTGTTCTTTTATGAGCTCTGTTTCTTATCATCGGTATAATTGGTTTAATTTTCATTCCTACGGCAAAATGATCAGAATCAGCGTCCGGGCCTCTGTAAGTTCTGATATTTATTATGCTTTTTTCTTCCTCCTCTTGGATAAGGACATGGTCTATCTGATTTGTCGTTCTACCATCTGGGGATCTCCATGTGCCCTTGTATATATCTTTTCTCTCAAAATAGGTGCTCTTTATAATTAAATTTTTGCCTCTGGCAAAGTCTATTAGCAGTTCTCCATTTTCCGATGTTTCATTATGTAAACTGTGCTTTCCTATTGTTTTTCCATATATTACTTCTTTTCCTATCTTTGCATTGGCATCACCTAATACTATTTTCATGTCATATCTGGGAATTCTCTCGAACTCTTCTTCTAACTTGCTATAAAATTCTTCTTTTATTTTCTCATCTTTGTCTTCTGAAGGCGCATGAAAGTTAAGTATGCTTATTTTCTGATATAGTCCCCGTAGGCGTAGGTAACACAATCTTTCATTAATCGGTCTAAAGTCAATTATACATTCCTTTACCTTGTTACTAACTAAAAATCCCACTCCCAACATTCGGTTAATCCCTGGGCTGTTGAAGAATACATAATCCTCTATACCCATTACTTCGTTTATGAGCTGCTTTGTCTCCTGGATGGCCATTACTTCAAACCCATATTTTCTACATTGTCTTACTAAATTTATAAGAGCTCCTTCTTGGAAGGTTCCTCTGACGTTCCAGGTTCCCATCAAAATGTTTCCTTTTATTTTATTTCCAAGACTATACTGTTTGATTCCCCCCTTTTGATTTCTACTTACTTCCTTATCTATACTTTGATCTGAGCTATGCTGCTTATTGTGCTCTCCTATTTTACACAATTCCTTACTCATAACCTGTTTCATAGCCTGTGTCCGTCTTACAACCAACCCTGATGTACTTGCTACTATATTCCGTTTTTTTCCCGCATTAACTTCATACCTTCCTTGGACCATATCCACGTTTCACCATCTATTATTAGCTTCTTGAATCCTATTTTTACATCTTTCCCTTCCTGTTTTAGTTCTTTACCTTTATTCCTTACATATTTTTCGATAGCTCGATCCTTTTCTGTGAGGTCATGATTTATGTACACCCGTTCACCTTTCACAAACCTTAATGAACTTTTCTTCTGCATAATTCTACTTTTATCTTCAGACTCTTTAAGCTGCACCAGGCAGACCTTGTTTCCTAGCTTTGATGCCTTCTCAATCTTGACCTCCTCTCCTAATTCGTGTTTTATGAATTTCTGCATATCATCTTTTAACTTATTCCCATCAGCATGCTCTATCTTCATCCCTGTAATTATTATATTATTTCTTTTTAGCTCTTTTTCCAACTTTTCCATCCTATCTTCCACGTTTTCCAGCTTTTTCTCCGCGAGCAGCAGCGCATCTTTCAGGTTTTCGTTCTCTTTTCGCATTGCTGCTAATTCGTCCCTAAACTCTTTGTTTTCTAGCCTAATTCCTTTAACCTCTGAAATGACCGTTCTCAGCATCTCTCTGATGTCCTCGCTATGTTGTATGTCTCCTTTACATATTTTTTTCTGTGGGGTCCTATTAAGTTTCTTTACCGCCTTGAAAGGCGAAATCGATTCAGTGTTCTTCCTCTTCCTTTCGTCCGACGTATAATCGTCACTATCAGTCACAGGATCCATTGGTACGAGAACTGCGGAAAGAGCAGACCCACCTCAACGGTTCAGAAGTCTGGCCCTTATCAGTTCTTAATACTTCTGCTTTCCAATAGACTTGGCAACACCGCAGAACAAAGCGACAAGAAATTCAGTGGAATTTCAGGAAATTCTTCGCATTCTTTCCCATCGAATAGATAACCTGCACTGTTTTCTTACCTGTTTCTTTTATTTACCACCCAAATTACTCACTTTTTGACCCTGATCTTTTTTAGTTTTCGCACACTACTGTTCACTAAATAATTACACACTATTTGCCGTAATTAATATTCACTACAAACCCTTAATTTTGGTAATAAGTAGGTGAAATAATTAATTACGTTCTCTTCTCACCGAGCGACGTTGCCGAACACGGCATCTAACGTTATCAATATGTTAAACTACCCGCTTATTTCTCCCCTTTTTCGATTTGAATGCAATGTGTTTCAAGTCTAATTGCTATAAAGCCTATACCATCAATTGTTTCTAGATGCCTGATGATATACGTATTAGTCGAAACGTCACATAAAGAATAATAAGAAGCTTTTGTATTAATTCTGACCTAATTCTAAAAAATAACGACCAAGTTCATAACAGTAGGTTAAAATCGTTACACAATTCGTTCAGTACATATAAAAAACTCGATAAAAGCATGTAAAACACTTAGTAACTATTCTGTAGCCTGTGTGTGGTTGTTTCGCTGATTTGTTTTAAAATTAACAGCTTATTTGATTTTGTTAGCATCGTTGTAACTGCGATATTTGTGGTGTAAGAGTAGCTGTTAGCTTAACTTCTACACAGATGTCCACGCTATACATATATGTACAGGGTGTCCTAATAAGAATGGACGCCGGCAATATATCGTTAACCGCTAATCATATAACTTCGAGCAAAAAATATTATTGGGTAAATCGGCTAAGAGAAATCGCTGGAAATTATTTTCAAATTCCGCAAGTGGCCGCTAGGCAGCGCAACTGATCAATCAGGAAAACGGCTTTTTCTCAAAAAATATGCAAGTGAAGGTATATTCTTAATTTTACCATCATGCAGACAGGACAATTTTCTATTTTTTTTTCTGTTAACAGTTTTTTGGTGTATCTTGTAAGATGTAGTGGTGGGGAAATGTCAAAAAAGTGTTTATTTAAGTGGCCATAATTTTGGTATAAGTTGACGGAATTAAACAAGCTAGGTCTCGTTTGGAAGAGCTATTCTTACCTAATAATAGGTTATATAAAAATTATCCAAGTTTATCTTGACTTAGTAGCTACGGGGCGGTATTTTCCGTCATAACAATTATTACGCATTATTACGAAAATTCCAAATAGTATGTTATATCTATTTTAACACAAATATATAGAACACGAAATTCTCAAAAAATCAGTGCAAGATTCAACTTCCTATCTATTTTCAAACTGGAGATATCAATAAAACAAGTATTATGACAAGTATGTTCTGGGAGATTCAGAAACAATTACTACCTTATAGGAATATACATCTACAAGATAGACCAAAAAACTGTTAACAAAAAAAAAACAAAAATCGAAAATAGTCCTGTCTACATGATGGTAGAATCCATAATATACCTTTAGTTGCATATTTTTTCTGATTGATCGTAACAGTTGCGCCCCCTAGCGTCCACTTGAGGAATTGGAAAATAATCTCCAGCGATTTCTCTTAGCCAATTTACCTATTAGTATTTTTTGCTCGAAGTTATATGATTAACGGTTACCGATATATTGGCGACGTCCATTCTTATTAGGCCACGACGAAGAGTTTGTTCACACGTAGTCCTGTATCTATAGTATATTTTGGTAAAAAGAGATTAGTGAATTTGATAAAAAAAGAACGAAACTAAAGAAATATACCGAAGAGAGGATACTCCGCCTATGGTGGTGGTATGGCACCAACAAAGCTAATACTGAAAAAATGTATATATGCACCCTTACGTTGTTGTTGTGAAGTACTAGTGGCAGAGAAAACCCGGTGGAGTATGCTGCTCGACGACTTAATAGGGAATTATAATGTTTTGTGTCGGGAGTTTATTTCCATTTACCTCGTCTTTTTTGCCGACGAACGCGGTTGTAGATGAAATCCCTTTGGAAGTTATTACCTGTCAGGTACAAGCTTTTACATAAATACTAGTACGCAGATGATGAATGTTCCTACAAGTGGAATGCCTGCCGCAGTGGGCGTGCTGGAAATGCCTGTATTATATTATTTTCGTCTTTCTGTACAAGGAAACTGATGAATTGTTATTCATTATTCATATGTTGTGAAACACTGTGATATGCTTTTGCAGTTTTTCGGAATTGTGCACAAACTCGTGGACAGTCGGCACCACAAAGGGCTGGAACAATGTTGGTTAGGTGCAATTGTGTTTTGTCAATTTTAGGTTATTTGGCTCGCAGTACACTTATCGAGTATTTGACTCTTGAAATTGAGACATTGCTTGTGCCGACTTTGTAACAAGCCCAGGAACATGAATGAATGAATGGATGAAAGGGGGAGAGAGACTTGCTGGTGACCAGAACCACCAGTGCATAGGCCTACAAATGGGCCCTTATGCACCTCTCCTTACCATAGTCCACAACTCCAGCCCTCATCGCGAAGGTGAGGATGGCTTTAGTCCTACCCATCTTATATCCTCAGGTTCAAAAACCCTTGAACCCAGTATGGTCTGCCTACCCAAAGGATTCATAGCGACATAGGATGTGTGCCCCAAAACACACAAAGTGTAAGAATGCTGACCCTAAAATCCGCACGTATAGTTATTCAATAATGTATGTCTGAACACCTCATTTTCCTTTTGTCTTGTAAGTTTATAGTTCCCTGTATTTTATTCAACAACGTTTGATATTATTAGCCAATCAATGGAATCTTCTACAAACATCTAAAAGGATATGACATGTTTGAGCTGTTGACCTTCTCCTGTGGTCTAGTGAATTGTAGTCCGAGGCTAAGGGCTTCGTAATGACTTTTCATGATTGTAAATTAACGCGACAGAAGCATTATGGGTATAGATGTTGTAGAGCTCTCGAAAAGGGAACTAAGCTCCTTAACGCTTCTCGTGTAATCATTTAAGGCACTCGAACGATATAGACGAGACCTCGATGCTGTCATACGCTCTAGGAGTCCTTTCTAGTGCACGGGAGTTGTAAGAATTATTGGAACTACTCGTTCCCTACTCTCGAGCAGCAGATAAGCCTAACATTGTATTCGTTATCATTATCGTTTTTGTAAGCTACTGCCGAAGGAAGAGGAAAAGCCCAACAAATATAAGGAGCTTACCAAACCAAACAACTTCGTAGTCTGCAGTCTGCTAGTTAGGGTGATTGTAACCCTAGGCAATCAGGGTATCTTAGTATCAAAGTTGTAATAGTATAGTCACCAACAAAAGCCGATATCCGTTAAAGCTTTTTTCGGCTACTGTCGAAGGAAGAGGGAAGGCTCACCAAATATCTATTATGTCTTATAAGACAGCTTCGCAGCCGTAGTCTGCTAGTTATGGTCGTTGAATCCCTAAGCTAATCTGACGCATATGCTGCTTTATGCACTGCTATGTACCGTACAACGAGAATGCAAAAGACAGTCAGTCTTAGCGTCCTACATCTACGTCACACGATTCGCGGGCGCAGTCTTTCTTGCCTCGTGGCATGTGGAGTAGACACTGGGCAATGGAACAGCAGTCTGGTTACAATTGTTTCTTTTATAATAGTATAATAATGTACACTGCCGACCCCAAAATCTTGAGGTCAGTGTTTTTGAGTCTTGCCCTTCGGATCTGTGACAAAACTACTAGGTATGGAAATGGATATGGAATGGTACCCTAACAATTTGATTAACGCAATTCGGATGTAGGTTCCATCCGGAACGCGAAGAGTGCACCCACAAGGCCTCGTGGGATGACTCTTCTGGCTTCTTAACTGCTAAGGAACTAAACACTACCTGTACATGCCCAGGTAACACCATCAAATTGAAACTAGGGACACATTTCTACAATATGAGGTTACGTTATTTTCCCCATGTGCAAGATATGCGATCAGGAATATAAGACTATTGAGCACCTCATGTGCGATTATCCAGATGTTCTATCGATGAGAGAATCGATGCTAGGAGAATGCTGACCCTTCCATGGCCAGTTTAAGGGAATTCCGTTGAGCTGCATCCACTGCCTTTCTCATTAGGCTGGGAGAGCTGAGCACTTGGTTCTAAGAATCCTTGGTAGGATGTACAAGAGGCCCAATGGAGCCTAAATGCCGTGAGCTTGGCAGATCACCTTTCTTCCATCACACAATAATGACTAATGTTACCCAGTAAGCCAAATTCCTGCGATTTGGTGTAGCTGAACTCCGCCTTTTGAAATTTGTTTACCTAATCCTGTCTGAGACACACTTGAATTAGTTGCTTAGTTTTATAGAATTTTCTTTTTTAATTTTATTATATTTTTTAACTTTTGTTCCGTTTTTTATACATATAATACTATTAGTTAATTAGTAATTAGAGAAAGGAAAAAAACACATGTATGGGACGTCTAAATATGGTCGATATGATTGTCTGTATTTGCTCGTATCTCTTTGCAGTGTCTGACACACTGCACTGCCATGTGGTTCGCTTCCCATAGGTCCTGGACTGTGCAAGGGGTTTCCAGGAATGGACAAGATAGAAATTGCTCAATCGTCTGGTTCACGCGCAGGTGCACAAATCGTTCTCAGCGTATCCCCACCTCACTAGGCTGTCCCCAAGCCTGTCCAATTGGCATCTTATCCTGTTGAGTCTTTTACAGGTCCTCCAGTCCAGTCATGTATCCAGCAGGGAGGCTTTCAACTGGGTTCCAATTTGGTATGTGCTTGTCTGTTAGCCGTTGCTTTAGTACCTCTTTGGTTACTGATTTGGAGTGTCAGTGGGCTTTTGACGTAATGAAATTTTTCCTTGATGTAAGTCTGAATGCTGGTGGCTTGCGACCATATAGAGGGGTTTTATCTAATGATTGTCTACTCTGTTCTGGCATACATGATTTGTGTGTGGGGAGGGGGCTATCCCCGCCAACATATATAGGTGGTTCAGCTTGGTAGGCTTTAGACAACCCGTGATCATTTCATAGATGTCGTTCAGGGTAGGGTCCAGTTAGTTATCATGAGTCGATCTGCACCATACAGGGCATGCGCCTTCTGCTGGAGCAAAGCACATAGCAAATGATATCGTCCGCAATACGCGAGGATGGGCCTCCAAAGGGAATTGACCAGCTTGCGAATAACACCATTCCTCGTATTGACTTTTGCTCTGGCCTTCTCTGTACGTGTTTTTTATAGGACGGAGTCCTGTATAAGGTAACACTCAGATAAACTGGATTTGGACCGTGCCGTAGGTTGGTCGAATTCCATTCAATTTGCAGTCCCCTGTCCGCTTGCCTGTTATCAAGATGGAATAGGCAGTTTTATCTGGGTTTGGGCGTAACTGGTTTAACTTGTAGTACTAAGCCATTCTTGCTAGGGACTCTGGTAACCTTTTTTCGATTTCCTGGATGTCTTGGTATTGGCAGTAATGGCTACGTCATCGGCGTAGATGAAACTATTTGTAGAATTGCTGATAGAATAATCATTCGTGTACAAATTGAATAGAATAGGCGCCAGCACGCTACCCTGGGGGAAACCATACTTCTGGTTCCTCCACCAACTTCTCTGTCCTTGGAACTCTACGTAAAATCCACTGTTGCACAACAAACATATCAGGACTTCTGTCAGATGGTAATATCCTGTCATCCTGAAGATTTTTTCGAGGAGGATTTTGTGATTAATGTATATGCCGCCCCCGTTTTTCTCTCCTTTCGAAATCATTCTCTATGTGTTTTCTGAGATTTAGCACCTGGCCGGTGCAGCATTTACCGTATCTGAATCCAGCTTGTTGGAGAATTAGCTGGTTTTCTATGTGTGGCCTTATTTTATTCAGGACGAGCCGTTCATACAGTTTGAAGGGAGAACAGAGGAGGGATATTGGTCGATAGGGCTTAGTTCCTTCCTGCTTTTGACATGTATCTGTCGTATATTTCAATGAAGTTAACTACTACTACTTAGACATCCAATTGACGACTAATTGAAATAGCATTGACACGGTTGTCGCTAATCACTCAAAAGGGCGCTTTACGCGTAGGGCTGCAAGTAGGTATTTCATAAATATTGCATGAGCTCGGCTGGATGTGGATCTCGGTGGCGTGTGTGATATTATGGTGCGATCTAGAGAAATTTATGGAAATTGATACATGTTTGCGCCATATCGGATTTCCGGATCGAACCGATCTAATCGGAGTGCGAATATGCGATACGATAAACCGGATTTTTCAGGATGCGTTTACATTCGGGGCTGGAGGTGGCCGGACCAGCAAATTGGGTTCGGAGTACATATTCCTGTTTTATAGGTAGTTGCGTATCGTAATTAAAAAAAAGACAAAGTGCATACACGATTGAATTTTTTGCTCACACCTCATCGATTTTAGAATTGGTGCCATTAATTATTATGGATTCTGCAGAAGTTCCAGCTAAATATTACCAGAATTGTTCTGGTAATGAACGATAAACTTATATCAGTTGTACAACATGTTAAAATCCTATAAACATGTCAACTACCTATCTAGGTTAACTCACATCAAATTGAAGTTGATACACTTTTATAGATTCATAACTCGTAAAAAACTATTTGAAAATTTGGTGTTCCCTCGTCTGTGCTATCCTTGTATTGATTCAGAGGATAAGGGTAGACTATAGACGATGTAGAATAACTGCTCCAGAAGTCTCCCCAAAGGTTGAAGAGTTGATGTTTGTCCATAAAATACTATGTAGTAACAATCCGATATATCTAGTAAGTAAAACTGTAACCAGAGAAACCATTAATTCAAGGTAGTTAAGACACAACAATAAAACTGTGCCAGTATACTATAGCGCATCTTTTTCAAAGATAGTTTATATTTAATGCACTGCGGTAGCATAACTCCACAGATTCTACCTGAAGAAATAAAAACCTTGCAGCTGTTGAGACAGCTCTGAGTACATTAAGTATAGATGGTGATTGTTCTTTTCTGGTTATTGTCCTACCTTTTGTCAGAGTTTGTTGATTGTTATCTAACTTGTTTTCTGCAGGAGTCTAGAAATAGGTTCGTTATTTTAGTTATAGACTTAACCACTTAGCTAAACTGCGACTTATTCCTGCGCTAAAATAAGGCATTTATTATTATTATTAAAAAGAGGCTCTAAGACCTTCTCATTAATCTGCAAATTGTAAATAATAAACCGTAAACATAATTTGTCTTGACAGTTTGTACCTGGACGTCTCATGATTTTTCTGATTTTTCATCTTTGCGTATTGAACTTAAGGATGGAACAAATCCTGAAGTGCCAATTTTCAAGTCAGCAGACTAATTCATCTGCTCTGTAGATATTTTCAGATTATGTTATGGCTATTTATCATAATTTTCGAGTAACGAGCAGCTGTCTAGTGCTGATTTTCTTTACATAGAATGTGATGCTTCCTAGTATATTATCGTTATTGTGAATGACCTAAAACATTATTTCTGGATTTTGAACATTCTTAACAGGTAATAAATAGAAAACCTACTGTTTTTGATCGCTGCTTACTTATTAGTATTTTGTTAATTTTTTATGAACAGCTTTGGGAGCTTAGTTACAGACAACTTACTTTGAAGTTCTTTCTGAAACGGTTGTAGTCTTCTATTAAAATAAAGGAATTTTTCTTTATGTAGTCGGAGGTTCTGTTTATTGTATACTGAACCATCTTCAGGTTGCTGTATGATCTATAAAAACAGACTGCACATGCAGTTGCTGCTCCCAAGACTCCTTAGTTGCAGTTAGTATTTGATTTTTAATCTCATGGAATCAAAATATTGAACATAATTTTACTCAAGGATCCATTCTGCTTATACATAATATAGGGATTGGATCGTGCTTCGTATAATAGTTTATACTTTTCAAAGCTAGCAAAGATGCACTCTTTTAACTTCAAAACACTTTTTTTAATAAAAAGGTCTAGCTGTGTCTTATTTTCTATCATAGCCGTGTGACAAAAAAGTCAAGTTGGAACATACTCAGACCAGAGAATAACGTACCCGATGATAAGCGACAGCATAATTTCAGTCCTGTATGCACATGCACCAAATACGCTGTTTTTCAATCAGTTGCTTGTAATCCGGTAGCAACCGAGAATGTTTGTTTATCTCGCGTGTTATGGCAAGCTCCCGTATTACAATTGTCAGCAGCAAATATGCTGTTTCAACTTTAAACGAGATCATTATTTATTGTCATCGATAATGCGCCTGCGACGTGAAAGGAAGATCACATACGCCTAATTATAATTTTATTAACCCTTAGTATAATTTTATATACCCCCTGATATAATTTTCAAAATTCACCTTGTTCTCTCTCTCCCCTCTCTCCCCTCTTTTTATCGCTCTTTCTATATATATCTCTCTCTGTCTCTCTGTCTCTCTGTCTCTCTGTCTCTCTGTCTCTCTGTCTCTCTGTCTCTCTGTCTCTCTGTCTCTCTGTCTCTCTGTCTCTCTGTCTCTCTGTCTCTCTCTCTCTCTCTCTCTCTCTCTCTCTCTCTCTCTCTCTCTCCTCTTTCTCCTCTCTCTCTCTCCCTCTTTCTCCTCTCTCTCCTCTCTCTCTCTCTTTCTCTCTCCCTCTCTCTGTGATTCTTTGCTCTTTACTGGCTAATAGATAAACTCACATACGTTTATACGATCTAAATGTATTCCAATATTTTGGGCTGCCTCTTTGAGGGAGTTTGCAATGGTACTCGAAACATAAGTAAATATTTTAATTCAACGGAAGTTCTTTTATTTATGGGCCAGAGAAGCGTAATGAGATTTTCTCTTATTTTATTGGTGATACGCCAATGGCTTCACAGGCGTGGCGGGGTGACACCAAACTAGAAACTATGAGCGAGTTATTAGGGAAGTTATTAAAGCTTTTCTACCTTTTTCTCGTTCTGGAAATTCTAATGGAAACTCGTAGCCTGCGAAAGAAATCGAGAAAGAAAGCTAGTCTTAGATGGTTTTCTCGTTATGGTAGTGAAAAACGAAGAGAACTGCCACGTAACATAGCAATTACTCACCTGTAAGCTTGAGGAAACAGACTTTTTGTGTTTCAGGGGAATTAGCAGGAAACCATGATGGAAATACTTTGGATTGGTTGGGCAGTAACATGACATGTTCGTTTATATTTTATTGATTGTATTTGCGAAACGTATGTTTTAATAATCAATATGTCGTCTTCATATTTTCTGTATTTTTGGTGAAACTTGTTACATGTATAATTAACGAATAGTCAAATACCAAAAAAATACATATTTTGATCGTGAATGAATGGAGAAAGATACTCTGATGACATAAACCACACGGTGGGTCCCTTAGCTCACTTAACCGCATTAGTACGTAGGCCATGCCTTTCAAGCAAAAGCTAGAATGGCCTTTGTTACGTCTTCTGCTTTCAAGGTCTAGATACCAAAATGATATGCGAGTGGTATCTGCATACCTCACAGCGAAATAGGGTATTGTTCCTCTCCACAGCAGTGTGTTATCTGAGGGTATTATGGTTTCGATAGGAACAGAAACGAACTTGTCTGGTTGCAGGCCCTCCTATGAGTTTTCAAGCCTGGTGGAGCTGATTTGATTTCCTGCGCTATCTAAGAATATGTTGATTTTGTGTGCTCTCTTTAGTTAATGTAATAATCCAATTCGCGGTTACTACAGGAGCTCGTACAACCAGGTGATGTGAAGATGAGCATGAGGATATTGAGCACCTGCTGTGTAATGGTCCAGCAGTCTTATGAATGCGATAATCCATTCTAGGAGACCGCTGACCTTCCGTTGTCAGGTTAAGACAAAATAGAATAGAACTCCTCTTTTCTATCTGCCATCCATTCCTATGTATCCCAATGTGTCTAGGTTTCAACATCAGTGAGCCCTGGCGTTCTGCTGAGATCATCAAGAGCTCAATTGTCGCATGGCTGTCAGTGCAGACAGTTATCGATATTCTTGTCTTTGATATCCACTTGCTGAAACTACTGAAATTTTGTCCGGAATATAGGGAACCCTGTTACGGGCATTGAGTAAAATACTTAAATACGAGCTTAGCCGAAAACTAAAGCTAAATCATGAAGATTTCTACGGCCACAGACTAGCTTACTCAAGTTCTGTCTACTACCGACAGTTCAATGTTAACCTTTAACTACACGCGCACTACACGCATCGGATTTATGTACAGGGTGACCTAATCAGAATGGACGCCGGCAATATCTCGGTAACCGTTAATCATATAACTTCGAGCAAAAAATATTATTAGGTAAATCGGTTAAGAGAAATCGCTGGAAATTATTCTCAAATTCCGCAAGTGGCCGCTAGGGGGCGCAACTGTTACGATCAATCAGCAAAATGGCTTTTTCTCAAAAAATATGCAAGTAAAGGTAGATTATAAATTGTACTGTCATGTAGACAGGACAATTTCTGATTTTTTTTGTTAATACTTTTTTGCTCTTGTAAGGTGTAGTAGTGGGGGAATGTCAAACAAGTTTTTATCCAAATGGCCATAGCTTTGATATAAGTTGACAGAATTAAGCCAGCTAGGTCTTTTTTGAAAGAGCTTTTCATACCTAATAATCTGTTGTATAAAAATTATCCAAGTTTATCTTGACTTAGTAACTATAGGGCGGTATTTGACATCGTAACAATTAATATGCATTATTACGAAAATTTAAAATAGTATGCTATATATATACTTTAACACAAATATATAGAGGACGAAATTCTTAAGAAGTCAGTGCAAGATTCACCTTCCTATCTATTTTCAAACTGGAGATATCAATAAAACAAGTATTATGACAAGTGTGCTGTGAGATTCAGAAACAATTGCTGACCTATAGAAATATAGCCTTGGTCACATCGTTTTAGTAATCATTCTATAGATAATACACCACGCGTGTACTTGTGAAATAGAAAGGTATTTAGTCCGATATCTTATTCACTACATTCAACCTTTTTCCCAGAGATAAGGTATGAGTATTTTTGATGATAAAATCGTCAATAGTGTTAATACTAACTTTGCAATTAGTTTGTTGGCATTTATTACCTAACATATAATTATACATGTTGCACAGAATACACCACGCGTGCACTTAAGTTTTAAAACAAGGCACGTGTAGCTAAAGGCTAAAATAAATTTACAATTTCAGAGCTGTGTACTTGATAGAAAGCTGATAATTGTAGTTTTTCATCTATAGCTTCACCTACGTTTTCTAGAGCTTCTCAGCCGTACTTTCCCTAAGCTACTAACTGAAAATAAACCGAAAAAATTGCTGCAAAGGACTGTACGCTTTAAGCTTGTCGATAGCAGTGCGATCTAGGGTAGCCCTGAAGGGCGGTATTTACATATATATGCCCGGCTCGGTAAGTTTGTTTACAGTCCGTCAGCATTAAAAGCATTACTCGGTTCAGCGGAGGTTGACGACGAAAGCCTTCAGACGTTGCCCCTAGTCACCGAGGACCAGACGGGATTGAGCTTTAGACGAAAATGCTGGCCTTTTGACCGCTTAATGTATTATTCTGGCAGCAGACATTCACATTGCAGGTAATTCGAAACAGAACGTACAGCATTTAGGAAGTCATTATGGATAAGGGATATTACGCATAGGACAGGGTTAAACTATAAGCATCTTATACGAGCAGCCTAAAATAGAGAGAGTTGCTGAAATAACGGTCAACCTTAATTGAATGATCAACCATTCTGCGAGAAATGACTTAATGTAGTATTGCAGCCGACAAATGCATCATATAGTGGTGGTTATGATGGCAAAAAGATGTGCGTACCTTATTTAAGGAATTGCTTTATCTGCTTCTTCTGGGTGCAACAGGAGCATCCCTGGATGTAGAATTTCCTTCGAGAAGAAGAAAATACTTCATTCATCCAACGATTCAGAACTGCGTGAATAGATACACAATTCAGAGATAGCACTCACAGGCCTAGAACTTTTTTTCTAAACATAAAATTCTGCTGACATTGGTTTAAGAGAGTTGCAAAGGGCATTTCAAGAGCTAAAATTATCAAATAATTAGCTGGACATTAGAAGAAATGGAAGTATAGGAAGGTCATATTTAAAAGCATTGGCTTTTTAGGTAATTTTCAAAATATTGTAACTTTTGAACAGATGCAGTCAAAATAATTAGAACACTCATTTTATTTTTTGGAATACTAGCTGACAGTTTACGGCATCTCTAAGCCTATGTTTATAAAAATGTAAGAGGGGATCTTCTTAAAGATTTTTGCGTCGTCATTTAAAAAAACCATTCTCATGGTTTCAAAAACATTTTAATCAAATAGAAATAATTAAAATCTAACAATTTTAGTAATAATAATGTTTATTTGCATAATATAAGTACAAGGCAGATAAATATTAGGCTGTGGTAAACAAACGAAGCGGAACAGCCCGCAGAAAGATTGCTCCTGTGCGCGGACTAGTTCTATTATTTACAATAAAAATCGGTCCGATATATTTTCTGTCCTTGAACATATTTTAAATTTTACAAATTGTTCAAAAAATGCTAGTTTTAAAAAAAGTTTAGTTAACGCAGAGAATCATAAGAAAGGATTCCGTCTCCTCTCCTCCACAACTTTGATCACTGGTAGGTATCGCCCGAGAATTCAAAGATGCAATAAAATATATATAATAATATAACATCGGAAACTAAAAACACGGCAGGTCAAAGTCACAAACGCAGCAAACATTAACATGAAACGGCCACGTCAGCAGGAGCCAGCGCAACTGAACCGAAACACCACGGCTACCAAGAGGAAGAATTCACAAAGAACTGCACCTATACTCGACGAGAATCGTCATGAAAGGAACATATTCACCAGTTCTCAGCAGAAGATGAAGTTAACGATCAATTGAAACTTTCTTATACTCAAAAATTACAATGATAATGCGGGTATCTCAAATGGACTTTGATTTCCATCATACAATTAATTTTCCATTTATAACAAGAAACTCAGCTTTGCCCATTTAGAGATAACATGCTTTTTGGGCGTTCTATGATATCTAAATGCCTAACTAATACCTACGTCACTAATTGGTGTCGGTCTGTCTGTCGGTTCGTCTGCCTGTTTGTCTGTCTGTCGGCCTGTCTGTTGGGGTTTTACTAGCCTCGTAATCTCAGTAACCGCTGCATGGATTGTGATGAAATTTGGGTAGCGATGTGCTGTGGGATTGTGGTAGAAAATGCTAGCTAGCTAATAGTTTTAAAATCGGTGCACGGACGGCGGAGTAATAAACTAAAAACAAAAATATTCAAATATTCCGCAAACTTAGTTTTTAGGCGTTTTAGGGGTTCCTAATCATTTTCTATTTTTTTTGCGGGGGGTGAAATTGAGGTGGCTGGGAGGTGGGGGTTAAAAAACTGAAAAACTTGTTGCATTCGTAATAGGCTCCCCACTGACCTATGGAAGAAAGACGTAACGGGATAAAACACTTTTTTAAGTCCATCTGAACGTTGCCTTATCTATTACAGAAACTAAGAGACTTATAATATTCTGGTGTATATACACGAGCATTGCTTTAAATCCTTCTGCATTGTGTAACTTGGAAATTACTGAATAGATTTTAATGAAATTTTGACACATTATTACGGTGGCGAAGAAACTTTCGCGTTTACATCAAAACACCGTATAGTAAAAAAATCGTGATGGTTGCAAAGCAAAGAACTGAAGTAGCGTTACATAATTTCGCGTAAACTGACGAGGTTTTTGTTTGTGCCAGCAAAGCGCGATGAGCTAAAATAATTTGCTTTTATCTACACACGACGACAGATCCAATCAACTGAAACATCGCCGGATGGCACATATACATATAAAACTATCGAACCGCCAAATATTTTCCTGCTTGATCGGCCGGAATCCCCCATCGTCCGGTGTTAAGCAAACGATGCTCTCGCTCGATAACAGAAGCTGCTCCAGTCTCAGTGCCATAAAACTGCGCCAAGCTGCACAATCTTGTATCATGGGGTTAGTATTCTCCACTCGCCACTCGGACCAATTTCCTTTAATACCCTCCAACCTCTCCAGGGCAATTCCGAACGTACTATGCATACATCGAACATGTTTATTGAAACGGTAAGACTGGTATTATACCCGTTTTTATTTAGTGAGGTGCCTTTATTGTTTTTAGTAGCACTTGCTTAAATCAAATGCTATATCTTGGAATTGGCTCATTTTCATTCCGAAAAAAATTATGTTCGTGCCGTTTCACCTCCTGTGTGAATGAGTAAAATGTTTGTAAAGGAAAATCAATTTTATTCAGATCGCGTGGAAAACTGCGAGTGGTGCTCTATGTAATACGAGTAATATAAGCTTTATGATAATTGATTACTACAAGACCAAGCCGCCCAAATTACACCTATGAGACTGTTGTACCAAGGAAGGTAATAATGGGTTTTTCGACTATAACCCTCCAATGAGCCTTACACAAACATTTTTCATGTTACCTTGGGGACTACTTGCATCCGTTTGTCTGAGTGTTGTATCAAACGAGATACCAGTATATTGTTGAACGGACGCTATTGACGGTAATAACTCAAGTAGCAGAAGTTTGCAGCATGAGCAATAGGCCAGTGTTGTACATCAACAAGTGACTTATTATCATTGCCGTCAGTATTTAATCATTTACGCATTTCCTAGGATATTTGTAACTAGTAGGCGTTGTTTGTAACTCACGACTGGAGTATGACTTATGAAAAGTTATTTAGACAGTTTTTATAGATAGTTTTACCCGCTAAAAATTCTTGTAAAAACCTTATGCTAAAGACGTATGCTTATTGCTTATTCTTGTGAATCTTAGAAACTAAGCAACTCCCGTCTGTCTGCCTGTCTGCAATTAGCATATAAATAGGCAGACTCTTTGACTAAAAGTCCCAAAGAATCTTGCGCAAATCTTGAAAAAGATTTCTGAATAATACTTGACAAACGATACTATGGACCTACGCTCAAATACGTTTAGCCTGGAAGAGGCATCTGAAGTCATTCAACGCCAAGGTTTGTACGTGTGCCTTTATTTCTGATTTTTTGTTTCCCCTAAGCGAACGTCTGGGGGTCAGAACACAATGTAAAATGGGATCACGCCTCTATGATACACAAGGAGGCTAATCATTATAAACGAAAAATAATGGAATCAGCTTATTTAAGTAGGAGATTATCAGTTGATTATAACTGATTGTGGTGGAACATATTTGAAGGAAAAATGTGATCAATATTCTTCAAGCCCATGAGTGGGCCACAAGTTTCTTTTAGGTTTTATTGATAAGCAAATAAGGAGATCGACTTCATTTGCACCATAAGTGTCAGCAGTAGCTGTTTTTCAACTTAACCTTAAGTTTTATTATAGTTGCTTGTCGAACTCTGAATAATGAGCGGTATTGAGCCATGTTGGGATTGCAGTTCGTATGCCGCATTTTTCAGTCATAAGAGATAGACAGTATCCTAATCCTAAAATCCTCTTGTATAGCTATGTAGCTCTTTTTCTGGATCTGACAGCAGAGCAAATGCAAAACTCTGTCTTCTTTGAGATTTCAGAATAACGCTTAGTTAGAAAAATAAAAGCTGTTTCCTGGGGCAGTTTAAATGGTGACCTTCTCGAAATTAACGTTTTGTTTAACTTTCAAGTGAGTTTTTATATGGGACCAGAGAAACATGTTAAAACAAAGAGTCAATCATAGGATTAGTTTTAAAAATTCATTTTTCATCACACAGATTATACTCCAGCCCTAGCTATAGTTTATTTATTTAATTCTGTATGAGCTACACATATTCAAAACGCGAATTAATTGATTATTTTTACATATACATTAATATTAGTTATTTAGTTGTTGTATGTGACGATCCCAGAAGCTACAAGTAAGGAATGATTATCTGTATTAGCTCATATATCTCTAGCTTCCCACAGGTCCTGGAGTATGCAAGAAATTTTCAAGGATGGGCAAGAACGGAGATGCTCCATCGTCCTGTTTTCCCTGCAGGCGAATAAATCATCCTCGGAGTATCCCCATCTCACTAGCTTATCCGCCGACCTGCCCATTAGGCACCTAGGCCTGTTGAGGCTCCTCCAGGTCCTCCATTCCAATTGTGATCCGGCAGGAGGCTTTCAGTTGGGTTCCAAGTTGGTACCTGTATGGTTCTCTATTAGCTGCCGTTTCGGCACTACCTCTCTGGTTACTGAACTTGGAGCTATAGTTGCAGTTAATGCAGTGCTGCATCTTTGAGGCTTAAGTTGATTGGATCGGAGATGCTCCATCGTCCGGTTTTCCCTGCAGGCGCATAAATCATCCTCGGAGTATCCCCATCTTACTAGGTTATCCCCAGACCTACCCATTTGGCACTTAGGCCTGTTAAGGCTCTTCCAGGTCCTCCATTCCAATTGTGATCCGGCAGGAAGCTTTCAGTTGGGTTCCAAGTTGGTACCTATATAGTTCTCTGTTAGCTGCCGTTTCGACAGTACCTCTTTGGTTACTGACTTGGAGTTACAGTTGCAGTTAATGCAGTGCTGTATCCTTGAATCTTTTGTGATCGTAAGCACATCACTAAGTGTCTTAGAACAAAAATAAAAATGCTACTAATCACGATATTTTATGGAGGCAACAGATCATGTTTTTACCTAAATAAACTGTGGGATACATCTTGAAAAATGTAAAAGCGTTAATGAAGAGGGAACGAAAATACCAAATAAATTTCAATGGCTTAGAGTACATTTCTAATGTATAAAAGTTTATTGTCTAAATGGGAATCAAATGAGCTTTTCTGGAAGTGGAAGAAGTGGGTGCGAATCATGATCGTTGTTAGAAACAAACTAAATAGAGGAAAAGTATTAATTCATTATGAAAATATATTTTTGGCCAAGTAAAATGCGCTACTTATCTACGTAAGCATATCATAATCTACATATGTTTAGATTTATACCTTTTTCAATACACATTATGACATAAGTTACAGCCTTAAGGGGAAGACATAATTCTGGATTACAGTTGGGCAAAAAAGCATTTTACTTCAGACTCAAGAGTCGAAGGACCAGGTTGTGAGTGGGAACTATATCGAATTTGATATATTATATTCTTCGGACATTTGATGTATAGACTACACCATTAGGCTATCGTGTATCACCTGTATATATTGAAACATTCCATAGCCCGTTCTCTGTACCAAATCAGCCAACGAAAACAAAAACTACATACTATCGTCGAAATATTCTCCTCTGAACTTCCAGAGTGCGAATAGGACAGTAAAAGGCGCAGTTCCCCAGACGCAGGAGCACTACACTAGGCCGAATCGACGTTAGGAAATACTGGTATGACGTTAATCCATCAATGGGTGCAGTATTAAAATCATAATATATAGACAACTGTCCGTAGTGTACGTGGGGTACTCAGTTATTTTATAGCGCTGAGAATCCTTGTATGTCTTAAATTTTATAATTTATTACTCCTGACTCATGATTCTATTTATTTTAAAAGAGGTGGCCTACACTTGAATAAAAATCTATATGATTTTGCGCTTGAGCTTGAAATTTTCAAAAATATATCCCGCAGTTGCTAGTCATGTGATATATTATGCCAAATAAGGAAGCATCTTTGGTCATATCCATTATGTAAATTGATCCTTCCAAATATATAATAGTAAGATATTATAATTCTTGTTATGCAAATCACCAGACGGAAAAGTTGCCGCCATTCTCTTGCAATTCCATGGCACGGCACCTATAATTCAGATTTCATCGTTATGACGTCAAAGAAAATTGTCACATACCTTATAAATTCATCATTGAATTTTAAAAAGGTTGCTGCGTTGCCCTGGCGCTCATAAAATGTAGAAAGATGAACGCAGTTAGATTGATAAGAGTTCCGTGAAAATATTTTTAATAAGGCATACGAATAAGGAAAGGCTCAGGATCAGTTTATCTCAAAAACGTATTTCACCTTTAATGAAAATGCCATCTAAAGGTCACATTTATTTTTAGCTCCTTTATTGGATATTGATTTGATATTGAACGTGGTAGGAATCACCAGTTACAGAATACAAATGTAATAATTATTGAAATGTGGTGTTCATTTTTGCAAGGGTGTTGTCAAGTGTCAGAAATGGTGAATGTGCGTGTGCGCATCCACCATTCTGCACAGTCAAATAGCATTCAATTGACTCCATCAACTTCTGTCGATTCTGGTATAAAATGATCTCCAGAATACGAGTAAGTATGATCCCAGTCTTCCGTCATGGGGAAGTACGCCTAAGATAATAAACATGAGCTTCATCTGCATGCATGTTCGCTTAGTGGATATCCAACGAAAATCCTCTAGTTCTTAGATGCAGATAAATGTTATGATTATAAATTACGAAATCTAATATACTGGTGAGAAACGTGTCGAGGGGAATGGTAAAAGGTTGAATAAAAATGTCGTGTGTTAGCCTTACCCGCCTATGGCGGACCTCTGAGAAGGTGGGCCTTTATTAGTACGTTACTCGTCCGATTATTATGGAGAAAAATAAATATAGTTTGAAAAAAGAAAAGACGCCCCTATAAAAAGTAAAAAATATATATACAAAATACAAAATATACCAGTATTATTATTATTGTGCAAAAAAGTTGTTTGTTTTTGTTTTTTTTTAACTATACTTATTTTTGTGTGAGACCTGAAGCTGCCTACGTCAACATCATTTGAGGTATATTTTATTTCTCTAAATAAATATATGAAAATTCTATGGTTAATCCAATTTTTCCTTGTGTTCCGGGAAAACAGTTTTGTCGAAGCACACCGAACAGGTGACATCACCTTCTGAGGGTGCCAACCACTCGTGTTGCCGAAACCTCAAGCAGTGAAGCACGCCAAATACCAAGGTTGCGGAGCGTGTCAAAGTCGCCCGAACAGTCCAAGAACCCACAGTTCATCCGATCATGGTCGCGAACGTTTTACACAATACCTTAACATATGAGGTTTCTTCGTTTTAAAACAATACAGATTTGGTGCCTCACGTCTTAATGATTTTAAATGGAAGATCCTGTAAGTTATTAGAGGCGGAGTCGCCCCAGCTCACTCACTCACATAGGTGCCATCTGATGTCTTTCCGAAGTATCCTCCAAGACCTTTTGTGCACTGCAGAGCGAGCTTTGATGTAAACCTACAAGTACTCAATGCTTTCATTGCTGCCTGGCTGTCAGAGCAGATAGTAATCTGCTTCCTAGGCCCTTGAGCTCCGTGAATACGTGGAGGACAAGCTAAAATCGCTTATATTTCTGCTTGGAATAATTCTGTAACATCATGTATTATTTGTATTGTTGTTTATGTTTCTTTCAAAATGTTAGGTTAGATTTTTTTGATGTCTAAACGACATCGAATCATCTGGAATTTTCTAGACTGTCAGATCGGCATTCTCGAATGTCATCTGGGTGTCTCGAATCTTCTAGATGGTTCGATGAAGTATATATAAGGCCACGGGTAGCGTGGCAGTTCAGTTGAGTTGAGTTGAGTTGTACTTGAGATAAGGTTAAGAGATATTGTATCGAGTTGTGAAGTAAAACGGTGAAAGTTGCGTCGAGTTTGATTCCCTGGGTGAAGAAAAAGAGACCGTCGTGACAATTGGTGTCTGAAGTGTGGGATTATCCATCGAATCAAACCAGGAAAAGGAGTCCAGAAGTGAGTACAGCGTCAGTCAATGCCTGTAACCAGAGCTATGGCGTCCGAAATGAGTGCATTGATGGCTATGATACAAGAACAAACAGCCGTTATGCAAGCAACTGTCGTGAACCTGGAAGAAAAGCTAAAGAACCACCAGGACGAGGCAGTCGTGAACCTTGAACAAAAACTAAAGCACCACCAAGAGGACCTTGAGCAAAAGTTAAAGCATCACCAAGTGGACCTTGAACAGAAGTTGAAGCAACATCAAGACGAGGCAGTCGCAGATTTGAAGAGTGGACAGGAACTTGTGATGGCTAGACTGGAGGAACAGAAGCAAGTGGTAAGCCAGGCATTAGAGGATCAAGACCAACGTATTAGTGCAATAGAGACGGAGCTGCAGCAAGTGAAAGACCAAGTCAAGGGAATCGTGAGAGACGAAGTGCGAGAACTTAGTGGAGATGAGCGTGAACAACTACAGCAGGTGAAAGATCAGGTCAAGGAAATGATCAGAGAGGAGCTGCGAGAATTTAGTGCAGGTGAGCGTAGTTTAACAGCTGTAGCATCCAATTTACCTGATAGTCACAGTGGCGTAGTTGCAAACAATGGGGAAACGTCATGGGACATTTATCATATGCAGTTTGAAAACATCGCACGTATGAGTAACTGGTCGAATGAAGAGAAAGCTTGTGTGCTGACATCCATGCTAAGAGACTCTGCCGCAGCTATTTTTGAAAATCTCTGCTCATCAGACCTACGTGAGTATGATAACATCTGCACTAAAGTTACGCTTTGGAGATGCACACTTAACAGAGCTGCTGCATGGGCAGTTGCATAACCGGACACAACAAGCGAAGGAAGATTTAACCACATTTGCATACGAAGTCCAAAGCTTAGCTAAACGAGCATTCGTCAGCAGTCCCATCGCGACACAGGAATACGTCGCTGCTCGTCAGTTTGTCGAAGGCATTGCGGACCTGGACGTTCAGCGAATCGTAAGACTATCCAGTCCCAGAATCTTACAAGATGCTTTAGTCAAGGCTCTAGAAATCGAAGCTGTCACGAAAGCTACGCGAATGACACGGAGGGTGCGCTGTTTAGAACAAGATAATGAAGCAGAAGTCAGGGCGACAGCATTCGTTCCAAGAAGAAGAGGTGGTACCTTCCAAAGAAACCCAGTTCGCACAAATCTAGAAGGACCTGAGAAGCTTACGTGCTGGAGATGTGGGCAGAAGGGGCACCTTAGAGTAGGCTGTCGCATGCAGGTGACAGAGAAGTCAAGAGAGGCTAGTACTAATACTGACAATGAGTTGGAAAACTAAAGCCGGCCAGTTTTAGGAGGCAAAAACTGGCTGGCCATCATGACGAAAGCCCCATGGTCATCGAAATTGAAGTTAATAAAATTGAGAAGAGTCCAGTAGTTGAAGGTTACATAGAAAATATACCATGCAAAATGTTAGTCGATACCGGAGCAAATGTGACTATAATAAGCCCTAACATATACCAACAAATTCGAAGGAAGTTGCCAAGCAGAACCACACAAACGGATAGAATGTTGCTGAAGACCGCTAATAGAGACCACATACCAGTACTGGGTGTTGAAGAATTAGAGATTCGCATTGGCAGTTTTGGTAAGAAGCATCCCATTTTAGTAGCTTCAGTCACAAATTAATGCATCCTTGGTGCTGAGTTTCTGCAGAGTTCTGGCTGCGTAATCAACTTCACTGGTAATACCTTAAGCATTGGGGATTCAGAAGAGATTTCATTTAGCTGCCGAGCTGTTCAGCTAGAGGAAATGAACGTTATATCACCAAGGAATTTTACAATACCACCACAGAAAGAGATTGTTATACCTATATATGCACATAAGGCACTTGAACATAACCTTACCCCATGCATTTTTGAACCAGATCCTACGCTAGGTTGGAATGAACCTATTCTATTAGCCAGAACAATAACGGATTCTTCAAATATGTTAATCAGGGCCGTGAATGTATCTAGGAATTCAATACAAATCAAGAAAGGTACGCCACTGGGTAGACTAGAACCAGTAGCACGGATACGAAGGCTAGATGGCACGGAAGAAGAAGATGATGATAGTGACACCGAAATCTCAGATAGTCTTCGAGATTTTTATGATAGAAGCTGTGAGAATTTGCGACCCGAACAGCAGCGGAAGGTCCTGAAGCTACTAAGAGAATTTCATTCGATTTTCGCTAGAAATAGTGATGACCTAGGGCGAACCCATCTGGTACGTCATAAAATTAATGTAGGAGATGCCCAGCCGGTCAAGCAGCCCCCAAGAAGAATTCCATTATCTAGGATTTATGAAGTACAAAATATGGCGGCTCAACGACTTGACCAAGAAGGATTCATACCCTTTACTAATAATTGACGACACTTTGGATGCAGTTGGAAATTCTCCATGGTTCTCCACCTTGGACCTGCAAAGTGGATACTGGCAGGATGAAATGGATGAAAAAGATGAGGAGAAAACGGCATTTAAACCGTGTGCTGGGCTATGGCAGTTTACAGTAATGCCTTTCGGTCTCTGTAATGCACCCAGTACCTTCGAAAGACTAATGGATGTTGTACTACAAGGTTCATCTTGGCAGACAGCACTGATATATCTCGATGACGTCATTGTATTTGGAAAGGATTTTGAAGAAGAGCTATTCCGACTGAGACAAGTTTTCCAGCGGCTTAAGGAAGCGAAGTAGAAGGGAAGTCAAATATCTTGGACATCTGTTGACCAAAGACGGAATCCGGACTGATCCAGAAAAGGTGCAGGCTGTGAAGGAATGGAAAGTACCATCCAACATTCATGAGGTACGAAGCTTTTTGGGACTGTGCAGTTATTATCGCAGATTTGTAAAAGATTTCTGCAGCATCGCCAAACCACTATTTGCCTTAACTGAAAATGGTAACAAGTTTTATTGGGACTCAATCTGCCAAGAAGCCTTCGACGCATTGAAAACAGCTTTGACCTCCTCACCGATTCTAGCACATCCAACAGGGGATGGAACTTTCTACTTGGACACAGATGCCAGCCATTATGCTATTTGAGCTGTCTTATCTCAAGAACAAGATGGCATCGAAAAAGTAATAAGATACTAGAGTAAAACTTTGCACAAAGCCCAGAAAAACTGGTGTGTGACACGAAAAGAGTTGTACACTTTGGAATCAGAAAGACCCTGGAGAGAATTAAGGAGATATTTTACTGGGTTGGCTGTCGAGAAGATGTCGAAAATTACTGTTCCACATGCGACGTCTGCAACTCAAGAAAAGGTCCAAGTACTCGTCAACGATCACATATGCAGCAGTACAATGTCGGATCGCCGTTTGAGATGATCGCCATAGACATTTTAGGTCCTTTGCCAGAAACCAGCGTTGGGAACAGGTATCTGCTTGTTGTAATGGATTATTTCTCTAAATGGCCAGAAGCAATTCCTGTGCCCAATCAAGAAGCAGGCACAGTGGCACAGGCTCTTTTAGAACACGTGGTGTCCAGATTCGGAGTTCCTAGTGAACTGCATTCAGACCAGGGACGCAGCTTTGAATCAGAAGTCTTCATACAGCTGATGAGAAAGCTTGGAATTCGGAAGACAAGAACAACTGCTCTTCATCCGCAGTCCGACGGTATGGTGGAACGCTTCAACAAGGCAATCCTGGATTACCTGTCAAAATTCGTTAACGAACATCAGTCTGATTGGAATACAAAGATTCCTCTGGGAATGTTGGCCTACAGGTCAGCGGTGAACGAGTCAACTCGATTGAGCCCAGCGAAGATAATTTTTGGTCGAGAACTGCGGCTGCCTCTGGACTTAGCTCTTGGTCCACCCCTAGAAACGGAACGCCGTCTTCCATGCGAATGGGTGAGCGAGCTTCAGGAAACGCTCCGGGATATCCATGAGTCTGCTAGAGGGAACATCCAATCTGCTAGCGACAGAATGAAAGCCAGATACGATTTGAAAGCAAATAGCCCAAAGTTCGTCGAAGGTGATCTGGTATGGTTCTACAATCCACGACGGAGAAGGGGTAGATGTCCGAAGCCTACAACGCCATTGGGAGGGACCCTACGTGGTGATGAAGCGCCTCAACGACGTAGTCTACAGGATACGTATGGGTACTGGAAAACCGAAGGTCGTCCATAGCGATCGTCTGTGGCCATACAAGGATCGAAGCAAACTGTTCGTCGAGGACGCCGAACACTAAGGGGGGAAGAGTGTAACATCCTGTATTATTTGTATTGTTGTTTATGTTTCTTTCAAAATGTTAGGTTAGATTTTTTTGATGTGTAAACGTGATCGAATCATCTGGAATTTTCTGGACTGTCAAATCGGCATTCTCGAATGTCATCTGGGTGTCTCGAATCTTCTAAATGGTTCGATGAAGTATATATAAGGCCACGGGTAACGTGGCAGTTCAGTTGAGTTGAGTTAAGTTGTATTTGAGATAAGGTTAAGAGATATTGTATCGAGTTGTGAAGTAATACGGTGAAAGTTACGTCGAGTGAGGGCCCTCAGCTCTCAGCGCTGGAGCTGGATAATGCAATTCTTCTTTGAACGATAAGCAAAAACTGAACTGAACGTTTAAGCTTCTAGATGACACATAAGTCATATTAATAATAATGAAGTTACCTATAGCATTAATTGTACCAGGTTGTCAAAACTGATGGCACCAAAAAGGAATGCAAACTAAGCAAAAGAAATGCTCTCATGCCACTTCTAGCAAATCTACTACAGGTTCGCAAACTCTGTTGAGATCTGCATCAGCATTGAAGGTGTTTCTCTAATCTTCCCTCTAGCGCCCAAACATATTCACATACTGTTGGTGCCATCAATTGTGGCAACAAGGTATAGTAGGATATCGTTGAAGATGAGATAAATATTATAAAAGTTGTCATTTGTTTGATGCTACTCTCTAAGCCAAAACGTGTCTTAAACGTATTCAAACTAAACAGCACCTGGCTTAGCCCAGTACCCAATTCTACTTCATTAGTTCCCTAACTTTCAGAACTACGTATATCCATATGGCTTATTTTGTTCCCAGAGGTATACATTCAGAGCTGTCCGCTGTCATTAGACGTACCACAGAGCCATAGCTCAACTTCAGCGAATCATCCGAAACTGTGTACATCGAATTTTCCGGCAAAGGCAGTGAGCCGGATAGCGTGTCGTCTTTATGCGGATGAGAGGGCTGATGCACATCTGAACGGCTCATTTAGCCTTGTGCTGGGCCAGGATGCCAGTCGAACGGTCTGATAATCAGCGTCAGTTGCACTATATCCTTCGAATACGCACTATCACATTCATATCTCTCTATCTATCCAAGTTAATTGGGAGCATGAATACAGGCAGAGGCAGTAGTTTGGAAGCCTCGGAGTAGTCCGTCGGAAAAGTATTTTTGAGATAAGTGTTGCATACAAAGGTCTCAGACCTTGACCTTGATTGATTTTCTTCTTCTTTACGTTAGAAACTAACCATTTAGGTGCAAAACACCATTTTCGCTATAAGAAGATATCAGAAATTAAATCAAATATTGCAGTGATTATAAAACTTAAAAGGCTGTGACATTGCTACATGACTAAGCATGAAATGTGTCAGCTTAGGTTAGACAGTCAATTTTTAATTATCCCTGTTACCCGATACTTTAAACTGTCAGACGTGTCAACAGCGAACAGCTGTTCGGCTAGTGATAACTAAAAATACTCCAGATTGAGTCATGACATATCAATCTTAAGCTTTGAAGGAATGCAGTATTGGTACTCTCTAAGATAAGAAATAGAAAGGTGTTTCTATTACCATGGCAACCATGACGATCGGGCAGTTTCGGGTTACGTGTACTACCCTACTGAAAACATTTGACTCAGCCCAGCCTGTGAGCATGGATGGAAAATAATTGTTAGAAGCATATGTTGTTTTATGTCTGCCGGCGAATTCTGTTTTGTGCATGGATCGAAAATAAAGTGGATGCACATGTGTCAATGTTTTCAACTTGATATTTCTGATTGATGTTTGATTAGTTAGATTTTGTTTTTATTGTTATTTAAAATTATTAAAATGAATAATGAGGGTCTACTTTAATTCATTTCGACGGCTCAACTTATTTCGGCCTCACCAAATTCCGACGGTGGGGATTTTTATAGTTTTTTAATTAGTTTTGGGTTGGTGGAATAAATTTTTGAAATTAGGACTGCTGTCCCTAACGTCATCTTTTGTGTCTCTGTGACTTGTGAGCTGACAAACATCTGTTCGGCAGATGTAAGCCAATGGGTCACGTCAATGCAGAGGTTTTTGAAAATTGAGATACTTTCAAATAAGCGCATTAATTGATTTGTTTAAAAATATTCAAGAAGAGAAAATCATATTTTACAATACGGTGATGCCGTATGCTCTCAATTGCAAGCATTACTGTGAAAAATAATGGTGTAGATTCTTTGTTTTGTCCAAAGATGAAACGGAAAGGAAAAATGAATATTTCCTTACTTCGGTAAGTAATCGAATATTAATTATTATTATATATTGTTGAACCTTGGTTGTATTGCCCTGTCTGTTATTCCTCACGTCGGTTCTAATTAAGAGATAAAAATAGGCTATTTAATTGTTTGGGTTGATTCATGAATCTACTTCCTTGACTTTTGTCGCTGATGATTTAATAAAATAATATTTTTTCAGGGAAACAAATAGAACATTCGGTTTATTCTCTTGTTCTTGCTATTTCAAGGACAGGGATATAAAAAAATGGACCAACCATTTTGAACATAAATCTATGAAGTAGGGGCACAAAAACGCCTAGGAAATTGAACTATTTTATTTGCAAGTTAGTAGAAAGCATCTGCTAATTAATCTTTTTTGATATTATCTAAGCCTAAGAGGCAGACATGAGGAAATATTTTGTATGTTGTATGAATAAAAAATTTAAAAATACGAGGTACTGGCTACAAATTATGTGTATACTGTAGCGATTCAGACTCTGTATAAACTGTTTCTTAAATCTCATTATTTACAGGAGACAGCTTCATGAAAGACTCATAACTTAAGAAGTATGGTAGTATAATGGCTAGCAATCAACCCTTCCAAAAGCTATAGCATATCCCAACATGCGCTGCCTTTAAATACCATGGAGGTACAGAAGCTTAAAATTATTTTTTAAGGAGGGTGCTAGAAGAAATGAAGGAAAAATTAAACAATTTGTTATTTTTTATTAACATATTAAAAGCAGTGATGTTAAATCAATGTTTTTCTGGTCTGGCATTTAAAGATCTTCATGAGTTTACGAGTTGAAAGAATGTGTATGTATCTATTATCTCTGATAGGTATAATTTTGAAACCTTTATCTTAAAAAAAATCGAATTTTGTTTTAATAATACCTATATTCATCTAGTGTGTAATACAAACTACATACCTACACCATGGAGAAAATAAAACTAGTTTTTGCCATTGGCAGTACATAATGTATGAATATGACATTGTAATCTTATGAGACAGAAAATAATGAAGATACATCAAAGTAGAAGAAAAAAAAGAATAATTTTTATCTGTGCAATATGATTCAACTAATGCCCTAATTATTTGCTCATAAATAAATGTAATAACCTTTTAGCTTTTGATTTTACACAACAATATTTTCATATGTAGAGTAGACCTTCCAAAGTGAAGCTCAAATGGATATTGCTTTGGATAGGTGTGGGAAACCCACAAAAAGTGAAATATAACATTCAAATTGGATCGCTTTATTATAATTAAAAGTTATTGATAAATTTGATGTTTCCTTTCTTTAATTTGTTTGCAAAGGTAAGTATGACCAGAATGTTTGTTAGATTGCTGATTCACAAGGAAAACACTAATTCTCTGCATTTTGTTGAAAAATTAACAATGAGACATTAATTTCTAACACATGACTGTTATAAAACCATTGTTAACGAATTCAAAGAAGTATCAGTACCTCAGCAATAAAATATGCCTTGCCGATGCATCACTCCTTATATTTTGGATTATAAGATTCAAATCATCAAGTATATTCTAGAATTTATAATCATCAAGTATGTTTCCAAAATATAATATGTCGTTCAGTAATCTTTTACTGTAATCTCATATTTCACTTTTTTTAGCAGCTAATTTGTAATTTCATTGGATAGACAGATGAATTTCAAAATAATTGTATAATTACAAATTTTAAATAGGCCATTGAAGGAGTTTCTAAACCAATAGGCATACAAAAAATAAAGCACACTGGACTATACAAACAATTGTATCTAGAAAGATTCTCTTT
This sequence comes from Callosobruchus maculatus, assembly GCA_951848785.1. Classification (NCBI taxonomy): domain Eukaryota; kingdom Metazoa; phylum Arthropoda; class Insecta; order Coleoptera; family Chrysomelidae; genus Callosobruchus; species Callosobruchus maculatus. The sequence continues at coordinate 24,720,622 of CATOUR010000014.1, read as the reverse complement.
AGCATATGGTTTCATATCACATAAGTCTTTGAATAATCAAAAGCTGAAATGTGTTACGTTAGAAATAATTTTTATCTCATTAGGCAGTTGGTAGTATAATTTCATGCTAGAATAGCATAGAATAAAGGACCTTTCTCTGTGTATGACAAAAATGAATAGGATAATTGACCTAATTTTGAAATTGTTTTATAAGAAATACTATACACTTATTAAGGTCCAGGTAAAGTTAATAAATTGCTTTCTTTGAAAAATCCTCTGTAAGTTTGTCTATCTGCCAAATTATGTATTATTGGACATGCTCCTTTCAATACTTTGGAAATTTCAATAGCAAATGATCATCTATTAGTGTTTCTTATCATAGCACTGAATGTAGTTTTCAGTCAGAATAAGTTACATTTATGGATCACCTCTTGTTCAGAAATGATTTTTTTTTGTTTGTTTATTGTACATTGTTCCTTACAAATACAATCACAATTTAGAATAATATTCTATACAAAATAATGTCATGTAATAATATGTATAAGTCAATATTATATAAATCTGTGGGTCAAGTGGGGATTGAACTAATACAGCTATCACATTAGGCTTGGAAGTCTGTTTCGTAATAGTGTATTGCTCAATCCCACAAATCGTGTACAGAATATTAATATTAAGTATGTAACCTAAATTAAAATACAGAAACAAAATTACTATTATACTACACCTACTAACCTTTAAGGAACTAGTGAATGAAGCGGCCAAGGAGTAGTGTTTCAGAAAAATATACAGAAATCGGTATAAATTTAAATAATGAATTTTTCTTTGTTGTTTTGTATAAATGTTTTGATTTCTTTTTTAAACACGCGAAATTTTTAAATCAATTTTAATTTCTTGGAATTTTTTTGTTGAATAATTTTGGTCCGTAATATCTTTCAACATTCAGGCATCTTGTCCTTGCAGCCTCAACGCAAGCAACCACTGAAGCGGCAGTGGTTCCAAATCATACTTCCTCTATTGAACTAGTGAGTACTGTCTTGCTCATGGATGAAAGATAAGCTATTATTAGCACCTATGCTGAAATTATTTCTCCAGACACTCAGAAAATCTAACATTGCAAGTACCTACAAAATTATATTATCAGCAAACTGTAACTCCTCATGAAAAGCTCCAACGTGTCTTCCAAACACCCACATGCTTCTTTATCTTTACTCAGTCTGAAATTGTATTTAGAAGCTGGATTAGGAATAGAAAATGGGTCTTTGGCATTTCATATCATCCTCTGAAATAGGTAGGTATTTGAAGTAGATTTCGTTCTTCCGCCCGTGACAACTCCATGAACAGTTAGAAAATGCACAAAAGACAATGTGCCATTCTTGTAAAATTGCTAACATGTCCATATCTATTGCACATTAGTGATATTTTGCATATAAAACTTTTCCAAAAATGAAATCACCATGACTAATAGAAGAAGGTGGTGGCTATATTACCAGTGCCAAATGAAAATTTCTGTATCAAATACAAACTACTGTGACTGTGTCGTCTGATCTTTTTTTCAAAAATAGAATTTTACCTGATTTTAAATTCTGGGAAGAAAATAAAAAAAATTGGCATGAAGTTTCATAAAGAAGTTATAATGCCTGCATTATTAGGTAGGCAAAAAGAAGACGCTTAGAGGGGTATACAGTTATAGACATATAGTATTTGTAGTGGTGGTGCCAATCATTAGATATGATGGAGATGAATGTTGTGTAGAATGGTTTCATTTTGAATGTGTAGACCTAGAAGATACCACTAATTTTCCATGGTACTGTTATAACTGCAAGTCGAATGTGTAAAAATGAAAACAAATTTTAAAAACAATAATTGATATCATACAAGTACAACGTGTATTCACAATTATTTCGTACATAAAATTCCTGTCATTGATCAAAATTTTGATATGACCCCTTTAAGTGTTTTATCAAGGTAGGAAAAGTGCTCTTTACATTTGGGTTATTAGGCTTTTTACTGCACCAGATTCCTTAGTTATTATATTTGAAACTATATTTAGTGAGCCCAAATTTGGTAATTTGTTTTTGCAAGTTTTAAATATAATGAATATGAATCTTTTTTCTGTTTATTCAATGACAGCTTGTTATGTTTGTCATTCAGATATATTTTTGCAGCATGTATCTGATAATATTGCCTTAATAATTTACTAGATGGTTTATATATAATGTCGAAATGATTACTCCCAGTACTATGACCATTTAATTACTATTGAGTCGCTTATAGCACCATCAGTATTGTCAATCAAACATTATATTTTTTATATTTTCAGTTATACAATAAGATTATTAAAACTCCATTGACTTTTATCGATTTATTTTTTTATATTAATAAAACTTATTCATTAATATTACAAATAAATTAATAATATAGATAACGTAATAATAACAAATACATGTGTTTGCAGATTATAAAAAAATATCTTTTTCCTTGTTATTGACAAAATATCACCTACTGGTACCAAATTAATATTGATGTAGGTATTTTAAAATGGCATGAACAGGGTTAATAAATAATATTTTTTTAAATTACTTGTATTTTTATTATCCCTTAGCACTACACAGGATGGCGATGTCATCTGCAAAATTATTGTTTTTAAATATAGTGCACTAAAAGCTATCCAGATCACAACAAAGAACAAGTTTTCAATGAATTTACTTAAAATTACATTTATAGACTTGTTTCCAGAATTCTACAAAGATTTTTATAATGGAATAATAGGAAGGCCTAAATTTATGAGTACACAAGAGACAATGACAATTTTATCAAGCGTGCTAAACTTTTCAGACCTACTACCTTTTTTCGACATACTGATTGGAATAGTACCCCCAAATATTCTAAACTTATTTTTTGAAGACTGATATGATAACCCTTTGAACATGTATTCGTACATGATCAGTTTGCCTAGTCTCCTTGATTTCTATTGGATGCAGTTGATTTTTTCCCTTTGTGAATGCTGGAATGACAAGTTTTGCCCTGTACATGCTTAAAATATTGCTGATTAAAAATCCCCTATCTGCCAGAACAATGTCACCTGGCTTGATGCTATCTAAATTTAATTTATTGTCTGGTGATGTTTATAATTTGACCAACAAGTGTGTTCAGTTTTTCAGTAAATACCTATAAAAATTTATAATGACAGTTGTTTTATCATGAAAAACTTCCCTGAAGCATTTGAGGATATTAATTTTAAAGTAGAATGGCCTGACCTATTTATTAAAATAACAAATTTGTTATATAATAAGTGAATAATATTTTCAAGATCCTTAAAATCCACATCCAGTTTCAATTTAATAAGCATTAGTATTAGTAAAGGCAAATGAAGATGGTAGTTGTACTGCTAGAAATAACAAAATCTTTAACATTTTGGAAAATTATACAATTTACTATATTATATAATATGAAAAACCTGTATAATATTTCCATTTCACTTCATCTGCACCAATAAGGCCAAGTAATGAATTTTCCACTTTCTCTTCTAGGTCTGCATTTTTTTGCTTTACCAAGTCTTTCAAATCGTTTTATCAATTCCTTCATTGCCATGTCTGTGAAGAAACTCCACTTTGCTTGCTCACCCTACTCTTCAGTTGGTTCAACACTGTCCGCCACACTGTCACAGCTTTGAGTTTTTCTAGAAATATAATTAGTAACTTTTAGGCCCCTTCCCTTTTTCTCACCATTTTCCAGTAACTAATACAAATATAAAACCATTTAATAGTCTTTTACATTTATAAATAATAGCCTTCTATACAAGAAAACGAGACAGAGAGCCAAGCACTTAGTCAGGGGGGGCGAAGGTTACAAATTATCTTAGTGATTTATATATTTCTAAGCTGTTGAAACTTTTATGCTAAAATTACTGGGCTACAAGCTTAGAAAAAACCATCTCAATATTATTTACTGGGTAAAATATTCAAGGGAACGAAACAAATTTAAACAAAAATTTTGGGGTTTCTAGGTATCAACTATCTAAGTTATAATAAGTGGTGCTCATTAAAATAATTGACAAATAAACAATAATAACAACTATGTCTATGACTAGTGATACATCAATGAAAAGCTAGATGTACTAATTTGCATCTTTTGGTGTTGATAAAAATAAGAAAATTCTGAAACAGTTGAATTTATGTACTACTATTTATATATTATGATGCATAAAGTTTTCACTCAGAATTTAGAGAAGAAATCATTTTTACGTTTCACCTTTACACCCAAGTAGGCTATAAAGAATATTTGTTGAGTTTAGTTCCTTGATAATATAATATATAAACACCCTTAAAACATGCATTATTTTCATATCCTTTGATAATTCTATATTTGATATAGTTTATTTTTTGATTTCAAAGAATAGATAATAGCCAGTAAAAATATATTGAGCTCAAGTCCTCCCGGGGGCTTGGGATGTATGTAGATAAAAACAGGCTTTGAATATTTCGAATACACAATAGGTTGCCCTTAGGAAGGGCCACCACCTGAACAATTATTTCATAGCAGGTAGGAGCCATACAAGCTTTTGTTTTGCTGTAATGGTGATGCTTCTCTACTGCTCCTCCACAAAGTTTGAGAAATGGAAACCTAACTATCTGGCCCCCTTTTTTGCTTGCGAAAAATGGTGATACCTGACTGCTCCCAGTTTTTAACCCCTCCCCCCCCCTGACGCAGATCAGAAAATTAAGCTAGTGAGCCCCCCGAAGTGAAATCCTGGCTATGGGCCTGCAGAGAGAGACCTCACAGGGCTCAGACCCCAAAGCATAAGCATTCCCGTAAATCTATGAAATGAATATCTTAATATACCAGTATGAAATAATCCCTAGCTTGGTTTGAACAATATGAGACAATATTTTCTGCTAATTTTATTACTAAGACTGACCTTAGAAGCTTGCAGTTTTCTTCTTTTCTCTAGCCTCTCCTTTCTTTCAACGTCTCCATGTCCTTTTAAAACCTTTAGAGCAGTGTGTCTCATGTTCTGTGATGGTACCCAATCAGGATGGTTTTTATCCTCCAAATCATCTCCAAATCTGTAGGTCTACCTGAATTAAATTGAAGGATAAGCATAACACAAACCACATTTACTATATATAAACGAAACAGTAAAATGACTGCCTTTGTAAGGCGATGAGGGCCTTACCTGTGATAAAATGCTTGCTGATGAATTTTTGATGTTTCAGTTTTGATTCTATGAGATCATCTCGTTTAATTGCAGCTATAAACAATACTCCTGCGTTGTTGGGATAGTTCATTTTTGCGAGTCAAAGCTAAGTTTTTCTCGGTTAGATCAAGATCCACACCCAACCACCAGACACTTATACTATAGTATAATTATGTTTTAATCAAAATGATGCTCAAAATACCCTCCACATAAAGAAATTCTCAAAAATAAATACACAAACAACTTTTAATCACAGGTCTCACATGACAACAAGCCATTTTGGATTATTTTGACACTTTGACAGATCGTACGATCGCCCGCCTTTAGGGCTATTCCAATCTACGGTTGTATTACCGTCCTAGAACTGTTTTCGTCATGCCCCGCCCATTTTGTGATTATAGAATCGATGATTAGCTGGTACGCTGGCAGACCAACCAATCACCGTTTTTAGAACTGTAAAATGGGCGGGGCATGATAAAAACAGTTCTAGGTCGGTAATAGAGCCGTAAATTGGAATAGCCCTTATAAATTTCCTGTTAGAGTCAATGTTTTCAGGTCAGGATAAAATCCCGAACAATCCCGATCTGATAGTAGATAGTAGATAGAAACACGTTTCTAAGTTAGAGAGTGCCCCTACAGGGCTTGTATTGAGTGGAAGCATTACTAAAAACAAGTAATTGACACTTGGTGACGTTTTCAACTATGCTCTGAGGGCTATGCTTATTTTACATTTTCTCGGAAAATCCGGCGTGTCTTTCAGTATATCAGTATGGCTGGTCTGAAAGATGATGATTAGGTACACTTTAAATGAGGTAAGAATGAAGATAAAAGCATTTTTAGCTTAAGCTTCAGTTACACTACTTTATTATATTAATTTTACTCCATGTACTTACTTTATACCTTTCTCCAATTGTACCTTGTACGTTTCAACCAAAAAATGTCCCACTAGTGATGAAAGCTATCCATTGAATCGTCCTTATTGCTAAATATAGGAGTATTGTGATAGTCTCTAAAAATATACAAATCAATAAAATAATCCATTTCTTTTAACTAATCATTTTTGCTGCGAGTTTCTGGATATTGAAGCAATTTTTTGTTTACAACAGTAGTCATTAATTTTTGGCAAATATTCAATAAGAATATTAATAATAATAATATCAGTAATACGATCCTGATCGCAGGATTGACAATCAACACCACTAGTAAAAAATTAAATTTGAGATACACACGTCAGCTGATACCTATCAAGCCAGTTTAAAGTATCAGGTAACAGAGTATACTTTTGTACTTTGAGAAATCGGTAGATTAATTAAGGAAATTTCAGTCAGAGGTAAGTTTCTTTTCAGATGGGAATGACTGACTTTTTTTACGATGAAATGTAAAGTTTTATCATTTTTCTAACAATAAAATGTTGTGAATATCAGTTTCCAGTAGTGTTCGTTCAATCTCAAGTTTTCAAATCGGCGTTTTCCATTTCTCCTACCTCTAAGCAACCTAGCAAGCCACGAAATATAAACAAAAATTTAATGTGTTCAGATGGATGTAAGCAACTAACTTAGCAGAGAGATACAGACAAATTCGAGTAGACCAGATTATAGGAACTCCTTACAGCAAATTCGAACTAACCAGAAGCAACATCGGTCACATATTTAAGATCAAAGAGTACGAAAGTAATGAATACCTTTCACAGCATAGCTACTGAAATTTACTAGATATTGACAATTTTCCACCACAGCAGTTTAATATCTTCAGGAAAAAATTTCACATATAATGATATAGAAAACTATTAATTTCCATCAATTCAACTGTAGTGTACCGACTGGAATTCTGCAAATTCTTCAGTACATTTTAACAGGATCACAGAAAATGAAGGATGGATTAAAGTCTGTCCGAATTATAAAACATAATTTAACTAGGTGAAAAGTTGAAGACTGATTTGTCAGTATTCCTTTTTCTGTGATCTTGCTAATAGTGATCAACCTGAAGAGCTCCAGTCAGAGGTATCGTTACTTTTTGACTTTGACGGATATTACTTTATACCATTAAAAATGAAATCTCTTTGCTAAGGAAATTAACCTGCCAGCAAAAATCGCTCGTATTTTGGCTCCCACTTCAGATTTTTTAATGGTTTTAGAAATGTTCAATCCCTGATGGAACTTTCCAGCAGCTAGTAGGCAATAAAAAGTATACAATTCTGTCGTACTCTTTAAACTTAGATATTTCACCGCCGTTCTTTCTATACTGTATTCACAGCCAAGCTAGACCAAATAAAAAAAGCCCGCGTGCTTGATCGGCTCGTGTAGTGGGGTCCCTAATAGTCCAGTACATTATGTGTAAATTGTGTGTTATAATCTGGAAAGTCGAAATCTCCAAGGCTGACTGGAAAGTAGATCCAAATATGCAATGGCAGATGTTCATTGCCTAATGATCATTTCAAACTGGCAACTGGCTACTTTTGAGTTGAGTACGCAGACAGCTGTTTCACGCTTATTAGCGATCATCAGTGCGCCATAGGTGAATTGACGGAGATATAGAGCAACCCTCGTATATCGGCTTTCATATGCAGCAGCATATAGAACCGCGCCCTCTGGTGGCCAAGCGGACGCGCCGTGGCGTTCCACCAAGAAGTCTGCTGCTGTTTAGCAGCGGTCTTCTTTGGTTTGCCGTTACCTTCGGGTACCAGATGGCGCACCGGCAGAACCATTCTGTCGCCTGCTTTCACATGCTTCACATGTCTGGTAGATATGAAAAATCTGATGCTCACTATTTCCGTCAATCGACCTATGGCGGACTGGTGATAGCTAATAAGAGTGCAACAGCCATCTGCGTACTGGTGGATTGACGTAGATATAGAGCAACCCTCGTAAATTTGGGAGCGATTATTCAAATAAGAAGTGAACCGTTTTAGAGTTATTTCGGAATAACCATACATTTATCTAATTTCTTGATCAATACATCGTTATTGAGATAATCGAATGGAAAAAATCACAGGATTAGAATGTTCCAGGTTATTTGTGAGTTGCGAACCCTCCCAAGCTGAGATCGTAGGCGACCCAAAGTAAAGAAGTCGAATCCAGTCTATGTATAAAAGGATATGGCGCAGTATTATCCTTCAATATCTGCTATGTATACGAACTTCGGACTTCCGTCGCAAACTCATATTATGCATCAGATAAAAATACACAATAAGAAACGTCCCCCCGCCCCCTAGTGTGCGCCGAAACTTCCCATCAGCGTATTAAGAACGGAAATATATCGCGCAAGTTTGCCGAGCAAGCAGAGAATGGGCCAGATAATACTTGTCAGCTTCACTTCTGTTGCTCCCTGCACGAACTTCGGATTCCTCTCTGTAAACAATATATCTCCTAATTTATGGGAATTATGGTCGACGCGGGGCCTTAAGAAGGGGGTCGGGAGGGCAGAGGGGAAATGCCACTCCGACTAAGCTTCTTGGAACTTCCAACGAGATTATACGTATGGGAGCAGTTTGCGCCTAAGTGATATTGGAAAAGTCGATGTGCCCTAACTTAGCTTCCCTCTTAGCCCAGATTCTAGTTTCTTGAGCCTTTGATACGTAGGCAGCTGAGGCATTCCCACCAAATTCAGAGCATTATGCTAAGCAAATTATGAAAATTTTTATTCATTTTTGTGTTATACTTTTTGGTTAGCTGATTCGACTTGATGCAACTCATAGGATTTCAAAAGCCGTCGAGCTCCAAAATGTTTTTTTTACAAAATACTGACATTTTTAGAAACATTTTGTCACAGAATCTACGCTTACACCCTGTCCATATTTCAGCTTTTATGGTTTGTGTTTATCATTGCGTGCTTTGTGACTTGCCCATCGTATCTGCAGGAAATATTTTTTTATAATTGTATTATTAAAAACTTCTGCACTAAGTATCCACTCTGTTAAGCGTTAAATGCTGTGCTGGTGGGCGTACACCTATTCTTTGCAAGCTTTTCAAACTATCGTATCTGCGAGGCGTGTTTTCCGCTGCATGGACGATTAGCTGCGTAAAACCCATTGCTAAGAAAGGCAAAAAAACCAATCCCACTAACTGTAGGCCTGTGGTTTCTCTCAGCATCATGCCTAACGTTTTGGAAACTGTCATTAATATACAGCTCCTGAAATACCTGCATAACGCCGGTGTTCCTCAGGGATCTGTCCTATCCCCTACACTACTTCCGCCGTACATCAAAGAGCTGCTGGAAATAACATCCAATTCAATCTACAGGCTTGCTGACGACAGGTACATTAATATCGTGCATGGAAGCAGGCAAGCCACTATCACCTCAGGAAACGGTACGTTGGCGACAGCAACATGTCTCACAGACGAACGTAGATATAAAAACAATTGTCGAGTGGAGATTAGTAAATAAAGAACAGTTTAACGTACAGAAAAGTCAGGCAACAGCACTGACAAAGAAGTTTTACTTTGGCTTACAAACTGTGGAAATGGAGGTTCCGTGAGGCTTTTGGGGATCAACGTTAACAATAATATGTCCTGGCACGACCACGTTGTCAGTGTTGCTAAATCATCATCCTAGAAGCTTGGATTTCACCCTTTCGTTCATGTTTCAAAGACTCGAGATACGTATTAATTTTTACACTTGTATAATTCTTTAGTAGAAAGCAGAAGATTTGCTTTTCATCCTAAAAGTCGGAGTGGATCTACTTGAAATCTTTTTTCTTCCGAATACGGGCTCCCCTAAATAACTTGTCTTTATAGATTATCGAATACCAGTTACTTATTGTCATATTAAGCTCAAAATATGAAAAGGGGAACAGAGCCGCTCTGAAATTTATAAAAACTATATTCAAATTCACAGCTGGAAAAGACCTAAACATTTCGAGCAATGTCCGATATCTGGCAACCCTGAAATTGTGATTACCTTTTATCTAACTTAGGGCCGGTTTATCAATGTCCAGTTGAAGTGTCAGATAGGTATCTTCCAGATAGCGTTGCTATGGATACAACTGTCAGATAAGATTTACGTGACTTCGCAAGTTTAGCCTTCAATTGTTTAAACAATTTATCTAACAATTGTTGTTATCTTGCAGATAAATATTTAACTGGACATTGAGAAACCGGTCCTTACTCTGTTCCTATATTATATGTTTATTGGTATAGTATACGTCAGAAATAGAGAAATAGAGAAAGAGCTGTTTACACTTTGTGTGCTCCTACCGGATGCTGACACTACTAATCCTAAAGCCACTCTTTAGCGCTTTGGATTTATCTGTTTGGGAGTTTATCAAAGTAAAAAGTCCTCTTTGTTCATATCAGCTCAAATGGAACAACCGATAATGAACTGGATTCCATACTTAAGCCGCGCTTCTCATTTTGGTCATGCGGAACCTCAAAAAAAAACAATATCAAACAGCAACAAGAATTGTTCTTGTTGCTTTTATGGGGCTGTCGCTATCTACTAGATATTTTTGTTCAGTAGTAGAAAACACAATTCATCGCATTGCAACATAAATAAAGCTAGCTCCATTTGGTTTTAATTTATGCGCATATTGCTCATTGAAACATAAAACTAGTTTTCGCTATTATCACTGTTCGATGTTCGTCTCCTTTTACACGATACCTCTTATTACAATTATTAATCCCAAGCTCCATTCCAGACGCCGTGGAGCTGTATCTCATATTGAAATTCCTGCGAAATAGCAGAAAGGGGCAGAACAGCTCCAGCTAGAAGCATAAAAATCGTACGTGCGCGGCTTGTCCTCTTTTTCAATACACGTCATCAAGTTAGCTGGATGAACAACGGGAAGAGAGCAGCAACTTTATATAAATTAGTACAGGAATATTAGTAAATTATTGTAAATGTAAAGCACTAGCATAGTATGAAATTACCATGTTAAGCTCTTCGGGACTCACGATTCGTTTATAGTTGTTTCTAAGTTATGGAGTTTGTTTCGTATCGAAATCTCGACGTCGCTGTATTGCTCTTGTTATTGTTGGCTTGAAAATATAGTCAGGTCACTTGTCAGACTATAAGCTAAATTCTTATTATTTTATTAATACTTATACATTTAATTATACAAACAATTAATATAACTATATTATAAATATTAATTCCCTAAACGTGTAGCATAAAAAAATGTTGTGTAGCTGAAAATGTTAACGAAAGAAAGGGATCCTTGGATAAGATCCTGTCTCGCTCCTGGAGGCAAAAATCATGTTGCTTAGTATTGCCCTCCAGAAACAAAAATAAATAAACTAGCCGTTATTGGAAGTTTGAATATAATTAGGGGCAACCTGGTACAATTCCTATTAAATGTGTCCCAAAATATTAAATTGTGCATAAATTGTCCGAGATCAGAAATTTGCTAACAATGCACTAGTTTTAGCCTAATAGTAATTATATTTTTTTACACAGTATATTGCTATTCTGCTAGAAATAATCATCAATCAAGTAGCTGAAATGATAGATATGCTTTTACTTCCCACACCGATAGGTGAGGGGAGTATTGTGATCGCGAAAATTTTCGATTTTGAGATAACACGCTTTTTGGGCGTTTTATGATGGCTACATAACGAAAATCCATGTCACTCATTTCCGTCGGTCTGTCTGTCTGTCGGTCTGTCTGTCTGTCTGTCTGTCTGTCTGTCTGTCTGTCTGTCTCTCTGTCTGTCTGTCTGTCTGTCTGTCTGTCTGTCTGTGCGCGTTTTTCTAGCCTCGTAATCTCAGTAACCGCTGCATGGATTGTGATGAAATTTGGGCAGCGATATGCTGTGGGGTCGTAGTAGGTAATGCTGCTATAATTTTGAAAATCGGTGCATAGGCGGCGGAGTATATATATATATATATATATAGGCTGTCTGCAGACCTTTTAGGTCCATAGCCTTGTGATTTCCCTCCATTTCTTCCTGTCTTTTGCCTGTTGCCTCCAGTTCTGGATTTTCTTCTCTTCTAGATCTTCCTCCACTGCCTCTCTCCATCGTTTCTTTGGTCTTCCTCTCTTTCTTTTTCCTTCCGGTATTTTCCATGCGATTCGTTTCACTTCTCTTTCCTGTTCCATCCTCTCCAAGTGTCCAAGCCACTGCAGTCTTCTTAATTTCACAAAATTACTTATGGGTGTTTCATTGAATAGCTCATACAATTCTATATTCATTCTTCTCTCCCATCCTAGCTCTGTATGCTTCCCTCCAAAGATTCTTCTTAATATTTTCCTCTCCCAAATTTCCAATTTTTGTTTTATTTTGTTTGTCATAACCCAGGTTTCACATGAATAGGTTAGGGTTGGTCTTAATATTGTTTTATAAATTCTTATTTTTGTCTGTCTGGACACTTCCTTTGATTTAAGGATTCTTCTTAAACCTCCTGCACAGTTATTACTCTTAGCTATTCTTAAATCTATTTCTTTTTCTTCCTGTCCCTTATTGTCAATTAATACACCTAAATACATAAAATTATCCACCTCCTCGAATTCTACCTTTGTCCCATCTTGCTTTTGAACTTTCAAACTGGTGTTTATTCTGTTTCCGCTTTTGTTTTTTATTTCCATAAATTTCGTTTTACTGTTATTAAATGCCATTCCTACTTCTTCTGCTGCATTCATTAATTGTAGGGTTATTTCTTCCAGCTCTTTCCGATTTCTTGCTATTAAGACCACATCATCCGCATAGGCCAAACATTGGTGGCTTCTGTTGAATATTATCCCCTTCCTGTTGATACCAGCTTTCCTTATTACGCTCTCCAACACTAAATTGAATAGGGTTGTCGACAGGGGATCGCCTTGACGTAGGCCTTGGTGTGTTCTGAAGCTATCACTTTTACTATCTTTCACCTTTACTGTGTTCTGTGTGTCCTCTAATGTCATTTTGATTAATCTTACCAGCTTGTCTGGGATTTCTAACTCCTTTAATATTTTAATAAGTTCATACCTTTTGACACTGTCATATGCTCTTTTAAAATCCACAAACAACATTTGGACCGGTATGTCATATTCATAGCATCCTGCGACAATTTGCTTTAGCATAAACACATGGTCTGTTGTCCCTCTGATAGGCGGAGTAATTAGCAAAAAACGAAAAATTTCAAATATGCCTCAAACTTCGTTTTTAGGTGTTTTAGGGGTTCCTGATCATTTTCTACTTTTTTTTGGGTGGGGGTGAAATTGGGGTGGTTGGGGGGTGGGGGGTTGTAAATCTAAAAAAATTGTTGTACTTATAATGGGCTGTCCACTGACCTGAGAGAGAAAGGCCTAGCAGTATAATACACTTTTTTAGGTCCATCCGAACATTGCCTTTTGTATTACAGGAACCAAGGGACTTAGAGAATTTTCTGATGTATACATACGAGTATTTCTTTAGATCGTTCTGTATTTTATAATGTTGAAATAACTGAATTGATTTTAATGAAATTTCGGCACATAGTTTGGCGAGGATGGAAAACGCGTCTGATTTTTGGAAATCGTCTCAGTGGCGGCGCAGCAATATTAAAAAAACTAAAAATATGAAAACAGCTCAAACTTCGTTTTTAGACGTTTTAGGGGTTCCTGATCATTTTATACCTTTTTTTGGGTGGGGGTGAAAATTGGGGTGGTTGGGGGTTGGGGGGTTGTTAAATTGAAAAATTTGTTGTATTCATAATAGACTGCCCACTGACCTATGAAGGAAGACCTAGCGACATAAATAACTTTTTTAGATATATCTGAACATTGCCTTATGCCTATTACAGAAAACAAAGAACTTAGAATTTTTTCCGATGTATGACATACGGGTATTGCTTTAGATCGTTCTGTATTTTATAATGTAGAAACTACTGAATTGGTGTTAATGAAATTTCGGTACAGTATTACTGCTTTGGCAAGGATGGAAAACGCGTATGATTTTTAGAAATCGTCTCAGTGGCGGCGCAGCAATATTAAAAAAACTAAAAATATGAAAACAGCTCAAACTTCATTTTTAGACGTTTTAGGGGTTCCTGATCATTTTATACTGTTTTTTGGGTGGGGGTGAATTTAGGGTGGTTGGGGGGTTGTAAAACTGGAAATTTTGTTGTATTCGTAATGGGCTGTTCATTGATATGCGAATGAAAAACCTAGCTGCGTGATACACTTTGTAGGTCCATCCGAACGTTGCATGCTTATTATAGAACCCACGGGACCACGAGTATTTGTGATGTATACATACAAGTATTGTTTTAGATCGTTCTAGATTGCGTAACGTGAAAATTGTTCAATTGATTTTTAATGCATATTTCCTGGAGAGGGAGACGTAAGAAACTATTTACGAGCGTTGTTGTCTTGGATGTTTTTTTTGCGGGCGGGTGGGCGATGATTTAGTTGCAAGGAGATTTCAGACTATAGCTTTATGGCCTTCATGCAATGGGAAATAATAAAATGGTATCATCGTTATGTGTGGGAAGTACTGAGTCAATCAACTTGACTCCATTTTTTTGAAAAAAAAAAAGAAACGTAGAACTATATCATCTTTACCAACTACTAGTATTGCGATCGGGTTGCACCTAGTTGCATACATCATTAGTATTTTCCTCTAGAAGCATAAAAACAAAAACCTGCTTTCATTGGTAGCAGAACATGAAGTGCAACCTGATAGGTTTACTATTAAAGGGGTCTCAAAATTGTACATAATTCGTGTAGGAGCTCAGAAATTTTCTAACAAATTAATGTTCTTCTAAAATCATTTTTGTACTGGAAACGTAAAAAATAAATCCATTTAGTATTTTCGTTTTAAGAGCCTACCGAGTATCCGAAATAATAGGTATGCTTTTTTTTAAAAACAAACGTAATCTATCATCTTTTTTGGAATTACCAGTATTGCAATCGGGTTGCATCTCGTTGTGTTTAATTCATATCTTTGGTTCTTTACAATACGACCATTTACCATTTATTAGGATTTTGTATTACATATAAAAAACTTCAAATAATTTATCCACATCTAAATGTTTATAATAAAAGAGTACATGATAATTTTAAGTATTAGACCTATTAGGATGTAACTACGGAATGTCCTTCAGTATGATCATATGATGTTTTCTGTAAACTAATTTATCATGAAAACAATGTTGACCGGCCTGTCTCAATGCCAATATGTTAAAATGCTTTTTATTCATTTTTTAATTGTTAAAATACAATATTAATAAGGTCCAGTTTGACCACCTCCTGATAACTTTCAAATAGATTATCAACATATTTTGTCTTTGTCATATGACATAAGTAAGAAAGTGATAAAAACTTACGGTTAAGCCATCTGACACTTATCAGGAGGTGGTCAAACTTGCCATAAGTCTCTTTAGCTCAATAAGTAGACGACAATAATATTGTAGCTACTTCGTCTTGAATAAAACATAAATAAAAAAATCCTTTTCATCGTTTCGGAAGCACAACCTGACTTCATCTAAGCAGCTTATTATTCACTCACATTTTTCTTTAACTCGATAAAGAAAATAAAAAAAAGTTGTGCCTTCTCTTGTCATATCAACATTTCATCTGACATTATTCGTCAAACTTTCAAGATAAGCTGTGATCATTACGTGAAAGATATGTAATTTAAGTGAGGCACGGCGGCGTTTTTCCAAATACACTAATTCTAACACTAATACGAAAATAATTTTCATCGAAACCAAATATCGATCAAACACCCAGACCATCAAAAAATTTCTGATCGATAGCCAATGCATCTAATGGGTTTGGACGCTACAACCTCTAACGCACCCTCACCTATCCATAAACGCACCTATTGACTGTTCACACTGTACACCACTTTCGACAGCAGCTGAATAAATTCAAAGCACCGGCCAAGGCTATCAAGGAAGGGTGGTAAAAAATGTAGTAAATGTTCGTCCATAGTGTGGCTCATTTCACAAAAAGCCTTTCGAATCCTTACCGGTAGACGTGAGCACAATGCGAATCAGGAAGACGACATGCTCGATAATAGCTGGCCTATTTATGGAAAAAGAAAAAGTTGTAGGTTATAGTGGTTATGCTGGCACGAGTGCACATTGGGTCTGTTTATGATTTTAATTTCTTTTTGTGTAAAGATTTTGACCTGCTATGACGATCTTGGGTTGTTATTTTGTTGGAATTAGGTCAGGATTAAAACAAAAACTTCCTATGTTTCTTCATCCGACGTTTCGACCCATATGTATCCATCATCAAGCATCAGGAAAGTAGAAGTTCTCATTGCGCTAAGGAGCGTGGCAAGCAAGAATATGGCTAAACATTAGTTAAAACACTGCCCACAGTAGTAAGACTTGTCAACAAGACAAATCCAAAACAAGAATCAATAATCTATAGAGGTCTCAGGCAGTGAGACCTCCCAATTCAAAACATAATAAAACCTGGACCCACTTATGATCCACTTTTTGTATAACATTGACAAGATTGTCAGTCAGAACACAGTTCAGTATGACTTCATGGTTTTATGCTGTACAATAAGGATAACAGTTATAAGAAAAAAATAATGGAATAAATTTACATCGTGGTTATGTTTATAATTATTCGGTGCCCAATTTAAAAAAAAACAGTGAAGCACGATGGATCACAGACACAACCACATGATAAGTTCTAGAAACTACATTAGTTCATTACATACATCTTAGACCGGTTCATCTTATGCAGAAGTTCTAGTCCTATATAACAAAGTATTGCGATAGAAAGCTGTAAGCAAAATATCTGAAAAACCTGCAATCTGAACCAAACGACCGAAATGATTATTATCAGCTAATTGTCTACCCCATAAACAGCACTCCTGTTTTCCAACTCCATGTACCATATACGCGCGTACGCGTACAGTAAAGTGACAGGCAAAGCGAAGAAAAACACGTAGCGGGCAGACATTTATTTTCAACAAAGTTTAGTAGCATACAAAAAGGGTAAATGGGAAACGCCGGCTGTCAGTTGGAATTGTATTAGAGCCAAGTGGGTTGAAACGAGAGTGCATACACATAGTGTCGGAAAAAGGATCTCATGGTGTGATTCAGATTTTAACTGCGTTTATTCGAACTCGAGGGCTACTATTTTATAGACAGTCGGTTTTTCAGTTATCCGTTCTTTATTGCTTTGAATTATATTACAAACGTTACGTAGTCCAACCACTTGTAATAAAATCGATTTTTCCACTCTTAACTCACATCTTTGCTATGTTGGATATTTTGGGGGGAGAATTTGTAACTGCGGAGTGGGGAGCAGCTAATGCAAATTTCCCGGGATTAGATAATGCCGGGATTCTCGGGATTGGAGTTTCTAATCCCGGGATTCCGGGATCGACCCCGGGAAATTAGAATAAATTGACAAAGGCACGATAAGCTTTTCAAGAAATACAAACCTAAAATTCTTTCGAGAAGTTAGGCATTTAAGTTCAGAGAACGCCAGCTTAAACCAACTTAAAGGATCATTCAAAAAGTGAAATATACAAAATAAGACCCCATAGTAAAGCAATATAATAAATTATTTTGAGACAGGAGAGTTTTTGAAATAAGAGCGCAAGAGGGTCAGCTCGCCAAAAGCACTATCTGATAAGCTTGACCTCATTTTGTGCAGACAGCTCCTGCAGCTGAAAAAACCCTATCTGATTCCACACTTATAGATGGAACAGTCAGCAAGAAGTTATACGCCATCTGTAAATTTCTTCCTTTATTTCCACCTTCTTCATATAGCACCATCTTCTCACAAATAGTTGTTGAAGATCCCTTTTTTGGCAGCTGAGTCAGGGGGTTTATTGTTTTTAGAACAGATTCTTGTTAGAATATATATATAATATGAAATTTGGGTAGACCGTTGCACAAGCCCAGCAAGTGGAATATCAGCATTCTCATTAAATAAATCTATCCAGATATATTGAATACTCCGCAACCGGTATTATCATATAAAAATGTTAATCAGTTTAAAAGTGTTTCCATCTCATATTCTTGACAGGGACTGTGAAAATCTCATCGGTATTTTTGTCATGCGGATTGTGTAAATAGCTAATTAATCCGGAAAGAACTGTTCGACGTTCATGTATTGAGAGATACTTTGAACCAATCTCGAAAATCCCGAGATTTTTGGTACTGATAAATGGCAGGGATCCCGGGTTCCCGAGATTATCAGTCTCGAGATCGCATTCCCTAGTGGGGAGGGTGAGTAGTCCCACTGCACATAAGCCACAACCGACCCATCGTGCCTCCTCTCAGGGAGTTGTTTCGTCAGGTCATCGTCCATCCTGCCAATTTTAAGAAGGTGAACGAAATGCTAGGGGACATCTCCCTAATGTGGGTTAGTATAGGCCAAGACTCGCTGGAAGCACACTCCCCAAGAGAAGATAACTCTGGGCACTCACGTATAACATGTTCTACAGTTTTATCTTTGCTTTTACACATTCTATATATCGCTGTGCCACTTAACACCATAATGTGGCGCTGTTTCCGGAGTTGAGAACGGCCAGTCAAGATTCACACTATGGGACGTAGGTTTCATCTGGACATCGCCAAGTGCTTCTTGGAAATTGCCATGCCAAAACCTGCAAGGGTTTCCTTGGCAAATCGGCAAATAACACTCACTTAAAATAGTAAGACTAGAGTTAGAATAGCGAATAGATATATTGTCGCAATATTTTTATATCAGTAGCCGATGAGCTATTAAGGCTTTTAGAAGGTATAATAGAGTGTACTGCTATTGATATAGTAATCTGGTGGAACCAAGGATTGACTTACGTTTTCTTCTATTCAATCCACACTACAGTCAGTATGATGCACTCCTCAATATCCACAATTAAAATTATAACTGAATCCCCTTGCGATTCTTTTCGAACTGATGGAAATGTAGGTCTGAATGCTGCTCAGAAGCCAGAGCTATATTGAGCAATTATGTAAGTATGCGCGATCGAGCATACATAATGTTATATACAGGGTGAGTCCTGAGTTGAAGCTTCTTTTTTAACTGCTTATAGAAGTTATTAAAATAAACAACTTTTTCAAATAACTATTTTCCGTAAACTGAAAAATAAGCAAGATACAAGAACCACAAAAGGTATCTCTGAGCTTGTATAAATGTTTAGGTACTTGCTCGGACTTTTGTCTTATCGATCAGGCATTGTACCCGTCAATTTGTACACTACTCACTTTCAGTTCATCACAGTTAATTTAAAATTGGTAAATCCTAAACCTTGCTTCATAAAAATGTGAAACTTTTGGGGTTTACTAATTCTAAACTAACAACGACAAACAGAGAATGACTACTGCCCCATCTGACAGGTACAATGTCTGATCCACAAGACAAAAGCCCGAGCAAAAAATTAAACGTAAATAGATTAGGTACGTCTTGGTACAGAAGCCCACCTTTGCTTTTTGCACTCTGTATCTCGCTTGTTTTTCAGTTTTCTGAGAAAAGTAATTTGACAAAATTGTTTATTTTAATGACTTCTATAAACAGTCGAAAAAAGTATCATGCTAGGACTCACCTTGTATGTGAAAGAACATCCAATTATACCAAATACAAGCTTAGGTGTCTGATCGGCTTTTGCCTATAACTATTACTAAAAAGGTTATTAAGGGCCGGATTCTCAATGTCCAGTTAAAAGTGTCAGATAAGTAGGTGTCAGTTAGCGTTTCTATGGATACAACTGTCAGACAAGATTTACTTGAATTCGTAAGTTCAACCTTCAATTGTTTAAATAGTTTAACTAACAGCTAACCGTTAACTTCCATATAAATACAGGGTGTCCCACGACGATTAAGATAAGTAATATATCAGAACTGGGCAGTAGTAGCGAATAATAATTTTGGGCGCGTGAATAAGAGCAAATATAGTATCTTTTCCTGTTATTGTGTCACCCAATGAGGTATGTATTTTTGATCACGTAACCTCCGACTCAAAATTTTTAATGGAACACCCTGTATATTTCTGACTTTTTGTGTTCCTCCCGATAAAACAATTCCAACAAACTCGCACATTCCTTTAAGTACCTGTAGCTCTTGATTGATCACTTTAGACCCCAAGTGTGCTAGTTTGTTGGAATTGTTTTATCGGGAGGAACACAGAAAGTCACAAATATACTTTTTTCTCATTAAAAATTTTGAATCGGAGGTCACGTGATCAGAAACAGATACTGGGTGACACAATGACAGGAAAAGATACTATATTTGCTCTTATTTACACCCCCAAAATTATAATTCGCTACTACTGACCAGTTCCGATATATTGCTTGTCTTAGTCGTCATGGGACACGCTGTATTTAACTAGACATTGAGAAATCGGCCCTAAGTAAGGCACTGCAAGTAAGACATCCGATGTAAAAGAACGGTGGGCGCCAGATAAAAACAAACGCTAAAGTACGCCCATGAACAAATTGATAGGAGATCACAGCTACGCTTGTCCCAGAAAAGCTTCAAGGAGAGACAGACACAAAGACGCTCTTTTGTGTATTGTGTGTTGACGAAAACTGGGAAGAAATTTTACAAGCAGGGCTGTTTAAGAAACAAAGCCAACGCTATCCTACGATGCTGTCCTTCGTCTAATTTTTCTGTCGGATTTTTCGATTTTATGAAGGAAAGTGAGCTGCCATATAGTGATCCAGGAAAACAGGATAAAAATACTTTCGAATTAAAAGCTGGCTCTGTTAAGCGCATTCTTATAGTATGTTCGGCTGATATTTTACTGATACTGATATTTATTTATTAACAGGTCAAGCCCACTTATCTAATACAACAGACCAACAAGTTATACAAGTTTTAAACACACTCAAAATATTAAAACTTGAAAGGAGAACTAGCTACCCACAATGGTGAACGATATCAAGGATAGTTCGTTCATTAACTGTATACACAAAAGAAATAAGGAACAAGGATAATTTTTGTTTCTTATAAAGTTAGGCCTTTCACGGTTCGCAAACAACGTTCACAAGAACCAAAGAAACCTAACTCAGATATTTGATTGCGCAGTCTTGGTGTATGAGAAATGAAAGAGTGTTAGACAAAATTACATGCAACACTTGATGAAAGTTTGAGTAGTATGAGCATTCAGGAATGGAACATGTAATCCAATCCTGGAAGTTAAATAGGGACAATCAATACTAGAGTTTATGAATAAGTACTAGGTCTCTCTATTTCCTCTACACTAGAGAGTTGCTTAGTGTAGTGATGAGCATAAGTCAGAATAATGAACTCCACTGTTGTAAAATTTGGAGTCAATGTATCTGCAGAATCTTCTCTGAACTGATTCGATCGGATGGATATAACATGCATAATTACGATACCATACTGAAGCAGTATACTCTAGGGGTGATCTGGCATAAGAATCTTCGATATTTCACGTTAGGAAATGACATGCAGTTTTCGCTAGCCTATTTAGTTATCACTTTTCCAGACTATATTGACAAAAAGTCACATCATTTGATTTCGTACCCTTTATAGCCAAACTACTTTTGAACAGGTTATACTACCTATAAACAAACAGCGTGAATTATTTTTCATAACTCACGCCCCACCCGTGGGCTATGAACAACGCCTACTAGATACCAATACCGACCTCTTGGAAACGCATATGATATGGTTACATACATGCTATATAATAGATCCTTCAGTCGAGCTAATCCCGAACATGTACCAAACATAACCCAAATAAATTAGGAATTTATCAAATACGCATACTGGTCTTCGAATCAGTTCCGAATTTGTCAGCTCCGCGAACGCTTGCCTAAGTTCTATGAGAAAAGAAGTTGTAAACAGAATATTTTAAGGCGTAGACCCAAAAAAACATAAACCACAAGTTCTGCAAACTAGGAATTACAACAAAATAAGTACTTCAGACCAGGAGTACCAGGACAGTGGAGTTTATCTATGACTTCAGAGTTAAATATCCCTGCCTTGATTCCAGAATCTATTGAACGCGTTACGAACGTTTACAAACGTCAAGAAACGTGCTCCAAGAACACGGAGTTTTTCATCCAGAACCAGAATTTGCTTCACCGCGAACAACAACTTTATAACTGCGCATACGCTAACTTCTGAATGTGTTCGGAATTAGCTCCGCGAAAATATCTATAACTGCAATGGTGGCCATGCCGTAGGGCGTCAAATACTAATTCGATGGTGTACAGTAGGTCTTCACGGAAGCAGTGATCTGGAGCCGGATCAGTATCAGCTGTCAGCTGTCAATAGAGAAATTTATGATTCCGTGGATTAAACGAATATCAAACAACGAAAAAGTTGGTTTAAGAACCCTAATCAGATCATTAAATAAAACAGCTACTAATCTGAATAATCTGATCGCGAACACTTACCGTGTAAGAGTGAATTGACCCTATTTCTGACTGATCCCGAACGTCAGGATCAGTGATCCAAGTAATCAGGTTAACTCGATTATAGTTTCCTTAAAGGCCTGCCATCTATTTTACAGAAGTGAGGTTAAGTTGTCAATAAATCGTAATTACTATTTATTTAGGTCGTACTCTCGGTCGTACTATTAATTTCTTCGGTCATAGATGAAGTGCTGCAAACTTCCACCGCGTGGTTATAACCGTCATTACGGTTCTTGAACAATATATTATAACAATTATTATTATTATTCTTCAGCGGTTCTATGTACAAAAAACCTTTTACTTTATTTATACTGTGCTTCACTTTCCATAGATATTGTGTATAGCTTATTACAAAAAAAAGGGTTATTTGATTCAGTATTTTATTACATGTCTTTCCTGGAGTCTCTAACGACAGTTTCAGTTTTTCGTATTGATTGATAGCTACATTTAAATATACATCCTAAAGCTTTAAAGAATGCTGGCTCCTAAAAAACGCAATTATAAATGAAAAATCACGGCCGGGTTCTATTGTTGGTAATTTCATTTCATTTCTCGCACTTCCTGGAAGGCGCTAAGTGCCCCCTCTTCAATTTATTAAAACGTTCGAGCAACCGCCCCCCGAGGAAAAAATAAATGGACGCCGGGCGCCGGTCTTTCTGTCTGTCGTTACTGCTATGAAAATGTTGCCGGCTATAATAGCTCTGAATGTTCATTTTCTTATTTTGTAATTAAATCCGATTTTTGAGACAGCCTGCCGCTCCTAGCGCCTTTGTTTTTCCTCTTTCTTGTTTTCCGACTGAGCTGTCGGCATTAGGTGGATAAATGAGCGGAGCTGGATTGTTCGGTCTTATGAGAATATTAAAATTTCATAGTGTAATATTAGCAGGTGCGCTCTTCTATGCTGTCTACCTAAAAATATACAGGGTGTTCCTTTGATAACTTCCCACCACTGAGTGAAAGAAAAAATGCCGAGGCACATCAAAATATTTGTCATAGGGGACACATTTTTAAACAGAAACTACTTTCCCCTTGTATCCTTTGCTCCCCAGGGTCAACATCTCATTTTAAATCACAAAGGGTATCGAGTAATAGCTTGTTCCAAAAACATGTCGCAGTCCTTTATTTCCACGTTTGTGTTTTAAAATCGGTCGATTTGTTTTCGGAAAAATTATAAAAATATTTATGTATCTCTATCACTTTTTATTATAATAAGTGTTCAAAATGTTGCCTGTTATTGGCCAAAAAATTATACAGGATGTTCTACGACAAATGGAAAATGCTTCTGGAGAAGTCTCGCATTTCCTACAAAAATAGTAGTACCTATATAAAAGAGGGTCTGATTTTCAACTGTTTCAGAAATAAATTTATTTTTAGAGATTTTCATTAAAATGCAGACCTCCAAACTAAAACCCTAATAAAACAAAATTTTATTCTCGGATTTTGGAATTTTTAGTATAAGTCCTCAGAATATTACACTATCACGTCATTATCGACTAAAAGAAAGTGACCACACTTCGCAAGATGGTGTCAAAATTAGCATGTTTTGAAGAGGACTTCAAAAACGTTACAAGAAAAGGAATTTATCTTAAAAAAAGTATGAAAGTATTTACTTGAGTAGATTCAAACGGCGCTCTCATTGTGGAATTTGTTGGTATGAAACTTTAATTTTTTTATCATATTACCAAAACTGGATTTTTCCCGGACTAGCAATCAACAAAATTAACATTTAATCTTAAAAAAGAAAGAAATGAATGTTGTTGGCCGCAGTGAGATTCGAACCCACGCCCTTTCGGACTGGTGCCTAGCATTTTAACCGCTCGGCCACGCTGTCTGTGCTTCAGGAATATCAATACACCATACATAATACGTCGTCAGTTACCTGTCATAATTTAATTCAATTTTTTTAAACCGGAAGCGAGATTGACAAAACCGATTTCACGCTGATTCCGAATCTGTATTTAGTTTTTCTCTAGCACCTGTAGTTTTGGCTATCTTTTGTATACGGACAGAGGGATGGACGGACGGACAAACAGAGGCTCTGCATAAGCTCTCTTCAGTGACTCAATGAGTCAGTGAGCGCTAACGAACCACCAAATTAACTGTACACTTTAGGGCAAACACATGCCTATCTTTCTAGTTATCCATTGGTATCACAAAGTTCTTGTTAGTGTGGTAAACATAGGCAATAAGATTGCATTTAAGTTCTAAAGGCATATTCGATCTCCGAGAGCGCAAAATTTCAACAGATTGTTCAGCAGTAACTTGTTATCGGATTTTTTTTTTTTTGTTGATTAGGCAGCGTCGACTGCTCAGGTCATTGGCTGCTTAACTTATCCTATATACAGAAAAGAGACATAAAAACAATATAAAAGGGGTTTAGACCACTTTCAGATCCTGAAATACAAATTTGCTTGTCGTAAAAACGCTAACAGTTTTTTAAATTCTGTCGGACAAGTTGAGAGGACAGTTTTGAGCTCAGTGCTCAGGTTTGCGCTTTGTCTGTAGAGGGCATAATTAGGGCAAGATATCAACATATGTTGGACCGTGAGTCTCTGTGTACAGTGTGGACATGTTGGGATTTCATCTCCACTAAGGAGGTATAGGTGCGTCATGTTGGTGAGACCAATGCGTAATCTACACAACAACACCTGTTGTTGTCGGGTTAGACCCTTTGGATATTTATCCTTTTCCACAATTTTTGTTATGGGTAGTGGTACTTGAATAATGTGCTGTTACATCACGATTAGTCACAAAAAGTGATCAGTTAATCAAAACTTCGGTATAGGGTCTCAGAATTGTATAATTTTAGAAGATAACTTCAACTTGTAATTTAAAATGGATTCGTCTTAAAAAGTCGCCTTTCTTAGCTAGGTCGACAAAACCACAACAGGGCTCTATTCGTGTAGTGTGCTTATTTATCAACGGCAGCAGAGCATTTCTTTGCCAGAATTGATCCAGACACTCATACCCTTCAGTTTTCTCTTAAAATCTTTGTGGTTGGTTAGAAACCAAGCTTCCGCCACTTGATTGTAAGCCCACTTATAGGAGGTATAATTAACCTACCGCCTACCAATTCCCTGGGGATAGGGCCAATGATGGAGCTTCTAGTCCCTATCTTAGCCAGCTGATCCACCCTCTCTCTACCAGGTCCACCAGTGGGTCCACAGACCCACAACACACAACAGACGCTATTATTATCACGTGCTTTTTTTTGAAGCGCATTCCTGTGCCAGAACTGATAGATACTCATAGTCTTCAATTTTCTCTAGTCGTAATAGTTTATCGTAAATATATCTCATATATATTCACGAATGATGAATAATAAATCAGTAAAAACAGCTGAATCCGTTCAAAATCCCGGAATCCTTCACTGGAATCCTGAAGCTCATACGGCCAAATGAAATCGCGTACGATTGATCGATCGCAGGCAATCAATTCCAATCAGAACTTCCGTAAATTGCTCAGTTTATCGACAAAACAGTCGAACAGAACGAATTGCGAACTTCTGCTGAATTTTTTCTCGGAACTGGTGCTGGCTGTCTCTAACAAATCGCCCGAATAAATTCCAGTTTAAGAAAAACACACGGTCTAGATTTTCGCATTCGTTTAATAAGGGCCATTTCTCACAGTTCTCATCCTCGGGAAACTCAATCTGATCAGGAACATATTGTTTAGCCGATATTTCATTTCAGAGATGTCGGTTGAATGGTTTGCGGCAAAGCGTGGCTTATTATATCAACGTTGAGAGAATTTGATGAGACGAAATATGGTTTTCCATCTAAGAGCCGATGCAGCTTATTACATTTTACAAAATCCACCAGTTTTGACCCTGAACCATTAGTTTGTACAGTTCTGGCCTAGATTTTTCATACTCTTTCATACAGATTCTCCATATCCAGCTTGGGAAATATCAGGATGGTCTACATCTCTTCCAACAGTTTGAGTTTTCTATTACCGCTTTACAAATGTAGTTTGATTCTTTGAAACTACTGCTGGAGAAGGTATGAGATACAATTTATATCAAACTTCATTACGGTTTTTGGTCTGGTCATTATAATAACAATAATATTTCAAAATAGCATTGTAATGTATTAGCTTCCACGTGATAAGTAGTTATTGTTTCTTTTGCGTAGATTGGTGTGTTTAGATAAAATTTTAAGCTTAGGATACCACATTATGTCGCTGTCAGTTCGCCGGTGTAAAACTTTTATATGAACAGTTTTAGAATAAATACTTAACAGATTTAATATATCTATCTTTATTTGGTAAGACTTCATTTATAAATTCTTTAGCTCGGTCTTCTGCAAAGTATTCTTAAAAATGTTACTCTCGAAACCGATGGACAAACTCTTTTAAACTCATGTGCTATTGGTAACATTTTTTAGAATCTATATAGAAATATATTCGGCCTAAATAGCGATTACGAAGTTTGCCGAACCTCTTTTTATCGCTACATCTAGAAGATTCTGTTCCATTTTCAATAATACTATTTCTATTTTCAGGTAAGCTAGAAGCTGACCAGTTTGTAAAAGTTTCCAAAAAGGTAAGGTAATAGTAGTAGATAATTTTGCGAGAGACCTGTATCTGGATAAATATCTTTATCTAGTCTCAGTAAGTTAAACAGCCATCTCCAAACTACTTCTGAACAGGTTATACTGTCCATAAACAAATAGCGTGAATTATTTTTCATAACTAACATAACGGTTCAACCGTGTGTTATTAACACCGCCTACTGAATACCAGTACTGATCTCTTGAAAATGCGTAGGATTAAATTGACGATACCTATAACAACTGCAAATGTCGTTATGGAACGTCAAACACCAATTCATACGGTATTTATTTTATTGACAGAAGTGAGGTTATCAATATTATGGAATCATTTTTTTTAACTTCTGTGTCATCGGCATCGACTGCTCTGGTCATTAGCCTCGTGTTATGTTTCGGCTTTGTTACTGTTTCCTGGCGCCACTCTAGGAACAGCACTGTTAATCAAAAGGCAACAGTGAAGGTCGAGGTGGGGATTCTTCGGTGAAATTTTTTATGGATATTTATTTTTGATTGAAAAAACCAGAAATAGATGTCCGCCTCTACGAGAATCGAACCCACCCCCGATTATGGAACTATTATATATTTAGACTGTGCTATTCATAGCTTCGATCTTAGATAAAGTATATTATTCAACTCGCGGTAATGGTAATAACTCAATTGTGATTTACAACACTCGTCTGTTTCGTTATTACAGTCATTACCGCTCATTGAATATACTATTACGTTATCAGGTTATATATACTACAAACAGAATCTATATTCAGATTGGTTGCATATAATATGGTTTTGAAGTTTTGACCCATTCCATTTGACTTTTACGTCGACATACAAGACTTTTAAATTTTTGTTTCTTTGTTGAAAATGCGCGGACTTCTCATGGTGAAAGCCTTATATAATCATATAAATGGTCGTAATGAGAATTTACTCATAAACAACCTCACGACATTTAAAAGCACTCTGCGCACCGTTAATGACGCAATACAGTTCTTAGTTAAGTTAGTTTTTTTTTTGTTGTCAAATGTCTCACTGATGTCGATATGAACATTATAATTTTCTGTTCTTTTTTTCTTTCACACCATACATTGCTATAAGTAGTGCGTAAGTTTTGGATTTTTTTTTCTATTATACCCTAAATTTCCAAATAAGTAAATAAATAAATAACTACATTAATATAGTAACTGGGAAAATTTTCTCATAGTTTGATTTTGTCAAAATATTTTAGTAAAAAATTCATCTGACATTTCTTATACTATAGTATAATTAATTTGCTATTATACTATCTGTACAAATCAAATGAACAGGCTATTATCCGAGAAAGCTGTCACCTTGTATACGGCGGTATTAATAATATTAGCATATGAGGCCACTAACAGAAAAAAATTGTCAATATCTCAATTGAAAATAATTAAAAATTACCGCGCTTGAGTCAAACACACATTGATGGTTTCCAGCGTTATAGCAGATGTATTCGTGTGTGAACCAATTGCGTGTAAACCTTCGACAAAATTACTATCTATTTACAGTTTCTGAAATTGTGATGCGCATAACACAAAAGAAGCTAATTAAGTCTTTATGTGTACAAAATATATAATTATGAAGACATATTAATTAAAACGAAGGTTAAAGTTGATTTGAGTAGTGCAACAGAGCATTTTCAGGTACAAATAGCTCATAAGGTTCTGAATACCCTGTTGCGTCATAAAATCTCTTTGATCAAACAGCACTAGTCACATCCATAAATACTATTATCAGCTGTCATAAAATGGGAACAGTATAAAGTTCCTTTTATTAGTCTTGTCGATTTTACTGTTTCTATTGATACACGTATAAATCCTCCATTCATTTTATATGCCTGTTTACATCCCCATTTCCGTACGCAGGTAGACTATCTGGTTTCCAACGGGAATAAAAGTATCCCCAAGAAATATATTTTCCTGTTATGGAAATGTTATTTGATATCCGAATCTGGAAGTGGTTTTAGATTGCCCAGCGATATGCCCTCACATATTCACGTTATAGCTCGAGGATATTTTTCCTGGCGTAAAAAGCCGAATACGTGTTGTCGGCAAGCGCTTTGATTTTGTTCGTCCTACACACCGCTTATGCGAAAGATCAAAAATGTATCTCGGAAAAAAGTTCAAAAACCGACGAAACATGTCAGTTATATATTTTTATAATAACGTATAACAGACGTGCCGTGAGGTCTTCCTGATCCCTCCAATAAGAAAGCATAAACTATAAAATGCAGTCAAGTTGATTGACCAGTACTTCGCAGACATTATGGTGATACAATTTTGTTATTTTCCCATAGCATGATGCTATAGTCTGAGATCCTCTTGCAACCAAATCAATGCCCACGTTTCTTGCATTTCTCTCCGTAGGACCTAGGACGACACAGTTTTAACTCTGCAATCTTCATCTGATATTCTAAGCACATGGTAAGCCGATTTGCTGATAAAAAAACTGATTATATTACCAGTATCAGTCTTTATACAATCTTATATTGTTCCGGGGGTTTCCTAATCACCCTATCCGGGACACCATCTTACCTCGGCTCATTTTAATCACTCAAAAACGAAAATAAGAAAGAAGCAAATATGAATTTAGTATGAAAAATGGCCCATATTAGCATTTCTCTGTGATTGAAAATTCCTCAATTAATCTGCTGACTCCTCTAAGTATAAAAAGGACTAAAATCTGATCATCTACCCTAACCCGACACATTTCATGCTTAGTCACAACGCAGTCACAAACTTCTAAGTTTGATAATCGCTGCGATATTCAATTTTTTTTTATATCTACTTATTCCAAAAATGGTTATTTACGCCTAAACGGATTGTTTAAAGTCCCATGTGTGATAAATTACACAAGTTACACTAGAATTCACCAAGGAATCTAAATGTGCAATAATATATAACTTGTTCTATTTAAAAGAATGTAAGTTTGATATGAATCAGGCTGTATAAACGTCAAAATTTGGGTGAAAATATTTTAACGTTATAGCCCTCTGCCATGGTCAAGTGACAGATTTTTGAAATATGGTTTAGGAAGCTCAGAATCTTCTGTCCACTCACTGTTGGCCCATGCTGTATAACCTCAAATAACACGATGTCAGGTCGGAAGATTCTGTCCTAACACTGTTTATTTTGTGTACATGGCATGTTCTCACTATTATTGCTTTAAATGATATTGTATTGGTATTGTATTGTTCCCGTGTGGGGGCGGGTTAGAATATCTCCCATCGTATATCCTGCGCGTCGTAAAAGGAACCGAACTACTGTCGGTATAAGCAGTAAGGTTACTTCTCAACCAACAGCTTTGGGTGGACGAGTTGAGAAGAGTCAGGACACCTTCTCGTCCTTGGGGTGAGAAATTGCCCCTAAAGGCGGACGAACCAGTAGATATCTTCTGGTCAACGGCATGAGGATGCAGAAAGCGAATGGGAAACTACTGCATTAAAGGTCTTAAAGATATCCCAAGAGAAACTCGTAAAATGAGTAAATGCATTTTACGAGTTCACAACATGTCTGTTAAGACATTGTGACTATGATGATGATGATGATATTGTATTCATAAAATATCACTCAAGCAGCACAAAAATGTAAACACAAATACAGAAATCTGTTGCCGTAAACAACGCAACGTAGTTTACTTAAAGTGTATGAGGGTCAGGTTTGTATTATCTGGCCAACGGTTCTGAAGCTAAGGGGTATCGATAAGAGGGGTATAGTTGTCAAAGAACATGGCCAATTTCATTCATAGAAAAGCCATGGGCGTGCGGATTTTACGAGAATACCTCAGCGCTATGAAGCGTCTTTCTTTTTGTATAGATGTTCATTTTACTTCCCACACCTATAGGAGAGGGGAGTATTGTGATCGCGAAAATTTTAGGTTTTGAGATAATTCGATTTTTGGGCGTTTCATGATGTCTACGTAACGAAAATCCACGTCATTCATTTCCGTCGGTCTGTCTGTCTGTCTGTCTGTCTGTCGGTCTGTCTGTCGGTCTGTCTATTCGCGTTCTTCTACCCTCGTAATCTCAGTAACCGCTGCATGGATTGTGATGAAATTTGGGGAGCGTTATGCTGTGGGGTCGTAGTAGGTAATGTTCTTATAATTTTGAAAATCGTTATACGGGGGGCCGAGTAATTAGCAAAAAACCAAAAATTTCAAATATGCCTCAAACTTCGTTTTTAGGCGTTTTGGGGATTCCTGATCATTTTCTACTTTTTTTTGGGTGGGGGCGAATTTGTGGTGGTTGGGAGGTGGGGGGTTGTAATACTGAAAATTTTGTTTTATTCGTAATGGGCTGTCCACTGATATGTGAATGAAAAACCTAGCGGCATGATACACTTTTTTAGGTCCATCCGAACGTTGCATGCTTATTATAGAAACCACGGGACTTTGTGATGTATACATAGGAGTATTGTTTTAGATCGTTCAATATCGCGTAACGCGGAAATTATTCAACTGATTTTAATGAAATTTTGATACACTATTACTCCCGCGGCGAGAATGGAAACGCGTATGTTTAAGGGTTTCTGATCATTTTCTACGTTTTTTTCTTTGGGTGAGGGTGAATATGGGGTGGTTGGAGGGTGAGGGGTTGTAAAACTGAAGAATTTGTTATATTCATAATACTCTTTCTATTGACCTGTAGAAGAAATATACCTAGCGGCATATTACACTTTTTTTAGGTCCATCCGAGCATTGGCTTGCCTATTACAGAAACCAATTTTGTGATCTATGTACATACCAGTTTTGCTTTATTTCGTTCTATGTGTATTGGATGAAGCGAAACTTATTGAATTGATTTTAATAAAATTTTCATATTACCGCGGCGAGAATGAAAAACCGTGCCAGTGGCGGCGCAGCAATAATCAAAAAACCTGAAACATAAAATTAGCTCAAACTTCGTTTTTAGACAGGTTGGAGGCTCTTGATCGTTTCGCATCGTCCAGTTGAAGCATGCAGATCAGATCCACTGGTCAGATAATATGGCTAATTTAGTAGATTTCTCATTCAAAGTACTGTGCGACACCAACCGCTGCACGCGAAACATATTTTTTTATCGAAAGCAATTGATTTCGTTAAAACGACAATTAGGGCTTACGCATAGCTCTGAGAGACTTTGCAACACCGTTAAATGTTCCGTCTATATAGATACCGCTTCAATATGTCTATAGAAATGTCCATATTTTTTTATCGTCGTTGAGAAACATAACAAGGAAATGTATGTGCTTATTTTAGAAGCGTTTGTTGTAGTTCATGGTTTTAACAAAATTCGAACACCATCCGCGAACATAAAAAAGACGACACAGATAGCGTTGCGTCTGTAATACTCGTAAACCATAAAATAATATAGAGAACCGTAACCAACATTTTTATATTATACCCAAGAAGATTTCATTGAAACAGTGTAATCTTACGATCTCATATTATGTACATTTTAGTATAATACTGAACGAGCTTTGTATATACATATATAAAACAAATACTGAGATGTGCCTTTTCATCTTTTTATTTACTTTTATGGCTGTGTACACAGATATCGAAGGACGATGTGATGGGGCTTTACGAGGGTGATAAAAATTTTACTACGTCTTTGGGTGATCAGGAGCTTTAATTAGTCAACTGAATGTTGGAATAGTTTTTAATGGGTTCTTAAAGAGCACTATTGCTCTTTTACGATATCGTAGAAACAACATGTAAATTGAAGTGGAATGGTAAATAGGGTATCTTTAGTGGAATTTGTTTTACAATTTGGATTTTGTTTTACAATTACACACTCTTCTAACCGGACACTTAGGTAGTTGCAACCGCAGAGGAGGGGAATAGTTGCAACCCTTGGGAATTTGTTAAGACTCCTCCTCTTCTTGCCAGCTTCTAGTCACTAAATATGAGACTGGCAAGTTATTATTGCAAACAATATAATGTTTCTCATATCAGACGTAAATGGTCTGAAAGTGCCTACAGTCAAGCTTCTAGTGAACAACGTAAAACACTAAATTTGAAAATTTTGAATGTTACAACATAAGGTACACTACACTGCTCATCAAAGTCTAGAGTTTCGTTCCTAGTTTGAACTTTTCTGCAATGTTTGAGCTGTAGTCAGCCCTTTTTTAAAATTCCACCAAGTGGGTTTTCTAAGACCTAATAAAATGTAGGTGAACGACTTGCATGGTGTTTATTTAATAATAGACCACCCGTATGCACCGTTTGGCGACTCTAATCCTAGTTCACTAATCACGTTTTGCCGTCAAGAGATTAAGTCATCTAGATTGGAGTTGCGGAAAGGTTGTGTTCGCAAGATTGTTTTGACAGTGACAGTTTTAAAATTGTCAGTTGTGGTGCATAGTAAACAAATAATCTAATCCAAGTTTACGTAACTAATCGCGCAACTGACTTTTACGGTGCATACGGGCATAATAGAATAGATTATTTTATGATATTTTCCATCAACATATCTGACCTCTGGCCATTCAGCAATACATTATAAGAAGGCCTTTGGTTGCGCGAAACGCCAAAAACTCATAGAAGTCGTCAAAATCAATGGAGTAGAAAAGAAATTCAATTAATCGCAAATTTCTACTGGAAGCAAAACGCAGTAGTGAAAATTGAAGGAACATCAGAATCGATCATCATCAAAAGAGGTGTAAGACAGGACTGTATTTTAACGCCGCTCTTATTCAATATGTATTCAGAGGCTATTTCCAAAGAAGCTCTGGAAGGATATGGAATTAAGATCAACGGAAAAATAATAACGTGAGATATGCCCAGGACACCGTTGTGATATCTGAAAATGCACAGGACTTGCAAAGGCTCTATTTTTCGATTTAGTGAAAACTCGTTGCCTTTACCAAGACACCTGTACACACTCATCTGATTATCAACAGGTACGGTGGAACAAGTGTCGTCAGACAAATATCTGGGGTGTCTTGTAAATGGGGTATGTGATGATACGAAGAAAGGAGTCTGACGTCTCATTCAACAGACCTGGAAGGCATTCATGAGTATGAGAAGAGTTTTCGTAAGGTTTTGAATTGTATATTTACCGCCGTATACTCAGAATGTCTTAGGTTCAAAGGATGACGAACAATGAAGTTCCTAATCGCATGAAGAAACAAAAAGAACCCATGCTTATCATCAAGAAACGAAAAACAACTTATATAGGTATATCATGCGTGGAGAAAAATACGAACTTCTGCGACTGACTTTACAAGGCAAAAGAACTGCCGACAGACGTCAAAATTCTAGGTTGAAGGACATCCGAAGATGGCTTTAAATTTCGACATGGCTGTATCTAGATTAGCTATAGAGCTTCATGCTATGGAAAAATAATAAACTGGTATTACCCTGAATCAGTCAACTTGATTTCACTTTTTTACTAATGCAACTGTTCTTCGCATGACGTATAATACTCCTCAAAATGAACAGTTTGGAAAACAGTCTGATAATCATGCTCCTCTCTCTTACGACAAAACCAAAGGCGCATTTAGACTATATAACAAGGTGTTAAACAATGTGTTTCAAAACAGTATATTGAAACAAATAAATCCTAATAGTCTGTTTTAAAACAATCTTCATTTTTTATAAGCAAGTTTTCGTCGTCGGCATAATGTTCTACAACAAGTCTTAGAACAATAAACTTCTTTTATAACAAAAGTTTATTAAACTTTTTGCATAGTCTACATGCGCCTTAACACTGTGCTCCTGTTCTACGGCGTATATCGGAACAAACGAATCATTTGTTTACTCAATAAAGATCAAGAATATTGAACGGTATCATGTTCAGCTTATATCACTTTGTTAGTTATTGGTGATCGTTTTTTCGCTGAAGCGCTTTTAGCCTACCTCACGTTGTTTTAGTTATCGTTTATCTTTTGCAGAGATCTAGAAACTGAACACAAGATTTTTGTCAGTTAAAGCAGTGACATCAGAATACTGTGGTAGATCTGGATAAATTCTAGTGTATATGGAATAATGTTGAGAAACTGGCACTCGAAATATTGTAATGAAGGAAGCAAGAATAATCGCTTTCTTGTGTTTCTACTTTTTGGATACTGCTTTAGCATGCATTTGCTTCTTCGTTGCTCCAAGGAGAGGAACTTTAACTTCGAGAAGATACTGTATAAAATTACTCCTTTCCTAGGCTCCTAGCAAAGTTATTAAACGCATTAATAGTATCATAACGTACTACTCTATAGCACGACAAAGTTTTATGAACTTACATCGTCATGATACGACAAACAACACAAAGGCTGTCAGCTATTCCATTCAGTTCAAAACTTTTAATGAGTCCGCAACAGTTTCAAACTAGTTATGCGGTTTTAAAATATCAAGAATCTTGTCCTAAAATTAAGTTTGCTGGGAAATACCATTCGAGGGGATTATAAAATGTGTTTGTAATTATTTTTATAAGCAAGGGTTGCATACTATTTTCGTGTCAGCTATTGAACAAAATTATAAATAGACATTAAGGTGTGTTCCAATAGTGTGTACATTGAACGTGATGAATAAATTACAGATTTGAACGTATTTTTATCTGCGTAAGAATATTCAGGGCATGTGCTTTCAGTCTAGCCCACCCCCACTGCCAAAAAATATAGGTACTACAACAAACAAGAGATGCGTATACCAGTAACTGACCAGGAGCAATATGAGATCTTTGCATGTCAACTCAGGTAGTTACGACAAACTGACCGGCTGAGAACGTTACCGCTTTGCTTTTACGGCTTGACTTTTGGGAAAGTGTGCATTGTGCTTGAAATAGTTGTAGAGATAGTTGAAATCTGTCTTGCTGCTTCTGCTGCAAGTTGACTCTCAAACGCATAGAAACAATAATTTAAACGGCAAAAAAGCACTAACGGTATTTTTGAATATGAAGAAGGCAACCTCGATAATGGTGAGCCCTCTATGTTCGATATCGAGCTGGCTGAAGACCAATTACAAACGCAAATGCTACAAAAACATTGCATAACAAGTTTTTACTTTTATTGCAACGCGGACTCGCAATAGAAGTGTTTTAGACTTATGCTATTTAGATAATATTTCTTGAACATGCTTGTAGTTGCAGTGCAGTTGAGATGATAACTACACAAAAAGGATGTTTCAAGAAATGTTAGAAATAAAAAAACATAACAATACTATAAATAAACGAACTGGTATTGCAGATCTGAGCATATCTTACTATAATATTATCAACCATATCAAAAATATTCGTAATCCACCCCCCAGATTAAAATAGTTTTGAAACATCAAACCAAAAAGTACGTACAAAAAAACAAAATTCCATCACACCTATTAGATAATTTTTCCACCTTCCATACAGTCTGCTTGTAACGTTAAGAAAAGTAACTTTTTCTATAGTTAGTGTATACAAATATATAGACCAAAATCCCAATATCTGGGACACATGCATGTACATACATTGTTTTAAAGGAGTTGATGACTACCACAACTTTTGACACAAAGGGTATGTTTGTTTTGTTTTTTTTGTGATTATCTCCTTTTTTAGCTCTATATTTTTGCTTTGCTTTCATTAGTCCATGAAGTAGCTGCACAAGTGACCAATAATTAGATTATATGGTGGGGAATCTTTACTTTTAATTGATGTACAAGTTTTTGACTTCTCTTTTCTAAGTCTGTGTTTTTTAACTTTTAAACTTATTGCTTTTATATTTTAGCAATACTTTTAATATTTCGTTGTATATGTGTAATGTGATTGTTTACATTTATGCTGCTTATCAACAACAAAAACCAATAATGTTTAAAAAATACGTGTATATATACAGGGTGAGTTTTTAGTACCGGCTCGGTCGATAACTCCACTAAGAAGATAGCGAAAAAAGTTGTATATAAAAGTTGTAGCCACGGATATGCTCCTCACTCAGAAAACATTTAGATTTATACAGGGTGATTCATAACTACGTTGTGATGCAAACATGCATTTTTTTAATGAGACACCCTATGTATTATTCCATATTCAAATCCTACTAATGATTTCAGTTCTTCCAATGTAGGGTATTGTTACATTCTACACGGTATTTCAAAAGTTATGGCCATTTTTATCTCCAAATCGCTGTCAAATGGACATATTGTATATCAAAAAGTGATGAATCAAAAATAATTTTTTACACGGATAGATAAAAAATATCATCTAGTTTTAAAATCGGCTATAAAAAAAGCCCACGACGCATATTCGTATACAGGGTGTCTCATTTAAAAAAATGCATGTTTGCATCACCACGCAGTTCTGGATCACCCTGTATAAATCAAAATATTTTCTTCGCAAGAAGCATATCTGTGGCTACAACTTTTATATAAAACTTTTTTCTATAGTAGTGGTGCTATCGACCGAGCCGGTACTAAAAACTCACCCTGTATGTTTATGCCTTTTTCTGTATTCTAGAGCCCTGAATATGAAAATATAATTTTCGAAACGTTGGCGAATTTGAACTAAAGTTGTGTTTAATTTGGACCCTATCACCCAATAAAAAAGACAGTAATATTCGAAATTGTTTGAACGCAGGATATTCAAAAGTGAATCGCCCAATAACTTATTGAACACTTTCAGATTTTTAAATATCATTTAATAGTATTGATTATTATTTGTTCGCGTGAATACGTTGCTAATTTTTAAAATACCAGTTTTGTACTTCACAGGAACAACAGGATGAATTAACAAATGGTACAGCAGTTCGAGGTGTCTTTATCTGACTAGAAGCATCAGTGCATTAAAATGGAAATTCCTTAATGTGTGACGAACAGAGGATCGCGTGCCATGTGCACGACCCTCTCCCTCTTTCCTCTCCACAAGGATTTCACTTCCGCGGAGCGTGTCTTCTGTACACTTACGTGACTGCGGCAATTGTTAAAAACAATTCTCCAGCTAGCGGAACAGTTTGAGATTGCTCCCGCATCCCGGTGATGGAGTTACGAGGCGGTTTCTGAGGGAGTCGGAGCATGAGGAGGTGCGGGCGAAATTGTCACAGCCAACTCGAAGAGAGATGCACTTGTGTATCAGATCGCGTCCGTAAATTATTCATATGTGTCAGTTCAGGACGTTGTACCGCATATATGAAATACAACAGCTAGACAGATAAGAAGGAAGACTAATAAAAATGACAGATTTTGTTCTGGTGGTCATAAGCGTAACCACAGAGGATAGGGATACGGATATTATGCTCGTATAAAAATTGGGAAAGTTAAGCCACATTCTACGATTTAACTTTCCATAGGTTATACATAAATACATCAAGATATTAGGTTGCTAGGTGCCCATCAAAGTAGTAATCAGGTTCAGATTTTCATTATAATATGTCAAGGAATTCTACTAACAAAAAAAAATTAATTCACCCATTTGGGCGTTACGGCAACTACAGTAAGGGCGGCTATTGAATGTGGGTCTAGGACCCCTACAAGGATCAAATTCCTAGGCTGAGTCCAGGATCCTATGTATATCCTCTCCGCAAATTCGATATCGAGGTATGAGCTAGATCTTTTTAAAGTTGTAGTCACTATCAGAACTTCATTACGTTCAATCTGCTGGATGCCAAATAACGAGGTTCGTTATAATTTAAAAAATATATATATGGACATTCATAACTACAGGAGTTGTCGCCATAAATTTAATGAATCACGTAAATGTATAGTTTCATAACTCAACCTAGGTTAGATACAGATAGCACTACAAGCGATTGACATGTCCCCATTATGGTAGCAGTCAGTATCCAATGTTGCTAGCATTAAATTGATGGCATGTAAATAAACCTATGACGTCAGATATTTTGACTTGTTCCTTTCTATTCATTTTCCAATTACTTTTATGAGAAGCTCTGAACACCAAGAAAATCAATATATATGACCAAGATCAACTTTATTTGTAAAAAAGATAAGATTTAATGTAGACAAGTTGAGAAATCCCCAAAGTGTGAGGAAAATCCTCCTAACTGTCTTCGCTCCAACTTTAGGCATATGTAGTTGTAATCACCAAATGTTCAAAATCGAACGTTAAGCAGCACTGCAATATTTCGTTTGGTTTTTTGTGATTATTAAGCGTTAGTTTTCACATTATCGCCAAGGTAAAAGTGTTCTATTATTCTTTCTCTGAGAGTGAAATAGAACACTTATGTTCATTTATGAGCGAAAAAAAAATTATGATCCTACCTTTTCTGACCCTATTTGATTACCTTCTTCCAAGGTTTGTGGTTTGTGAAAAATTATCAGCGATCTCTGTAGCGCAACAGAAGTGAAAATTCAGGATTTTTATACTTTCTGATTTTCACATCACATTACTTCTTTCTTTATGTAGAGAAGAGGCCAAGCCAAGTATTATATCAATTCAAATGATTTTAATAGTTATAATAGTTTTCATGCTTTATAATGAGCCGCGCTACACAAGACAATTATTTGAATTTAGATTTGAAAAATTAACTTCCTATTGTATTTAGAACATTGCAGTACCTTTGATTTTATACAAAAACCTTTTTTTTTCGTAAAGTCGCAAGCATAAAATAAATAAAATAATTTGTTTGAGGCGTAATATTTTCGTAAGAAAAACAGATAAAAAAGAAAACTAAGTGGGCCTTTCAAGGATACTGAATGACCTATCATAACCATGCTTTCGAAACATTTTTTCTACTTTCACCCCCAACTTTTTTTCAAATAGTATCCCACAGCTTTTCCTACATTAACGAGGTCATTATTTTATTTAAAATCTTGTAGTGTCTTTGACCTCATACTCAAACCAATCTTTTTCATATAAAGTCATTAATGTATGTTAATTTTTAATTATTTAATAAAATGAGGATTAACTTGTGGCGTAATATTTTCGTAATAAAAAAGATTAAAAAAAGACATTTGTTTTAGAAAGCATGTTTTACAGGTTATTAAAAACTTAATTTTGTTTCTGTTCCGTTTTTTGGGTCAATCAAATTTTTATGCTTATTTTCCTTTTCAATGAGTTTTTGAACCTTCGTGCTATATGTCCTGTAGTAGGTTTTCGGGGATGAGGTTCCAATTGCAAAAAATGGGGGGAGAGAGAAAAACAAAGTTTTGTCACAGAAAGTTGGTGGAAACGTTTCGACCACTTTGTGGTCTTCCTCAGTCACTGTTTAATCTTTTCAAAAACTTCAAAAACTACAAAAATATTATTAATTAGTTACATAGAATTTGAAACTTATAATTCTATATACCTACCAAAGAAACATTGAAAAGCAGATTAATGGTACAGGTAATCAAAAAAGGGGGAGCGTAGGCTGTCAACAGCCCTGGCCTGTAAGGCGTTCAGCACATCTTTTTTGCGTTTTTTCATACCAAAGATCGAAATTTAACTTTAAATCGGAAAAATACGTCCAAAACAGGTGTAGCGCGTGTAAAGGTGGTTGCAATCACAAAACAGGTTGCAGTGGCAACAGAATGACAAAAGCAGACATATAAATGCACAGAACATTTACATTGAGAAAAATGCTTTACATGGATTAAAGAAATATGTAGATTTGATAGATGAATACAAATTAGTATGAAACAGGTGATATATGACAGTAAAATGTTTTAAGTTTTTGATTTTTG
This sequence comes from Callosobruchus maculatus, assembly GCA_951848785.1. Lineage (NCBI taxonomy): Eukaryota > Metazoa > Arthropoda > Insecta > Coleoptera > Chrysomelidae > Callosobruchus > Callosobruchus maculatus. The sequence goes on along the minus strand of CATOUR010000014.1, from coordinate 24,680,069 downwards.
TATCTATAGTTTTGGCGTTATTGTTTACTAGAAAATTAAAATGTTTAAATTTGAAATGCGAAATATTTGAATTATAAGTTTGTATGGGAGGAATTTTTTTTTTTGAATTCTTATATGATGTTGTAATATATTGAGCTGAGATTTTTAATGTCTGTTTTATTATTAATGCTGTTTGCGTTTTTCTTTATATAGATCATTTCGAGCACTTCTCTTTTATATCTATGTTGTTCAGTTTGTAATATTTGAGTTTCGTTGTAATTAAAGTTGTGTTTATGTGCCATTTCATGCTTGGACAATGCTGTTTTATTTTTTTTATCATACTTATGTCCTTTGATTCTATTTTCTAAAAGTTGGGATGTTTGGCCAATGTAGGAACTATCACAGTTATTACAGGGAATCTTGTATACTACATGTGTCCTCTTATTTTTTTCTGTTTTTGTTTTTAGTTTAAATTTTTATTTTATTTATGCTATGTTCACGATTTTACGAAAAAAATAGGTTCGAGTTTAAAATAAATAGTACTACGAGATTTTAAATAAAATAAGGAGTTAATTTGTATAGGAAAATCTATTTGGTGCTATCTGAGAAACAAAAGTTGGGGGTGAGTTTTAAGGGTTGAAGTAAAAAAAATGATTTAAAAGCATGGTGTGATAGACCCTGTGGTGCTTACAAAAACTCCACTCAGTTTTCGTTTGAACTTTATTTTGATACGAGAATATCACGTGTCAAGGAAATTCAGGGCATGCTGCTTTTTGTTGAGGATTTCATAGTAGTTCATTATAGGTATAATAAGTTAAGTTAACCTTCTCTGTATATTAACAAAAATTGCGGAGAGAAATTAATGAAAAAGCAAATGTGCTAGGAATCTTCCACAGCTAACTCATTATACATTTTATAGTTACTATTTATGTGGGCCTTTTTAAGGGAAGTAAAGTTCAGGTGTAAACTGGGGTGTCGCACCAAATATTTTTCAGAAACTGCCATCATATACTGGAAACATCTTTACAATTATTTATTCTAATCAAATATTGATAATACCTGGTAATACCGACAACTGGTGAGAGGTACTGAATCTAGCTACCTGGCGTCATTATTTTAAGTGATATTCCCTAATTGCTGTCCTGTTTATGCCAAATTCAATACAGGTTGCTAGAGTAACATACGGGCCTTTTCCTAGAGCACTCGACTAGTAAACATTTCATAAATTTGACGCGATATGCGAAAAGTCGAACTGAACGTATCGAACTGTCAAAACAAACAAATCAGAAGCGACGGAGTAGTTCACGGGATGCCGTCGGGAAAAGTTTGCCGATCCACCGAATGCGTACCGCAATTCGATTGGCCGACGCAAACAAAACTGACAGTCGAGGCTGTTAGCCGGTGAACAACGATTGCCCCCAAATATGTTTGTTTACAGGTGCTGTCGTTCATACTTGCTAGATTAATACTGAAATGGCAATCAGCTATTGTGATTGTGTCCGGTAACTGAAGTTTACATCGTTTATTGTGGGGGAATTGATAAATCCGTTTTAGCCATTGATTACACACACATACACAAAAAAATAGATTGATAGAAAGATTGTCGTTTTTCTGTTTGTTGAAAGTGACTTTGTCTTAATTTTTTAGTTAGCCATATCATTAATTTTTTTAACTGTACTTATTAATAGCGATTCATCAAACCAAGTAGCTTGAATTTTTTCTTGAATACTTGACTTGAAAGCTCAAGTTTTTGAAAATTTGATATTTGACTTGACTTGATTTTCGATCTGAACTACTTGACTTGATATGAAGTAAAATCAAACTACTTGATAGTACTTGATGTCGATCTGTAAAATGCGAATCGAAGCGTTAAAATAGGAGAATCACCGAGGTTACGACAGCAAGCAGTCACCCGATGACTTTAAAGCTAACCGACACAGAATGGTCGTTAGTTGAACGAATTTGCCAGTACGTTAATGTTTTTAAGAGTAATTCCAACATTTCTGCATTAACATGCTGCTAGATAGACTAGATTCGTGAGCTATGGAACTTGACAATAAACCTAATCGCGATGAAACCGATGAACAGATTATAAACAGAAACCGATGAAAAGATTATAAATAGTATTCAAGCGGCAAGGAACAGTACTGAAGATATTTTAGAATGGTGGAAAAGACACGAATGTATTTTTCTAAACCTTGCCGCAATGGCCAAAGACTTTTTTTGGCAACGCCAGCTTCTTCAGCTCCAGTTGAAAGGCAGTTTTCTAGAGCTGCCTTAACTCTTACTAAAACAAGGAGTCGATTAGGTGATAACTCCGTTAGGAGTCTTCTGTGTCTCAAATCATGGATGGCAAATGAGGATATTATTTTTTCTTACTTCTGTTTCATCGGCATCGTCTGCTCTGGTCATTAGCCTCATGTTCTGTTCTGTTTCCCGGCGCCATCCTAGAAACACCACTGTTAATTAAGAGTCAACACTGCAGGCTCAGGTGGGGATTATTCGCTGAGCTTTTTTATGGATATTTATTTTTGATTGAAAAAACCAGAAATAAATTTCCGCCTATAACGAGAATGGAACCCGGGACCTTCCGGTCACGAGTCCTCGACTCTAACGACTGAACCAACCCATTTGAGTTTGTTGTTTAATTGTTTATATATGTACTATTGTCATTATTTTGTATTTTTATTTCATATTATTACATTCATTATGTAACTAAGTTTGTTGGAGTTTTTGTTTTTGGTTTTTTTTTAAATAAAAGATTACATATTTATATACATATATTTTTATTGTTATTGCATTTTGGCAGTTAATCAGATTAATATCAAAAAAGAACAATTTTTTTCAAGAAAAATCAAGTCTGTACCTAGTTAGCTTGAAAAACTTGATTTTCAAGTTGCTTGATGTGTAACTACTTGACTTGAATTTCGAAATCAAATACTTGACTTGATCTTGACTTAATATCTCGCTTAATATCAGGTCAAGTAGCTTGAAACTCAAGTCAAGTCGTGAATCTCTGCTTATTAGTGGTTTGTGTTGAAGATGAACGATATTGTTTTTGATCAATTTTCATAGCATAATCATTCCCATTACCGCATAAACGATAATTAAAACTGTTGACCTTCCTGAATAAATTTCACAAAAATACCAACACCCAAATAGTTGTACCTGACGCCTTTGAAGCTCTCGTTGCCACGCCGCTGTGTAATATTAACAGATTAAGGTCTCTGCGCCATCTTTTAGTCAGTAGTGTGTGCCAACTTTGTTTATATTCGCTCTTCCGCACCGCATGTCGTTAACCTAGCTCCTACGTCAGTTATTACGTGCTGAGCTGTGAAAAATGTTGGTATTTGAATAAATAATTGATAATTATTTGAGAAATCCTATAACATGTTATTCTATACTACCTATATACTATATTCTCTTATAAACCGTGTCACAGGACGAATCCTGAAAAAACAAATCGTACTTAGGCTTCGGACTGTGAGGCCGATATCAAAAGGAATTATTCTAGAATTCGCATTTGTTACAGAGAAATCAAATCACATTATTTCACTTTTACTTTCAGAAAAACGGATAATGTCGGATTACGCTTACGAGTATTTTGAATATTTTTGTCGTCTGTTTACAGCAAATATTAGCTGGTTCTATCTTTGTACCATACGAATACGATAAAGCGGGCCACCCATTAACCATTTCACGATCTAGTTAAGGGAATTTCAACATTTTTGCTATCAAGAATAAACATATAATTTAAACATATTATAACTCGGTCCCATCCTATAATGTTTTCGGGATTCGTCCTGGGACAAGGTGTATAATAAAACCGTGTCAATAGCAGTAATAAAAGAGCGTGCTAACAAATGGATACGGCCGCTGATTCATTGGATTTGAAGCGGCAAAGTTGTTTTCACGGCGTTCAATGTTTGGTCCAACCACTTAATTCAATGGAGAGTTACAAACTCACACACATACAGATGAAGCTAACAAAAGCATGTTAAAGAAGACTCCATCTATCCCAGGTAGTGGGAAGAAGACGAAACTTTCTTCACTTTAATAATAATAAGTAAGTATCAGATACTTGACGTGACGCAGTTTAAAGAGGAATAACTGTATTCAGCAAACTGGTCGGATTAGCTGATCATCTCCATGAGATCTGGCAGCTACGCTAATACTAAGTTAGGAGGCCATGCATGTTTTTAGTATTGGTCCAGTCGGATCGCAAAAAGTCTTCTGTAGGTTGGGCTACTTGTCATGAGTTTGAGTCCCATCATTATTACTACATACTACCTCTATTCCACCTGTTCATTAATCAAAAGAAATGATAATAATAAATGCATTTTTGTAACTGCAGCATCCAAGTTGATTATTTCAGTGCTTCAAACTTGTTCTTAGAAAATTAGGCGACAGTTTTATAGATTCCCTCTAACAACATTTTTCCATTGAAAAAAGTACTATGCGGTTCATCGTAGCTCATTATCGCTTGTAATAGTCGCACTTCAATTTGTCGATACAAGCAGAATAGTCAAACGCGGTTAAACATTGATTGCCCCCAAATATGTTTGTTTATAGGTGCTGCCGTTCACATCTGTTAGATTAATACTGAAATAGCAATTAACTACTGTGATTGTGTCCGGTGTCTGAAATTTACATCGTTTATTGAGGGCAAATTGAAAAATCCGTTTCGTTCATTGATTACATGGGTCCGCAAAGAAATGGGCGTTTCAAAACGAAGAGCGGTTGTTTTTCTGTTGAAAGCAAGTCCGAGATCAACATTGACCCATCACAGTAGTCTTTCTTTGAAGCCCTTGAAAAAGGATGATAATGGTTTTTGATAAAAACACTATGCCTAACTTAAAAAAAAGCATCAAGGTGTTTCAGTCGGTACTTCCTGCTTCATTACATTAAAATAATGTTTCCAAATAAATGTAAATTGTGGTACGACTTGTCAAAACTCCTGAAAAGAACCTTGAATGTAAAAGGATGAGCCGAAAATCTCAAAATAACTACCAATAATTAAATAGCTCCTGTTGTCTCTTCCCCAACATCAGGAGAATGAATGTTCAGCACTTTAGGAATTCTACACACAGCTATAAAGATGGGGATAGGAAATGAAGGATAATTAGTAATTCTCTAAAAACTATATAATGAAAATGTTTGAAGTTTATATTATTGTTTTATTCTTCCTCATTTTGTTTGTTAAAAGCATTGGGTTCTGCATTTGATATTTGGTAATATCTCTACGTTACCTTTTTTGCATTGCTCTCAGTAACAAAGATTCCACAAATCGTAGTTTGTTTTATATTAAAGTTAAATTAGAAAAAAATATATAAAAAAATCACCAATTTTTGAATTTTTTGATGTGGAATGAATTTTGGCTGACCCTAATACCTACCCGATCCCTACTTTTATGTAGTCAACAGTATCTTGATACTAATATGGCCCCAGAAATTGGAAAAACAACTTTGACATTCAGCACTGCCTCAATACCCATTTTTATGCAATAATAAAAACTCGATACGGATTGAAAACTACTACGGGACCGCGTAAAATAGTATAATAATAATAACAACACATAACGCATACCACTTAAGAAGCGCGTGCAAAATTCTCGCTGGAACCGAGTACACAGCTAGACATAACTCTGCAGCCAAAGCCATACACCAAGCACGGGCCACAACAAACAGGCTAATAGAAAACACAGACCCATATTACAATTACATACTCACATCAGTTCAAAAAAATGAACACAAGCTATTTCAGTAAGTTGAAATATATACAGACAAAACCATCCCAGCAAATAAGCCAGACAGAGTTTGTCAGTCAAATACAAAGTTGCCTGTTTGATATATATTGTTATTCTCAATGATACGAACATCCAAAATACCTTCGCTGGGAACATATCTAAATACTGGCTATATACCATAGAAAAATTCTGGAAACAAAACAAAATTACTATTGTCCCCCTAATTATGCCGGTCTCAGGTCTTTCTCCGAACACATTTATTCTACATCTTCAACAGTTAATTAGGCTTGGACGAAAGGTTACACAAAGTATTCAAAAGTCCATAATATTGTACGATCCTTCCTAAATTCAAATCAGTAATAGTTCAGGTGTTCACTTGGCACAGCCCATCAACATTTGTTGCTACCGCAATCATCGAGGAAATATAGAAAATCAGAACAATAATAATCACAATACGTTTATTTCCAACAGGTTAGCACCCAATTATAGGAAACATGAAAAAGGGATCAACTAAATACAGCAAAACAATGACAGTAAATTATTCGGTTCCATCTAAACCAAGGAAAAAATATATAAATTACTACAAAGGATACATTGCAAAAAAAATTAAAATGGAAGACTATCCCATCTAATGTTCACTAAATGAATAACTTGATCGTTAAATATATCACCCTTATGACATTACGAGTTATAACTAAATATCGCAGTAAAACATATAGTTGTGAGTAGTGTGTGAAATTTTGTTGGCCAAAACAAAACTCGAATTAAACAAACCAATAAAAATGTAGATCCGACTGCCAATTCTAGAAGCTGCAATCAATCTGGTCTTGGACGAATCCGCTGACCTGCACTCGCAACTCTTATGTAATCTCACGATGGCTTCACAAAAGGAGCGAGGAAAGTCGAATTAATTTATTTTTTGGAAGACATTTGTTAATTTAAGAATGTCACAGCACTTGAATAAATAGTAATATATGGCATCGTATCAGCTGTAAAAGTTTGAAAAATTTTTCCGGATGAACTTGCAAGTCGTCATATAATTTTTGAAACTGTTCTTTGCTTGATCGTTGGGCAGTCATTGGTTGTAGCCAGAATCTCTTTTTCCGTTGACTCCTCTTCCTTCTTCTTAATTCAAGTGCACATACTACTGCCACATCGTTGAAGATCATTTTGAAACTAAGCTCTTTAATTGTATGCGCGGTCTCAATAAACAATCAATTCAGTTGCGTCTGTGTGCGGGGTTTACATGCAATCACGACGAAACAGTTGCGAAATCGAAAATTGCAGGTCAGCGCCAGGCCTAACAGTGCATGAGCATGTGGCTCATACCACTTGGCGAATAAAGTTTCCAATCCGTCCAGCTTGTTTTCGGTGGCTAGGTGATCCAGCGGAGTGCTTGGATATATCTGAAAGTGAGCCACTCGGTAGTTATATTCATAACGATAATGCGCCAGCAAATTGAATTACCGCCTGGAACGCTTTTGTCTAATTACCATGAAGATTTAGTTGACTCGCAAATAGACATTATCTCGCGCCGGCGATTGTTGAGCAAAACAAGGATACCACAACGCGCGTCGCTTAGCCGGCCCATGAAAATATGAATTTATGAGCACCGCTAACGACCAGTCGAGTGGAGGGTGCTTCATGCTCGAGGCGCTTAAGTAGATTCAGATACGGAAAGTGAGTAGACTTGATGCGGTAACCACACCTGCGCTAAGCTATAATGGGTTAAGGTATCTAGGCCGATACGCAGTTTATAATAAATACACATGTCTCACAAGGCAGCTCTCCCCTTGAGGGTCTAGGTATAGCGCGCGGAATTAAGACTCCAAGAAAATACGTATTCCCGTGTTGGCGAAGATGCATGGCCGCCTGTTCCCTTTCACCAGAATGTGCATCTAAAATGAGGGAAGGTAAGTCCAAAGGTCGCCATAAAATGGATTTCGCATGTAGGAGCTTCTGACGTTACCTTACAGTAATCATTTGAAAAGCAAATTGTAGAATAAAGCATGTGCTAGGGCAACATATTGGCCTTGTTTTGATATCGTGTTTGGTTTTTAAGTTACAGACATTTGAAGAACGTACAATTTTGCAGTTCGAGTTTTTTTGCGCAATAAAAAACCTTTTCTAAAAAATCGCTCTGCGTTGTCCTTCACTAAGGTCTTAAATATCATCTTCTAAAATTTTATGTATATAGTTTAATAAACTTAATAAACTTAAAACTATGTGGTATAACTGATCCTATATTCTAGAGTTATTGAAGTCTCAAAATATTCGTTCAAAATCAAAATTTCCTCTATTACGTGTGGTTACAATTCGATCCATAAAGTAATTGTAGCCAATTGTGAAGGACCAACTAAATTGGCAAATAACCGCAAATGACTCACGAGTTAATCATGCATCGGTTGACTCACCCCTTGTTGGTTGGCGCCGGATGTCTTCCCCAGCTGGGTACTTGAACGCGTTGTACTCAATGGGATGTTACTTCTTCGGCCATTGTAGACGGGAATTTCGATGCTATACAGCTATATTCACGAAAAATCGACCACGGTTCACCGTCTCAGTGAACAGAGAACAGACCCGACTGGCTTCACTTTTCTCTCCCTTCTTCCGCGTCAACCGTCAGACTTCAAACTCGCAAGTCAAAACGCGGGAGATTCGAATATACAAAATTATTTAAATGGTAAATACCAATCGTAACCATTTTCCGCCCACCAAAAAATATAAAAAAAAAAAAATATTTTTTCCAATCATAGTAATTCCTATATTACCCACAAAAGAAAATTAGTGGAATTATCCCACCCATAACACAACACGAAAAAAAAAAAAAATTATCATATACAAGCAAATCATGGCCTATTGTGCCGGCAAAGGGCACAGTTTCAATAAAGGACGGTCTAACAGCCCTTTACTCGTCTTAACTTGGGCGACTCTCGAAATGTTTCCCGTACCGGGATATAACTTAATAATCCTGCCTAATGGCCACTGTAAAGGACGGGTATTTTCATCCTTGAGAAGAACCAACTGGCCGACCGAGGGAGGATTATGTGGTGTATTCCACTTATGTCGTTGCTGAAGGGTGTGGAGGTACTCCATATGCCAGCGCCGCCAAAAATGTTGCTGCATCTGTTGCACTAACTGCCACCTGTTCAACCGACTATGTTTCACACACAACAAATCTTCGTCAGGCGGAGCATTCAGGGGCTCTAATGTCAAGAAATGACCCGGAGTCAAGCTGCCTACATCGTTAGGATCAGAACTCAAACTACACAAGGGTCTCGAATTTAACATTGCCTCAATTTGGATTAAAGTGGTGCTCAATTCCTCATAAGTCAACACTTGCGCACCTATCACCCGCCGCAAGTGAGTTTTCACAGATTTCACTCCGGACTCCCATATACCTCCAAAGGAAGGACTAGCTGGAGGATTAAAATGCCACTTAATTTGCAAAGCTTCAGAAGCTTTAGCACCCAATAACTGTAAAGTTTTATAAGCACCAACAAAATTCGTACCTTGATCACTATAAATATCACTGCAACGTCCTCGCCGCCCTATAAAACGCCTAAGTGCTGCAAGAACAGCTTCACTAGTTAGATCTGACACAACTTCTAAATGTATTGCTTTAGTAGCCATACACACGAAAAGACACACATACACCTTTTGAGAACTAATGCCTCGTCTTTTACCTAAAGACATCCTCAAAGGACCAAAAAGGTCTACGCCACTATGGGAAAAAGGTTTGACTTCCGAAATTCTAACGGAAGGTAAATCACTCATTATGGGGACCACTGGAGGAGGCTTAACTCTAAAGCATTTTATGCAACGAGATAACACTGAAGCTATAGCCCGTTTGGCAGATAGTATCCAATATCTCTGCCTTAACAGATAATGCAAAGTTTGTGGTCCAGGATGACAACTCCTATTGTGCACACTTTGGATAATGAGATAAGTCAATCGATGCTTCCTAGGGAGCAGAATTGGATGCTTCCGATCATAGCTTAGACTAGACTGTCTCAAGCGACCGCCCACCCTCAGGACACCCTGGGAATCAATGAAAGGAGCTAACTTCTGTATAGCTTTGGGACAGACCTCCGCTCGACGAACTTTCCGCAGTTCATTATCCAATTCAACTCTTTGCACGTCTTTGACCAGAACCACCATAGCCTCATACAATTCAGCCTCGGATAAATTACCTATCTCACGCGGGTAACCCCTTTTTCGACACAAACAATTTTTACGAAATCTCAAACAATAAGCAACAACACGCTCAATTTTGCGTAAGGAAGAATATCTATTCAACAATTCTGAAACAATACTAGAGCCGTGAATAGTAATACAAACAACCTTTGCTTCTTCTTGTACATCTGTACAGGAAGGCTCACCTACACAAGTTACAGGCCAATCATCCCGAGGAAGCTTAAGCCAAGTTGGCCCCTCCCACCACAAGGGTTGTTCTAGAAATTGCCGAGGAAAAGTCCCCCTAGAAGCACAGTCACTAGGATTCTCTTTCCCAACCACATGATACCATGAATCAGGAGCTACCTTCTCCTGGATTATAGCTACACGATTGGCTACAAAGCTCCGCCACCTATGCGGAGAAGATTTGACCCACGTCACAACTACCTTCGAATCCGTCCAAGCACAAACATTATCTATTTTCTGTGTTACCATTATATGGGATACACAATCAATCAGCTCTGCGGCTAATAAGGCTGCACACAATTCCAGTCGTGGAATCGACAGTCTTTTCAAAGGCGCCACTCGAGTTTTGGCACACACCAAATGTACAGAAATACTGTTCTCCGTGGAAACCTGTCTCAGATAAACTACAGCTGCATACGACTTCTCCGAAGCATCGCAAAAAGCATGAATTTCTGTAAACTTTGCCTCTATATGAAGTATATGTCTAGGAATTTTCAACGAAGATAGCTCAGGTAACTCAGCCACAAAAGTTTTCCACTGGTTTGCAACTTCCAGCGGTGGCTCATCATCCCAACCTATCCCTAAAGCCCACAATTGCTGAAGTATTTGCTTGGGAACAATGATTACTGGAGCTAAGAATCCTAGAGGATCATACAGTCTTGCTATTTCTGACAAAATATTCCTCTTTGTACAGGACCGTATCTGAGGATGTACAGAATAAGAAAAACAATCCGTAGTGGGACACCACTGCAAACCCAACACTTTTATTCCAAGAGAATCCTTATCAAATACAAGTGGCTGCTGATGAACCTCAGGTACCTGAGCAAGTACTTCAGAACAATTACTTGCCCATTTCCTCAGTTCAAACTTTCCCAACGCCAATAATTCAATCAACTGGTTTTGAGTATCCAAGGCAATTTCCTTGGAGTTTGCTACTCCAATGGCGTCATCAACATAACAGAAATTCTCCAAAATATTTACAGCTAACGGAAACCTTTCACCCTCATCCCTACACAGTTGCAGCAACGTCCTAATCGCTAGAAAAGGACTAGACGTTACTCCATAGGTAACGGTCTTCAACTGATATTTCCTTATAGGCTCGTCACCGTTAGGTCTCCACAAAATAGTTTGATAACTAGTGTGAGACTCCTCAACTAAAATCTGTCGATACATTTGCCGTATATCCGCGGTAAACACATACAAATACAACCTGAAAGATAACAATATTGAGACGATATCATTTTGTAACTTGGGACCTGCTAGAAGAACATCATTCAAGGACTTTCCATTGGTAGTTTTAGCTGAAGCATCAAAGACAGTCCGAAGCTTTATTTCACCATTCGCATTCCTTTTCACCACCGCATGATGAGGAATGTAATACTCACTATTAGACCCCACTTGGTTCCCAACTTCAGACATGTGGCCTTGCTCCAAATAGTCAGCCATAAAATCACAATATGCTTCATGTAAGACGGAATCACGACGAAAACGTCCTTCCAACAGCTTAAATCTATGTAAAGCCTGTGAATAGGAATCACCCAGAACTGGGGGGAATTCAGAAAAGGGAAGCTTCACCACATATCTTCCTGAGTCCATACGCCAACAAGATGACGTAAAGAATTCCTCAGCCTGCTGTTCCTCTTCAGACAATGCGACACACTTAGGGATACTTTCAATTTCCCAAAACTTTTTCAATGTACAATCCAATTCCCCCACAGAAGTTAGAAAATTCAGCACACTATTAGTGGAAACACCACCCAACTTGCCCATTAACACCCACCCAAATACGGTGTTAATAGCATGTGGCCCACCATTCTGTCCTCTCACATAACCGGAACGTAAGATCTCACCAAATACTTCTACCCCTAGAAGCAGATCAATTTCCATTTCATCATGTGCAGCCAAAGGCTCTGCGAGGCAAAGATTTTCTAAATACTTCCACTTCTGAACAACAGCAGGAATTTGAGGTACCTTCTCACAAATCTGAGGTATCACAATAGCTTCCAAATTGAAGCTAGGATACGGTTTGCTGTAGGGAAAGATAACACAAGAGACTTTTCCCGAACTCACATTCGATGACATTCCATTAATGCCAACAACAGGGGTTGAATACTCCTTACGAGTAAGATTCAACCTTCTCACACAAGATTCACTAATAAAATTGGCTTGACTAGCAGAATCTAACAAAACACGACATTTGGTGGATCTACCCTCAGAATCCAATATTGAGACTAGTGCAGTAGCAAGCAACATTCTAGGCTGCACAGACAACTTACTTGCCATGACTTGAACATGACTCTCAGATTCATTAGAGGTACTACCACTGACATCACAATCTGTCACTTTAGTGTCCGGAAAATGCAATAGTACATGGTGTTTTCCACCACAAACCCCACAAAGTTCTTTTGATTTACATTTATTTACTAGATGAGTAGCTCCCAAACAATTAAAACACATTCTAGTCCGCTTGACAAAGGCATGCCTCTTACGACATTCTGCCTGCAAGAATCTATCACATTTGATCAACGAATGTGGTGAACCCTTGCAAAAATTACACTTTTCCTGTGTTAATGTGCCAGTCGAAAAACTAAGTGTCTGCCTTCCCTTGGGATTAGCAGGACTATTATTCTTTCTAAACCCACCACTAGCATTAGACACATTACTCCCTTGATATGCGGAAGTAAGGGATGTATTTTCCAGAGCTCGACAGGTTCTCTCAACAAATCCAAAAAGCATGTCAAACCCCGGAACATTATTCCCATTATGTTCTAGTTCAAATCGCGTTTTAAGGGAAGAAGGTAATTTCTGCAACAATAAATTGAATTTGGTAAAATCCCATAGGTTCAAGTTACTCATCTCTAAAGCCACCAAATTTTCAGAAAATATTGACAACAATTTTCGAAGTTCAACTGCAGAATCATGCCTAGAGGGAGAAGCATTATAAATTGAAAACCAATAATTGCTCAATAAAACACGTTCATTCTGATATCGACTCATTAATGCATTATAGGCTATTTCATAATTATCCTCAGTAATGGGCACATTCCTTACTATTAGACCTGCCTCTTTTTCTAAATAAGAAATCAAGAACTGAAACTTTTCTATTTTTGACAGCGAATTATTTCTATGAATAAGAGTATTGAATAAGTCGATGAACGTAGGCCACCTTGTAAGGTCACCATCAAACTTCGGTATTTCAATTTTGGGAAGCCTCAAACAATTTTCTCTTACGACCACTGCAGATGTTTCATGCTCACTACGAGCCATCATCTCATCAGAAAGATCTTTATGAATGCCCCTTATTGAATATCTCATATCATCAAACATTGTATGAACTGCTTCCTCCTCCTCTAAGGCAGACTCATCTACCAAGGCTATTATTTCATATTGCAAATTCTCAAACCTCGTTACATACCCATCCAGCTCTCCATACCTGAGAAAAAACTCCGTCCGATACTCGCCATTATCACGAGCCTTCTTGGCCGCCTCAAGAACATTTTTAATAGATTTTAAAACTAGCGCGCGTTGCCGTTGCAACTTCACAACATTTGCATTAGGCATGTTCAGGTATCAGGTAACGATTCAATGTAAACACAAGACCAAAATAATCAAATTTAGAATCAATCTGCTAGTAAACACAACTTCTTTACACAAACAATACGGCAACCACACACAAATCACAAAATTTTCAGTTGTTATTCTTTTTCGAAATCTCCGTCGACTACACCAATTGTCGAAACGCCGGTTTTCGAACCCCCAACCGAATGTAACCAACTGAATCAAAACAACTTTTGCGCTCACGCAATTCGCAAAATGTCAATTTCAAATGCCCAGAAAACTCCCCAGATATGTATTACCAACACAATACACCAAAAGTTGCTTGTTTTCGAATATAACCAATTTTTACAAACAGCGCGCAACACTAACAAATTCCGATGTCACAAAAAAACTCCGTTTTTTGTCAAGGATACGTACCAATTTAGATTTTACGTAGACTATTTTACTATAGCGCGATTTATTTATCCGTGCTCGGAGGGCCAAAAAATGGTTACATTTCGATCCATAAAGTAATTGTAGCCAATTGTGAAGGACCAACTAAATTGGCAAATAACCGCAAATGACTCACGAGTTAATCATGCATCGGTTGACTCACCCCTTGTTGGTTGGCGCCGGATGTCTTCCCCAGCTGGGTACTTGAACGCGTTGTACTCAATGGGATGTTACTTCTTCGGCCATTGTAGACGGGAATTTCGATGCTATACAGCTATATTCACGAAAAATCGACCACGGTTCACCGTCTCAGTGAACAGAGAACAGACCCGACTGGCTTCACTTTTCTCTCCCTTCTCCCGCGTCAACCGTCAGACTTCAAACTCGCAAGTCAAAACGCGGGAGATTCGAATATACAAAATTATTTAAATGGTAAATACCAATCGTAACCAACGTGCATAAAAAGTCTTAGATTTGAGATTTAAAGTGCATTAACTCGCTGTGCGTATAAAATGCATTTTCCATAACAAATTTAGAAGCTTTCTAACAACTCGCCGCTCTTTGCTTTTATGTGCAACCCTCAAAACTCACCCTCAGCTTTTGTTTTTCAAATAGCACTAAATAGTTTTTTTCTACAAAAAAACAAGTCCTTATATTATTTAAAATCTTGCACTACTTTGATTTTATAGGCAAGCTTTTTTTCGTAAAATCATATGCATAATATAAGTTAGCTAGTTTCCTTTTTTATCTGTTTTTCTTACGAAAATGTTAAGTCTCAATGAAATCCTTATTTTATTTTTTTATATATTTTAATTACTTTATGGTTATGACTTCAAAAAATAAAAAAAAGGTTTTTGTATGAAATCAAAAGCACCGCAGGATTTTAAATAAAATGTGGACTCAATATGTGTAGGAAAAACTATTGGATATTATTTGAAAAAACAAAGTTGAGGTGGGTTTTAAGGATTGAAGTATAAAAAAATGTTTTGAAAGCATGGTATAATAGACCCTGTAATACTTTCAAACATACCACTGTTTTCGTTTGAACATTTTTTTGTTACGAGAATATCACGTATCAAGGAAATTCATGGACGTACATAATATGTACAGTGAGGGTAAAGTTAGTATTTTAAATCCAATGAATTACATCTACAATTATCAGTGTATCCCATTGTTGAAACTATAACTTGCAGAATGTAAAGTATGCAGATTTTTAATACTTTTTTTAGGGTCCACCTCCCGCAAAGGCTGAAAGCCTGTGGCGCTGTAGAAGCGCTGAGAGAGGATAAGTATTGGTGCACATTAGTTTTGAAACGTTGCAGGTTGTAGCCGTCGGGAAACAAATGCTGGAGGAGACTGGTTCGGGAAGTAGGGTCCTGGACCTGGCGAGGATGAGGTCGCGGGGCCTCTCTAGTGTTCCTCGTTCGAACGGCCTTTGGTGTTATTATCTAGGAAAGCTCACCCGTACATCTTCCGTGATAGAATCTGTCAGACAGGGACAGTTCGGCCACCCTTCTTCGATGTTCCAGGCTGTGGAGGTCCTTTGTGAGGTTAAGCGCATCGATTAGTCCAATTACTGCTCTCTTCTGGATAGTGTCCAGAAGCTTCAGACAGTGCTTCGGGTCGCATCCCCACACATTGGGGCAATACTCCAATGATGGATTTGTACCTTGTAGAGTGTGAGTGTAGTTTTATTATTATTTAAAGTTAATTTATTTCCTTTAAAACAAAGTTCAGCATTAGATAATTTTTACGCGATGTCGTCAAGCAACTCGGGATATTCCTGAATGTTTGAAAAAATGACATTATCATCTGCAAATAAAATATAAGTTGTTTCATTATTTTTATTCGGCAAGTCGTTGATATAAATAATTATATACTTATGACCAGGTAACTGGTACGTTTTTTTTCTTCACGAGCATAAGTAAAACTACTATTGTAGTAGAGTTGGATGTTCTGATCAAGGTAGCACAACGTTAAGCTAAATTGATTTATTCACATCCTACCTCTAGATTAGATTAGCTTTCGGCAGAGAAGTGTGCTGAAGGCCTGACCCTGCTATTCATCTTTCAGTACATCGAGCTATTGGTTCAAGTATCTATATGTATATGAATACATTAGCAATTAGCACTGTAGAATTTCCGTGTGTTCTAGAATATTATACCAAAACTGTTCCGTCAACTTCGACTTCCGATTGCCTGGAATATCACTTCATCCTTCAGGTCACCCCTCCTCAGCTTTCGATCTCTCTCTCTCTTTCTCTCGCCAGTGCAAAGATAGGCATGACCATCGACTTCTGAGTTCTAGGATATAACTTTTCATTGTTGTAAGACAGAATGATGTGCGGGATCATGATTTTGTCAAAACAAACTGTAGTCTGAGGATTGCTTGACGGGAGTTTGTAGAACAAATAGGACGATAGCTTCTGAAAGTAGCTGCTTTCTGATAAAAATCAACTTTAGGTTTGTGAAACAGTCTGATATTCGCTGTAGGCAGCTGGAAGCAAGAAGAGGTGAATATGATCAGAAAATGATAGATTTAATAATGAACAGAAAAAGCGAAATCATCATCATCATAGTTAAAATGTCTTAACAGGCATGTTGTGAATTCGTAAAATGCACTAAGTCGGAGCTAGAGTATTGCCGACACGAATATTATCAATAGTTTTGAGAACTGTAGCGCGCCATCCTTTGCGATTTTCTGCCAGTTCAGCGGCGCTCTTGATGCTCATATCTAGCAACTGTTTCGTCGAATCCACCCAGCGTGTAGGGGAACGGCCACGGCGCCGCCCACTTGGGGCGTGTCCCTGAACTACAAGTTTCTTCCTCCATATTATCGCTTCTGTGAATATGTCCGAAGAATGTAAGCATTCTCGTCGACACAATGGAGGATAGTCTCTTTGGATTACCGAGCTCATCCAGCATGGAAACATTAGTTCGATGGGCGGTATAAGGAATTCTCAGCATTCTCCTCCACGTCCACATTTCAAAAGCGTCTATGCGAGCTGGATCTGCCTTTTTAACAGTCCAGGTTTCCGAGGCATACAAAAATATGGAGAACACAAGATACTGAACCAGCGACATTTCGGTAGCTTTAGTGATGTTATGGTCACGTCATATTTTAGTAAGCTTTGTCATGGCCACCGGTGCCTGCGGTGGCGAAACAAGCGTTGAGAAAACCAAATTGATTAAGAGTTCGGTCCTCCGGTCATCAGGTAAATCCTTTATTCACTTCTTACACATGATGTCCGTGGTCCCTACAACTGTGAAGCCTCAACGCTGACAACACTGCAGTTGTAGCTTGACTGGAGACTAGGCTGGGCTACAGCTTACGGTGGATGAAGTATTAGAGTGGCTCATAAAACTTAATCACTCGATAGCGCAAGCAATATATTGTAGCAAAAACCGTCATGTTTCCCCGTTGGAGGTCTCTGGTGCGATGGGTAAACTCCAAGTACTTACCCTTGCGCACAATCACTAACGCCCCATGGTATGTTTCTAACGATACCTTTCACAGGGTACTTGACATCCCTTACTTGAGAGATACCCTTCATAGGGAACTTGACATCTCTTACTTGAATAGTAAACGCAGCGATGTTGTAGTCAAGCGGAATCACACAGAAACCCTCTGGTTGCGCGTCACGGTAGTGGACTACACAGTCAAACAAGTTCATAAGCATACAGGGCCGTGGCTCGCACTGTGGTCAAAATAAAATCGTGCAATTTTGAAAACAACAAAGTGTTTGCATTTCTAGATATCTGATCTCGTTAAAACTTAGCACTTCTGGGTTACAAAATTGCCGAACTCTAATTGACTATATCAGTCTATAATAAAACTTACCAATAATTACATATTTCATTATTTAATGAAGACTTTGCCCGGATGGCTCTCGATAATTTGTAATTTTTCCCAAAAAAGATATCCAAATTGTCTTATCAATAAATAATATTACACACAAAATGCAACACCAAGGCGATACAAAGCCGCATATAATTTTTTGCGACCCAACAACAAACCAGTAGAAAATGTTATGTTACGACTCACCGTTCAATTTAGAGAACACCGACAGCATTGTTCCCTGAAGCACATCCTACCACACTAGGTCACAGTCCGCTACTGAATTAGAAATACAACCGTATTCCAAAAGTAAAGTATATGTGTTCTCGAAGGCTTATAAACGACTGCTGATTCATAGCGTACCTATTCTAAATGCTTATTTGTAACACTGAAACTCTCCTTTGAACCAGTGGTCGTGTACGCCGACTAAGAGTTGGCGCAGACTCCTTAAAGTTTGTTAATACTACACAGAGGCGTAGGGACGAGAGCTTAGAAGGCATGACATCCCTCTGTTTGAGAGATGGTATTTTTGTGAAATTTATTCAGCAAGGTTGAGAGTTTAAATTATTTATTACCGTCTATGGGGTCACGTCATATTGGTAATGATTATGCTATGAATATTGACCAACGACAGTTGTTTATCTTCATTACAGAGAGTACTAATAAATACAGTTTAAAAGAACTAAAAACGCACGATTTAGTAACAAGGTTAGCTAACAAATTGAAAATAAATATAGTTTAAAACACTACAAAACAGGCTTTTAATGAACATCGGACTCAAAAATCAAAAATAATTTTTAAAATAAGCTTAACCGTTAAGCCCCCAAGTGGGGTCGTTTAAGGACCCCATGTTAAAAAATCCTAGCCTAAATACTTTATTTAAAAACATTGGCAACGCTGCTGCTGCTTGTGTTGACCTTTGAAACAATAATTCAGTATGCGTTCCGCAGCAGAGTGATACGAGATTTCGTTTAGTGTGGTATTTCTGGTACCCCGGACGGTCATTTACGGACCCAATTTTCATTTTTATCACCTGGTATATTTTTTGCTTTTTAATTATATAAAATGGTTAAAATGAGTGAATATAACGCCACCCCTAAAACAACTTGAGTTAGTTGAGATAACCGAAAAGTGAGATTTTGAAGCTGGAACTGACTATGAGTGTGATACTTCTGCAGAAAACTGTTTTGCTGCAGAAAGTGTTCCGGAGGCCGATGATACTTTGGAAATATAAATTTAATTTTTTTCTTTTCTAAACTGTTTAGTAAACTTGTTTAAATTGTAGTTCTGTTATTCCTTAGGCCTAAACTTAACAGCACTAATTTAATATCACATATTTTGCTAAATCAACGTAAATACCCCACATGGGTATTTAAGTTGATTTTCATAGCATGGGAATTTAAGGGCTAAAACAATAACGAACAAATTACATACATGTAACTCTCCCTAATGTTACCACAAAATTAACTCTCCTTGCGAATAGAAGAGAACAAATAATTATGTCACGACTACGACTAGGACGCCCTTTAGTTACACATAAGCACATATTTGAAAAAACCGAATATCCAGACTGCCTAGCGGAACGGAACGGAAAAGTTCGCGTAGGACACCCACCACCATAATCCCGAGTCCAGGCAACCTCGCGCTAGTCGCCCGGCGGCGCTGCGTGGAGCTCACATCCTACGTGTTCCGTTCCTTCGCCGCAAACCCACCTTTCCCACCCCAATTTTGCCCAGAATTTGTTTGCGCAGTGACTCTATACCTCCAGCTCACCTCTTGAAGAGAGATGCCCCTTCGGTACTTTGTCACTGCCCCCGCCCTTAAATTTTGCCCTTTGCCAGAAGGTGACTCTAGTTCGTGATGCGGAAGCACGACGGACCAGGTGTTGGGTCGGTTTCTATTCGCTACCTTCGATTTAGGCTTCGCGATTCGTCGTCTTTGTAGGGGTTCGTCTGAGGGACTTTTACCCGAAGTCCACCGTAAGGCTTGACCACTGCTTAATTGTGGCGTTAAGATGTCGTTCTGAAACAGACAAATAGGTATTATGTATTAGTGTTACCACTTGGTGTTGTGATTGGTCTGAACTAGTTATAGGATGATTTATTAAAGGATACAATCTGTCGTCATTTGTTTAACCAGTCTAGGTTTTCAAGTAGTTGAGTCTTCGGCCCTTTATGTCTTTCGATGGTCCTCGGCAGACTGCCCAGCGTGTAACGAGAGGGTTATGGTGACTCACATACTTACGGAATGCACATTTTGTTTGAACGAGAGAATATCCTACTACCTATCCAGCGACATCAAAGTATCTGCTACAATCCAAAAATGGGTTGAAATTTATCACGGACGTTAATATATTTTTTTAAAGCAAATCAATATGAATACCTATTATCTATACAAGAATTTTACCGTTCCGCTGTTAATAACCCTGCTTGGTTGATGCGTCTTCTTGTTAAATAAAAAAAATAATGAACGAAGAATGCTAGTATGATTGTGAAAAGAGGGTCAGCGCTCAATCTTCGAATAATATGGCACAAAGCGCCTGCGCCTTTTTTTGACAATCGTACTAGTATTTTCGTTTATTATTCTGTGTTGTTGTGTTAAGTTTATTTTAAAAATTATTTTTAACCTTTCAGTCAGATGCTCTTTAAAGGCGTGTTTTTTAGTTTTCTAAACTATACTTTGTCAAATATTTGATAGTATATAAATGCTCTAGCTTTCAGCATACGTATGTATCTATTTGTATTGAGTCTTATTTTGTACCCTTGCAACATTCGCTCCATTTTAAGTGACAGTCCATCTCAACTATATTAAGTTATACTAGGACTATTTCTGCTATTGTGGGCAGTAGGAAACAGCGCAGTTGAGAGTGACTTCTAAAACAGACTTACAGTAAACTTCGTGCAAGTCTAGTCTCTGGAGAAATAATGTCGCTGGCTACTAAGCCTCACTCCTCCTTCTCCTCGTCCCGTAATTACCCGTCCAACTGCAACTGGCAACTTCCTGGCCGCTCAAGTTTACCAAGTAACATTGTGAATGCGCCGTAGCCCACAATAAAGGGTGCTGGGGTGACGAGACGGCAGATACTCGGTATATACTCCATGAACACGTACAACGTACAACGACAGAGCGATGATAGCATAAAGACGATTCTGGTGAACGGCATCGGCCACCGTTCCCTACTATGCTATTCCGAAGCGATATTACTGTGTTGTGCACTGAGAGAAATTGGGGAGTTCTAGATAGGGGAATAGGAAATTGTCCGATACAATGAGCTTCGATGAGCTTTGACTGCGTGGAAAATAGACGCCATTTCAATAAGAGCTATCCGAATACGGAACAACTCGTCTTACTGTATCGGGGAGTTTTAAATAAATAATAAAGAATAACACTAAACAGGCGCAGCGACGTATAACCAAGCGGAATCGCACTACAACACTCTCAATGGACTGTAGAATCGAGCAGGTTCGCAAGCACATACTCAAGTTATTATTTTGGAAACAACTAATACTATGTTTTCTTTTACAACATTGAACCTCAAACTTATACTTTTGGGTAAACTCAAAATTATGGAATCCTAGTTCAGAAACTTAAGCTATACCACAGGCGTTGTACCCTCCAAATCACGGACTCTGACAAACATTCGCGAGCTGATGTCTGGCGTGGTTCTGCAGAACGCTTGCACCAAAATTATTACTATGGGAACACATGAGACATGACGCGTGCATCGCATTAGCCGTATAATTTCTAAAGTATATACAGGGTGTCGCCACGACGATTAAGACAAGCGATATATCGGAACTGGACAGTAGTAGCGAATTATAATTTTGGGTGTGTGAATTAGAGCAATTTTCTTATTATTGTGTCACCCAATGAGGTATTTGTTTATGGTCACGTGACGTCCGATTCAAAATGTTTAATGGGACACCCTGTATAGTTGTGACTTTTTCTGTTCCTCCCGATAAAACAATTCCAACAAAGTAGCCCACTTGGGGTCTAAATTGATTAATTCAAGAGCTACAGGTACTTAAAGAACTGTACCATTACCATTATGAAACACTACTAAAATAATTTAACTGTACGGGTACATGTTATAATCAATGGTAGACGACAGACAGACAGCCCGATAGACAGACAGACAGACCGACAGACAAACCGACAGGCAGACCGACGGAAATGAGTGACGTGGAATTTCGTTTATTATTATCTCAATATCAAAAATTTTCGCGATCACAATACTCCCCTCACCTATCGGCGTGGAAAGTAAAAACAGTGGAAATGATTCTAATCTGTGTTACCAAAATCAATGTGCTCGCCAGACTTCGGCTACGTTTAACCCCAGACATTCGGGGACGATAACTTCGCATAGGTTCGTTTTGGATCTTGCTACAAAATTAACGCTACCTAAAATTGCTGCAAATAAGAAACGTAGAGTTTTGAATGCAGTCGATCAAGTTGAAGTTTTGGGTCATTTTACTAAACTACAAATTTCATCCATTCAAAATGAAAATAGTGCAAGAGTTGAGTCATGTTAACAAGTTACTAAAGCGATCAATGATAATACCATTCATGTAAGGAATATCTGCTTCACTGATGGATGTACAATGTGACTAACTGGATTTGTTAATAAGCATAACTGCAGGTATTGGAGCTCACTTCCAAAGAATTGTTTATTAATGGAAATTTAAATGGAGACATTTATTTCGATATTTTCTAATCTACTCTATTTCCAACAAGACGGTGCTCCTCCTTACAATGTTCTTTCGGATCGGCAATAGCTAGACTACGGCCTGTTAGATCTCCAGATTTGAAACCATTAGATCTTTTTTCTATGGGGCCGTTCCAAATCTATTGCGTTTACTCTCCAACCTGAAAGTATGGATAACCTTCGTCAACACATCATCGAAAGCAGCCATACTATCCACATGTTTTTGCAATTGTTTGTCAGGTGGGAAGTTTTCGAATGAATATATAAGTTACACTATTAAGGTATTTCTAATTTGGTAATGGCATATGGCCTACTGTGGTTGGGCATATTTTATAAAAACATAAACTTCTAAAATTAATACTTTATGTTTTAATTTTATTGAACAAAATTAATTTGGAAAAAAGTACTTCTAAGGTTAACTCATGCTTGTTACAGAATGCAATGTACCCTGATTAGTCTGATCAGATGAGTTATCCCTGTGAAGAGCTAGTAGTAGTAGTATTAGTAGTGGTGGGGAGGGAAAGCCAGGCAAGTAGGCAACCTTTGACACTTTTTGTCGACCCCATATAACATACGCACACATACTTATTTCCCTCTTATTGGCCATCAATAGCCTGCTGTATATGTGTTCTGTGTAGGCTTTGTTACTGTTTCTCAGCGTCACTTTAGGAATTGTTAATTAGAACCCAACAGTGGATGGTCAGGTGGGGAATCTCGCCGAGGTTTATGGAAATTTACTTCTGATTGAAAATTAGAAAATAGATTTCTGGCTCTAGAGAGATCGAACCCGGGACCTTGCGGTCACGAGTCCTAGGCTCTACCCACTGAGCCACCCACCGGTTTGTGAATAGGTAAATGGTTACACTTTTTCAGGTGTTTTTAAATCTACCATATCATATATAAAAATAATAACATGGAGTATGGTAGATGTTTGAGAGATCTTATTATATTGCTATATGCATACTTACCGAATCCTTATATTTGAGAGTACTACTACTTTTGAATTTTTATACCATAGAAAGTACATCGACTGTACCACAAGCAAAACACAAACTAAAAGGTCACGAAAGCTCTGCTGGAAATGAAAAAATCCTGCACAAACTTTTTTAATTACATAGCGATCAAAACATCATAAGCATAAAGGATAAGATCCTTCAGGGAATTAAAAAAGTTTGAGAATCTGCACTTTCCAAAAGATTATCCTTTTAACTCTTCTGCCGCTGGAGGGCTGTTGAGAACATTTTTTGTAATTAGCTAATTTTCAACACGTCAAACCAGAGTAACAGATTATTTACTCAGAAAATTATAAAATATAGGTTGAACATTTTTATTGCCAGGGTGTCCAAGGCTTGGAATGGACTGCCGGGAGATGTATTTGTTGGGCCTGCGCGTGCTGGCCTATTCATGTCCCGCGTTAATAAACTTCCACTAACATAACCTTCTAACAGCTACCGCGGTACTCTGGTATTTAGGCTCTGCCTATGCGGTCTGCTCAGTTATCACAAAAAAAGAACAGCAGATATCTATGAAAACTGTAAATTATGTCATAAGAGAACAACCAATATCACACTGTCACAACATACAGTATAGACAACATATAAACCTAGTTTTACAACCACAAAGACGTTAAAAGTGACCGCTCGATCTTGGGCACATTGCTTTAAACCAATACCAAGTAGCAAGGATGGCCTATTTTCAAGGTTGTCAAATATAGTCTACATAATCCATTTGAAACCATACTTTCGGCCTTCTATACGTTTTTTTTGTATTCTCAGAAGTACAGTAGGTTCAGTTTCGGTGACGGGTCTTTTACAAAGTTAATCATAAAATGTTGACAGGGTATCAGCACTATCCTTAAGGATGATGATCTTTCTCCAGTTTTTAACCAGTTTAGGGGTGGGATTAATCTATTTGCTAAAACATTTTTTACATTCCTTTGCAAGGTATATTTAGTATCTACTAATATATATATATATATATATATATATATATTACGAGCGGGTAATCGTTGCCGATTTGTTAGGAAACAAAACGAGCTAGATGGCTGGGTAGCGGCAAATAAACAGCAAAGTGTACTCTTAAAACTCTATTTCCAAGCTTTCGGGATCATTTGATCCCTTCTTCAGGGCTACAAAGACAATTTAGCAATCAGCAACATTCGAATAATAAGGTTGAACAATTTTTTACTTACAACAGTTTGTGAGGATGTTGCTCGATGATGTTAATATAAATGAAGCCAGGAAAACAAGTATCGACACATATCTTGTATGAATCACGTTGACTAACACTCAGGAATTTTACAAAACGGTACAAAAATTACAGTTAAAGATTAAAAACTTGGTAAAACATTTAAAATGTCCGTTAGAAATTTTTCATAGCCGGCATATTACGTCTTTATCGAAACGGCCAAGCACACGTGTCTCAGCGGAAAAGAGAGGGAGAATGTATCATTTGTCATTTGTCATTTATGTCATTCGTCATTAATTGACGCATGCGCCAGTGATTCAAAAGGAATAATTTTTGTATAGGGTGATTCAAATTACTATTATACCATGTGAGCCAGAATGATCTGGTACTCAAAACAATTTTTCATAATGTTACAAAAATGAGACAATGTGCGTGGTTAGCAATGGAAACGTTAAATAGTTTATACAAAGGGGGAATTTTAATGTGTGTAGTTAGTAATAGTTATAGTAAGTAAGAGAGAATAGTATTATATATAAAATATTCAATAAGTGTATTATATTAAGGGAAAATCTAAGAAATATTATATAAATACGCTATGAATTTGGTTTTAAATTAGTGAGTTGTCCAAAAAATTTTCAATGTGATATTTTTCACAGTTCAATAAATATGAATAAATTATACTTAAATTGTTGATATCTGTTTTTTTATTCATACAATTCTCACATTGAATATTTTTCAATGTGAGAATTGTATGAATAAAAAAACAGATATCAACAATTTAAGTATAATTTATTCATATTTATTGAACTGTGAAAAATATCACATTGAAAATTTTTTGGACAACTCACTAATTTAAAACCAAATTCATAGCGTATTTATATAATATTTCTTAGATTTTCCCTTAATATAATACACTTATTGAATATTTTATATATAATACTATTCTCTCTTACTTACTATAACTATTACTAACTACACACATTAAAATTCCCCCTTTGTATAAACTATTTAACGTTTCCATTGCTAACCACGCACATTGTCTCATTTTTGTAACATTATGAAAAATTGTTTTGAGTACCAGATCATTCTGGCTCACATGGTATAATAGTAATTTGAATCACCCTATACAAAAATTATTCCTTTTGAATCACTGGCGCATGCGTCAATTAATGACGAATGACATAAATGACAAATGACAAATGATACATTCTCCCTCTCTTTTCCGCTGAGACACGTGTGCTTGGCCGTTTCGATAAAGACGTAATATGCCGGCTATGAAAAATTTCTAACGGACATTTTAAATGTTTTACCAAGTTTTTAATCTTTAACTGTAATTTTTGTACCGTTTTGTAAAATTCCTGAGTGTTAGTCAACGTGATTCATACAAGATATGTGTCGATACTTGTTTTCCTGGCTTCATTTATATTAACATCATCGAGCAACATCCTCACAAACTGTTGTAAGTAAAAAATTGTTCAACCTTATTATTCGAATGTTGCTGATTGCTAAATTGTCTTTGTAGCCCTGAAGAAGGGATCAAATGATCCCGAAAGCTTGGAAATAGAGTTTTAAGAGTACACTTTGCTGTTTATTTGCCGCTACCCAGCCATCTAGCTCGTTTTATATATATATATATATATATATATATATATATATATATATATATATATATATATATATATATATATATATATATATATATATATATATATATATATATATATATATATATATATATATATATATATATATATATATATAGAGAGAGAGGAAGGGTAGTCTTGGCTGACTAGTTAATGTACAGGCTTCAATCTTGGGGTTGCAGCCGTAGCAAAAAAGGTGAGGCCAATGAAGAAAGTGAAACTATTTGTTCATGCTAAGCTTTCTATAAACATTTCCGAAAGCTTAGCATGAACAAATAGTTTCACTTTCTTCATTGGCCTCACCTTTTTTGCTACGGCTGCAACCCCAAGATTGAAGCCTGTATATATATATATATATAGACAAAACAAAAACAAAAAAGGTGCAACCCGGGCTCCGACACACCGGGCCGCTGTTCCATTCCCCAGCGACTGCTCCTCACACCGTGAGGTGAGCAATCACTGGGTCCGCGTATCGTGCGTCCTAAGCAGACGAAGGGACCCATGGATGACTGCCTTCTGCATTCTGGCGGCTAAGATGTGCGCCGCCGCACGGCACACCGGCATTTTGCGCAGTGCAGAGAGCAGCGTATCCCTCATACCACCTAGGGATCCAATGACCATTACTAGCAGACTCACAGTGTAGTCCGGCCAGAGCCTGCGAAGTTGTCCGAGGAGCTCCTGATACTTGGTCCGCTTTTCCTCCTCCTTAGAGACGATGTTCCCCTCGGCAGGTGCCGAGAACTCGATAACGAACATCGTCTTTTGTTGGTAGTCGAGGAGGACTATGTCGGGCTTATTTGCATGTATAAGCTCGAGCGTGGAGAATGAGTAGTTCCAGTAAATTCGGCACCTCTCGTTCTCCACAACGGACTCAATGTCCCCTGGAGCGTATGGCAGCACCGGTGTCTCATCTATACCGTATGAGTGCCTTAAATGGTAGTATAGCACTCGTAGAGCCGCGTTGTGCCGATAGACGTAGGCTGTGCCAGCGTACACCTTACACGCCGACAAGAGGTGCGTAAGGGTCTCTGGCGCCTGCAGGCAGGCTCTACAGCGGATATCGGGCACATCCATACCCATAATCCGGCTACGGTATACTAAGGTGTTGAAGACACCGTCTTGGCAAGCCATTATAGAGCTCTCAGTCTCCGACTTCAACCCATTAGACCTTAGGAAGGAGAAGGTCAACTGCTCAGATAAACCATGCTCTTCTAGATGTTTGTAGAAGATTCCGTGCATTGGTTTATCTTTGTGAAGTCTTAAAAGCAATTGGACTTCAGCAGTTTTAATCCGGGTTTTTAATTGTGCGGGAGCAAGTTCCGTAACGGACTGCTGACACCTCCGCGTGAAGTCGAGCGTGAGACTAAGTTCTTCGGCTGCCCGTGTTGCTGCTTTAAAAAGGAAGGCTCCTTTACCCGCAATCTCGTGCTCTCGCACAAAGCGGATCAGGGGATCGGTGCTCGTCGTAACATAGCAGGCAGTGGCCAGTACTACTCTGTTGTGCAGATGCTCCAAACTCAATAGTCCACGCCCTCCCAGGTGTCGCGGGAGGTATATTCGCGGGACAGAGGATCTAGGATGTAGACTTCCCTCCATATTCATCCTTTTGCGGGTCTTTATGTCGATTTGTCGCAGCTCTTCCACGTTCCAGTGGATAGCACCAAAGCTGTATAGCAACAATGGGACCGCAAGCATGTTTGTGGCAGCGACTTTGTTTTTGCCGGACAGTTCTGACGACCAGATCTGCCGGAGTCGGTGCAAATACTTGCGGCGGAGACACTCTTTGACCAATTCTGCCTCTTGGATGTGACGCTGCGCCACTCCAAGGTAGGTATAGGTATCTCCGGCATGCAGTTGTCGCAAGATGCTCCCATCAACGAGCTGCTCCTCATCTTCACTATCTCCGCAACGTCCTCTTTTGAGATGAACCATGGCACATTTGTCTATCCCGAACTCCATACCAATAGCTTGACTGTAATCCTGCACTACCCTAAGCGACTGCTCTAAATCGCGTTGTCCGGAGGCATAGAGTTTCAGGTCATCCATGTAAAATAAGTGGGTGACCTTGTGCCTCCGGTAATTGGGCTTGCCACAGCTGTATCCCTTAGTATTTTTCAGCGCTATGGACAAAGGCAGTAGCGAGATGCAAAAGAGCAAGGGACTCAAGGAGTCTCCTTGGAAGACCCCTCTTTTAAATGATACCAACTCTGTTCGAACCCTGGTTTCACCCGATGTTATAGTGAACTGAGTCTTCCAGAGCGGCATCAGTTGTTTGATGCATCCCACTATTTGATCATCTACCGAAAGACATTCCAACAGCCGCACAATCAGTTCATGAGACGTAGTGTCGAATGCCTTCCGATAGTCGATCCAGGCCATAGAAAGGTTTCGCAGGTAATGCACGGAGTCCTGTGTGACACAGCGGTCAATCAACAGGTTATCCCTGCAGCCAGCTACTCCTTTCTTAGACCCTCTTTGTTCATATACGCTGAGAAATACGGGATTTACAGCTTGAAGGATACGCATGTACAAGATTCTGGTGAAGAGCTTGTAACATGCGTTCAGACATGTTATTGGCCTGTAGTTTTTAGGATCAGACAAATCTCCGGTCTTCGGGAGAAGCACGGTTCGACCCTCGACAAACCAAGCCGGAATTGGCTGCTCCTGATTTAGCCACGAGTTAAAAACTCTAGCTAAATGCCGGTGGCAACTGGGAAACTTTTTCAACCAGTAGGTGTTTATGCCATCCGGGCCAGGAGCTGCGAAATTCTTTGCGCCTCGTAAGGCACCAAGAATTTCTTCCGTGTTTATCGGGTGACGCAGTACATTCAGGTTTGGAGTCCTCCTACAAACGGACTCGAACTGCGCCAAGGCCGGAGTGTCTGCTTGGAGAGGTTTGGGGTGTTCGTAAATGCCCCTCCAGAAAGTCTCCACGCGATCAGCAGTTGGCGGCTGCTCTATGACTGGTGGTCGCTGTTGGAAGAGACGAGCAGGCTTTTCGGAAAATAATCTGTTTTCCTCCAAACCTCTCGCCCGCGTCACCAGTGATCGTTTAGCAGCGATTAGCGTCCGTATCCTGTCAAGACAATGCTGCTTGACAACAACCAGTACCGCTTGACTGAGCGTGTGATGGTCGCGCCTTAGCTCTCCTGCTATCTGGCGCACGCGGCGCGTAAAAGGCCTACCGGCCGCTCTATATTCCATCACACACTGGATACGGGATGCTTCTTGGCGAGCCAACTGGATTTTCGCTTCCATCTGGCGCACCCGCCTCTGTGCTCTCTCGACAGGAGAGTCTCTCACTCTCCCCTGTCCAGCCAGCCTCAGAGCCGCAGCGTAAATTTCGCAGTTGATGCTCCAAATGTCAGAGACCTCCGATAGACGTTCACTCAACGCCTCATCCTCTCTCTTTAAATCTGCCAGCTTGAAGGACCTCTTGTTGTTATGCAAGGCCCTTCGGTCACTGAAATCTCCAGGTGAGACGGCTTCGTCGATTTCCCTCTCAGCGGGCCTCATCGGCGACCTTCCAGCCTGGTTAACAGGCCTTTCAGTCGCCGGAGGGGCAGGCTGAGCTGGAGCACGAACGTATCCCTGCCCCCGAAGGTAAAATACCTGGTTCCGCAAGCTCTGGGAGGTAATTGTGCTATGCTCTGGATGCATTTCACACCACCTCCCATGCATGCGGGACATGTATCCCCTACGGCGCGGGCTACTGCTCTCGTAGCAGCTCAGCAGGTCATCCTTCAGTTCCGTCGTCCACCTAAAACGGTCCATGTCGATGCGTGTGTCGTCGTCAGGGCGATCCGAGGCACCGCCACCTTGCCCAGAGCCGGCTTCCGATACCGGCCTGGTGTGGGTGCTCTTCTTCTGGGGCCGTCGAACCAGAAGGTAGGGCCCGTCCGGTGGTTAGCCTTAGGGCCCCCAGCCGACATTTCGGAGGCAGCCGACCACATTGCCTCCTAGGGATGACCTGTACAGGTTGCCGGCCGGCTTTCATCCCTGGCTTGGGTTATCCCCACAGTGTCGCCACGCACCGAATAGCCGTTTGATGTTGGTCGGCTTCCTGGGGGCGCATTTTATACCTACTGCCAGGTGCTATCAGCCGCCCCTAACCTGGGGTCAGACGCTGTCGGGAAGCCGTCCTTAACATAGGTGCAGCCGCTTCCTCACTATGGTGGTTCATACGCCTGCTTTCACAGCCGGTGACCACCATAGGCCCTTTTAAGGCAAGGACTACCAATCTTTTAGTCGCCTTTTACGACAGGCAGATTAAACCCTGGGAACATTCTAAACCCGGACCCAGACGGGATTATATATTATATATATATATATATATATATATATATATATATATATATATATATCATGGAAAAAATTACACTATCAACTGTAAATATATGCTGCAAGATACTCGCTATCTTTATTTTATGAAAATAACAAAACGTAGATTAAAAAAGTGTTGGTGCTACTTTCATTGTAATCTGTGTCTGGCGGCTAAGATGTGCGCCGCCGCACGGCACACCGGCATTTTGCGCAGTGCAGAGAGCAGCGTATCCCTCATACCACCTAGGGATCCAATGACCATTACTAGCAGACTCACAGTGTAGTCCGGCCAGAGCCTGCGAAGTTGTCCGAGGAGCTCCTGATACTTGGTCCGCTTTTCCTCCTCCTTAGAGACGATGTTCCCCTCGGCAGGTGCCGAGAACTCGATAACGAACATCGTCTTTTGTTGGTAGTCGAGGAGGACTATGTCGGGCTTATTTGCATGTATAAGCTCGAGCGTGGAGAATGAGTAGTTCCAGTAAATTCGGCACCTCTCGTTCTCCACAACGGACTCAATGTCCCCTGGAGCGTATGGCAGCACCGGTGTCTCATCTATACCGTATGAGTGCCTTAAATGGTAGTATAGCACTCGTAGAGCCGCGTTGTGCCGATAGACGTAGGCTGTGCCAGCGTACACCTTACACGCCGACAAGAGGTGCGTAAGGGTCTCTGGCGCCTGCAGGCAGGCTCTACAGCGGATATCGGGCACATCCATACCCATAATCCGGCTACGGTATACTAAGGTGTTGAAGACACCGTCTTGGCAAGCCATTATAGAGCTCTCAGTCTCCGACTTCAACCCATTAGACCTTAGGAAGGAGAAGGTCAACTGCTCAGATAAACCATGCTCTTCTAGATGTTTGTAGAAGATTCCGTGCATTGGTTTATCTTTGTGAAGTCTTAAAAGCAATTGGACTTCAGCAGTTTTAATCCGGGTTTTTAATTGTGCGGGAGCAAGTTCCGTAACGGACTGCTGACACCTCCGCGTGAAGTCGAGCGTGAGACTAAGTTCTTCGGCTGCCCGTGTTGCTGCTTTAAAAAGGAAGGCTCCTTTACCCGCAATCTCGTGCTCTCGCACAAAGCGGATCAGGGGATCGGTGCTCGTCGTAACATAGCAGGCAGTGGCCAGTACTACTCTGTTGTGCAGATGCTCCAAACTCAATAGTCCACGCCCTCCCAGGTGTCGCGGGAGGTATATTCGCGGGACAGAGGATCTAGGATGTAGACTTCCCTCCATATTCATCCTTTTGCGGGTCTTTATGTCGATTTGTCGCAGCTCCTCCACGTTCCAGTGGATAGCACCAAAGCTGTATAGCAACAATGGGACCGCAAGCATGTTTGTGGCAGCGACTTTGTTTTTGCCGGACAGTTCTGACGACCAGATCTGCCGGAGTCGGTGCAAATACTTGCGGCGGAGACACTCTTTGACCAATTCTGCCTCTTGGATGTGACGCTGCGCCACTCCAAGGTAGGTATAGGTATCTCCGGCATGCAGTTGTCGCAAGATGCTCCCATCAACGAGCTGCTCCTCATCTTCACTATCTCCGCAACGTCCTCTTTTGAGATGAACCATGGCACATTTGTCTATCCCGAACTCCATACCAATAGCTTGACTGTAATCCTGCACTACCCTCAGCGACTGCTCTAAATCGCGTTGTCCGGAGGCATAGAGTTTCAGGTCATCCATGTAAAATAAGTGGGTGACCTTGTGCCTCCGGTAATTGGGCTTGCCACAGCTGTATCCCTTAGTATTTTTCAGCGCTATGGACAAAGGCAGTAGCGAGATGCAAAAGAGCAAGGGACTCAAGGAGTCTCCTTGGAAGACCCCTCTTTTAAATGATACCAACTCTGTTCGAACCTTGGTTTCACCCGATGTTATAGTGAGCCGAGTCTTCCAGAGCGGCATCAGTTGTTTGATGCATCCCACTATTTGATCATCTACCGAAAGACATTCCAACAGCCGCACAATCAGTTCATGAGACGTAGTGTCGAATGCCTTCCGATAGTCGATCCAGGCCATAGAAAGGTTTCGCAGGTAATGCACGGAGTCCTGTGTGACACAGCGGTCAATCAACAGGTTATCCCTGCAGCCAGCTACTCCTTTCTTAGACCCTCTTTGTTCATATACGCTGAGAAATACGGGATTTACAGCTTGAAGGATACGCATGTACAAGATTCTGGTGAAGAGCTTGTAACATGCGTTCAGACATGTTATTGGCCTGTAGTTTTTAGGATCAGACAAATCTCCGGTCTTCGGGAGAAGCACGGTTCGACCCTCGACAAACCAAGCCGGAATTGGCTGCTCCTGATTTAGCCACGAGTTAAAAACTCTAGCTAAATGCCGGTGGCAACTGGGAAACTTTTTCAACCAGTAGGTGTTTATGCCATCCGGGCCAGGAGCTGCGAAATTCTTTGCGCCTCGTAAGGCACCAAGAATTTCTTCCGTGTTTATCGGGTGACGCAGTACATTCAGGTTTGGAGTCCTCCTACAAACGGACTCGAACTGCGCCAAGGCCGGAGTGTCTGCTTGGAGAGGTTTGGGGTGTTCGTAAATGCCCCTCCAGAAAGTCTCCACGCGATCAGCAGTTGGCGGCTGCTCTATGACTGGTGGTCGCTGTTGGAAGAGACGAGCAGGCTTTTCGGAAAACAATCTGTTTTCCTCCAAACCTCTCGCCCGCGTCACCAGTGATCGTTTAGCAGCGATTAGCGTCCGTATCCTGTCAAGACAATGCTGCTTGACAACAACCAGTACCGCTTGACTGAGCGTGTGATGGTCGCGCCTTAGCTCTCGGGCTATCTGGCGCACGCGGCGCGTAAAAGGCCTACCGGCCGCTCTATATTCCATCACACACTGGATACGGGATGCTTCTTGGCGAGCCAACTGGATTTTCGCTTCCATCTGGCGCACCCGCCTCTGTGCTCTCTCGACAGGAGAGTCTCTCACTCTCCCCTGTCCAGCCAGCCTCAGAGCCGCAGCGTAGATTTCGCAATTGATGCTCCAAATGTCAGAGACCTCCGATAGACGTTCACTCAACGCCTCATCCTCTCTCTTTAAATCTGCCAGCTTGAAGGACCTCTTGCTGTTATGCAAGGCCCTTCGGTCACTGAAATCTCCAGGTGAGACGGCTTCGTCGATTTCCCTCTCAGCGGGCCTCATCGGCGACCTTTCAGCCTGGTTAACAGGCCTTTCAGTCGCCGGAGGGGCAGGCTGAGCTGGAGCACGAACGTATCCCTGCCCCCGAAGGTAAAATACCTGGTTCCGCAAGCTCTGGGAGGTAATTGTGCTATGCTCTGGATGCATTTCACACCACCTCCCATGCATGCGGGACATGTATCCCCTACGGCGCGGGCTACTGCTCCCGTAGCAGCTCAGCAGGTCATCCTTCAGTTCCGTCGTCCACCTAAAACGGTCCATGTCGTTGCGTGTGTCGTCGTCAGGGCGATCCGAGGCACCGCCACCTTGCCCAGAGCCGGCTTCCGATACCGGCCTGGTGTGGGTGCTCTTCTTCTGGGGCGGTCGAACCAGAAGGTAGGGCCCGTCCGGTGGTTAGCCTTAGGGCCCCCAGCCGACATTTCGGAGGCAGCCGACCACATTGCCTCCTAGGGATGACCTGTACAGGTTGCCGGCCGGCTTTCATCCCTGGCTTGGGTTATCCCCACAGTGTCGCCACGCACCGAATAGCCGTTTGATGTTGGTCGGCTTCCTGGGGGCGCATTTTATACCTACTGCCAGGTTTGCTATCAGCCGCCCCTAACCTGGGGTCAGACGCTGTCGGGAAGCCGTCCTTAACATAGGTGCAGCCGCTTCCTCACTATGGTGGTTCATACGCCTGCTTTCACAGCCGGTGACCACCATAGGCCCTTTTAAGGCAAGGACTACCAATCTTTTAGTCGCCTCTTACGACAGGCAGATTAAACCCTGGGAACATTCTAAACCCGGACCCAGACGGGTTTTATATATATATATATATATATATATATATATATATATATATATATCATGGAAAAAATTACACTATCAACTGTAAATATATGCTGCAAGATACTCGCTATCTTTATTTTATGAAAATAACAAAACGTAGATTAAAAAAGTGTTGGTGCTACTTTCATTGTAATCTGTGTCCTGTTGGACTGTGTGTATATATGATATAAAGGGTAAAAAGGCCTTGACCATCTCTGTTTTTTACTAGAGAAGTAGATTAGTTTCAATTATTTTTATAACAAAACTTTAAAAGTTGATGCCTTTGTAATAAATGCGAATTTAGAAATAATTTCTTTTGATATCCTGGGTGTATAGGTAGTGTATAGAATTCAAAATGAAGATTCCTTTCAGCGATTCCAGTGAATGTACAAAGAGAAAATATCGGTATTGTGAAATGAAGCCAAGCTATGAAATGTTCTGCTAATGCTTCGTTATTATACCATATTACCTATTTGAATCTCTCCCGCTATAGTACAGTTCTTTAAGCCAGGTAGGAAGCAGAAATATACTGAAAGTGTGTTACTAATAATGTCAGCTCTACAAAATACATATGATGTAACAGACGAGGAAGCTTTTCTACTTCGGCTCTCTATTTGCATAATGTGTGAAAACATCTGCTTATTTTACATCTATATTGGCAAAACACATCCCAACCACATACATTCTGGCGAGAGCATGCACCATATTTTTAAACCTGAAGTGTACGAGCCAGAGTATCCACTTTGGTTTCGCATTCACCATTATACGAAAACACCCTTCCACCATATTTTGAATTATGAACAAAAATGCTAGCTTTACTGGCACTTCCACCATAGTTCGGAAATTCCAGTCGAAACCAAACGATTCATGTCGCTTAAACTTACTCATGCATCATGATGGTGAATAGGTACTCAGTTAAAGAAAAATATGGCTGGGTATCCATTGCATAGTAGTATACTGATAGTACTCGTAATATTAGCCTAAATGAAAAAGCCACCTACTATACGAAGTGGAGTCAACGGTATGCAGATACAAGGGAATGGAGGGAGTTGTGCACCGCATACAGAGTGTCCCACGACGACTAAGACAAGCAATATATCGGAACTGAGCCGTAATAGGGAATTATAATTTTGTGAGCGTAAATAAGAGCAAATATAGTATCTTTTCTCATTATTGTGTCACCCAATGAGGTATTTGTTTTTGGTCACGTGACGTCTGATTAAAAATGTTTAATGGGACACCCTGTATATTTGTGACTTTTTGTGTTCCTTCTAATAAAACAATTCCAACAAACTACTTGGGGTCTAAAGTGATTAATTCAAGAGCTGCAGGTATTTAAAGGGCTGTACCCCTGCCATTATGAAACTACCAAAGTAATTTAACTGTACGGATATATGTTATAATCAATGGTAGTGGTTGGAATTGTTTTACCAGGAGGAACACAAAAAGTCACAAATATACAGGGTGTCCCATTAAAAATTTTGAATCGGACGTCACGTGACCAAAAACAAATACCTCATTGGGTGACACAATAATAAGAAAAGATAACATATTTGCTCTAGTTTACACCCCCAAAATTATAATTCCCTACTACTGCCCAGTTTCGATATATTGCTTGTCTTAATCGTCGTGGGACATATAGTACTGAAAAAAAATGCAAACGGTTTGTTTCACAGAGACTTTTAGTTAATGTTGTTAAGTACTATACTTATTAATTGAAAATCGGTCGATTCGTTGTCGAGAAAATTAGAATGTTTATGTATCTTAACTTGTTCAAACAGAATATAAAAACACACGAAAATATCACTTTTTATTGTAATAAGTGATTCAAATATTGCCCGTTATTGGCCAAACAATGATATAGGTGATTTTCAAATTCCTGACGGGCAGTTGCAAAAACATGTTGTGGCAGCTTTCGATAATGCGTTGACGAAGGTCATTTAAACTGCCCGTCAGTATTTTAAAAATTGCCTATATTATTGCTTAGCTAATAACAGGCAACATTTGAACACTTATTGAAATAAAAAGTGATATTTTCGTATGCTTTGGTATTATATTTGAACAAGTTAAGATACTTAAAAGATTCTAGTTTTCTCGAAAACGAATCGACCGATTTAAAATCGTCAAAATAAAGGACTTCGACTATACCTTTGAAACAAGATATTACTCGATACCTCTTGTTATTTAAAATGTTTCAAGGGATGTTCTTGGTGGGTAGAGCGTACAAGGGGGTGAAATATTTTTTATTTAAAAAGATGACCCCCTTGACAGATCTTTTGACGTGTCTCGGCGTTTTTTCTTTTAATGAGCGGTTTTCAAGAAATCCGGGAAGGGAAGTTTTCAAATGAAAACCATGTATGTAATTTGAGAAACAGTTTATATTTACTCAGAGGCTCATTCAACCGAATTGTTAAAAAAAGATAAAGTACATCGAAACTTTTCAAGCAGTTGCGCTAAAACCATTGACATGTGGTACTATTAATTGCGTCGAATCATGCATTCTCTGGAATGGCCCTGCATGGCATATCTTTTTATGCTTGGAAATATCTACTAATAAATAAAAAAATCATTTTTTGAGTCACAATTCTTAATTTTTTCCCTTTAGATTGTTCGATCGAGTTTTGCCATTGCAATAGGTCATCTTGTTAAACAGAAGTGGAAATCGTCAATCGCTGGACAACGTTTTCAAGCGGCGTCAAATTACGATATGATAGAAATATCAATGATTAATAAATTGACTGGTCTATCATCAGATGTGGGGGCCACGCTCACCACAAAAGAAAATGAATACGTGGCTGCGTGGCTTTGTCGCTGGCAGGGCGCTTTTGTCATTTTCTTTATGGGCGTCGACGAAAATGCATGGAAATTTGTCGACGTCGCAGTTATTACTCGGACTGGAATAATTCGCTTTGGAGGACTCACGTTGCGCACGGGAAAAGTGTATAATTGCTTCGGAAAACGTGGCCCTAAAAGAGCATTGCTTTGCGAAAATTCAATTTCGTCGAATTTATTTTCCAATGGCAGCTTTTTCTAAAGGTTCGTCTGAACTACACGTGCTTCTAAGTGCCACTTGCCTTAGAACATAACCTTTTTTGCGTTGCGGAGTGACATTATTGTTTTATTGAAAAACTTTTTCATTTAGAGTCGATATACGAGGGTTGCTCTATATCTCCGTCAATCCACCAGTACGCAGACAGCTGTTTCACGCTTATTAAGCTTATTAAGCGTGAAACGGCTGTGTGCGTACTGGTGGATTGACGGAGATATAGAGAAACCCTCGTATATTGACTCTTATATGCACCAGCATATTATAGAACCGCGCTCTTCTCGCCAGGCAAAGCGGACGCGCTGTGGCGTTCCACCAAAAAGTCTGCTGCTGTTTAGCAGCGATCTTTGGTTTGCCGTTACTTTCGGGTACTAGATGGCGCACAGGCAGATCTTTTCTGTCGCCTGCTCTTTTTCATTTAGGTTTTAAGCCATGCTGTATTAGCAAATGGTTCTGTACATACATACATGTTGTCATCTTACTCTATCTCTAAGGAATATGTTCATTAATTTTTTCTCCAAAGGTTGACTTTTGATTTTTGGAGAGGCCCCAATCTGGGTTATTAATGTCTTAAACCAGTGTGTGGAATTTATATTTCCACTAGTTATTAACCTGTGTCCTAGAATATCTTAAAACCAATGCTCCTTTTAGTACTACGTACAGAACTATAGCCGAATGTGATATTCTGTATAAATCTATCATAGCAAAATAGCGTTGGTGCCTTACCTTTCGCATCATCAAAGAAATAAAGTTCAGTCATTCCTCAAGACCACAATGTACATCAAACTGTGGGAAAATTTGAATGCACTGCTTTTTGATATCTTTTATGAACTCCCAAATACAACAGCTCTGCTCTAACTAAAATAGTTGAATCTGGTTTTGTTCTGAAAATCGTAATTTATTTCTGTCTGCTGTATATTACATAAAAGGATAATCTTTACTCTGAAGAACGAAAATCGCTGGTAATAGGGTCTTCGTCATTCTGAATGTCAAAATTGTCAAAGCCGGAATGCCCAGTATGACATATTATGTTAGTGAGGGTGACATCTGACTTACGGGACTACAAAAATATGTCAAACTGAAACTATACTATGATAAGCCTGTGGTCAAGGTCATATTTGTTGTAAAAACTAAGAGCTATTGTTATCCTCTCGGACATCCAGGCCACGTAGAAGGCCTTGGGCTCCGGGGATATTACATCAAAACTGTTATGGACAGTTTTAACACTCTCCGCTTACTGACCTCACGCAACTCGGTACAACTCAGTTGGGCACCAGGCCACGAATGTATTTGTGATGATGACTGTACATTTGAAAATATATAATCGTTACTCCGTATTTGTTTTTTTTTACTTCATTAAAAAATGATTTCAGTATTAACCCTCTGTTTTTCTGATTGGAATTAAGCCAACTTCTCAGTGTGATCAGTTTATTTTAAAACGTGTGGTTTTTTGATAATTGCGAATAAACTCCTTCTATTCAAATAATTTTTATTTTGAGATTTAGGGTATTTTTGGACAACCAGAAATAACGAATTTCTTGGCTATTGTTATTTTTAGCATCGCAGGAATAAGAAATAGGTAGTAGTAGTAGTATTGATGGGAATTCTAAGCCAGGCAAGTAGACCATTTTTGCCAACTTCGTGAGAAACAGGTAAATAATTTCCAATAAGTATAACGAAGGTCAACCATTTTACTGCTTTGCCCGCTTGAAGAGTCACTATATTATAAAATAACCGGCAGTATTGCGACTTCAAGCGGCTAGCTCTTATTTTTGAGGGGAAAATAAAAGAAGTTAGAAATATCTGCAGCTCTCTAACTCACTGTGTTTTGCGCCACCAAAAATCGACAATCGCTCATGGGAAATAGGTAAATGATTTACAACGATAACGAAGGTCAACCAATTTTACTGCTCTGTCTCCTTGAGAAATCACTATATCAAAGCGCCAATTGTAAAACAACCGGAAGTATTGCCACTTCAAGCGGCTAGCCCTTATTTTTGAGGGAAAAACAAGGAAGTCAAATTTATGAAGCTCACCAACTCACTGTGTTTTGTGCCACCAAAAATCGCCAATCGTCGATGAGAAATAAGTAATAGGTAAATGATAAGGATAATGAAGGTCAACCAATTTTACTGCTCTATCTTCTTGAAAAGTCACTATATCAAAACGCCAATTGTAAAACAATCGCCAATCGTCCAGCTACGATTTTTGGTCGCCAACTCGGTTTTGAAATCGCTACTTTGGCGGAAAATCCATACACGTGACAACCCCGCAAGCGCGTGTTCTATAAAATGGATAGAGGGAACTGCGTCCTATGCGTTTATATCGGCATTCTAGATTTTGGCTTGCCAATGGTGTATCTACTTGCCTATACACATTTCCATTCTGAGGTGAAGTTGTATCTGAACACATGCCAAGCGCTGCCTCCAAGAAAACCGTTGTTAAATGTTCCAAAACGAATTCCCATATAGAATCTTTCCATATTTGGTTCTTAGCAAGCCATACTTAACTTTGTTGCGAACTCTTTACGTTGTTTCCTAGCCCGAGCTTTATATAATCTACTGCAATCCACTCTGGCAACTCTTATAAGTTTTTTCATGGAAACTTCCAACTATACGGCGCGTTTTCGCTCGCGGGTTCTGCGCCGGATTTTCCTATCTTTCGTCGGCGGATTTTCAGCCTGGGGCTATTATTGGAAAATCGGAAATGCTCGCAATGCGATCGCAATTTTTTTCTACGTTCCCAGAGAAAAACCTTGCTGCTACGGCTTGATTCAATGAAAACATATTGTTTGCAGGTAAAACAATTGGTGAGCGCTACGCTATGCTCTTTTCGTTCAAATGAGACAAAAGGAAGATGCCGTTAATGTGAAAATTGCGTTAACCAAACAACCTGTAGTTATAATAGACAGCTATATACTTGTTGTTTTTAACCGTACTTTTTCTGTGTCTATGGTTTTTAAGAACACTTGCCGAATCCTTTCATATTAATGATTTGATATGACGTGCTTTAAATGTAGTTACTAAAGTTTCGCGTATCATGGTTCTGTAATTTTACTGATCGATACATGAAAACACGCTCGTTGATAGAACCTATTAACTAACGTTTCGGCTACTTTCTGTATGGGTTAATTCAATTCTCAGGACGATTTTAGTCCCATATGAAAACGACAAAGTGTCCAAAGCTGTATTGTAAATACGAATTCAGTTCTGCATGCAAACGTACTATAACTAACTAAAAATTGGTTTATCCACGAATGCAGTAATTCCGAAATAATTGCACGTTTTTGCATTTGTATAGGAACAAATATTCTGTCAGCCTAACCAACAAATATTCTATCCCATTCACTTTGTACGCATTGTCGGACTCAAAATGTTAGTCTGACTAGCAGCTGTGTTTATATAAGTTCCCTAGATGGCTAGGCTATTATTATTCTTGTAATTTATCATGTGATTATCTATTTCTATTCGATTC
This sequence comes from Callosobruchus maculatus, assembly GCA_951848785.1. Classification (NCBI taxonomy): domain Eukaryota; kingdom Metazoa; phylum Arthropoda; class Insecta; order Coleoptera; family Chrysomelidae; genus Callosobruchus; species Callosobruchus maculatus. The sequence continues at coordinate 24,638,756 of CATOUR010000014.1, read as the reverse complement.
ATTGCTCTCCACTGCAGCTTTAAATACAACCAGGTCTTTAGAAATAAACAGTTTACTAATGTCTTTCTAGCCTTGTTATTCTTCTCGATTCACAAATATATTTACAAAAGGTGATTTGGAATACAGCTATCGTTTTAAGAAAATAGGTTGTTGGTAAATCCAAAATGAGAACCAGCCATGCATTGATTGTATTACGAAACACAATGTAACATATAGCAGAACAGCCCCATGGTCGCCCCAGGGGGGGGGGGTGAGGCAAACCCAACTAATTGCATACATGGGACGTGCTGCTTGCCCCTCTCTGCAATTGATAGAAACAGCAGTCAACAAATTTATCAATACGTAAGGAATCTAAAGGTCAATTGCAATTAACTTTTGTCTTTATCTATAAATATCATCTCTAGTCTTCTAGTCTTGCTGTTTCTAACAGAAAATACAAAATGCAGATTCATGTCTAATGTTTTTTAGATATGTTAGATCTATTTTTCCTTATTATTTTATTATTTTTATGGGTCAGTTTAATTTTTGTTCTATGTGTTTGTTCTTTCATTATTTTTATTATAGACAATGTTCTGAGTATGGCTTTAATCCTGTTGATCATGTATTTCTGTTTTTTAAGATGTTAAGACGTTTACCTTTTTTATTTTGGATACCTTATATGTTATTTTTTGCTTAAATAATTCATGACATAAGTTTTTTTGCCGCCCTCCCCCCTGGATTTTGTATGACATCCCCTGGTTTTTTTCTGGCTGCTCCCATGGATAGACCTAAGATACGACAAATAGCAGACCTAGTCAGGATTTAAGAACAAAACATAAAAAAAAGTGTGAATTCTGATGACCGAAGGTAGGTTTTCTTATGATTCCTGCTTAGAATCCGAATAGCAAGCGTTTTTGTCTGATGGGGCTCTAATGTATGTTATAGTATTGCTCATAAAATTAGAAATACGGTTCTTATAAGATATGTCTTAATATTTTTTGATAAGTCGACATCGCAAATGAAGCCTTCCATACTCATCAAGATCCCATAGGTCCAGACTTATCTAGGAAGCTATCTTTGAAAAAGTCACTCTCCTAGGGTACTACGTATATTATTCTTTTCAAACTATGTTTTTCAAATTATCTGTACTTCAACCCTTAACTACTAACACAACGCCGTGAAATGCATAAAAACTACCTTCAGCGCGTTACCAACTGTTGCCGTCTGATTTTGGCTATACGCGTCTATCTACGTTCAATCGATTTTGTAGTACCTGTAGCATCGCAGAGGCACCACATTAGTGTCAATATAACACATAAAAAATAATTTAACATGAATATACGTTCCAGTACTTCAAAGATGGTTTATTTTGGAGTTAGCAATTTAGAAAGGCAGCTTTTAAAGTGCTACGATGAAAAGGATGACTTCAAAATTTTGCGATCGAAAGTGACACAAAGAAGCGCGGAAAATATCTCTGAAACTGCAAGGAAATATAGAAAATCTTCTAGGTATCCCAGAAAAAGTTCCTCAAATAAAATCCGCCCGGCATGAAAACGCAAGAATTGCTAGATAAGCCCCCAGTTAAGAAAAGAAGAACTTCATTTCTGTGTTATACAGGGTGGCCAATCGGGTGACGATAATAATTTTTCTTTAGATAGCCCGTACCGAGACCTATCCAAAACACCCCCATGTATTTGTACCGATTATTGATAGTTTTCGAGTTATGATTTTTTTTTGAAAACTTAGAGATTTTTCAGTTTTTCCAAGAAATGGTCAAAAACAAAATCAAGAATGCTTTTTGGCCTTTATTTTTTTCAGCAATTATACTCAGTATTGAGCCTATTTTAATATCCAATAAAGAGAACCTGTACATCCGAACAATAATTAAGTACATTTTGGGGCCAAAGTTTGAAATCTCTGTTTTTAGTCAGGAGACCAAAACCTTCGAAATAAGATTAAAAAGACTTATGCCTGGTTCTGCAGCTTCAAACTAATCTTAAAAACTTTGCAAGTCATTGCACTTTCGAAATAATAATGAAAAAGTAGCACTTATGGGGACATTTTGCGCCGTACCTGAGTGTTAAAGGTAAAAAGGTGATAATTCACGAATTTCTAAAATGATTCAAAAAACTATTATTTTGCTTTATTATGACAAATTAAAGTATAAAAACTCGTAACAACTAATGAGCCTGATAATCGTTGATGTTTTGATGACTTTTAATAAAAAAACTAATACCCAAATGGTGATTTTTGAAGTGTTTTTGCTATGTACTATTGAACTTCTGCTAAATTAAGTTGTATGGAAGTTAACAAAGGAAAGGAATAATAAACAATAATCTGACTTCCAATTTCATGGCAGAATTACCTGGGAGGCGATGTCGTAGCATACGCCATCCCTTTCTTTCAGAGTAGCTTTTTGCGAGCTCATGTCGGCGAAGCGCAGTTGTGTTAACTAATTTTCGGTAATAGGCAAGGCAATGTTCGGATGGACCTATAAAGGTGATTTATATCGCTAGGTCTTCCTTGACAGGTCAGTAGCCAGCCTATCATGAATACAACCCAACAAGTTTTTCAGTTTTTCAACCCCCCACCCCCCAAACACCCAAATTCCACCCCCACCCAAGAAAACGCAGAAAATGATCAAGAACTCTAAAACGCCTAAAAACAAAGTTTGAGGAATATTTGAAATTTTTGTTTTAATTACTCCGCCGCCTATGTACCGATTTCTAAAATTATAGCAGCATTACCTACTAAGACCAAATTTCATCACAGTCCGTGCAGCGGTTACTGAGATTAAGAGGCTAGAAAAACGCGTACAGACAGACAGACCGACAGACAGACCGACAGGCAGACCGACAGACAGAACGACGGAAATGAGTTATGCGAATTTTCGTTATGTAGACATTAAAAAACGCCCAAAAAACCTATTATCTCAAAATCGAAAATTTTCACGATCACAATTCTCCCCTTACCTATCGGTGTGGAAAGTAAAAGGGATGGCGTATGCTACGATAACGCTTCCCAGGTAATTCCGCCATGCAATTAAAAGTCAGATTGTTGTTTTATTATTATTTTCCTTTGTTAACTTTTCATATAACTTAATTTAGCAGAAGTTCAATAATACACAGCAAAAAGCACAGGTATTAATTTTTTTTATTAAAAGTGATTAAAACATCAATGATTATCGTGTTTATTAGTTGTTATGAGTTTTTTTTCCTTTAATTTGGCGTAATTAAGTGAAATAATAGTTTTTTAAATCATTTTGGAAATTCGTGAATTATCACCTTTTTACCTTTAATACTCACGTACGGCGCAAAATGTCCCCATAAGTGCTATTTTTTCATTATTATTTCGAAAGTGCAATGTCTTGCAGAGTTTTTAAGATTAGACTGGAGCTCCAGAACCAGACATAAGTATTTTTAATTTTATTTTGAAGCCTTTGGTCTCCTGACTAAAAACAGAGATTTCAAACTTTGGCCCCAAAATGTACTTAATTATTGTTCGGATGTACAGGTTCTCTTTATTGGGTATTAAAGTAGGCTTAATACTGAGTATAATTTCTGAAAAAAATAAAAGCCAAGAAGCATTCTTGATTTTGTTTTTGACCATTTCTTGGAAAAACTGAAAAATCTCTAAGTTTTAAAAAAAAAATCATAACTCGAAAACTATCAATAATCGGTACACATGTATGGGGGTGTTTTGGATAGGTCTCAGTACGGGCTATCTAAAAAAAATTATTATCGTCACCCAATTGGCCACCCTGTATGTGCTAAAACCTTTTTGTCCAGAACACACCAAAAAATTTATGAAAATTGCACAGAAAATTGGTGCATGCGAATTTGATTGTATTAAAGTGGAAATTAACGGTTCAGTTTTGTTTTTAGTATTTTTGTCTATTTTCTTCAAAGGCAAGTGCAATTTTCCGAGTTAAAACAAAACAAGTTTTGTACCTTTTCTTAACAGTGTAGTGAGCAACAGGTCACTGTCAAAACCGATACCAAATTTCGAAATAGCCAAAGTGATCAAAACGTCTAGTGGTAGAATTTAGAACCCAATGGTGTGTGTGTGTGCCCGTGGTAACCAGATTGTTTTAGCATGCATGTGTATAGTAGAGCCCAGAGATATACCATTTGTGTACGTTTTGCGCTATATAAAAACTGCATACCATCTCTTAGTACAGTTCATCATTTGGAATAGATACAGTTTTGATAATATTCAATGGTTACCATTATTTCACTTTCGTACTCGTAACCAATTCATGGAATGTGCTTCTAACCAATTTTCTAACATAACGTAACCTTTTAGAATGGTGAAAATGAAACACTAAGTTGTATTTGAACGTAAATCTGTCGGATGACGTTCACGATGTATATTTTGACTGAACTATGATAAGACCGACACATTTTAGGATTATTAGCGACTCCATCGATGAAGAGGACCGGACTTAGTCAAATTGTTTAGGCAGGTATTGCTACCGTTATTGATAGCAACGCCAATCTGCTTTTACTTTTGTGCGTTACTTTTCTGTCTGAATCGGACGTTTTTTTTGGAAGTGTGACAGCTAGAGTATGTTTCGGCCTTGGGAAGATAATGGGATTTCACAGCGATGTGAATTACCTTGCAGCAGTGAAGCTACGTCGGCGGTTTGTCATTACGGTGATGAAAGTAGTGACTATAGTACGGACACTGATAATGAATTTGAACAGAGGGAGGTGGAGGTAGACCAATTAAAACCTCACAAAAGGTCACATCTTAGCGCAGATGCAAAACAAATAGTACTAAATGATAATGAACTAACGAAGGATCCGGAGAATGAAAACAAGGAGAGTATGATCAAAAAGACGTCAATTCTAACAGACGTTCCATATACAACAGTATGTGAAATTTTGAGAAATGGGCCACAAAAGAGGAAGCGTAGGTTTGATGCTGGTGTTTCAAAAGAACTAGATCCCACGATCACAAAATTATTGAGGAATATTGTGTACGAAAAGTACAAAATTAATGAACTACCCACAATCGAATCCGTTCAAAGAAAATTGGCTAGAATGGGGTAACAGTATCCAAGGAGTACATTGCAGCGATGGATTAGGAAGATTGGGTTTAGGTACAGAACTGTGAACAAACGAATGGCTATAATGGAAAGTGCAAGGATTGTGGAATGGCGGCACGATTACTTGAGAGCAATACCGGAACGAGCAGGGGAGGTCAGTGTACTACCTTGACGAGACCTGGTATGATCCCCATGATACCGCGTATACTTATCTTACACTGCGGATCATCTGAGGGCTAGGTCGAAAACGCACTCAAATTATGCGGAAAGAAACCTGAAGACTGCAATATAGACTACCACAAAAACATGGACTCGGGAATATTTGAGCAATGGTTTGAGTATACACTTATTCCCAATTTAAAGCCATTTGGCGTCATCGTAATGGACAACGCAAGCTATCACTCCAGACAAAGGTACAAAATTCCGAATTCAGCGTTATCGAAGGCGGAAATACAAGATTTTCACATAAACCAGGATTTGTACTTTGAAGAAACTTACAAAAAAAAACTGAATTATTGAAAGTCCTCCACACTGAACAGTTTGAGAAACAATATGTCATAGAAAGCATAGCTAAAAAGTATGGTCATGATGTCTTAAGGTTGCCTCCCTATTTTTGCATTTTCAGTCCTATAGAATTAATTTGGGGACAACTAAAACAACGAATCGAACATTAAAATTGAGTGTAGAAAGGAATAATTTACCATATGGTTTATACGGTTATATTGAAATGTCTCTACCATACATTTATCAACAGATAATAAAGTTTCAAACATCTTGTTCAACCAACTGATGTATGAGCACTTTATTGGATGCAACGAACATTTTCGTTGTTGCCCACTCCATCGAATTCGAACGCCCAGTCCGACCCCGTTTCCTTTCTCTGTCGGCACTTTTTGCGGAGATCCTCACTTTGTAAACAAATGGTATATCTCTGGGCTTTACTATACCAACGCAGAGAGAATGAAATCAAAACACAGAAATGTTACGATATGTTTTTTTTATTATTTGTTTCTTAACATTTGTTTTGTATTTATTAATCATGAGTGCTGAGTGTTTATATTATGATTTTATTACTTGATTCTTGTATTTATCAAATAATGAGTGCTTTGTATTTCATATATTTTACTGGTGAAGTATTTATATTGATATGTTGAAATATACGATTCAAAAATGTCTTAATAATAGTGGTAAACTGGCTCTTGTTATTGATATTGTTTAATAAAGAAATGGTTATAAACATTCCCAGTCTAAATGATAAATAATAATAAAATACATGGTGGGCTAGGTCTCTGTTCAACGACAGGGAGAGAAATATGGATAGAATGTGGAAAAATGTAAAATATCAGTATATATAAATAAATATAATCAAACATATAAAGGAGTAAATAAAATAAAGGTAAATGGGATAGAGTATATAAAATATAAGACAAGGTTGTCTCTGTTCACCATCAGCCTGCAATACCTCAGGACCTAATACCTAGAGTAGACGTAAATCAGAGACCCAATGCCATACAATAAAGTCGTCTTAAAAGCCGAATGTATAGTATACATTGTGAAACACTTTACAAATTGTAGCCAGACCATATTAGTTAATAGTACAAACTCAAAAAGACAACATACCTGCAGATATTCATGAAAAAGACTCCAAAAACCCTTTTCGTTGAAATCTTGATCTCCAGCTTGTTACCTTTTTCAAAAACAATCCCCAGTCATAATAATTAAACAAACAATGGCAACCATTACCACGACCCACTACTTTATTCAAGTGACAAAACCTAAAAGCATCACAAAACAGTAGCTTTAGTCACAGAATGAAAGGAAAGGAAGGAAACATTACAGAACTGTAGTGTAGCTTTGAGTCACAGATTGAAAATTAATACTTAATTAAAACTATTTATTCTATGAAAAGTCACTCATGATCTGACAATTATCAAACTATCTGAACAATACAGGCTGTAGTAATAATCAAATAAATTACTTAACTGAACTTCATCAAAAGACTACACTCATACACTTATATTATAACAACAAGTTTTAATCGATTTCCCTTCTATGCGTCTATTATCTGTCACTGCCGTCAATGTCAAACTTTGGCAGCCTGACAGCTAAAGGTGCGTTCTAACGTATGGCAGCCAGGAGTGCGTTCCGGATCACCACAACATTAAAACGGATATAATGGCGTCTCTCAAAAGACGTCATTATTTAAGCGTTAGGTGGAGCTACTGGAGTAGCCTAAACGTCAAAAAGCAACCCAACTAAAAATTTACATGGCTTTATCTATAAGACCGTGAAACACAATAAATACAAATAACACTGAGACCTAGGTTTGAATGGCTCTAGCAACATCGGGACGTATTCCGTATTCATTGCTTCCTTGCTGTTAGCGATCGGTGAACTAAAATGAGGGCACTAATCAAATAAATCCCCTTCTTTGCCGCAACTAACACCATAGCAGTAATTTCTAAATCCACATAACTTCAGCCAGCCGCAACGTGAGTTACGGCTGCTTTCCGTCTCGGCGGGCGCACATGTGAGTTTGACGAATGACTTTTAATATAGGAGCGGCCCAAAGGCAGATCCGGGTAAGCCGGAAGCTGAATGCCGAGAAGGGAAATGAACTGAAAGATGTGTGGCTTTTTCGATGCGAAGACGTTAGATTTACAGATTTCCATTTTCCGACTTACCGTCTCGCTGCATCGATTTATACAAATTGATTTTTTGATGCATATAAGGTAGCTCCCAGAAGCGCGGTGCGAACGTCGTTATCTAAAGTGTTTGGAGCCCAATTATAGTTCAGGCGATACAAGAATACGTATCTAAAGAAGATGCACGTAATCCATACGTTTCTAGAAAGCTGTGGGACAACAGAAACAACAAGAACAGATGGTTGGGTTAGGTCAAAAGGTACCTCTTGGAAAATTGGGAGACTTGTCCGGGGCGAGAGGAGTTGAACCGCCTTATAAAATTCAACTCAAATTTCGCACTAAAGCTATGCCAAAATCGTCATTGGTATCTTTTAGGTGGCCAATCAGATATATGGGTCCATTTTATTATACTAGTTACTTGTTCGTCTCCGTCGGGCTAAAACGCGTTTTTATCGCTACGAAATACATGGGACCTAAAGCGAACCGTTTAGGTGTAAATCACTATTTTCGATATAAGTAGATATCAGGAAAAAATTGAATATGGCAGAGATTATAAAATATGGAAGGCTGTGACTTTGCCGTATTACTAAGCATAAAATGCGTCAGCTTTGATGTGACTGTCAAATTTAAACTCGAATTTAAATTACGTTTATGCTTGGAGAAGTCGGTCGATTAATTTAGGAAACTTCGATCAGGGATAACTTAATTTTTTCAAATGTGAATGCCTATTTTTTTATACGGTTAAACCTAGAATTTGATAACCACTCTAATAATCTCTGGTAGTTTACATTTAATTTTAAATTTTCAAACAAATCGGCGTTTTTCAATTTTCCTACCTGTAAGTAACGTAGTAGGCCATGAAATATAAACAAAAACCTATTCAGGTAGCAGAGAACAACTAACTTAGCTGGAAAATACCCACTAATTAAACTAAAGGGACAAGACTATAAAAGATCCTTACAACAAATCAACTCTCCCAGTCAAAGAGAAGCTGGAGTACGGCAGTAATAGATATTTTTTACAGTCTACTGGCTACCGCAATTTACTAGAGGTATAAACATTTCCAAGACAATTAAACACCCTGATATGAAACAAAAACAACCAGCGACTGTTGTTCCAGCACGCAATTATCAATGATATGTAATGGTGTAAAAAAGTAGTAATTTGCATCGAAGTCGATACCTCTGACTGGAACCCTTCTATTTTTCAATATCTATTAGCAATATTGCAAAAAAGAAATACTGACAAATCAGATTTAGATGTTCTGCCATTTGAGTTGTTTTATAATTTGAACAAATTTTAATTCATTCTTCATTTTCTGCGATCTTGCTAATAGGTACTGAAGAATTTTCAGAACTCCAGTCAGACGTACTTTTGACTTGAGATTTGACAGAATTGCATACTTTTTTATATCATTAAATGTGAAATTTTATTATGAAAATAATAAACTGCCTACAACATTGTCTAATAGTTTTCGTTTCATTTCAAAATTTTTAATCGTTTTGGAAATTTCCAGTCTCTAGTACATTGCAGTAGCTAGTAGCCCGTGAAAAAATCCAGTTCTGCCATACTTCAGCTTCTCTTTGACCAAAGATATGTTACCGCCGTTGTTTCTGGTTAGACTTTGTTTGTTGTGAGTAATTTTTATAATCTTGTCCCTTTAGTCTGGTTCGTGTGTATTTTTAAGCTAAGTTGTTTTCTTCTACCTGAACAGGTTTTTGTTTATATTTCAACGCCTGCTACCTTGCTTATAGGTAGGAAAATTGAAAAACACCGATTTGTTTGAAAATTTGAAATTAAATGAAAACTACCAGAGATTGATATTCACAACCTTATATAATTAGAAAGGCTATCAAGTTCTACGTTTAACCGTATAAAAACGATTATGCATTCCCATTTGAAAAAATCAAGTTATCGCTGATTGAAGTTTCCTAAATTAATCGACCGATTTCTTCAAGCATAAACGTAATTTAAATTCGACAGTCTCATCAAAGCTGACGCATTTTATTCTTAGTGATACGGCAAAGTCACAGCCTTCAATATTTTATAATCTCTGCGATGTTCAATTTTTTCCTGATATCTACTTATATCGAAAATGGTAGTTCACACCTAAACGGTTCGCTTTAGGTCCCATAAAGTCACACTAGGAATCCCCAAGGAATCTGAATATGCAATAATATACGGGCTGTTCCATTTAAAAAAACATAACTTTGATACATTTCGTGTTTTTGGGACACCCTGTATAACATGAAAATATTTTTAAAATGTAGCCTTTATGGGTCTCTATCTATCCGAAATTATTATTTTCTTTTTTATCAAATACTTTAGCCATAATGCTCCGTGTCGAATAACGTGACCCTCTATTTTTAGACTGACTGAGGTACGTACTGTATTTATGTGCTGATACTGCTGTTTAAAATGGTGATTTTAGTTTAATGTACGGTAGTTTTCTTACCTGTTATATTTAAGGGGTTTTCTATATAAAATATTTAATGGCAAAGGTACACTTGCGGGAGACTTGAGCCAAGGCGTGGGCCGGAGAGATGATCAATGGTATAAGTCTCCCTTGTATCCCCACTGAAATATTCATTCATTGCATCTTGCATAATGCTATTCCCTTATGAGCCTAGATAATTCAAATCCAGGCGAAAAAAAGTATCTGAAAATGACAGATAAACATCAATAAAACATGCGATAGACAGTACCTTAAGACGATCTAAATTGAATATGAAATTGAACAGAAAAATAGCCCGTACAAATGATCACACTTTCATTAAATTTATTAGTTTTTAAAATCAATATTCCTTTTTTCTGAAACAGGATCCAAGTGTGCTTGTTGAGAGTCATTTTCACAATTTCCAATCTTGCAAATCTACACCTTGGAAAAACCTCAAACAAAAGAAAAGTCAGATGGTTTTGCATACACTTATTCAATATATCACCTTTTTAATCGATGCGACAACTTTCAGAGCATCCTGTATTCTAAAACAGTCATACAATAAAGTATGAATGCACTTTGCCGCTATTTAAGCGTTGTAGTTTCTAAACATGCGCACAAACAAAGCGCCTCGCGCTGTTATGGCACAAATTACTACAGAAACTACTTAATAAACTTCTCATTACGCAGAATTTAGATGAAGTCTGAACGGTTAATTACTTGTACTGCATTTAATCTCACTCTGTCAACACCTAACATAGTTTGAGTGGTTTTGCTAATTGTAGCAACTACATTGGTAATATAATACTATGTGGTAAAATGATTTAAGTGGATTCTCTTGGCTACTCTGCCAGCTGTAAATTTGGATATTTGTAACAGATGTTTCGTAGATGAAGCCTGAACACCTGGTGTTGTATATTTTCATTTGTGAAAAAACGTTTTGGTTACACATTCGCTATTAATGTTTTAGAATATTAAACTGTTCGATGTCAGTCTCTTAGGGAAGTTTTTTTTTATTATAGAGGGGCTTAGGAAATCGAGAATATGAGAAAAAAGTGCTCTCACTCCACGTGATTAGAACCCAATGTAACAGACATGTAGACTCTCTCTTTAAGAAGCGTACTAAATGTATCTTTATGTGTTATGCTGAAGTATGGGAAAATGTGTTTTGACCGTTTCTTCATTTTAGCATCGCGTAGTTGAAGTCAGTGAAAAATTATGGAATGAGATTATTAAAAGTTATGATATTTCTAGGTAAAGCATTTACTAAACAGGTCTGTGATATACTGAGGCTTAAGGCTAGGGTTCAGTTGCCCTAATAGTTGCCGATCAGCCTTAAGGCTTATTGTGCACCTCCACCTTAGAGATCAGAGTGCCATCCTAGCTCTTTTTGAACTTTGAACACGCATTGAGCTATGCTCCAGTGTCTTCCCTTCTGGCTTACATTCAGATAGGGGTTCCTGTGCCGGTACTCTCTAACATAAGAAATAGAAACGTGTTTATATCACCATGGCAACCATGACGATCGGGCAGTTTCCGGTTACGTGTACTACCCTACTGAAAACATTTGACTCAGCCCAGCCTGTGAGCATGGATGGAAAATAATTGTTAGAAGCATATGTTGTTTTGTGTCTGCCGGCGAATTCTGTTTTGTGCATGGATGGAAAATAAGCACATGTTGTTTTATGTCAATATTTTCAACTTGACATTTTTGATTGATGTTTGATTAGTTACATTTTGTTTATTGTTATTTAAAATTATCAAAATGAATCATGAGGGTCTACTTTAATGCATTTCGACGGCTCAACTTATTTAGGCCTCACCAAATTCCGACGGTAGGGAATTTTTATAGTTTTTTAATTAGCCTTGGGTTGGTACAATAAATTTTTGAAATTGGCCCCGCCCATTTTATGATTATCGAATCGATGATTAGTTGGTATGCTGGCAGACCAACCATTCACCGTTTTTAGAACTGTAAAATGGGCGGGGCATGATAAAAACAGTTCTAGGACGGTAATAGAACCGTAATTTGGAATAGCCCTTATAAATTCCCTGTTAGAGTCAATATTTTCAGGTCAGGATAAAATCCCGAATAATCCCGATCCGATAGTAGACACTACAGAGAAACACGTTTCTAAGTTACAGAGTACCGGCACTCTGCTTTCACACGGGGCAGGACAGTCGAAGAACACGTGCTTAAATGCTTCCCCTGTCTCGCTGCAAATCCAGCATAATGGATTTGCCACACTGATTTTCAGCTTTTGCAGGTATGCACTGAACGTCCAGTGACCAGTAATAAATTCAAACACCTTCCGTAGTTCCTTCCTGCTCTTTCTGATAGCGTGTGCGGTATCAGAACACGAGCCTCCCCTCAGCATGCTCTTCCAACCACTCTGTTCCAATGTTTCTGGTGCTGATTTGAGACCCATCTGGTTTCAACAATCCGCACCATGTAGTATGATATACCACGTGCCGTTTCTGGCCCGGAAATTCAGCGCCTTCCTTGGCATACCTGTCGCCCCTCTCATTGCCTCCCAATCCTAAGTGACTGGGCACCCAAGATAATGTTACATTGTTGGCCTTCGCCAGGGTCTTTAGGATATTTTGGCAGTCCCACACTATTTTAGGGGTACAGTAGTTAGGCCTTAAACATTAACTTGGCATTTGCTACTTTGACACTTATTATTCATCTAATTACGTTATAACATGATCAGTGTTTTATATCCAGCCATTTTAGAGATTTGGAGATTTCATCGCGCCACTATTCCAAATTTTCTAAGGTCGATCTTTACACGTACGATCTAAAAGGGGCAAGTAAAGTATCATATATATATATATATATATATATATATCACAGTGAATAAAAATAAATTGTGGAATTAAAAATAGATCTATTCAAGTACGAGGCATGTTTTTTAAGTAAGCACCGTTTTGGGATTTTGCCGCTGCAGCGCTACGGTCGGCGTTTCGCGCATGCGCGCTGGTTACCTACATCTCTTGTCTACGCACTGACGCCATTCCAGTCTGATTCTTCATTGTATACGTTGTTTACTGCGTGTTTAAGACGCCTCCGACAATCGTGAGTCTCGCCGATTGTGAAGTACGTGCTGTTATACGATTTCTTGGTTCTAAAGGCGTAAAACCGATCGATATCCATCGTGAGATCTGTAAAGTTTACGGACAAAACGTGCTATCCAGAAAAAAAGTCGTGGTAACTTGAATAAGGGTACCGTTTTTATACATGACAGTGCCCGTCCACATGTGGCTAATCGGACCAATGATCTCACCAAATCTTTTCAATGGAAAACTTTAAGTCATCCTCCGTACAGCACTGATCTGACACCCAGCGACTACCATTTGGTCCTGCACTTGAAGAAACACCTGGGATGTCAGCGTCTTCAAAACAATAATGAGGTCAACGCAGTTGTGATACAATAGTTAAAAAATCAGGCGGCGGAATTTTATGAGGAGGGTATTCGAAAACTGGTGACAAGTTATGGCGGAAATTATGTAGAAAAGTACAGGCTTTCATGCAAAAATAAAATTATTGCGATATCTTTGCACGTATTTTTTTAATTTTAGGGCGGTACTTACTTAAAAAACATACCTCGTATATTAGTTTTGGTACATTAACTTGTGAGTAGAGGATGTACAGTCTGTGCCTCCGTTAGAATGAAAATTCTGTTTGCCAGTGGTTCTCCACGCTAGCTGTTGTATTATCTGTGTTCCGCTCATATTCAAATTTGACTTTCTATTATTTTCAGCAAATTTTTATAACGTTGTATCAACGGTGATTGTATATTAGGGACATGCTTGTACTTACCTGATACATAAATCCCTCAACTTCTCAAAATTTGCTATTAGTCCCTTCTGCCATTTTAGCCCACATTCTTTACGTCATATAGCATATTCGTATCGACCATTAGGTCATCAGATCCTCTCAATTATGGCTATATAAAACAGCGAGTGCTGTATCCACATAGTCCACCATTTACACACGAAATTGTTTCAGGATATTGTCGGGTCAGCAGGTTCGATTGCCAGTTTAATAAAACTCGGAAAATTTGTACGTGATATACAAAACAAAGCTGAAATGAAATTTGGTTGAGTGCCGCAGCCCACCGATGCTTTGCAATTTTAAAATGCCATATTTGTTTTCAACGACGATTTATCGAAAATCTGTAGGCTTTTATTTGGATTCAACAGCATATGATTTATTCCGGATATGAACCTAGGGCTGACAGCCAATAGTATTCATTCGTTCAGGAAAGGAAGGTCCAAATATAACCGGCCAAAAATACGAAAAGCGAAATTTAGCTAACAAGTATTTCTAGCAAGTGCAGTTTTCAGGATGTACTTTCCTGTACTCCCGATTATACTGGGTTGATTTGAGGTGTATTAAGAATAAATTGTATCTAGATCTAGAGAAATCTGAGATTAAATTATTTCAGTTTATTTATAATATTCAAGGTGACCTACTAGAATGATGTAGCCAAGGAGCCAAGGATCTGTGTGTAAAATCTAACCTCGAGTATAACCTTGACTGATGATATCTCTCATGAGGGGAAGCATTATACAGTGTCATTCTCAGAAGTGGATGGAAACTTTACAGCATATTCGTATCGACCATTAGGTCATCAGGTCCTCTCAATTATGGCTATATAAAACAGCGAATGCTGTATCCACATAGTCCACCATTTACACACGAAATTGTTTCAGGATATTGTCGGGTCAGCAGGTTCGATTGCCAGTTTAATAAAACTCGGAAAATTTGTACGTGATATACAAAACAAAGCTGAAATGAAATTTGGTTGAGTGCCGCAGCCCACCGATGCTTTGCAATTTTAAAATGCCATATTTGTTTTCAACGACGATTTATCGAAAATCTGTAGGCTTTTATTTGGATTCAACAGCATATGATTTATTCCGGATATGAACCTAGGGCTGACAGCCAATAGTATTCATTCGTTCAGGAAAGGAAGGTCCGAATATAACCGGCCAAAAATACGAAAAGCGAAATTTAGCTAACAAGTATTTCTAGCAAGTGCAGTTTTCAGGATGTACTTTCCTGTACTCCCGATTATACTGGGTTGATTTGAGGTGTATTAAGAATAAATTGTATCTAGATCTAGAGAAATCTGAGATTAAATTATTTCAGTTTATTTATAATATTCAAGGTGACCTACTAGAATGATGTAGCCAAGGAGCCAAGGATCTGTGTGTAAAATCTAACCTCGAGTATAACCTTGACTGATGATATCTCTCATGAGGGGAAGCATTATACAGTGTCATTCTCAGAAGTGGATGGAAACTTTACAGCGTAGAAGCAATTAAGTTGTAGTACCTTCAAAGCTAGAATATGCAAACAACTCAGTCGACTGCGAGACCTTACTCAAAAAAATGTAGCCAAGTTGATTTACTCAGTGCTTCCTACACATAGGGGGGATACCATTGTATTATTATCCCACTGCATGAAGCTATAGTCTGAGATCCACTCGCTGCCAAATCATTGGCCGCTTGCCCTCAAAAAAGATATCCAACACAAAAACCCTCGTAAATTGTTTCTTGCGTCCCTCAAAGTAGCAACTAGGACGACACAGTTTTTATTCTGAAAGCTTCAATTGAACGAAACGAAACGATCAGGAACTCGCAAATCGCCTAAAAACGAAGTTTGAGCTATTTTTATATTTTTTGTTTCTTTTGTTATTGCTGCATCGCCACTGACACGATTTCCAAAAACCATACGCATTTTAAATCCCCGCCACGGTAATATGAGGAAGAAGAAAGCGAAAAAAAAGCTGCCGAGACAGAAGCGGTGGAGGATGTTGGAGGAGGTGAACCATCTGGGGAAACCCCATACGACCGCAAAAGGAAAAGTGACGAATATCCTGGAACTAAGCCGAAGAACAGGGATCGAAAGGGAGAACAAGTAGACGGCAAGTCAAATCAACTGGTACAAAACGTAGGTCTACTCTAATCTCAGGTTCGTCTGAAGAAGAAGGTCCGCGGCCCAAACCGCAACGTACGAAAAGGGAAAACTGGTCCAAAAGGTGCAAAGAAAGGTGAGCATGGTAAAGACGGTAAAAATAGAAGAGAGAAATATGCACAACGAGATAGTAGAAAGAGGAGAGGATCAAATGAAGATCAAAAAGATAGACGTCCTACTGGACCAGGAAAAGTTCCTGATGACGAAGATGGTACCACAATCGATAAAAGGAAAGGAAAAATAGACGCTAATAGACCTACGCAAAAGAGCGCCTCTAGAAGTAGACCTGGATCTGGACCTGAAGGTGGAGATGAGAAAATCGACCCTAAGTCTGGAGGAGGAGAACAGCAAGCGCAGGCGCTGAAGCTAAGCCTGTTGGAGGTAAATCAATAACTAGGAGTAGAGATGAGGAAGGTGATGCCGGATAAGGGGGAAAGAAAGGAGCTAGCCAAGAGGTGCCGCTGTGGGAGGGCCGAGAGACAGTGCAGATGAGGGGGCTGCTAAGCCCGGCAAAAATCAAGATGCTGCAGGTCCTGGCGTTAGGCCCCGAGATGATTGGAGCACGTAGAGCTGGAGATGGACCAGGAAAAGGGCAGATGATGGTGGTGAGGCTCAGACTGCTGGAAAGAAAAGACCTGCAGCTGGTGTTGGAGCTAAGCCCAAAAGTGCTGCTGGGGGTAAACCAGGACCTGGCCCAGAAGGTAGAGCCTTTAGCAGGATAAGGAGAAGATGAAGAAGGTGAAGGTAAACTAGTAGGGAAAAAGAAGCTGCGGCTCGTGTTGGAGCTAGGCCCAAAACTGCTGGAGGCACAGTAGAGCCTTGCCGAGAGGGTAGAGCCTTAGCAGGAGAAGGTGAAGAAAAGCCTGGGTGAAAGGAAGCTGATGATGGAGCTAAGACGAAAGGTGAAGCAAGAGGTAGACCAGGAGCTGATCCAGAAGGTAATGCCTTGGCCGGAGAAGGTGAATATGTAGGAGACGCGAGTAAACCCGGAGGAAAGAAAGGTCCTGCAGCTAGTGGTGGTGCTAAGCCCAAAGGTGGAGCAGGAGGCAGACCAGGAGCTAGTCTAGAAGGTAAAGCTTTGGCCGGAGAAAGTAATTACGAGGAAGACGCTGGTAAACCCAAAGTTGTACACATTCAAAGGTTGGCATCATATCAAGGTCACGATCCTCCCAAATGGTTTGAAGCTTCAATTCGAGACGAATAACTAGAAGGAGGGGAGCAGTGTTACGGCGGTCCAGACCAGCGGAGTGAGAATAGTGAGGTCATAAAGTTTACAGTTGAGACAATTATCATTTGATTAATGTCGCTGGAAGTATTGTAAAAATTGTTGTAATTGTGAATTGTGTAAGCAAATAAAGCGTTTGGAAAACTAAGGGAGTAACAATATTATAACCTGTTCCAGTATTCTACAGCAAGAAAAGTGACAAAAATAGTTTCAACTATGTCATATGCATATAACCCGTGAAAACTTAAACTCAAGGATCTTCTATATTGATATGTTTGTAGCGACCCCAAAGATTCACGCCTTGAGACTCACCCTTTTACACATAGTATAGTGACCAAAGACTGGTGTAGTCCGGTAATATGTTTAAGCAACAGCGTACTGAGGAGTGCGAATTATGATTTGTAACTATTTGTTTTCATTTCAGGTAATTGCTACATTCCATCTTGTGTACCAAATACGGGATACGTAAGTATAACATTTTGAAGCCTAATGATTTCTAAACTCTTTATTAGTGATGTTATGCATCTTCAAGTGTGAGGGAGGTGTGATTGACGGAAATTACGATATTCAAAAAAGTACCATAATAAAAATAAATAAATTATTGCTTACAGGCGCCTATAAGTGGTTAGTTCAGAAAGTCAACATATAGTTTCTGGTGGTTTAACTTGAGTATTTCCTGTAGAATTATAACTAAAACATTGTGAGGGGAGGTTTTAGTATCCCTATAGGGCACTAATTGTTTCTGAAACTCACAGAACACTTGTCGTAATACTATTTACTTTTTTATTGATATCTCTTAGAAAGACGCTTGGAAGCTGAATGAATTTTGTGGTGACTTTCCAATAATTTTATCCTCTATTCGACTATGTTGAAAGGCATGTTGCACAGTTTCCATGCTATTGCGTAAAAATTGTTGTTATGTCAACTAGCGCCCTCTAGCAACTACGACAAAATCAACTCGGACGATTTTTATGCAACAGATCATTAGGAAAGAATAGCTCTTTTAAATGAGAGCTAGTTCGTTGAACCCCTCTAGCATAAAACAACTCTATTGCCGTTTAAACAAAAACTTGTTTGACGCCTCCCCACCACTACGTTTCAAAAGATAGAGCAAATCACGATTATAAAAATCGTTAATGTTACTTACTATATGATGATAACATTTATAACAGACCTTTATGCGCATATTTTTTCGAGGAAAAATCATTGTTCTGATTGACCGTGATAATTGCGCCCCCTAGAAACCAGGTGCGGGACTACAAATCGATTTCCAGCGATTTCTCTTTGCCGATTTACCTTATAATTTATTTAGCTGGTTATACGATTGTATTGCCAGCGCCCATTCTTAGTTGGCCACCTGGTGCAAATGGCCTTAGTCCTAGGTTGTATTCAAATTCAGGTATAGTAATAGTAACCTGCTTTACCGTCAGTTGTTTTGCAGGATTCAAAAAACCAACTTCTTCGCCAGCAATTCACTAATCTAACATCCCATTGTTCTCAGTAATTCGAAAAACCTTCTGGAAAATGTGTCGTCCTATCGCCAAGTAAAATTTAATGGAGCAGACTAGAGAACAGTAACCCAAATGCGTTTAATTTAGCGAGTCATTAAACTGGTACAATTACTAATTTCTAACCCATAAAAAAATAATGTGGCACCTCGTTTTTATACAATCTTCTTCCGCGTTGCTTTTTTCATCCCTTTTGGAAAACCGTAACTGATATGTCCAATATATAACCCTCTTTTCAAACAGAATCGGATCGACATATTTTTTGTCTGTATGCATCTCTGTGTATACTTACCGGTTTGTCTTTCTGAGTCCATTTTGTGTACGTCATTAGGTCCAGATATTTGCTCTTTATTTTGCTTCTGCTTACCCACTGAGTCAGTCAGAATATTTTCTCCTGACCAAAATCCTTCAGCAGTCTGTATTCCTGTTCTAGTGAGCTAATGTTGTTAAACTTCGAGTGCATTCAATAAGACATAATATATTTTACTAGCGCTTTTTTAGTAGAAAACCTCTTTCAGACCTAAGCCCACCTGACAGGTAAACTAGGTATCAGTACATCCGTCCTACAGTGCGCCAAAGTTAGGGGTTTGTTTGTGATTTTCACTAAAATCGGAATTTGATAAATCGAAGAAATGCATCAAACAGTCTTGTAACATCTTTTATCTGCAGCTGACTAAGCTCACGAATCTGGTTTTAAAAAAATTACGACTCTTAGGAACACACCGCTACCTACTACTTATATGTGCTGTTGCGAAAAATATATATTTGTGCATACTTTTAGTGGAAATTATACTACCTCGGCGTTATTTGATTAAGATAAGATTCAATTTGTGACTTCTGGGGGTTGCTGCGCGAGGGTGGTGGGAGGGGGGTGAAAACTGTTTCGTGACGCTTTTCGACAAGTAGCGCCGTTGCGGTAAGTGCTGTTGAAAAAGAGTTCCAATAATATATGGAGACAACGAAATTCTTCACAATTTAGATCTTTACACTTTTCTTGTGCGAGCTAAGGCATGGTTTTTGATTTTTACTAAAATCAGAATTTTATCGCGTATTAAGTCGAAGAACGCTATCAAGAAGTTCTGTAACACTTTTCGTCTAAGAGAGTAACATTTTTCATATCTCTGTTATCTGCAGATGTCTAAATAACAGATTTGGACTCAAAAAAAAAGTACAACATTTAGGAACACTACCGATATTAACCAATCGTTAAGTCATAAAAAAATCTTTTGAGCGGAAAAGGTCGGAAAGAAATAACATTTGGTGGGATGGTAGACATTGGTACCTACCCTGAATTTACATCTCCTTTGCGATCTCGAGGGGCTGCCACTCGAGAGGTTGGAGGGTGAAGACTCTGCTTCGCGACGAGTTTCGGAAAATAGCGTCGTTTTAGTAAATGCTATCGAAAAAAGGCTCAAACGATTTATGTAGAGAAGAAAATTTACCCCCTTCCCCCGCAACCTCGAGCGGCAACCCACAGAGGTTGAAAATTGAATTCTTTAATTTTTTTCGGTAGCACTTACCAAAACGGCGCTATTTTTCGGAAGCAGATTTCTCATACCCCCCACCCCTCGAGCGGCAACAACCCCACGAGGTCGCAAACTTGGGTGTAGGTTTAGCAGGTCAGTGTCTACCATTTCACCAAATTTCAATTATTTCCGACCTTTTGCTATTAAAAGCATCTTTTTACGACGTAAGATTGGACTATACATGCACGCAGGTGGTTTTCTATTTCTAAATATACTTAACATATTTTATGTTGTAGTGCATTGAAATGGCAATAAATCGCCAAAGCAATAATAAACTAGGAAAGGATAATGATGGTATCACCTACCAAAACTATGCACGATAACATCCACTCTTACTGATGGAACGCCAAGCTCCTTGCGCACCAACGCAACGTCAAGATGGCGAAGCGTATTGATGCCGGCCAAATAGCCTAAAAGCATCAGTCCATCAGATGATGGCTATGAAAATATTACAGAATGCCCATCAGGATTAACTTTTCGCAATCCGATTAAATCGATTATTATAAAAAAAACCTTCAACCAGCCCTGTTCTGTTGTGCTTTGCCGAGATTCCCAACCAGCCGGAAAGCTGTTTTGACCTCGATGCCGCTGCGCGGATTCTGCGAAGGCACAGCAAAAAGACAAATCCTTTCCCCATTAAGTCTAACACCCAGAAAATTGAGTTTAGTTTTTATGCTGGGGATTTTGCGTTTGCCACCATTATTACCGATATGAAGGTGGGGATTTGGACAGTCTACTCGTGGAACTTTTCCAGAAAAAAATCTACATTGGCGGACTGAGAGAGCGCGAGTTTCCTAATGCAATCAAATCTGTGCTAATTTGTATGCAAAATGATGAACAAATGTGGATTTCCTGCCTCAGCCTTCTTTTCTCTAGTTGAATGTGACCTTGAATTTACCCTTGTCCTTAGCTCCAAGAATCAAATTGAACGGATTCCGACATTAAAGATCAACTGGAGATCTCCTGGCTAACGTCACAGATGAATGGAGCGAGCCCATCCATTCGTTGCATGAAGCTCACATCATTGCTCTCAATATTTCAACTGTAGCATGCAGTTCTCCTAAATAAGCTACCATCCTACGGCCTCCTTACTTAGCTTTACGGTTGGCTCGCGGATTTCCTATCAGGTCAAAAAAAATCTCAATCGTCACGTCGTAGACGGATTTTCCTCTTCCATCCATAACATCAATGTTCCTGTATTGGATCCGACATTGTTTCTGCTTTACATCAATGATCTACTCTCTAGCATTACAAACCCAAGCCACAGTTTTGCGAATAACAGTAATTTGCGTGCAGGAATCATGAGCAATAGACCGATCTCTATGATCGAGCTGGAATGCAGAGGGCAGGCAGCAGCTGATTCACTTTCAAGGTATCTGGAGATCACCACCGCTTGGGGGCTCTAGAATACGATAAATTCAATCTGCCCAAAACACAGTATTGTACGCTATCAAATAAGAAGTGCCAAAACCTGCACCCGACTCTAATGAACAATCAGGTTCTGTCAAGGAGTCACTCAGCCAAGCTCTTAGGGCTCATCATCATAGTCACACTATAGTAAATGCTAGTGTTCTACCAACGTCTTAACAGACATGTTGTGAACTCGTAAAATGCATTAAATTGGAGCTAGAGTATTGCCGACACGAAATTTACTGTCAGTTCAGTGGCGCTCTTGATTTTCATATCCACTAACTGTTTCGTCGTATCCATCCAGCGTGTAGGAAAACGGCCACGGCGCCGCCCACTCGGGGCGTGACCGTGAACTACAAGTTTCTCCATATTATCGCTTCTGTGAAGAACGTAAGCATTCTCGTCGACACAATGGAGGATAGCCTCTTTGAATTACCTTAGGGCTCAACATTACCGAAAATCTGATCTGGCACGAACGCATTTTTTCAATTAATTCAACAGCTGCTGGTAAAAATCTTCGGTACCTAGTCAGATCGAAAAAGCACTTCTCACCATCTAACCTCCTCACGATATATAAAGCCAAGATAAGACCTGGCTTGGACTGTTGCCCTCATGTCTGGACAGCTGCTGCCCCTCTACCTTGGCTATACTTGATGCCGTCCAGAGAACGGAAGTTCGACTATTTGGTGACCTCCAAACACTTTCTCACCAGACCTCTCAGTCTTTTTCTAATAACAAACTGATTCTACTCCTCCGAGCTAGACTTTATAGTTCCACTGATCACCGATCCTTTCAGGTGCACCCGTGCGACTTCTGCATCTCATTTTAAACTCGGTCAGGAGATGTATTTAGTGGGTCTATTCAAGTCCCGCGGTAACAAACTTCCCCTAACATGACCTTTCCACAGCAGCCGCGGTACTCTGGTATTTAGGCTCTGCCTTAGTTATAAAAGAAATATAAATATAAATTGCTGAATACAAAAAGTCCTTTACAAAAAGCTTTCTAATTAAAATTATGTCAATCACTTCAACCCTGTCGATTCAACGACGATTTTAAAATATCACAGGGACGTAAATTGAATTTCCTAGAAACACTTCTAATCAATAAGCTTAAATTTCCAAGTAACATTAAACGATTAAACGGAATTAAATAGCTCACCCCTTTTTAAAAATATGTCCGATGGTGTTCGCAGAGCAAGGCATTAGCATTTCCTGTATGTTCCCTTTACCCCTTTTGTTTTTTGTATAAATAAGCACGGTACCTTAGCTTTACTATCATTGCTTGATAAATATACGTGGTGATTTTTCATCGAAAAAAGCTTTTATGATCACACAAATTGTGCATAATGAGGCTATAAGTTGATAGTTAACATTCTAATTCTAATTTATTTCTTTCTAAGTCATTTATATAAAAAGTTTTTTGTTTTAATTTATTTTTTACTTCTCAGTTATTAACTTTTATATTCTCCATATTATACGAAATATAGATAACTTCAAAACTCCACCATACTGGATTACGAGTGATCTTGCAGAAGTGCATTACAAATCACTATTCCTTGTATTGGATACCTACGTTATTGCAGAAGTGCATTAAAAAATCCTATTCCCCCGTCTTGGACGTTCCGCCATATTGGATCTAGAACGACGCCACATAGCCACTAAACGGGTATACAAAATTTCAGTTCAGTCGGTTGAAGATTGCTTCAAAATTTAGTAGCAAGATTCTACCCGAACAAACATACATAGATACGTACATGCATACATACACACATTGCAAATAAAATAAAAGGTTTTAAAAAGCATCAGACGAGTATTCCTAATTTGAAGCATTGCTCTACTGCTATGGTACCTCTGCTGCTCCTAATTGTTTATTGGTAGCAAGCTGCTGTTTTGATGTCTTTTAAGACTTTTCTCATCCTGATTTATTTTCTTTGTTACATATTCTGTGGTGCAGCGCATTGCCACTCAGGAAGCGGAAGAAGCTAATATTTGTAAATAATTGTACTCGTAAATACCAAACAACCCCCTAAGCACCATTTAAATGTATCTCACGACTAGCAAGCACCTTATCCGCCGTGCTATTCCATACAGCAGCAACGTAGCCAACATAGATTATCCCCCATTCACTATTCTCGGGATGTAAACTAATTCGCTAGCGATGCCGCAACCTTGGCCGTAAGTATTTACCCGAATCTTATCAGCTGAAAGTTGGATTAGCAAGTAGAATGATCGTTTGTACGTTTTCTAATTTCTCTGCAGCTAAGGCGCCAAGTGATAAACTATTATTCGTGTATCTTTGTTTGGAGATAGTAAAGAAACAATAATGGTTTGTTGAATAAGCCTATCTCTAAATGCGGAAGGCTCTCGCGGCCATAGCCATTACGTAACCATTATCAATAACCATTACTTCAGGCTTTGGTTGTATTGTAGTTGTCTATTCGAAAACGGACAAAGTGCAATATTGAATTTAACTTCGATCTTCGATCGACTTAAAACGTTCAAACTCAGGTTTGAGCAAAATTTCGGCCAGTGGGTGTTTTCGTATTTTGCGCCCATCGGAAATGGGCAATAGTAGCGGATTATGATTTTGGGGGTGCAAATTAGAGCAAATATAGAATATTTCCTATTATTGCGTCACCCAATGAGGTATTTGTTTTTGGTCACGTGACGTCTGATTCAAAATTTTTAATGGGACACCCTGTATATTTGTGACTTTTTGTGTTCCTCCCGATAAAACAATTCCAACAAACTGGCATACTTTGGGTCTAAAGTGATTAACTCAAGAGCCTCAGGTACTTAAGGGACTATACCACTACCAATGTTAAACACTACCATAGTAATTTAACTGTAGTGGTACCATCTTTTAGGTACCCGCCTGTAGTTCTTGAATTAATCACTTTAGACCCAAAGTGTGCCCGTTTGTTGGAATTGTTTTATCGGGAGGAACACAAAAGATTACAAATATACAGGGTGTCCTATTACAAATTTTGAATCGGACGTCACGTCATCAAAAACAAATACCTGATTTGGTGACACAATAATAAGAAAAGATACTATATTTGGTCAAATTTAAACCCCCAATATTATAGTTTACTACTACTGCCCAGTTCTGATATATTGCTTGTCTTAATCGTCGTGGGAGACCCTGTATATACTTCCACAAGTACATAGTATCCGATAAGCTCCTGATGCTGCTCGCGGATCCCTTTTGCCGGTTACCGATCTTAAATACTGTTGTTTTGTCCAGGTGGTTTGTATGGGTGGGCCAATAGTGCTTGGACGGAAGATTGTGGGCTTAATAAAAAATATTTCAAAAATATGTCACTTGATTATGGTAGGGACCCTTAACGGCTATAACGTAAAAATATTTTCACTTAAATTTTGACGTTTATACAGGGTGACTCATATCAAACTTACATTTTCTTGAATGGAACCCCCTATATATTATTGCATATCTGGATTCCTTGGTTAATTCTAGTGTGACTTTGTGTATCATACATGGAACTTTAAACGAACCGTTTAGGCGCAAATCACCATTTTTGGTGTAAGTAGGTATCAGAAAAAAATTTAATATTGCAGCGATTATAAAACTTAGAAGGCCGTGATTGTGCGGTACGACTAAGCATGAAATGCATCATCTTAGGTCGGACGGCTAAATTTAAATTCTTTTTGTACTTGGAGAAATCAGTAGATTAATTAAGGAAACTTCAATCACAGATAACTTGATTTTTTCAAATGGGAATGCCTATTTTGGTTTATAGAATCAAATGAAAAATTTGATTACCTTTCTAACGATATAGCATTCTCAATATCAATCTTTTTTGGTTTTCATTTTATTTCAAATTTTCAGCCAAATCGGTGTTTTTCGATTTTCCTGCGTGCAAGCGACCTAGCAGGCCAGAAAAATAAACAAAAGCCCGTTAATATGGAAGAAACCAACTAACTTAGTAGACAGATGCAAACGAACTAGAGTAGCGAGGCAAGATCATGAAAATCCCTTACAACACATCAGCTCTAACCGGATACAACAGCGGCAATATATCTAATATCAATGAGTAGCTGGGGTATGACAGAAGTGTTTGTTTTTCAGAGCTATTGAGGTCCACCAGAGCTTGACAACTTTCCAAAACGATTAAACATTTTGAAACAAAGGGAAAACTACCAGCGATTTTTGCTTACAGTCTAACATGTTTAGATTGACATTTCACATTTAATAGGGTAAAAAAATTTCCGTTTAGTGTTTAGTCAAAAGTGAAGATATCTCTAACTGGGGCATTCTGAACATCTACTGAAATAATTGCTAGAGTTTTTTAATTACGCTATGTTGTAATTGTGTTTATCTCACGTAGTTATCTGCAAACTAAATTATGTTTTACAATTCAAACAGACTGCAATTCAAGTTTCATTTTCCGCGATTTTGCTAATAAGTAGAAGTATCTACTGAAGAAATTGAAGGGTTCAGGTCAGAGGTATCGTAACTTTTGACCTACGAAAATGGCTACTTTTTGATGCATTAAATGTGAAAATGTATTCAAAAGACATAGATGTTGTACTGCCAGCAACAATCACTAGTAGTTTTCCTTTGATTAAATATTTTCTTACTGACTTTGGAAATTGGCTAATAGCTAATAGGCTGTGAAAAATGAGCGTTCTTGTTACCGCTCTTGTTTCTGGTTAGAGCTAATATGTTGTAAGGAATTTTCATTATCTTGCCGCGGTATTCTAGTTAGTTTGCATCTTTCTACTAGGTTAGTTGGTTTCTTCCATATTAATGGGCTTTTATTTATTTTTCGTGGCCTGCTAGGTTGCTTGCACGCACAAAAATCGGAAAACACCGATTTGACTGAAAATTTGAAATAAAATGAAAACTAAAAAAAATTGATATGGAGAATGATATATCGTTAGAAAGGTAATCAAATTTTACATTTCATTCTTAAAACCAAAAGAGGCAATCCCATTTGAAAGAATCAAGTTATCTGTAATTGAAGTTTCCTTAATTGATCTACTGATTTCTCCAAGTACAACATGAATTTAAATTCAGCCGTCCGACTTAAGATGACGCACTTCATGCTTAGTCGTACCGCAAAGCCATGGCATTCTAAGTTTTACAATCGCTGCGATATTCAATTTTTTCTGATGCCTACTTATACAAAAAATGGTGATTTGCGCCTAAACGGTTCACTTAAAGGTCCATGTATGATACCTAAAGTCACACTAGAATTGACCAAGGAATCCAAATATGCAATAATATATAGGGGGTTCTATTCAAAAAAATGTAAGTTTGATATGAATCACCCTGTATAAACGTCAAAATTGAAGTGAAAATATTTTTACGTTATAGCCGTCAAGGGTCCCTACCATAATCATGTGACAGATTTTTGAAATATTTTTTAGTAAGCCCACAATCTTCCGTCCACGCACTATTGGCCCACCCTGTATAGTCTTGATTTTTATATAGATGAAGTCGAAAATATATAAGCTCTTTACATTTCTCTCTGGTCTCAATCAGAGCCGACACTTCTGTAGTGCAGTCACGCTACTATGTAGACCTGAGTAATGATACTCATACAAACGTAATTGTCTATACAAAATATAATATGTTATAATAATTCAGGAAGTGGTAGGAGATCAGAATAATCGCAAATACCAATTTGCAATAGATAACAAAATAAATTGATCTATTTATTGTACACACACAGTATACAATTTTGACTACACTAATGATCGCGTCAACCCTCTAGCCAGCCCAGCAAAAAAATGCCGAAAGGCGATTACAGTGGCTGGATTCGTCGGGCGTCTTGTGAAGGCATAAGGCATACTTTGTGGTATCGACACTCGGTAGGAGTACAAAAAATGCAAACAACTAATATTTGTGACTTCATCTACATATACCTTTCCAATTTTGTTTCTGACCAGAGGAACATAAGCTAGCAAAGCTTTTTCTATTGGCGGTGGTTGCATTTCTGCTGTACCAGTTCGCATAGATCTTGTTATTTGCTTTTTTGAGTAGCCGTTTGCTTTCAAAGCATTTTTCACCCAGTGCCGAGCTTGACCATTGGAATAAGTTTTACTGTTTGCAAGTAAAACAAATAATTTTCCTTGGATATTATTTTATCATTTAATTTGGTTATATTACAAAACTAAGTTAAACTAAATATCAAATCTAATTCAGTTTCAAGGTTCACCAAATTCGCTATTTCAGTTATGATAAATTATTATAAGAGAGGCCCGTAACTTACAGTAAATTACGGTAAATTACCAATAACAAAAAATTATAATTTATCTCGTATATTACATGAATAATTTTCTTCTACTAGTAATTTACAGTAAATTCCCAAAGCAGTTTATTAATTCACATCTCGGATTGCAATAATTGTAATGACCTCTATTAGAGGTTCTTTGATTTAGATCTACTGGATATTATACACCCGGTAGGGTAGGTTTGTCGCCACCAACAAATTGACGAGGCTGAAAGGTTCATTGGGATCCCTTTCAAACCCCGTTAGCCGTTGCTCCCTTTTCAGGCCGATATTAACCCCATTGACGGGTGGTGCGCGGCTCGAGCTAATCCCGTTCCGGCTGATAACCGATCTGTACAAATTAAATTTTCATAAACGCTGCTGCAGCGGCCCCGGAATCAGTGCAAACAGGTCGACGCGCCGCTCCGGAGAATCAAATGGACCTGCCACTATCAGCCCTACTGCATGGATATTCCTACGCATTGGCGTAGTACCCGTTCGGAAAGCTCACCAATATCACAGCATAAAGAGTAAACCAGCAGG
The DNA here is from genome assembly GCA_951848785.1 of Callosobruchus maculatus. Classification (NCBI taxonomy): domain Eukaryota; kingdom Metazoa; phylum Arthropoda; class Insecta; order Coleoptera; family Chrysomelidae; genus Callosobruchus; species Callosobruchus maculatus. The sequence goes on along the minus strand of CATOUR010000014.1, from coordinate 24,610,209 downwards.
GCAACTGAAGACAAATGTTTGAGGAGATTTTGCCGACTTTGAATCTTTCAGGTATCGCGTCGACCATCGCGTTAAGCGGCCCACAGACGCTCCTGAAATCCTCAGAGGAAAAACTGCACAGTCCTGGCCTGAAAGCCCTTGCACTTTGGCCTGAATACACCCTCCTTCACAGACACCCAGTAAACCTTTCAGTTCAGTTCAGTCCTAGCAAGCAAGGCGGCCTGCGCAGGCATTCGAATGGTTTTACAATTTCACATCCGGCGGCCTGTACAGGCCGGCGAACCTTCACATACGCTCCAATAATCCTTGAGCCCAGGACTGTGCTGCTTTTCGTCTGAGGACTTCCGGAGCATCTGTGGGCCGCTTTACAGAAGCGATTCATACAGGACCTGAGTGAGAATATGATATCCGTGAATAATACTATCTTGATTTGAATTATATGCACACACAGGTACGATGGTCCGCATAACCATTAAAAGACAACTATGAAAAGACAATACATAAACAATTTGGGCAGGTAGTAATCCTGGAAAACTGGCAAAAATCCAATAAAACAACTGAATAAGGCCTGGGATTCACGATGTATACTCGACAATGGCGATGCGTTTACCGAAAGTGGCCTAATTCTCTGCATAGGGAATGCATCGGGAAGTAGGCAAAAACGTTTGTACATGTTTCTCGCATCAATTTCAAGACTCGCGCTGCTGGTTTGCTCTTTATGCTGTGCCAATATATCATGCCGGATAGCAAAAAATGGTCAACTTGCGCGTGCCTTGGCTGTATAGGTGTGTTACCGACGATAAATAATATTTATTTAATCTTTTGGTCGTATACTGCAATATAGGATATGTCAATTGGAAACTACACAGCTATGTAAAAAAACTAACAAACAATAATAACTAATTATACACAGTTATTCTGTATGGTCTGACAATATACAGGGTGTTCCAATAAGCGCGCGGTGCCCTATAGCGACCTTACCTTTTAAATTACTTGAATAAAAACGTTTCTTGTCAGGTGGTCTACTTGAAGAAAATATTTCAAAGATGGCGAACATCCGCATATACCGGAAGCAGGTATCAACTTCCTTATTTTAAATAGCAGCACCCTGTATATTATTATTATTATTATTATTATTGAATTCAGCATCGATTTTTAGGTCTACTTTGTTAATCATAGTTTTATGTCTACGAAGCCTATTTTCGAAGTTTTCTAGCAATCTTTAGAAAATTTGACGTTTGTTATACTTTACAAAAAATGTTAATATCTCGTAAACTAAGTATGACAAAAAAATGGGTTTTTTGGTTTTAACACGAGCAAGAAACATACTTGTGATCATTGTTTCAAAAGCAGGTTAAATCGATAGATCAGCAATTTTAAAATTTGAAAAGTTCAAAACGTTAAGATCTTTTTTTAAAATGGGATGGTATGTGATACGTTTCACACAGTGGATGCGAAATTAAATTCCCTTTTACTTTTATCTAGGCATACGCGGTTCTATCTTTGATGGATTTCAAGATATTTACGATTTTGCAATTATTCCGTAATGGCCTGTAGGAATTGGAAAAATAATAGGTAGCGTGTCTCGCAGATAAAACAATTGGGGGAAATCTTTCATCCAAAGTTTTCCGGTCTATAATACTGAAAAAAGTAGGAAAGAATTTACTTGAGTGAATTCAAACGGCATTCTCACTGTGGAACCTGAAGGGATATTGACAAAACCGGATTTTTCCCGGACTACTTTTTCATGCTGATTCCGAATCTGTATTTAGTTTTTCTCTAGCACCTGTAGTGTTGGCTATCTTGCTAAGACTCTCTTTATCTTAGGGTCGTAAATGGGGTTCATGCAGTGCTACAACAAACTCACGACGACTTTTAAACTCTATATTTCCATAAATTTACAGGAAAACCTTGGAAAAACCCGATAGCGTCGGTAGCGAGACTCCAAAAACACACCCGATTCGTCCGCCGTCTCGCTCCTGACTGCCCCGCACTACCCCCCTCAGCGCTGTTGCCAGCGTTGCCATATCATTCAAGGGTCCAGGGTCGTGCCCCACGTTGGGCGCCAAATGCTAAGACTCTCTTTATCTTAGGGTCGTAAACGGGGTTCATGCAGTGTTACAACAAACTCACGACGACTTTTAAACTCTATATTTCCATAAATTTACAGGACCCCAAATGTTTTGATTCCATGCTGGTTGTCAACAAACCTCTCAAAATTTGGATTTACGTCGGTGTAAAAAATGAAGTCAAGTTGATTGACTCAGTACTTCCCACACATTACGCTGATACCAGTTTATTTTCCCATAGCTTGAAGCTTTAGTCTAAGATCCCTTGCAACCAAATAATTGCCAACTCCCCCCCCTAAAATTGTCTTATGCCGCTAGGTCTTTCCTTCACAGGTCAATGGACAGCCTATTATCGATAATACAAACTTCTCAGTTTTTCAACCACCAACCCCCCAACCAACCCAATTTCACCCCCACCCAAAAAAAACGCAGAAAATGATCAGGAACCTCTAAAACGCTTAAAAACGAAGTTTGAGCTGTTTTTATATTTTTAGTTTTTTTATTATTTCTGCGCCGCCACTGGCACGATTTATCAAAACCATACGCGTTTTCCATCTTCGCCATGGTAGTAATGCCGTTTCAAAATTTCATTAAAATCAATTCAACAGTTTCCTCGTTACAACGATCTAACGCAATACTCTCGTATGTTTACATCAAAAAAAATTCTAAGTCCTTTGCTTTCTGTAATAGGCAAAGGCAATGTTCGGATGGACCTAAAAGAGTTATTTATGTCGCCAGGTCTTCCTTCACAGGTCAGTGGACAGTCTATTATGAAAGCAACAAATTTTTCAATTTTACAACCCCCCACCCCCCAACCACCCCAATTTCACCCCCACCCAAAAAAAAGTAGAAAATGATCAGGAACACCTAAAACGCCTAAAAACGAAGTTTCAGCAATATTTAATTTTTTTTGTTTTTTGCTAATTACTCCGCCGCCTATGCACCGATTTTCAAAATTATAGGAACATTACCTACTACGACCCCACAGCATACCGCTGCCCAAATTTCATCACAATCCATGCAGCGGTTACTGAGATTACGAGGGTAGAAAAACGCGACAGACAGACAGACAGACCGACAGACCGACAGACAGACCGACAGACAGACCGACAGACAGACCGACGGAAATGAGTGACGTGGATTTTCGTTATGTACACATCATAAAACGCCCAAAAAACGTATTATCTCAAAATCGAAAATTTTTGCGATCACAATACTCCCCTCACCTATCGGTGTGGGAAGTAAAATGTAAATTGTGCCGGTTTACATGGCCGTTAATAATGAGGGCGGACCTACATTTCATAAGAAATGTAGCTGCATTCGTAAACCACGCACTGTTAAAAAGGAGTGCATCTTCTTGGATTCAAGCACGACCTCAGCTACGGAATTTAATTCTGTTTTCAAATCTTGTCTTTCAGTGCTTGATTTAGCTACACATGATAAGGATGCTATATGTTCTTCTTTCAAATCGTGTTCAGAGATGTTTGACCAATTCCCAAATAGCGACTAATTTCTGCTGTAGTACTTCTATGAGGATCTTCAACTACTAGAACGTCTTCCTTCTCTCATATTTTACACCGACGTAAATCCAAATTTTTAGAGGTAGAGGTGACAACCAACGTGGAGTATAAACAGTTGGGATGGTACTGTTGGAAACCGCATAATAAACTAATGTTTTCTCAATTTTTTTAAATAAAAATTTGAAAAACGTGGTGTAAAATTCACCACTGGAGTTTTTAATAATAATGTGGTTACAGTTAGATGAGCGAATGCACATTTCAGTATTAGAGGCCGAAACACTATGGATGAAAGGTGTTCTGCCAATTGTTTCGTCTGCGAACCACGCTACCTACGATTTTTCTAGTTTCTACGCGCCATTACGGAAGAATTACAAAATCCTTAATATCTCGAAAACCAACAATGATAGAACCACATATGCCTAGATAAAACTGAAAGAGAATTTAATTTCGCATCCATTGATGTGAAACTTATCATACCATCCCATTTGAAAATACGATGACAAAGGTCATCCAAACTTTCAAGTTGTGAGAGTAAATACAACTGAATTTAAATGGCCTCATAGAAAAAGTGTAACGGCGTCGAATCAGGAAATCTAGCAGGCCGTACTATAGGCCCTCTTTGCCCTATCCATTTACCTGGAAACGCGTCGGCGTCGTCTAGCCAGTGACGAACCGAGCGTGAGTGAGTGAGCGCCATATTGCTGAACATAGGTTTCAGCCTATTCAAGTATAGGGTTTCCATCCTCTTTGATTTGGTTTTCAATGGTTTTAGTGATAAGCAGATTGGTATTTTTGGTATTTCCCAACATATCCAAATAAATGTCTCCATTAAAATTTCCAGTAATAAATAATGGCCCAATCACTTTGTCCCCTAAAATACTACCCTGTTATGCAGACGTTCCAAACTCAATATTTCAAGCACTCCCGGGTGTCGTGGGCGGTAGATTTGCAGCACAGAGGACTCAGGATGTAGATTCCTCTCCATATCCAACCTAAAAAAGGAAGAAATAGGTTTTTCTGTGACATATCGCTCGACCTACGTTGCTGTTAAAAAAACAAGATGGCGGCGGTGCAGTGAATGATGTCGCCACATAGCTTTAAAAACCTTATAAAAACTGCAGTATACAATCCCGTTCAAAACCCCAAAATTCTCATAACTATTGTTCATTCGTTTCAAGGAAAACGCCTTTTTGCCAAACTTTCTGGCTACTCTCTGTTATTCGTGTACGTCCAAAACTATATTGAACTATATCGAAAATTTTCGCCACCTATGATGCGGGAATTTAAAAGCGCAGTTAAGTTGAAAACAGAATTTTCTCATAAGGATATGTGTACTTTGGTTATCGTTGCAGATATTACACGTATAAGGAGATGCCTGTAGGAAGTGAATTAATTAGGCTAACATATTTGCTGTACCCGATGGTTAATTCTAGGCACGTTAAACATTAGTGTATGTAGTAATTCCCTATAGCCAATTAGACTATTGATCAGTTTATGGATAAAGCGCACTCCATGCATGAAGCATATTCAAGCTTACGTCTGACCAGCGAAAATATACCAGTTATAATATTTATTTGACATGTCTTCTATTGCGCATATCAAAATCTAGCAGTTTGTTTGCAGCAGCGGTGATATTATTTATAAGAGGACTGGCTTTCAGAAGTGACATTAAATCAGTAATCTCACTTTGTTAAACTAAAATTATAGCATTAAGGTTTTGATTATAATAATTATAGTTACCTTGTGACTGAAAGTTATTGTGCTTATTAATATTCGGCTCAAATTTGTTATATTTACAGCATGTTTAATTTTAATATAAGTTATTATTTAACAACGTAGCAACTTCTCCTCTCGCCTCAAATGACGATGAGCTCACATTGTTCGCGCAGCAGTGCTCTCAGTCACATCCTTAAGCTTTTGGATTGATTTCTGAAATGAGCAATAGGTTTCGATGATATTACGGTATTACTGCTATTTGTTCTTAAAGCATTGCTGACTGATTAGGATATCTCTCGTGATAAATACGTTTGGCTTCCTCTGCGTTACCGTCAGCGAGGCCATACACGTAATGCATATCCGCCATTTCTGCATTTGAATAATTCACCATTATTAACAAGATTACGAAAATAAGAAATGAAATAAGACTGTAAAAACAAGAAATGAAAAAGATAAATCGCAACGAACAGATCTCAATTACAAACTGAGTAAAATAGCAAGTGCAATAAACAATTTTCATATTTCATGGCAACTAGATCTATGGAAAAATATTGATTTCTTTAATAATTACCTTAGTTTTCTCGGACAACGTACAAGAGTTTTTATTTTTTTACTTAATAACGGCGCATGGGAGGAAATTAACTCAAGAGAGCTGTTATTTTCCGAATTAAATGGGAAATTCGAAGATAACTTTTATTTCGGAAAAAACCATTGGCATATCATTTTTTTCCTCAAAAATATCAAAGTTGTTGCCCGTACGCACGCGACTACTGAAACTGAAAATTATTTATGTACTGGAAAATGTGCACTTCTGTTTATGTTCAGCGGTTTTAAAAATATTAATTAATTTCCATTTTTTTCCTTAAACTTTAACACCCTGTATTTTCGTAACGGTACATTTTTGGACCATACTTTATAAAGCAAACTATCATTAATTTTTCATGTAGATTTACTCCCTTGAATATTCGCATATCATCAAGGAACACCCTGTATATGCGCCTCTTTTTTTAAATACGCTGTGCGACCTTTTGGAAAGTACCCATTTTACAGCAAAAGTAACTCACAAAGCAATGAACTTAATGACAACATCGTACGCCACTGACCTTCTGTATAAAAAAGTGTGTATGTGCATTGCCAGTCAAAGAGGTAATTCGACCCAATTTGAAAATGTCCACTTGAAAGTATATGTGAACTGTTGGTAATGGTTTATCGGTTTTACCTGAAAAGTTGAATTCTGCTACACGTGTAAAGCTATATAGCCCATGCTGTACACGTCTCTATGTAAATATATGTCGAACATGAAATATCCTACAATAATATTATGTTTATATGTAAGAGTTCTTTTGAAATATGGGTATATGTAGGGAAGTGTTTAAAATTTTTTGAACGGAATTAGGAATAAAATCCGAGCAACTAGCGAACAAAGAAGCAGAAATAGTAATAAACGTGCTCGCCTACTTAGACGAACCGTCGCGAACGGAAGCGGCGCGAGGCGAAGCGTCATTTAACCGATATCCGCACACTGGGGCGAAGCGGCGCGAAGCGAATTTTATTTGTTTTTAAGCAATTGAATGAGGTACGTTGTCTAGTGAGGTACGATGAGCAGTTTATCAGGAGAGGAAGTCTTTATATTGGGTTTAATTTTTACTATGGAAGAAGAAGAAGAAGAAAAGAAAACAAACAAAAGAAAATGCTGGGTTCATGACATAAATCGAAAAAGAGATACTCATGGTACTTCATCATTTGTTTAATAATCTTAGACAAGATAAAAAGAAATTTTACAAATATTTTCGTATATCAGAGGAAAAGTTTTTTGAGCTACTTTGCGTTTCATTTTATCACCTATTTCTTCCCACGCATTTTCCCTAATAAGCGTATTGCTGTATCTTGTATCTGTCAGATCATATAAAAAGGGATAACTTTGAACATGCACAATAAGTGCCTCTTCATTCATTTTCCACTTATTAAAAATAATTTTATTTATGTACTCTTTTTTCTATTTCAACATAATCAATACAAAAACACATGCACCCATTCCAAATTTCAATCTAAATACCTATTTTCACAATGCCACCAAAAATAATTAAATCACCTTTGTAATTGATGTTTTTGTATCACGGCCAGAGAGGGGAACTGTAATTTAGCACCACTTCCTACAAAATACTGCTAAACACTGAAAATATGCGAGAGGCATCAAGAAATATTTGAATCTTCTCGCCGCCTGGTACCACGCATTCAGGCGAAGCGGAGCGAAGCGTCAAGAGAAACGGCGCCTAGTTGGTCCGAAGAGAATTCGCGCGTTAAACGATGCGCCTCTTCGCTTCGCGTCGCCTGTGTGCGGGCTGCCATATAACCTAATGTAAATTTTTCTGGCGTCAAATCCACAATTTTCTTCGTGCCGCTTCCGTTCGCGACGCTTCGTCTAAGTGGGCGAGCAGTTAAGACAGTAGAAGTGAAGTTCAGGGCGAAGCTGTACTCTATGGTGACAGAATTACAGAGTAGTTCAACATAATTGTTTCAATCAGCAAAATACAAAGCAAAAGTCGCTATAATGATAAACGACCTTCTGAGAGAAGTCAGCATTTAAAACAAATGATACAAGACATTGTTATCAAAGCTTTAGTCATTCAGTAATCATTCGGTATACAGGGTGTTAATTAAGTATGTTAATAAACTTTAACCACGAATAGTACTCCGAAAAATAGAAAAAGATTTCATATGAACATGGGTCCGGAAATGCTTCCTAAGGGAGCTACGCTCCTTTGCATGGGGCACCCTGAAGATGGTTTTCCCTCGGTATTCTCCAAACCATTCATAACAAAATTATGAAGTTAGGTACGATGGGTAAACTTTTGCAAATCATTAAATCGATGCAGGCTATTGTAAATAAATAACTGCATTTTTCTCGAAAATGGTTAGCCCTATCGAGATGTACCGAGAGACCATTTTTACGTAGAAATTTCTGAAATACCATATTCTAAAATCAAAATGTCAAAAAGTTACCATTTAGAAAATGGGGCCATTTTTACCCTTAACTCCTCCCGTATAATACGCCTCTGATTAAAATTATGAAATTCTGAATTCAGAATCAGATTCAGCGTCAAAAGTTTACCCATCGTACCTAATTTCGGAATTTTGTTATGAATGGTTTCGAGAATATCGAGGGAAAACCGCCTTCAGGGTGCCCCATGCAAAGGAGCGTAGCTCCCTTAGGAAGCATTTCCGGACCCATGTTCATATGACATTTTCTTTCTATTTTTCGGAGTACTATACGTAGTTAAAGTTTGTTAACATAATTAATTAACACTCTGTATTTATGGTAACGATTTATATTATGAAAATACCTATTACTATATAGATACAATGACATTCACCTTATGTTACAATTCACGCTTCACTGTACTGCTATTGTGTCAGGGAAATAAATTTACCAAAACAAAAACAAACTGATTTTTTCTGTTGCTTTCTTAGTTAGGCATCTACTTTATCTTCCTTTACAGGTTTCAACGGAATTAGACAATACTATATACATATACTTATCGCAGCTAGACGCTGACACATTTCTATGCTAACAGGATTCAATAGATGCCTCCGACTATAGATTCAGGTAGATACCGTTGCAGGTATATCTGGTGACAATTAGCACCAATCAATTATGAAGACCCTCATTTTTGAACAAAGAGTCAGAAAAAGATGCATATGATTAACAATATCAGCGTCTTTTATATATCCTAAATGTGTGCTGGAAGTAAAAACAGTATATAAGACATTTTTATCATATGCCGAACGAGGATTACAAAATGAATTATATGCTGCTGCCCGCATTAGCGACTCTGTTCGTTTCCAGATTTAAAATGTGAAAAAATAAATCCATTCGATTTACCGAAAAAACAAAATCTAACTCCTGGCACCGCTGTTAGTTTATGCCTCTAAATTATATGTAAAGTATTGTGTACTTTTATAAATGGTGTAGTGATGTTTGGAATGTTAGTAAAAAGTGTATATACTAACTGATGTGATTTTAACCAGCGCCAGCGGCTAGTAAAAAGCGTGGTGAATTATAGAGGCAACCTCAAAATCACAGTGAAACTCAACATCTCGTAGGGTAGTGGCACTAGTAGTGGAACAGATACTAGCAGATGAACACTTGAAATAAGACTTCTAAATGCCGCCTAGCACAATTTCACTCTACTTTAAGTTGAACTGGTGTTTTCCAGATGCCACTAAAGGTTTGCATAAATCTAATTTTACAATAAGCGAGGTTATGATAGCTCAAAACAAGCAATCTATGTATCAGACCCAATAAGAAAGGTAAGTGTTAATTAAGACCCCGCATTCTTTGAACATAATTTTTATTTTGAGTATATGTATATTTGCTAGAAATTAAAATAGAAGATGAAATTTTATCCACGTAATTTGTGTTATCTAGTGTTCGAACATTGGGTCCAACGAAGGAATATTCTTCAGTAGATGAACGGCGTGGCGGTTTATTCATTGGAAAAATCGTTGGTGGAGTCCAACATACAAGAAATTCATTGCCCAGAACGTAAGTAGGTTTTTGAAAATCCCTCTAACGAGTATTGCTTGTCAAGTTTCTTGAATAAATAATTTTATACTTCTGTTCACACTACTATTCAAATTTGAATCTCTCCGAAACTAATCCGCCCGCATTATTTTAACCAAAAACAGTACTTCTTCTTCTTCTTATGACGCCGTCTCCTTTCGAAGGTCGGCGATCCAAATAGTTAACGTAGTCCTAGATACGGCCTTGCGAAAAATGTCAAGCGACGAGCAACCAAACCATCTTCGCATGTCTTTCAACCAAGAATTTTGGCATTTGCCGACACACCGCTTACCCTGGACTTTTCCTTCTATAATCAGTCGCAGAAGTTCGTATTTTTCCCCTCGCATGATATGATCTATATAAGCCGATTTTCGTTCCCTGATGGTAAGCATAAGTTCTTTTTGTTTCTTCATACGATTAAGGACTTCATTGTTTGTTGTTCTTTGAACCCATGATATTATGAATATACGGCGATAAATGTACATTTCAAAGGTGTCGAAAACAGTACACAGTTATTTATTAGGTCCCCTAAGGTAGGTATTTGCAATAATATGAATAAATGGGATGTCCAATTACTGGTGACTAGATGTTCAATGACTTGGTCCAAAGCGTCTACTGGAGGAAAATAGTTTTTCCTTGATAGCCTTACCTTACGTATACGAGCTACAGATCTTGCACTTAACATTGACAAATGAAATTTAGGATCAAACAACTCACTACCTATTTTGCATCAGAATATCTAAAGACAACAACGAATAATATATAAAATTCTCTCAAGTGTTCAACTACTACCTCTACCCTCCATGCAGTTTTTTCTGTAAAAACAGCGGAGATATCACGATCAAAGTTGCATTTGGAACATTCTCTGAAAATATCTAATTTATCACTTTAATGAGTTCTTTCGCTGTATGAGTGTAGAAAGAAAAAAACGCGAGTTTCTCTATAGAGCTGTCCCCTCATTCACGGTGTCAAAATCGAACGAAGTGATCCATTTCTGTATTCATCAGGGGTTTCATTAGAGTATACTTAATGAATCTGGATCCAGAGATCCACCGTAATGGTGGCGTTATAGGGGAATGGGGAGACGGAAAACTTCATTCAGACTTGGTGAATAGATGTCGTTGGAAAAGTGTCGGATACAAATACCGCTGCTCTGCGAACTAACAAGTTCCCGAAAGATTTTGCCATGTTGGAGTGATGTGAAGATATTTTATCGGCTGAGATATACGTAGAGCCTGAATATAGACCAAAATTGTTATCATATATTATTTCTGTATGCTTACGACCTGTAAAATTGCGATCAAATAATCTGAGCCATTTTCTTATTCTAATCGCTGGAAGAAGTATTGTCATCAGAAAAATATCTAATTCGACATTTAGTAAAATTTACGTCACGAAATACTAGGACTTTACGGAAACTATGATCGGGCTAACCCGATCACAAGGATCACTGATCCTGACGTTCGAAAAGTGATCTAGGATCAGTCAGAAATAGGTTCAGCTCACTCTTGTACCCTAAGTGATCGCGACCGGGTAATTCATATCAGTAGCTATTTTTCTTACCTATCTGTTTTATATTTTCAAACCAAATTTTTTCTTGTTCGATGTTCATTTAATCCATGGAATAATAAATCCCACTAAACAGCTATTTGACATGATACTGATCGTTCCGGATCCAGATCACTGTTTCCGAAAACGCCTGTTGTGTTCCGTCGAACAATCTGTCATCCAGTTTCGGTATTTTCTCTATTAGGCGATTTTACACCCCTTATAACTTCGGAAATATAATCTCACCATCGTAAGTCGGAGCTAGAGTATTGCCGACAGGAATGTTATCAATAGTTTTGAGAACTGTAGCTCGCCATCGTTCGCGATTTACTGTCAGTTCAGTGGTGCTCTTGATACTCATATCTAGCAACTGTTTCGTCGTATCCACCCAGCGTGTAGGGGAATGGCCACGACGCCGCCCACTCAGAGTATGACCCTGAACTACAAGTTTCTCCATATTATCGCTTCTTTGTATATGTCCGAAGAATGTAAGCATTCTCGTCGACACAATGGAGGATAGTCTCTTTGGATTACCGAGCTCATCCAGAACGGAAACGTTAGTTCGATGGGCGGTGTAAGGAACTCTCAGCATTCTCCTCCACGTCCACATTTCAAAAGCATCTATGCGAGCTCAATCTACCTTTCTAACGGTCCAAGTTTCCGAGGCATATAAAAATATGGAGAACACAAGAGCCTAAACCAGCGACATTGTGGTAGCTTTAGTGTTATGGTCACGCCATATTTTAGTAAGCTTTGTCATGGCCACACGTGCCTGTTGAATGTGCCGTCGAATCTCATTTTCACAGCTACCCGAATTTCCGATCAAAGAACCGAGGTACACAAAACTTTGAACTACTTCACAACGGGAATATAATCTGATCTTTTTGAAATTCTGGTATGTACGGACGAATAAAACTTGCTGAATAGTATTCATTGGTATTATTGCTATTTTAAATCATATACCGTATATAATATTACGTAATAAAATGAGAACGGTAATATCTAATTGGACACACATTTGAAAATAATTTAGATGAGAAAATCTTGGGATTGTGTCCAAAATTTTGAAAAACAGACTGGGTCATAGCATAGAGGAGACTGGTGCTATTAGTCAAGCTGGCAATACTTATTGCCATCTTCAGGGCTTTAACGTTGAGGTTTGCCAATTTAAAAACAGCAATTACATTGAGTGCAAACGACTTCTTAATGCTATAATGATCGTCACAATTTTTCCATAAAATTTTTAAAAAACTATGCATGGCGTCTTCCACCCGCAGGTCAGGAAACAAACAACATATAATTGTAAATTACAAACACACACAAACGACTTTTACATGTTGAAATTTTAAAGGTCCCTTATTTGGTGCATGAACCTTATAAGGGATCTGCCTCTCGTTCTTTTGCCGTCCACCTTCCCTTGGACCATGAGCTTCTCCATCCCGTCCCTGTGCATAACGTGAACGTAAAATTTGAGCGTCCCACGTTGTATGGTTGATAAAAGCCGGTCATGATCTTTGATTTTGAGCTCCCTGAGGTCACAGTCCTAGAGGGATTGAAATATTTTCCTCATTTTCTCAGCTTTTCGAGCCCAAAAACATCACGAAAAATATGAGAAGGTTCTTATGCCATAGAATCATATGTCCTAGTCTGCTAATTGCCGCAAAACTGGTATAGACAACAAAGTATGTTTCCCAAATATGTTTTAAACTAGATCAATCAATTGTGTCATTCAAAATCGCTCGAGATAAATTTGTTTTGAATAACTTCGTTCCTAGTTATTTTATATCAGCTGGAATGCTATGTTTTGGTTTATCGTCATAAATTGACCCAAAATAATCCCACAAGGCGGATTTGGATATAGGTATGGATCTACATTGTATGCTTTCTGCTTTTCTCTCTGATCCGTCACAGTATACTACCCGATATAATAATACCGCATTAATAGCGACTGAGCAAGGCTTACTACTTACCTAGGAAAGCCTCATTCATTCGAGCTGAGTAAAATGAAGTACAAGTTCTAGTATAAATTGTATATGTTTCCAATATTCATATCTACAGCCCATTTCACGTAAGAAGATAACAGTGACGTCATAGTTACATAGGTGCTCTAAGTATGCATAGCCATCTGGTCGGCTACCATGGAGTAACGTGGGTTAGATTGATTTGCGGAACATCGTTTGGTAATCGTTTCTATGCGAGTTATCGTGTGCGATTTGCTTTTGATTTGGTGTGGTTTTATGATTTACCTAAGATCATTGTCGCCAAAGACATATGTTGCGAAGAAACGCACTTATCATTATGTTTTGCAGTATACGATTATCTTCGTACTCGAAAAGAACTGTATTATTTTCCATACGCTTTGAATGGATTGCCCCAATTAGAGCTACAAGGAAGCCGTGAATAAAGAAATCCCCTTGCCTCAACCTTAGTGAGCGTTCGCAACGGTCCTTAAAATTCATGGGGTAAGCAACTGTGTTATAAGGCTAAGTAACTTCATAAGCAAAAGCAACCGTTCGTGATATGAATTCTTGGTTTGAAAACAGAATTTGCATGCTCAGCGAAGGCACTTTGAAAGCAGAAAATATATTAGTGATACAGGTAAGATAATAGATATTTTTATCATGGTCCTCTGAAATAAACGTGTTACTTTACAGATAGAATAAACATTTTTTGTACTTATTTTGCATTCGGTTGCAGTCCACAGCCATAAAAAGTGAAACAATTAAAACAAACAGCACAAATAAAAAAAATGCGATCAAAATAAGTAACTAGGCTATAAATATCGAGCCTGGAAATTCATTCTACGGTTCACTTCTTCTGGTGTTTGGGCTGCCCAAATGTTTATGCCCATTTAACTATACGATTAAAACCGTTAGACTTAAATTGGGAAGCTGTTGTAATTGGCGGCTTTCTGGACCTTAATCTGAGCAAGGAGAAATCAGGTATATCTTGGTAGATTGGTAGTGAGCGATTTTGGTTTTCCTATATTATTTCAAGAGAACATTTTCTCGACGGATGGGTAGTGGAGCTATTTGGCTGACTGTGGGCAGTAAGTTGGAGGTCGATCTGATGCATCCCGTAATAGTTCTCATAGAAGAGTTTAACTGGGCGTTTATCATTCTGGTACGTGTGCCATTTAGCCACACTGGTGACCAATATTCAACCACAGGAACACAGAAGCTCAGAGCCGAAGTGCTCAGCGTAGAAGCGGAAGAACTCGAAAACTTTCATATAATTCTTGCAGGATGTTATTTCTGCTACTTACTTTGGCTGCAATGGACAGTATCCTATTGAGCTATTGAGTGTGACAGGTGTGGGATTATAGGGCAGAAAAGTATCGTTAAGGTGAATATTTCTCTGTTTACCATTTTGTTGTTAAGATGAAAACACTATGTTATTGTTTTGCTCATACTTGGATTTTGTTTCCACCTTCTGAAGTATGATCCCAGGATTGAAAGATCGGCAGTTAGTGTGGACTCTAGAATGCCAAAGTTGGTATTTCGGTACTCTAGCGGAAGATTATCTGCATATGCGAATTTCCAGGAGAATAAATCAGATAAGTCCCAAGTATATATAGATTAAACAAGACGGGCGACAGAACGGAACCCTAGGGTAACCGTTATTCAAGTGTCGTAGTGTAACATACTATTTATTTTTTGACTACATGATGAACATAGGCTCAAATAATCTAAATAGTTTTAATATTTATTGTTGATCCTTCAGGTCGGTTTTCTTTGATATATTTGTAACCGCAGATATTATAGGAGGTTATGTCGCATTATATTTAAGAATTTGGACAATATCAATAGTGTTTTCGAAAATAGGGTGCTCTTTCACTTTTTGTCATTTGAGGGCTCATTAGAAACTAGTGGCCAAAAATCTCACATATTATTTGCTTTTACTTCATTGATGTATATTTCTCAGGTTGCTTTTTGAATTTATACTCTCGGTTTCGGCATATCTCTGGCCACTTTAACCCTTAACTGGTAACGTGCCGTCTGTGAGACTGCAAGCAATCTTAAATTCGACCCTACAACAAAACCTTACCGCATTTCTGGTAAATGACCTCATCTAATCTACCAGCCATTGGTATCCCTTTTATATCCTGTTTATCAATAAGTTTGCATAAACAACATTCCAGATGTGCTTAGTTGTTAGTTTGGTTCAGTCTGCGAGACGGCACGTTACGGTTCGCGTTATAATTTTTCTCAACTGGTAGTCATGGCAGGTCCGTCATTTTTTACCAAAATATTTTTATAGGTGTATTGCTTTACTTCTTTACTTGTTATCAATCACAAAATATATAGATTTGAGTGTGGTCAAATTTTTTTTATTATCTTGGTCCTACAAATTTGTGCGTGTGTTCTAGTTAATAATTATCATAATTTTTTTTCTTTACATCACATGTTCTGCTACTTTATACAAAATTATTATTAAAGGATATATATCCAACAAATCTTCTTGCATTTTTTCCTAAAAATAAATAGGAGAATTTGATTTTTTAAGCTTCAAAGAGGTTACAGTCTCACAGACTGCACGTTACCAACTATGCCCCGAAATTGCACGTTACCGGTTAAGGGTTAAATGTATTAGTTATCATTTAAACGATCCATGACTTTAAAAACTAATATTTACTTCTTTCATTCTGCATTTTATAAAATTAATCCCTTCTGACATTGTCGCTGACCTAACCCCGGCCTTTGGGCAACTGTTGTTATTCAGTTCACCTTTCCTTCCAATTGCTATGTTGGCCGATCCTCGGCTGAAACGTCATGTCGGTTCAAGTGGTGTTTCGCTCTGAAATCAAATGAGGTGGAACGAACGTTGGCAAACATTGCTGTCCGTTGCTTGACGATGTTGTTGAATGTAACACCCAAACGCACACGGATCTTCTGGCCCACAACCACGGTTGTGCGCAGTGAGAGTATTACGACACACAAAGAAACCAAGAGCCCGATACTATTTATAATAATTGTTCTCTTTCGGTATGCGATGCTATAATCGATCACTTCGTATCAATAAGAAAATCATCCAAATTATACAAAACAATTGTGTTCGATTTATCTTTAGAATGTGTAAATTTGACCAAGTTTCAGCTAAATACCCTATACTTGAATGGCTCAAAATTAATGACTTGGTGGAGTATCATTATTCAGATTTTGGACATAAATTGTTGTTAACGTTGCAGCTTCTTTATCTAATAGAAAAAAATCATTCAGTTAGTTATCAGCTTTTCGACAAAAATTTTATATTTAATTCATCACTTACCTAACAGCTACATCAGAATAGACATTATTATACAAACTATATTATATTTGTTTTAATCATTTTATCTCTTTTGATATTATAAGATTTGTGTCTGATTCCTGTTTTTTGTAACTGAATTGTTCAACCCAAAATTATCCTTAGTTTTTTAAACTTCACCAATGAGGTTTTCTATAGTTTTTGTTGCGACGTAATTCTAGCAAAATAAACGACATTATCATAACTAAAGGTAGCTTGCTTATTGTTTTTTATTTTATTTTTTTGTTTCAACTTCAGTTGCGATTTTGAGATAATACGCTATCGACATAACGAAAATCCACGTCACTTATTCTCGTCGGTCTCCCAATCTGGCGGCGTTTTTCTAAAGTCGTAATTGCAGTAACTGCTGCATGGATTGTGATGAAATGTAGCGATATTCTGTGGTGTGGTAGTAGGTAATGCTACTATAGTTTAGGCCATTTTCATTTTTTTTGGGTGGGGGTGGAATTTATTTATTTATTTATTTATTGCAACTTAGGGTAAAAACAGAATACATTCCAAAAACTTACCCACTACTGACAACAATGTATGATGTAAAAGGTAAAAACAAAACGGAAAAAGAAGAATTCATAGGGCTATATCTGTCAAGTGTAGGCGAATGTGAATACAGCTAGGAATCTAACATCAAGTTGCTAACCTCAGTAAGCTCACTAAACAGCACTACACCTTATTGTAACATTAACAGTAATTGTTTACGCAGGGTGCACTTGAATACGTTGAAGTTTACTAAGAATATATCCGCGTTAAGATTACAAAGGTCATTGTATGTTCTTTGAGCTCTCACTAAAGGAGAGTTTACTCCCAAATTTGTTCTTCGAAACGGAAGTTTAAAAAAAGAAACTTGTCTATACTGTCTATCTGGGACATTAAAATTAATTCTAGATAAAAGGTATGGACTATCAAACACATTAATTATCCTATATATAAGGCAAAGATCTGACAATATTCTCCTCTGTTTTAAAGTAAGTATGCTAAATTCTCTCCTCAAATCCTCGTAGTGACTATTTTGCACCGGTTGGCCAATTTTGAAACCCAGTGATCTCAGGAATTTATTTTGCATTCGCTCAATACGATCTACGTAGGTTTTGTACAAAGAATTCCATATGACGGAGGCAAAACTCAACTTACTGTAGACGCATAATAGAGCGAAATCATGGCCCTTGCACTTTTAAAATCCTTGGACGATCTGCTAATAAAACCAAGCGTTCTATTGCATTCGGAAATTAGTTTTTCCAGATGCGGCTGGAATGACATTTTTTCATCCATAAGCACCCCTAGGTCCTTCACAACATGAGATTGTATAAGTTCGTTCTATATTCAGTCAAATTCTTATTGCGTGTAAATCTGATATAACTGCATTTATCTATATTTATGTGCAAGTCGTTTTCATCGCAAAATATGGCAAATCTATCGATATCTAAATTGAATTGGGAATTGGGGTGGTTGGAGGGTGGGGATTGTAAAGCTGATTTTTTTGGTATTTATTGAACTGTAAAAGAAAGAGCTAGCGGCATAATACAGATTTTTAGGTCCATCCGAGCACTACCTTGCCTGTTACAGAAACGAAGAGACTTGGAATTATCTGATGTATACGTACTCGTAAGCAATATGCTTTAGTGGTTGTTTTGTATTGTGCAACCTGGAAATTATTGAAACGATGTTCATGAAATTTTAAGACAGTATTTCTATGATGGCGAGGATGGAATACAAGGATGTTTTAGAAATCTTGTCAGTCTCATGATTGGAGAAGGGAGATTTTTGGCTAATCTCGGTTTAGCTCTGACGTATTGGTGAGTTCTGATTGAATAACCGGGCTCTGTATCTTAATATTCCCCTAAATGTGCTACTATAGTGAAAAACGTATCGGATTTGGAAAAAATCTGTTTGATGAGTGGTGTGTAGTGTTGGACTAAATAATCGGATGAAAATAATGACTGAATATTTCTCACTCATCGTCTCAACTCCGTGGGAAATAGAAAACGTCTTATGACATAGCTATACCGTAACCGTATGCGATAACCCGCAGTGTTCACGCTTCATTCATTTATGATATCAACTTCATGGACCTACATCAAATTTTTAGTGAATCGCCCATCGACTCGCTCTACGGCCCCTATTTTAAGAGAACGTCGAAAGATGCTGGAGGTAATCCGGCAAGTATCTTCCAAACTTTGTAACCTTATCAGGCTAGACAAGAACAAGAACACGACCTATTTATTAAAATGGCAGGATAATAGGACGGTGCTAAGCCAGGCGGCGCGGCGGCGAAGGCAGGATCTCGTCCTACGAAATGTAATTATTAAAATAGGAGAAGATGAAATATGCCGGAAAATTTCACAGGGAAATGAGTTACGCTAATTTGCGTCTAGTGAATGAATTTCAGGAAAGAGTTTTTGGGATTTAATCGCTCTTGATAGTCGGATCTCCTTCGAAGAAGATTTATTATGGATGTAGGGTGGTAGAAATTAAATACTTGGTGTTTGTAAGAAGAGACTGACAGGTTCTTGATTAATGGCGATATGACATAGGATTTGAATGGTATATGTTATGTGGCTTATCGTAAAATATCAAACTATCCTAAAAGATCTATTCATTTGTGAATAGCCTATGCAGCCCTATAGGTTTAGTGTTTTTCTGGTTAAAATATTAATTATTAATAATTTCTACCCACGTGGGTCCGATAATTAGTTGAAAATCTCTATTGATTTCTAGAGCTCTGGTGCTCAGTGCAGAAAAAATGGGTGGCTTGGCAATACCTTGTGCACATAGTGTTAGCTAAGTATATCTTCCCGACTGTAGATTAAATTCCAATTATTTTATTTGTAGTTTTCGTTCACTTCTCGAAAAATACGTTTCGATATGTATTAAAATATCATCTTCAGTGAGGTCCTGAAATATAAAATTGTTCATTTAGATGGATGGTACGAATTGTAAAAGGCAAACCAAAAAATAATTAATAACCAAATAATAATACAATTACAATAATGTATAACATTCACATAACTTTAAAAACGTGTACATATGAAACGGTCCTAATCTCGCACAGATACATAAACCCTTATTTTATGAGTTCATTGTATACGTTTCCCAATCTGTCCACGTCTGATCTGAAATTTAGTGCATTTGAGTGATTTTTAATTTCTTCTTCTTTAGGTGTCATCTCCATTCTGGAGGTTGGCAATCATCAAGGCAATCCGGAAAATGCCGCTCTAAATAGCTAGTTATTATTATACCAATCCCTCAGATTCTTCAGCCATGAATGTCTTCTCCTTCCTTCCTATTTTTAATATTAATCATTCTTTAATATTCCTTTAATCCTCTTAAAAATGTTGTTTTCATGGCAATTAATCTATGTATTGTTAAAATTGAATTTATATCCAGTTTCTATGTTTTGCAAGAACAGATGAATGTTTCCCATTAGGTGTATCATAACTGGTTAATCATAACTGTTTGTTTTTTCAATGTATGTTCCTTCGCAGTGGTCACAGTCAATTTTATAAACCAGATTTATTTGAAAGTATTTGCGGTCTTTTATTTGAGAAGTATTTTTTTGTTGTATTAGATGGTAGGTTAGCTATTTTAATATCGTATGGTTGCAGGCAGTTTTGTAGTCTTTTGTTAATTTCGGGTATATATGGCAAACTGATGTATTTGTTATTTTGTTTTGTTGAGTTGTTTGGAAAATCAGTACTATTATACATATATTTTGTTTATACGGTTTTTAATGATAGGCATAAAGAATTTTTTGGATAATTATTTTTAATAAGTGTTTGTTTAACTTTGTTTAAATTATCTTCTGTATAATTTTTTAGTGATGCGAAACAGATAGCTCTGTCTACAAGCCCATTTATAACGCCTTTTTATAAGCATTTGGAACTAAGGAGTCAACATTCATATATCTTCCGGACCAAATATCGTTTTTATACCAACTATTATCATAATAAACAGTTAGGTCTAGAAAGTTAATTGAATTATTTCTATCTTTTTCGGATTTGTATTATGAATTTTTTTATGGCTGTATATGATAGAGTATGGCATAACAACCTTCTCATATTTTTTCGCGTTTTTTCTTGGGCACGGAAAAGTCGAGAAAATATTTGAACTTTTCTAGTCGCGTGATGTCACTGGTCTATAGGGAAAAAGCCAATCGGAAGACGGGTATGTGTGCCGTGTTGCCGTTCTAACTTAAGTCTCAATATTCAATGCATACCTTTATGTGATCCTCTACACATGCTAAAAAATAAATAGTTTGATATATACGGCCAGTGAAGCCAACGAATCTGCATAATTATGTTAGAAGGAGTAAACAAGAACTATGTTTGTTTGCACAGTCCTAGAAGAAATGATTCTGCTTCGGCTTCATGATCGCAGAAGGTCGCACAGTGGCCGCGATATGGTCCGGGAGGTTGCGTCAAATTTCATCGGACCATTAAACTGAGGTTGGATTTTTTAATGTAGACTTTCTTAATGATGTTGATGAGAAAAGATATCTATGTTAGCTGGTCCAAATCCGTGACCTAAGATTTTTGAGAGCCTGCGTAAGTGGCAAAAAAGGGACCCACGTGGCTGTGCGATGAGCAGCGTCTGCCTTCGATAGTGGGGCAGCAGCAGCAGCCTTGTGCACGGTTAGCGCTTGGATGAGTGACTGAATTGCACCGAGCGCACGGACATTCAGTTTCGACCTCGTGAAAATTGCGTCAATACCGCGATTTGGAGTTTTGCATAAATTTAAGTTCCGTTTTTTTAATTTTAAAATGGAATTACCAGTAAACAAAACGATGCAGAGCGTAACGAAATGCAACAGTAGACCCATTTTTGTATACACTAAGAGGTTATAATGAATTAATCATTGTTTTCAAACCCATGATACTAGTCCATTGCAGCTTTGGGTGAAATTTGTTGAAATCTTTTAGAATATAATCTCTTTTATCAATTGGCAGGCAAATAATGCAATAATCCATGTAACTGTTATAAAAATTCGGTTTGTGGATGGCTGAGTCCATGACTAACTTCCAAAGTTAGCTTTAGCCGGATTTGTTTTGTCTTTTGGCTTCATCAGCCCAACAGTTTCCATGTTAGATCTCCACAGCGTTTAGTTGGTTTCATGTCGAACTAGAGACGCATTGTGTTGTTAATAGTCCACGTCAATTTTTTTAACATAGCTGTAATGATTTGAATATGTCTTCCCAATCAGTATAATGCATACAAAAGTGCCCTCTATATTTATCACAAGGGCACTGTTATTAGTGATCCGTGAACAGCGACTAAAAATAATAATGAACTGTATACGTTGGGTCAGGGAACTAAGACATTGTTTTTATGAACCCAGCCATTAGCTTTCCGAAAACATGCTAGAGTTTATGGAAGCAAGTCATAGACCTATAATCGTTGAAATTAATACGAATAGCTATTGTTCATAGTATTCATGACTGGTGATCATAGATTATTCGCCAATATTTATTGAAATAATGCGCAGCAGCCGTAAACTTATGTATTTAGTGTTAATAACCAGCTGATGGATTTCCATGTGCACTAAACGTATAGCAATCGTGTCTTGATGAAAACGAACATTTATGTATGACCTTTCATTGTAGTCATACCACCTAATTTTTTGTGTAGTGCATTTCTTTCGCTATAATTGTAATTAGCTCATAGAAAAGCCCGATTGGCTTCTTGGGTTCTTAGGCCACCGTCTTCTGAAACGTCTTCCTAACGTTTCGCCAGCACGAGTGGCTAGCTTATTCTTATATTAAGAGTAACACAAATAAACATAGTTATGTACTACAGGACTATCGTAGGCATGTATTGATACCTTTAACAATTTTTCTTGATGAACCTCTGCAGCAGAGAGTAAATATCGCAGCAAAAGGTTGCGTATCACGCGATGTCACTTGTTTCATCAGTGTATCAGTGTCTCAATTTGCATAAAATGAATCTCATTACTCTTATCTGTTTCGACATTCAGATTCGAAAGCATCTCTCACAATGGATCCATTTCCAGCCGCGAAAAAGATCGCTATACAATTCTCTTAACATTCCATTTCCCTCTTTTGTCGTTGATTTGACATAGTCCAGTCAGTAGAGGTACAACGCGCTTTTATGTACTTACACTGAAAGCACCTTTTCAAAATATCTTCAGTAAAGTAGTCGAGGATAAAGGCCTACCTATTCTGTCTGTATCACTTTTTTAATTGACTATGGAGGTATTAATTTATATGAAGATGTGACGTAATTAAAGAGGCTTGGATTCGGGTCCCATCGTCCATCAGAGCGTTTGAAATTTATTTCTAGACAAGTATTTATATTTCTAGCTTCCTGCTTGCTGTTGAATTGCTTTTGCAAAATCTTCATAGTTGGGTCATCTTTGATAACTGCAAAAAGCTGAATCTTCTACCTATAAGTTACAAAATAAGCTTTTTTAGAAGGTTGCACTATAAGGATCCAAAACCCAAAAGTAATTAAATATTAAAGTGTAGATACTAGAATAAAAAAAAGAGAGGTTAGTCATAAGCAAAAAAAATAGCACGGATATATAGATTCTTCATTGGTAGCTTGACATAAGCATATGTGAAACGCATGTAAAACTGCCCAAGCTGTTCTTGCTGATGACTTGTAACAGTTATAAAATTCTCACTATGGTTAGTTATAAAATCATATAAAAGGTGTTGTTACTGGGCACTGTCAGCAAAGGAAAAACTCCTACAATATGATGTTGTGTCTGTGGTTGTGCGATACAGGCCTGCGCAGGGGATGTGAATCGGCAGACGAGATACTATGGTACCTAATGAGCAATTGCCCTGCTGTCTTATCAATGCGAAAATGCATTCTGGAAGAACCTGCTGAGTTGCATCACCTTTCTCACTACGGTGAGATGAACGATCGCTCAATTCTGAGAGATCCTTGGGAGGAGGAGGAACCCAATGGGGTACTGCGACGTCTACACCACGAAAATAAATACAGTCACACCTTTTTGTCCACTAATCGCTAGGTCGTCGTTCTTTTACCCGAGATTTTGATTAAATTTCGGATGCGATATGATAGCTTATCTTACGTAGGGGCATGGGCGGCGGAGTAATTAGCAAATCTCTCACACTTGCCAATCTTCAATCGTAGCCATTTTAGGCAAAATAGGGGTAACGAAATGAATGGACAATTAGATAACTCCAATTTCTTTCCATTTTAATAATAATATCAATAGACATCTTTAAATGGACTGCAAACCTTTTTTACATTTAAACTTTATTCTTATTATTCTGATTTTTCAAGTTTCTCTCGCATGACTGCGGTAGCAACAAATGTTGACGGGCTATGCCAAGTCAACACCTGAACTATTACGGATCGGAATTTAGGAAGGATCGTACAATATTGCAGGTCTTCAGGATTACAGATTTTTGAAATATTTTGTGTAACTTTTCGTCTAGGCCTAACTGTTGTAGGTGTGGTGTAAAAGTGTTTGGTGTAAGGCCTGAGACAGACATAATTAGGGGGACAATAGTAACTTTGTTTTGCTTCCATAGTCGTTTTATCTCTATCGCAAGGTCAGTGTATTTAGATATCTTCCCAGCGTAGGCGTTTTGGATATTCGTATCGTTGGGAATAGCGATATCTATCAAATAGGTAACTTTGTCTGCCTTCGACTGGAAAACTATATCTGGCCGATTTGCCGGGATAGTCTTATCTGTATGTATTTCAACGTCCCAGTACAGTTTGTATTCATTGTTTTCGAGTACTGATGTCGGTGTGTAATTGTAATATGGATCTGTGTTTTCTATTAGCTTGTTTGTTGTGGCTAGTGCTTGGTGAATGACCTTGGCTGCAGAGTTATGTCTAGCTGTGTACTCGGTTCCAGCGAGAGTTTTGCATCCGCTTGTTATGTGGTCTATTGTTTCCTTTTGTTGGTGGCACTTTCTGCAATTGTCGTCGGTTATGGATGTATCTTTAATTATGTATTTCATGTAGTTCCTTGTCGCAATCACTTGGTCCTGTATAGCAAGCATAAAACCCTCAGTTTCTGGAAAGAGTTGGCCATCCTGCAGCCAGGTGTATGATTGTCTTTCATTAATGTGCTCTTGTGTGACGCGGTATCTGTGCTTGCCATGGAGTGCTTTTTGTGACCAGGTATTTATTTTTTCTTGTTGTAATTCTATGTGATTGTGTCCGTCTGCTGAGTGATCTGAGCGGGATAGGTTTAGTGGAGTATAGTTTTTGTCTGCCTTTACTATCGACCTATGCAAGTTTGTCTGTTTGCTTTGGAAAAAGTCTCTGAGCGTTTTTATTTGTCTTGTGTGAAGTGACTGTATATCTATAATCCCCCTGCCTCCTTGTTTTCTGTCAATGGTGAGCCTTTCTTTGCACGCGTTTGGATGTGACATTCGATGTTTCGTAAGTTCTGTCCGTATGAGGATGTGGATGTTTTCTATATCAGTGTGTGACCACTTGATGATGCCGAAGGAGTATGTGAGGACCGGTATAGCAAATGTGTTAATTGCTTTTGTAAGATTTTTGGAATTCAATTTTGATTTTAGAAGTTTAAGGAGGCGGTTTCTGAACTCTTGTGTTAGTTGAGCCTTGGCTTGTGTGTGGTCGATCTTAATGTTCTGATTGAAGCCCAGATACTTGTACGTTTCGTCCTTGTCCATGTTATCCAGCGTTTCGCCAGTTAGTATTTCCTGTTCGGATTATTCTTATTATTATTATAGTATTATTTCTTGATATTACTACTTTACAGATCTTGCAGAAATATATGTGGAATATGTGAAAAAATATCAGAACCCTTTCAGACATTTTTTATTGACATTTCGGGATTCTTCAGAGGGGTAAAATGAGGTTGAAAAATTTTTTACTGGGTGCTTCAACAACAGGTATTGCAAGGAGATCTTATGACATGGTTTCATTCACGGGAAAATAACATTTTAAATAATCGAAAAAGCAGTAGCATTGTGGGTTCTAAAAAAACAGAAATTTGTGGGAAGTACGGGCTCAATCAACTTGACTCCAGTATTTCTTCATTCTGATTTTAAACACTGTAGTATCAAACAATATCGTTTACTTCTTTACTTTGAAGTGCAGAAAATGGATTTTTCAGTTTTTTATCAATCATCCATTAGATTTGAGCTTAACTAAGTATAGCTAGTGATGTTCGGCGATATACCAAAGGTGTCCTAAAATTTCCTTCACACGTGATATTCTTGTAACAAAAAAAATATACAAACGAGACGTAGGTAATAATTTTCGAAGTACTATGGGATCTGTCATACGACGTCTTCAATTTTTTTTGTGTTTCAACCATTAAAACTGAACAAACAATAGTTTTTCCTACACAAATTAATCCTTATTTCATGCACAAACTTATTTTTGTAGTCATTAGCATAAGATAAATAAAATAAGGATTTGTTAGCGGCATAATATTTCAGTAACAAAAACTGATAAAAAAGAAAACTCGGAGGGACTTTCAAGGCTCCTGAATAACCTATCATACCATGCTTTCAAGAAAAAAATTTTGTAACTCATCCCTTAAAAGTCACCCCCAATCTTTTTTCAAAACGCGACCTCACAGCTTTTCCTACATAAATGAATTCATTATTTTTTTTGTAAAATTTTTCGTAAAATCTTCTAGTGCCTTTGGTTTCATACATAAACCAACTTATCGTAAAGTTGTAAGTATAAAATAATTAAGATATGGGTTTGTTTGAGGCATAATATTTTCGTAATAGAAAAGGATAAAAACCACATTTTTTTTGAAAGCATAGTATGACAGATAATTTAGTACCCTTAAAAAACCACTCCATATTATAACTTTTTTTGCTAACACATAGGGCGTCAAACAAATACTTATTTTATTCGTATTATGCCTAGGATTTTACGAAAAAAAAATAAGTTTGTATATAACATCAAAAGTACCACAAGACATCAAATAAAATAGGGACGTCACTTACGTAGGCAAACCTATGGGGTGCTATTTAAAAAACAAAAAGCTAATGGCGAGTTTTCGGGGATGACGTACAAGAAAAAAATGTTTTCAATGTCTAGTATGATAGACCCTACAGTAACGTCAGAAATACAACTCGGTTCTTGCTTGAAGCATTTTGTATGTATGCTGTGACACAAAGCCGTACATCTGCGTAAGGTATCCTTGCACTTTTCCATGTTTTAACTTTCTTATTATATACCGAACCTTCGGTCTCAGCATTCTTGACATCCAATTCTACGTGTACCAAACTATACCCTGCGATTTCCCTGCCGCCGTAAGCATTTTCTCGTTCTCCTCTAGCAACGCAGCAAGCAAAGAAACATCGTTGCAACATATCACGGGTTAAAAGTTTTCCGCGAAATAGAAATTTCGGGGTCGTAAAAGAAACCGGTAGTGCCGTGGAAAATTCAATCAGACGAAAAGTTTCCTGAAAAGATGCTTTAAACTTGATAGTTGTGTGGAGCAAAGGCACGACGAATGGTGGAGAGTGGCGGCATTTGCCGCCGCCTGTTTTTATTCCCCTTTTATATTGGTTTTATTTCTTCCGTGCGCGAGACGTAAAGTCGTATAGTTGGATACGTAATGGCACGAATTGTTCTCTCGCTGAGTACATGAATACTAAAAGGGAGCCAGAGAGGTAGTGCTATTCACACCTCGGAAGCGATAAACTGATTAAGAAAACTTTCGTCAAGGGGTTTGACTCAGTACTTTCCTCACATTCTATTCCAAAAATTTTGGAGTTACTAAATACCCGATCCTCCCTTTATCACCACCAAAGGTGCGGACACTACATGTGTTATATAACCTGGGTGCACAGGTTAAAGACTAAAAATTGTTTTCCTGAAGTATAAAAACGTTCGGAAGCACCATCTGCCATCAAGGAATGTACACGCTGTGCCGGAGATGTAAATAATAATAATAATAGTAATAAGCAACTTGCTGAGCTAGTGCCCGACTTACCTTTTTGTTAAAAAAACAACCAACAGAATGAAACAATAGACACATAATAAGCGCATTCAAAAACTCTCGCTAGAACAGCTAGACATAACTCTGCGGACAATACACTAGCCACAACAAATAAACTAACCTAAAACACAGATCCATATTACAATTCCACACTGATATTACTACTCAAAGACAGTCAATACACACTATACTGGGACGTTGAAATATGTACAGGCAAGACTACCCAGCCAAGAAACCAAATACAGTTTTCAGTCAAAGGCAGGCAGACAGTCCTTGCCATGGAAACTAAATGACCACGACAAAGTTATTATTGTCCCCTGATTATGCCGGTTCAGGCCCTACACCAAACATATTTACAGCACACCTGCTAGTCGGGCCTTGGCGAAAAGTTTCACAAGGTGTTCCAAAAGTCTATAATCTTGAAGATCTGTAATACTGTACGATCTCTCCTAAATTCAGATCAATAATAGTTCAGGAGTTGACTTGGCGGAGCCCGTCAATACTTGTTGCTACCGCAATCATGCGAGAGGAACAGAGACGCTTAAGCATAGTCGCTTATGCATCTCTTGTCGGCGCGTAAGACGTACGCTGGGACGACTTACGTCCATCGGCACAGTGCGGTTCTACGAGTGCTCTGCTATCGTTTAAGGCACTCATACGGTATCGATGGGATAGCGGTACTGCCATATGCTCCAGGCGATATAGAGTCCATTGTGGAGAACGAGAGATGCCGGATTTACTGGAACTACTCCTTGCCCACACTCGAGCTTGTACAGGAAAACAAGTCCGACATAATTATCCTCGACCACCAACAGAAGGCAATGTTCTTTATAGTTTTGGGCACATGCAGAGATGAACCTCGCCTCTGAGGAGGAGGAGGAAAATCTTACCAAATATCAGGAGTTGCTCGTACGACTAAGTTGGCGCTAGCCAGACTACACTATAAGTCTGCTGGTTATGATCATTGGATTCTAGGTGGAATGAGGAACAAGCTGCTCTCTGCACTACGCAAAATGTTAGTGTGCCGTACGCCCATGCACATCTTAGCCGCCAGAAAGCAGAAGGCAGTCGTTCTTGGGTCCCTTCGTCTACCTAGGGCGCACGATTCGCGAACCCAGTTATTGCTCACGTCAGGTTGTGAGTAGTCACTGGGTAATGGAGCAGCAGTTTGGTGTGTCGGAGCTCCTGCTGCACCTTTTTGTTTGTGAAAATAATAATAATATCGTCTTTATTTCCAAGCGTTCAGGTAAGACTTTTTTTACGATAGTAGTTCTACGAATTCGAAGGAATTAAGCAAGTAGCTTCCAAGTTACAAGATATAGAATTATTCGTTTAAAAATTCAGTTAAATGTCTTAAAGGGCAATGTTCGGACAGATCTGTAAAAGTACTTGTAGCCATTTTTTTAAACAATAAAGAGACCTTCATGATCACAAAGACAAGTATATTTCTCTATTCTTTACTCCCTCCTCCACCCTAATTTCATCCCCTTCTGGACAATGAAAAGTGATTAGGCACCCCTAAAATACCTGAAAACGAGATTTTAATTTTTTTTTAATATTAAGCTTTTTTAGACTTCATATCAAACCCCGATTTGATCTCAATACAGAATATCACTGAGATGGCTTGTTTTTGGAGTAATATATGGTCTTTTATGATATATAGTTTGCCACAGAAGACGTTTGTTTTTGAAATGGTTAGTACTCTTCCCCATCAGGGCCTGAGAGGGGGGGGGTACCATTCGATTTGTTACCGGTTGACATTATGGAGCCGTGAATGGTAGAGCACCACGTTTTCATGCAGGCAGTTTTGTCCTAAATAATAAATATATCACTGCTGTACAGTGAGTTTCGTCGCCACTTTAACATTCATTGAAATCGAGCAATCGAGCTATTCCTACTCGAAACACTATCCTTCTTGGGTTGAATCCGTCCATCCTTTATGTCGGACCTCGTACAAATAATTTTGAGGTTCGCCCCTCCCTCACCCTCCTCAACACCTCAATTTAATCGTTTATAAAAATTATATAATTATAGGGATAACCTGAGCCTTATTTTCTTTAAATTTTGTACAACAAAAGAGTTATTATGACGTCTTATTAACTTTTCCAAGTTGGTCAAAGTATAAACGCACTATCTACTATGAACTCCAAACATGCTCCCTCAGATTTGATGAAAATGTATGTATGTTTACTAAGACTATGCGATAACAAAGACTCTACCATACAGTTCGATAGGTAGAGCTATGGAAATGCGTGATGTGGTTTTTAGTGATGGCGTTGTCGTAAAACGTCTGAAAATAACGAATTATCACGAAGTCGTAAACCTTCGCGACCACGATCCCTCTCCTACGATATGGGAGACAAAACGAAAATGAAGTATTGAACCTATAGTATCCGCATAAATTCATTTTCATACTGTGCATACTTAAACGTTTATAATGTAAAACTTCCCACCACAGATTTATCGAAAACCACTGATTCAAAAAACACCGAGACACGTCAAAAGATTTGTCATAGGGGACAACTTTTTAACCAAAACCTTCTTTACCCCCGTGTACCCTCTGTACCCCAGGGTCATCCGGAAAAGTTTGAAATGATAGTAATGAACTGATATCTTGTTTCAAAGGTATGTCGAAGTCTATCGCTGTGACGTTTGATTCTTTAAAAGGCGGTCTATTCATTTACTTGAGTAACCGGAAGCGATATTGACAAAACCGGATTTTTCCCGGACTAGTTTTTTCATGCTGATTCCGAATCTGTATTTAGTTTTTCCCTGACATCTGTAGTTTTGGCTATCTTTTGTATACGGACATACGGACGGACAGACAGGGGCTCTGTATCTTAGATTACCAACAATAATTGTTCTAAATTCAAATTAAACCACCAACATAATAAGAAAAGAAAGTCGTCTAGCTTTTATTTTATCCATTAAAAATGAAGATAGTGTAAAAGTTAACTGAAGATGATTTCTATCGGGTAGTTGTTTTGTGAAAAAAAATGACTACAGCGATTAAAGATAATACTATTCACGTAAAGAATGTCTGAATGCACATTTTATCTAACTGGATTTATTAATAAAAATACCTGCAGGTATAAATGAACATCTTTGTAGAATAAAATCTGTTGTAGAGTAGTACAGCCATTACCCCCAAAAAATTAATGTATTGTAATGTATTGATATTTGTAACACATAGCGATATTTTCGTGATTTTTTTCTCTATTCGAATGAACTAAAGTATGTAAACGCTTTTCTAATTTTCTCGAAAACGAATCGATCGATTTTTAAAACCAAACGTCGCAATAAAGGGCTCCGAAATACCTTTGAAAAAGATATCACTCGTTACCCCTTCTCATTTAAAATTTTTAAGGGATGACCTTGGGAAGCAGGATGTACAAGGGGGTGGAGTAGTATTTGGTTAAAAAGTAGGCCCAATTGACAAATTTTTTGACGTGTCTCGGCGTTTTTCCTTTTAATCAGTGGTTTTCGATAAATCCATGCTGGGAATTTTTCAAACCAAAAATTATATGGATAAAAGAACTCACGAAGCGTGTGCCGTATACCAAAAGACGACAGAACTTGTATCATAGAAAACTAGACGTACAACAGATCATAGAACTTATGACTTATCTTTTTCTCTAGGCATTAAACGTTACTAAACTTCACAATTGTGTTTTTGCTGTGATATCATGCTCCTGCGGCAAACAAATATAGGATTATCTGAAACCGCTGTACGCATAATCTACGTCAGATATATGAAGGATTCGTTTTGTCGATCCTATTCTCCCAAATTCATTACCCGTAACCGGACCTTCTTTAATTCAAAGGTGAAAGGGGCCTTACCCAGCTTAATTAAAAATTCAAGCGCTTCATCCTAATCCAGAATAAAAGGAGGCACTATACTAAAACCGTTAATTAAAGTTTGTCTCCCGCTTTACAACCTCTTGTCCCATAAAACTTTGAAGAGAACCACGGATGCTGGTGTCATGCCGTAGGATTTTTAAAATTCCGCTGTAACGAATTTTCTGAAATGCGACGTAAATTTTTACGATTTCCGATATACCTATGCATCCTCAATGTGCTTACAGACAATCACATCACGTCTAGATGCTGAAGTTTCATTCGTTTATTTTTGTTTTACAGTAGACTCGTACTTGAACAAAGACGTCCTCCTATGCCAGTATTTATTTTTATTGTTCCTTATAAGAGAAAAAGGTGAGAGAAGGTACAGGTAGTAAACGATGCGACAAGACTATTTACATGTGATAGCTATGCTATGCTATGCTCTGCTTTGACCGCTACAATACATGCTTCGGAAGCTAGTCAACTTTGTGGTTAGACATTATTTAAATAGTAACTAGCAACATGAGTCCCTCGTGAAAAGTATAAAGGTGTTGTATTAAAAAAAAAGTATTGCCATATCGTACAAACATGTGTAAATTTAAGATAAAAGAAGTTTTACGTCTGTTTCTTATCGATATGTGTTCACATACAACAGCTACAAGAAAAAAATTGCTATAAAAATTTGTATTATATGTCTTAAAAAGCATCCAATTTTACACAGAAAAGCATGGAATATGCATAAACGAGGCATAAAAGTGAAATCAAAATTTATTGTTCGTCTATAAAATACATAAGAAAATATATAACAGGCAAATATTAAAATAAACAGTCTCTATTAAACAACAAAACAGAAAGAAAAATAATTTAGTTCTTGTAGAAACAAAAAATAACTAAATGCTGATTTAGATGTTCCAAAATAAAGTGCTGTCTTCTATCACTTAAAATATTTTTGTAGCCGGAAGTCCTTTCTATGTCAACACTTGTTATGGGCTCATATTTAAATTTTGCCAGTACAAATTTGGGGTTATTTGTAACTCTTGAGTCAGTACTATCTGCCAATACAAAAGCAATTTGTCTTTAATTTCCTTGAAACCTTCATTCTTAGACAGTGTATCTTTCAACTTTTTCTGTACTATTTGGGCAGTTGCCCTAGGAACATTGTCAATGGCTTTTTCGGAATCATTAACAACTTTGATGGATTTATCCAATGTCATTCCTTGTTTCTCCAAAGACTTTATGGTGGTACTGACAAAACTAAAATTAGCTGAATGAAAAGTAGGAGTGGCTTTCACGTTGATTGAAAGTACAAACCCACTGATTAGTTTTAATGAAAAGGTGTTTTCACGTTCATTATCTGTTCAGTATCACTATCAGTTAAACTGATTCAGCGAAACTGGATCGTGAGAACCCGCCTTAAACTTTGCCCTGACTTTGTCTGACATCTGACTGAGAAACGCGACGAAATTGATCAGCATCCTACCATACTACCTTGGCCATTGGAAAGCAACATCTCTATCTAGTTACTTCTTCATGATAAAACCACTAAAGGCGCGTTCTCACCATTCAGTTTCGCTGAATCAGTTTCAGTGATACTGCACACATAACGAACGTCAGTCAAACTGATTCAGCGAAACCCGCCTTAAATCTTTTCGACACAAATTGAGCTCATTTAATTTTTGCCTCTGTTGCACAGCAGCATCCACAATGCTCAGCATACTACAAAGTTATACAGTATTGCTACATACAACGTAATCAGAGCAACGGTATAGCGTAGTTCTAGGAAGTATGCCTTACTGCATTCCGGGACTCGCCATTCCAGAATAAAATGTGTAGTTTCATGTGTGCTCCAATGTAATACAATTTTATACTAGTTAGTAGAGATACTGCTTTCCTGGTACAAATTTAACTTTTCCCATTCTATTTTGATCGGGGATGCTACTTCTTGGCGACGCTACTTCATCACGCAAAAATGCTTGTGCGCTCGGTGATTTTTAGAGATGCCATTTTTTCAGAAAACATATATGTTTAGACATGTATGAGTCTTTATATTGATTGTATCTATATACTGAATAAAATATGTCGATTTTTTCGATATATCCATATCATGAAAATTCTATATTGTTACAGTTGTCCCTAAGATGAAGGAACGTTGTTAAGAATTATTTTACGTTTGTTTATGTAAATAAACTTTTTGGGCATATTATACCCCAAGCTTAAAGGGATGAATAACGTAACATTGTTCGGTCCGCATTGCCACCGTGCTTCGTTCCTTACGTGTCTAAGATTATCGTTTTCTTTTCAGTTGCTTACGTTTAAATAATTCTTTTTGGTAAATTTCGTAGCTGAATTGCTTTCTGAGGTAAAGGCTCGTTTTAGTGCGACAATAAATGTCATGACACTTAAAATCATTACTTTTTTAAGTGATTGTTTGATTTTGGTAATTCTGATATCGCGACACTAATGTCACGACTTGAAATTGCTGCGTGACAACGTGCCTTTCAGATTTGCTTATGTTAAATTGTCATAGTATGGTCATAGTGCCATGGCACTAAAATCGCGACATTTGTGCCATAAGAAACTAGGCCTTAAATCGGGCCTAGAATAGAATCTCAAAAATCAATTTTCTGTTTCAGTTAATATTTGGCCGGGATGAAAAATACATAACACTAATGAGGTTGGATACCTATAGGGACAGAAGAAGGTCTCATAAGAGACTTCCACCGAGAAGTAACTTATTTTGAAAATTTTATTGAGATCAGTAAGAGCCAAGATTAGATTTAGTTTTAAAACTTATAAAGCTTCTTGAGTTGCTTTATAGATGCTGAATCACTTGAGCATACTCAAAAGACATGGTATGCTTTTATACGTAATTTTTTCCAAACTGAAAAAATACGATACGAGTATAACTTCGAAAATTGGATCGTTATATTTTCTGAAATACCATCTCATCGACACTATGATTTAGTATGAGCAAAATGTATTTTTTAACGAATAAATAACTTCGATAGACTATTTTCTCAAAACCTCGTTGCTTGCATGTGGCGCTAGCTTGAAAATCTCCAAAGTAATTGGAACCAGGGAGTGGAGCACAATTTACCGTGCGTCTACTACAATTTTTCACCTCAGAGGCGTTGCTTAAATACTTTGGGGACTTCTTTTTTGGGCTTTGGTTATCTTTCCCAAAGTATATTTCTTAACTGAACAAACTTCTTCTGGGCCAAATTACATGGAGCTATCGTCAGTTGTCACAAAATTAAACAAGCATGGAGTTTAATACTTTCTAAGTGTTCGGTCGTATTAAAATATGGCTTGCGACAACAAGATGCTAATTTTTGTTTAATTTGAGAGCGCGTAGATCTCATTTACAGAGTTTTATATAAGGCTTCTGCATTTACAATATTATAAGATTGGAATCTGTCGGATGGACACTTCGTAGTTTCAGTTACTCCAATTTTGTTTCTTCTCGCTAATAGATAAGATAATGACTCGAAATTTAGTGCCGAGAAGGAAGCCGCATGACGCTTGGTATTTGAGTTTTAGAGGCAGTTTGAAGCCTTTTTGTCATTGCACCGTAACCCCAGAATGGGATGGATCGAAGTACATGGGGAAGGGCGTTAAAATGTGAAAAAAATCGTTAAGTAACCGAATCAAAATGCGGTAGCATTTTAGTTTACTTACCAGCTAATGTTCCAAAAATCGTCATCCGAAATCTGCGGGCGGTTTGCGCATACCGATTTTTTTAAATGAAAAGAAAAAAAATCGCAATGAAACTGGTCGGACCTTGATGGAGAATTCTTCGTCTTTTTTTTGTAGATAATACAGACAATACTGTCGTCCGTTTCTGCTGAGTAATTTATGAGAAACTTGAGCTTAAAGTTCGATTTTTCACATCATGTTCGTTAGAAGTCGTTAAAAAATTGTTCGTATTATTTAAAACGGATGACGTTTTTTATGCATGTTCTTGGGAGGTCCAGCTATGACACATATCAATGTCATCCGTTTTTATGATGTTTAACCGTGTTCTTCAACCCCTATAGGGGGTGACGTTATAGATGAGATATTCAAATATCGCTAAATAAATTTTATAGTCATAATATGATCTGTTAAGAAACAAAAACAACTTCACAATACATTATCTTCACGATAACATCAATTAATTATAATTGGACTGAATGGAGATCAAACCCCATCCACGCCATCTCCCCCCTTAAACTGTACCCATGCTAGCTACTTACTAGGCACGTTTATATGTTGAAGGCTTGTAATTATACGCTTGTTTCTGTAAGAGGAACAGGTTTAATGTTTGTATACGACAACTTTAAAAATTGCTTCATGAAACGGAAATGCATCATCGATGTGTTGATTTGAGGAGCAGTTAAGCGGGAAAGTCTTAAATTATATCTAAGCAAACTGAAGGTGCGCTTGCCTGGTTGTTATAAGGGATACAGATAAATGTATTTCAGTTAATAGTTTAGTGATTTGGTATATTCTTCTCAAGATAAACAGAGATCGAAATTCTGAGCAAGCCTAAATATGCGAAAAATAGTATTGCTATTCTTCCTTGACAATAAAAATTCAAATAAGTCTAATTATAGGCTACCTTGTCGTGAAAGACCCTTCACAGACGACGATTTGGATACAATTCTACACATTTCTGTTCAGTTAATTTTTTGGCACCTGAAACAGCAGTTCGTTCTTTATTTTGCTTAACATCTTCCCAAAGAACTATGGTACTGATAGGCATTATTACGGTATCTACAAAGTAGACAGCAGCAATTGTTTGTAATCAGTATACTAGCCGTTTCCAATAAATTAAAATAACTCAATTTTTACAGGCTTAAGAGACCCATCCTAGTTGAAAGAACGGTTACCCCGAGCGACACTTGTCGGATTATAAATGAATATATCGTCAAATTTTGAAAATATCAAAATATACAGGGTGTCCCACGACGTTTAAGACAATCAATATATCGAAACTGGGCAGCAGTAGAGAATTATAATTTTGGGGGTTTAAATTAGAGCAAATATAGTATCTTTTCCTGTCATTGTGTCACCCAGTGAGGTATTTGTTTTTGATCACGTGACGTCCGATTCAAAATTTTCAATGGGACACCCTGTATATTATTAATTACAACAAACTAGCACACTTGGGGTCTAAATTGATTCATTCAAGAGCTACAGGTACTTAAAGGATGGTACCATTATCATTGATTTACACCTACAGTTAAATTACTTTGGTAGTGTTTTATAATGGTAATGGTATGGTCCTTTAAGTACCTATAGCTCTTGAACTAATCACTTTAGATCCCAAGT
Source organism: Callosobruchus maculatus (assembly GCA_951848785.1). NCBI lineage: Eukaryota > Metazoa > Arthropoda > Insecta > Coleoptera > Chrysomelidae > Callosobruchus > Callosobruchus maculatus. Next base: position 24,573,399 of record CATOUR010000014.1, on the reverse strand, counting down.
GTGCTAGTTTATTGGAATTGTTTTATCGGGAGGAACACAAAAAGTCACAAATATACAAGGAGTCCTATTAAAAATTTTGAATCTGATGTCACGTGACCAAAAACAGATATCTCATTGGGTGATACAATAATAAGAAAATATACTATATTTGCTCTAATTTACAGCCCCAACATTATAATTCGCTACTACAACCCAGCTCCGATATATTGCTTGTCTTAATCGTCGTGGGACACCCTGTCTGCGGTGCACAACTCCCTCCATTCTCTTGTATCGATTACATAACAAAAACATCTCTACCTCAGGCTTAAACTATAATGCCAATCCACAGAAAGCTTCTCTATTTCCGATCCCTGCTTATAATTCAAATTCCCAGCTGCATTTTAAATTTAAATCGTTGTGAACAGCCCTTGCTGAAAGCGGTCCTAAGTGGCCGTTAATAATTGATGAGCTCCCCTTTTACCTCCCTGCGTGTTGTGGTCTCTTCACCTCTATATTCTCACCCCTCTTGCAGTCTCGCTTGCACCGCTGTTTCACTTACACGTTGGCCTACTTCTATTACTGTACCTCTCCCTCCACAACTTTCCTTTCTCTTATCTACAGGGTAACTGTTTTCTCCCTGAGCACTCTAAAAAGGGTTAGTGATCTTTGGTTCAGTAGGATGGGGGTTATACTTCGTTCCCTAATAATATCTGTCAATCTTGAGGCTCCTTATGAATGTTGAGATACTTTGGACTTCCATCCTCATCTCTACTTCTAAGTATCTCAATAGGATGCGTATTTCTTGCACGATGATGATGACATGGATTGTGGTGTTTTCTGTTTCATCTCACTTCATTTTGGGAGGTTTTGTTACATTTACGTTCTTGAACAAATGGAGAAGAAAGGGGTAATTTAGTGAGTCATTTTTTACAAATAACCACATTAGCACCCAGAACCCGCTATTCTTTCAAAACCTAGTATGGGTTGGGTACTACTGCTCTTATGTCTTTTATCTTGAGACCACACAATAGTCTGTCTGTTACCACATGCCTTACAGCGGCTTTGGATGTGTGCTGAGGTATCTTTTTCTACACAGTACCGTAGACATTTTTGGCTGCTAACAATCTCCATTACTTGCAGGTATCTCTGAATATATTCCGACTTGTCAACAAATCAACCAGTTTTTGCAGTTGCTCCCTATCTAGAGACAGAAACGTCCGTCTTTGGCTCCAAACCAAACTTTGGGTTTGCTAGCCTGGAGTAGGTGTCTTCAGATAATGTGCCGCATAAGAAAATGTTTATTTCATAGCAACTCTTTAATTAATAATCGAATCTAGATCATGGTAGTTTCTCGCAAGAGGTAGCTACCATTTGATGGAAAGTAGTGAACCAACAGAAACAACTACTCCGATGGCTAATACTCCTAAAATTATTTCCACATCACCTAAAGTGAACTCAAGGATATTACAATCCTTGTTTGGAACATGTCCTGAATCGTATTAGGGACGATGTCCATACTCCACGACAGCACTGTTTTGATGTTTGGTATCTCATCAAGTGGACCTGGGTAAAGCCCGCTATCAGGATGATGTGAAAGCAATGGACTAACAGAAATATCTAATCCGAGGGCAAGTACCCCTACTGAATTACACTATTGGTTCGAGAGCTTCCTTTGGGGAAATATGAAGAAAATGGTCCCCCCCCTACCCAAGGTATATCACACGTAAAACAGCGCTGATGTGGATTGGGAGACCGTACCTGATGCGATTCAGGACATGTTCCAAACAAGGATTATGGTATCCTTGAATTCAGTTTATGCATCTACCATTTGGTAAGCTTGTTGCAGCGTATCCAGCGCCGGTACCCTGTAACTTAGAAACGTGTTTCTATGCACTATGTGCTATGGGAACGGGTGGCCTCGTGAATATGACAGCGTGCCGTGACAGCGTAATAGACACGTGATAAGCATCCGAAACCGCCCGATCGTCATGGTCGTCATGGTGATAGAAACATGTTTCTATCTCTTAAGTTAGAGAGTACCGACACAGGTACCCTATCACTTCGCGCCTTAACTGCCACCTAACTGTTGGTGCAGTTTTTTTTTATTACAGTGGGTTTCGGATATTGGCTTGATCGCGAATACAGGAACACTCGCACACTTGTTGAACCAGCTTGAGTCCTCTGACGTCATGTCCAACGGACGCAAATGCGTCTATCCGACATATCACCACGGCCCAACCGGCTAAAACCCGTTCCCTCTTTCGTTCCCTCTGCTCAATCTCCTTCTACATCGGGCATCATCGTGAATGATATTCTTCGCAGTGCAAGATGAGTTAAGTATGCTTTTCTTCTCCTTCTTCTTCTTTTTGACACATTTCCCTAAGTGAGGACTCTTTCGATTTTAATATGCTTTGAGCCAGCTCATGTATCATCTTCCAGCTTAGTCACTTGATATCATCATAGGCACCATGCTTTCTGGAGCCAGGTCCTCAGGCATGTTCGCTCTCGCTTCCTGCTTGTAACAGGAGCATCTGTCATACTCAAATAGGGTGTGCTGGACTGTGTCGCTTTGGCTGTGATGACGACAATGATTGGCCGTCGCTCGCCCCATTTTCTTCCTGTATACCCAAATGGGACTGTGGCCCGGCAACGCCTGTGTTAGGTAATAACAGGTTGTCCTGTGTTCTCACTCTGCCCACTCTCGTATATTTGGAATCAGGCGCTTAGTCCAGTGCGGCAGTTAGTTAGTTATCTATCTGCCATGCCCTTTGATTTTAGAGAATACATAATACACATGGAAAAACTGTGAAAATTCTGCCTGGAAAATCATGATGGCGAAGGCCCTAGTTCCTGTTCCAAAAGCGTGGTGCAAAAGCCCTCCTTAGTGCATGAATCGTAATAATTTTCCATACTGGAAGTAGCAGGATCTTGAAAAAATGCCAAAAATAATATCTAATACGGTTGGAAACTCGAGTAGAAGGGGTGATACAGGAACTCATCCTTGCTGAAATCGTAATCGTTGTTATGTCGCAGGATTCGGAAGTTGTTCAATCTTACATGTTTTTTAAGATATGGCACATTCTGGGACAGACAAGTATTATACTGTACTTACTAAGAAAGCTCTTGGTACCTGATTTCCATTCAGATTTTACTTGCGCTGCCTCAAAATACAGCATTCCGAATACTCAAATTATTCAGGGCCGCACTGCCCTTTATGATTTTGAAGTGTTAAAAATTCAAATTGGAGGCCCACAAAGCATCTGGTACAAAACCACCTTCGCTTCCAATATGGCATATGATAAGCCGTTTGCCGTTCCCTGAAAGATTGAATGTAATTATTTGATGGAGTTGGCAGTTACAGATGTATACAGTTCTTCGATCATATATAACTAGATAAATTATGCATAGGCTAGTTCTGAGTCCAAGACAGAGATAGATACACACAAGCGGCAAGTCGCTTATACATTGGTAGATTTTCAATTTGGCGCGCTTTGTGAACGAAGGAACGTACGTAATGTATATACCATATTTCCAGTGGCGTAACTTTACGGTATGTGCTCTTTCACCAAAACCATTTTATTCAAAAATCAATGAGGAGTATAGTTTGGAGATTAATAATCTTGGAATAGGCAAAGGCACGAGCTAATAAAAAATAATAAATTTTCCTGAAGGTAGCTTACAATGTCCAATCATCATAAAAATGAAGTAGCTTATTATGGGATGAACTTTCCATTTAGTGCTAAAATGGCCAAATATTCAATCGAAAAGATTCGGAATAAGTTGTCTGTACTATTCCACTGACTATATTGAAATTCTGCTCAGTTTATTTACTTTTGTCCTTTTTGATGTATTGTATGTGATGAGACATTTCATATGAAGTACCGATGAACTTTTAATATGAATATGTAAGTATTGTACACAAGACGAATATATGGATGAGTATACATTTTTGTATGATTGTATATTTTCATAAATTTTATTTTATGTATGTAATTCATCTTTTGACATGTTCTATACCCTAATAGGGTCATTTGAAAGATTATCGGTCCATCTATATCCTTTAGGTTGTAGATACAGTGTTCTGCTATCTCTGTTTTAACACAAATTATATCTGTTATTGTTGAGTGATATACTATGATGATTTCATTGATTTTGTTTTGTCCTCAACTGTAAGCTACTTCACTACTTTTAAATGACTAATGAAATGTTTACTTTGTATACTGTTTCATTCACAAGTACTTTGATGTGACAGAGCTAACAATCAACTCCCATATTCAGTATATTGTTTTGTTAAATGTGGACTGACGAAACTGAACACATTTACAAATCAATCTCAGGCAGAAGTTCATAACCCCCTTTCGAATGTATAAGCACCCGCCTATGTCCTGTCTAGGGTAAACATCTTGGATGTTTACAAAATACACTAAGATGATGCAAGCAAACAATCACCGTGTTGAATAGCTACCATTACTTATCTAGTTATATATGATCGAAGATACAATTCATCCTTGAAATGAGTATAAGTTACTGTTACATGCCTTTCAAGACATGACTCAATCTAGGACAGACATCTATGTTGATGCACTTACTAATGAAGACTTTGAAGCCGAGTTTTTGGGGCCTAGAAATTCGACACATTAGCATCCCCTTGAACGACACATCTATATTAGGTAAAAGTTTTTACAGTTTTACCTATTTTTGCCATTCATTCATGATACCAAATTGTTATGCATATTTTATTGGCCTTCCAAGCTGTTTTGCTCTGCTTTAAAATCAGTCTGATACCGGGATGTACCCAGATTCACCTGATAAGATTTTAAAGATCTCTGTCATCTCTCAAGATGTCGTGGACTAGGGCAAGTCAGTTCATGTTCTGAACAAGGATTGTGGTATCCTTGTAACTCGCTTTGGGTACGGTGGGGTGTTAGCCCGCGGAGTAGTTCTTTCAGTTAGATCACTGCTTTCTATATTGCTCTACATAATAAGAACCTTGCCATTTGTGACTCCTTCGAATCTAAACTAGGACATGAATGGGGATATTGACAAACCCACGATCACAAGGTACCTCATTTCTTGGTGACTTAAAACTTGTGTACAAGAAGCTGGAAAAGCAAATACGGTCACATATCACCCTGTATGTGGTAAACTCCCAGGTAAAAGCACTTAGCAGCAGCAGCAGCCTTGAGGTGTTTCCGTATAGTCTGTTTCCAGAGTAGCGTTTCTCTATTCATACCCACCTTATCGTTGGATCTTTATGATTGTAACTGGCGAAAAGGGATTACTACACTGGCAGTTTTTTATACTTATTAGACATGAAAGCAGACGTCCTCGGTGAGGTTTTCAAAGAGTGCATTTGGAGGACGAGAAAAGTGTACTCCACTCTCTGAAAGATTTCGCGCCAGATAATGGATATCCTTTCAGGTGTAGCTTACGTGATTACTTCATCTAGCTGTCGCTGTGAAATTTCAACAAAATAGTTATATATTATAACAGTGAGTTTTGGAGAGGAAAGTTTTAATAATGATTTAAATAAAAACATCTTATGGACAAAAAGAGTGCACTATTCCGTAACAATATTTATAGATCAGCAAATCGAGATAATAAACATCATCTCCCGGAAGCCACCTTCATGTAGTCCTCCCCCCGTTCTAATTGTCGCAGCAATTATATTATCAATGCACCATCACTAAGGAATTTTATCGAAATTACAAGGTAAGTTCATATAATACGTGGCAAATTAAGGAAAATATAGTCGTAGGCCTTTGCGGAAACTATGATCGGGTTAACCCGATCACAAGGATCACTGATCCTGACGTTCGGAAAGTGATCTAGAATCAGTCAGAAATAGGGTCATTTCACTCTTGTATGGTAAGTGATCGCTATCGAGTTATTCAAATCGGTAGCTGTTTTCCTCAACCATGTATTTTGTATTCCTAAACAAAGCTTTTCGTTGCTCGATGTTCGTTATATCCACGGAATCATAAATTCCACCAAACAGTTCGGAACCAGATCACTGTTTCCCTAAAGGCCTACTGTGATATCTCTATGTTCACAACTTTTACTTGGTCACATGTTGCTCTCCTCAAAATTCATATCTCTACACCTAAAACTGTTATTTCAGTTTGAATTCAAAAAAGCAGCGCATCAGTCAATATGTGAATGACGTTTTTCTTATTTTTGTTATTTTGCTGTACAAATAAAAAGGAGGAAAAAATAACCAAATACATTTCTCTTTTTGACTACATCTGGGCTGATATTGGGTCCGTTACAGTAGTTTAATAGTTTCCTCAGTATCTCGACCCATCTGTGGAGGTATTTGAATATACTCCATCACTAATCTTACCCAAAAGTCGCCGTTCGGGTCAACTATAGAATTAAAAGAAAGATTGAGGTGGTTAAAAACGGGGCTTAAAGGCTCAAAAAGACTATAATCGTCAGGAAGTAAGTAAATGAGAAAGAAGACATAAATTTTATGACTTTCAAGCATACTGGTATATACTAGAATATAAAGATAACTACTAGTTGAAGATGTTTCGCTGAAATATCCCAATCTTAAAAGATCTGTTTTCCAAATTCTGCTGTATCCAGGTGTAGCAGCAGAAAACAATCACTCTAAAATAAGTCTTTATAAATCACATACATAATTAACTGAAGACTGCGGCAATTATAGCATGTTATACAAATATAGCTCAGTGGGAGGCAAAACCTTTGTGATTACATGATAAAATTAGACCGTAGAGACTTACTTACTATTACAGTGTGTTTGATTACCAACTAGCGATATTTGAAATGAGTGTAGAAGAAATAGCTCATTTCATCCCCAATTTACGCCCATATGAGAAAAAATGCCATGTTTGGAAGAAAAATTAGTGTTTTTGTATTTAGAGGACGTAGAGACACGAAAAAATTGCAACCAATGGGAAATATCCTTATCCTCTAATAATAAAACAAAGCATCCAGTTTTAGACCAGAAATTTAAAACTGAATGTAAAATGTGAATTATATTAAAAAATCTGACCGACACTATGATTTAATTAAAAATGTTTTTACATTTTTCAGTTTTTGGCTACTTAATGTACGAATATTACTCATCGTTTGGATCACAGAAAAATCGGAAAAATGAAGGGTACCGGCTGGATTCGAACCAGCGTCTCCGGCATTCTAGGCCAGCGCGTTTACCAACTGTGACACCGCTCTCCGCACCACAGCCGATACAGAGCGCCTACGACCCGGTGTCGACTCCACCGACACCCACCACTCCCCCGTATCCTCCTGCGAACCATGTATTTCAGTCATCCAGAGACATCTAGTCGGCAGTTGGGTAAGTGTGAATCTCTCACCGCTGTTTGCACGACAGCTCTCTATGTTACTGAAAACTACGACTACTCAGTCGACCAGGTACCCTTCATTTTTCCGATTTTTCTGCGAACCAAATGATTGGAATCATCTCCATCTTGCGGAGTAAGCAAGCACCTTTCATCCCATGAAATCCTGGCCGACTGAGCAGCCGTAGGTTTCAGTAACATAGAGAGCTGTCGTGCAAACAGCGGTGAGAGATTCACACTCACCCAACTGCCGACAGATGTCTCTGGATGACCGAAATACATGGTTCGCCGGAGGATACGGGGGAGTGGTGGGTGTCGGTGGAGTCGACACCGGGTCGTAGGCGCTCTGTATCGGCTGTGGTGCGGAGAGCGGTGTCACAGTTGGTAAACGCGCTGGCCTAGAATGCCGGAGACGCTGGTTCGAATCCAGCCGGTACCCTTCATTTTTCCGATTTTTCTGTGAACCAAATGATTGGAATCATCATGCGGAGTAAGCAAGCATCTTTCATCCCAATATTACTCATGTTTTCAAAAGCCCTCTCAATTACCTAGCAAGTAGTCCCACAATCGTAAGAGTTCTTAGAGTTTGACTTTGAGACTATGGTAAGCAATGGTTATAATTATTGAAACGATAAATAAAACAAACCAATAAAAGTAGTAATGTTTTAATTGCAATAAGTTTCACAATTATATTAATAAAATGAACACATTCAGCACAATAATTGTTCCAAGTGTCCATCTGAATCTAACAAGCCGTCGCTCGCACTGATACCTGGCTTGTAGCTCGACGAATTATATCCTTATCAGCTCTTATTTCATCGCCCACGGAAATCGTTTTTTGGACGAGTTGAAATAAACGCGTTGCTTCATCCATCCCCATAACAAAAAATCCAGTGGCGTCATGTCTGGTGAGCGCGGTGGCCACGCCACAGTTCCACCACGACCTATCGAAGGCGAGTGGCTGGCATTTAAATGCTCTCTAACGGAACGAGCAAAATGGGGTGGTGCACCGTCCAACCGCAACCACATTAATCTTCGATAGTTAGGTGGCAAATCACTGAGCAGTTCAAAGGAATTGTTTCTAACAATTCAAAAAATCCTGGTCCATCTAATATTTGCGCCAGTTCAATTGGTCCAATTAGTTGGTCGTCGATGATAACTGCCCAAACATTCACCGACTACCTGTGTTGGAATGTGCTTGGTCGCACTGCTCTTGGGTTTTCCTCCATCCATAAATGATCATTTCGGTGGTTGACTATGCTGGCTCTTGTAAATTTTGCTTCGTCGGTCCACATTATTTTTCTTAAGGGGCTTCTAAACGGGTTACACTTTTACTGCAATGTGTGGCTGCAATAGCGTAGCCGGCAATATTCTCGGCAACAACGGCCAGACTGAGCAATATTTCTTGTATCGCCTGGCCATATAGCCACATATATTCGGCATTGCCGATATATTTTTACGTGTTGCCGGCACACGGCCGGACGATCGCTTCGCTACCGAAAACATCGGCAATCTTGCTCTATTTTGGTGTTTGTTTGTTGTTGATATTGAACATTTTGGTAGGAAAATGGCTAATATTTAGACCAACGAGAGAATTATTGATTTCATCAATAAAATACACTTACATCCTGAGTTATCGAAAGTGGAAATTCCCAGAATTTCCTTGACACCTCATATTGTAACAAAAAAAAGTTCAAACAAAAACTGAGTGGTACTCTTGAAAGTAGTATAGGGTCTATCATACCATGCTTTCAAAACTTTTTTGTGTACTTCAACCCTTAACAATTACCCCCAACTTCTTTTTCAAAATAGCACCCCACAGTTTTTCCTGCATAAATGAAGTCATTATTTTATTTAACATTTTGTAGTGTCCTTGATTTCATATACAAACCATGTTTTTCGTGAAATCATAAGAATAAAGTAAATAAAATAAGAATTTGTTTGAGGCGTAACATTTTCGTAATAAAAAAGGACAGAAGAGACATTTTTTCGAAAACTGGACATGATAGGTCACTCAGTACCCCTAAAGCTCACTTGGTTTTTGTTTATTCGTTTTTTGCAACAATATTAGCTGTCAAATAAATTCTTATTTTATTTATATGATTTTACGGGGTAGAAATTTTTGTAACTCATTGATACAAATAAATTGAATTGAATAAGTTTACATATAACATCAAAGGTTCCATAGGATTTTAAATATAATATTTGAAATCAAAAAGTTAAGGGCGAGTTTTCGGGGATGACGTACAAAAAAGATTTTGAATGCATGATATAGTCCCTATAGTATCTTCAGAATTACAACTCAGTTCTTGCTTGGACCGATTATATATGCATCTCCAGTTGCTAAAAACCGTAGAGTTATTGCCAGTCTTGTAGTAACAGGTATTGTTTTTTTTTTCATGTAAAGTCGAATCCACTGTCTTCTCTCTTTTTTTATTTAATGTTTTGTTCAAAACAATATAAGCCACTGCGTCAGCCATTGCCGCCCGACAATATAGCCCCTCTATGAACAAATTTTTGGGCTATACTATTGCAGAAAATATTGCCGGGATATACATTGCCGAGCCATATGCTGCAATAAAATGTTGTCGTCATGGCCGGGCTATAGTTACCAGGAATATAGCCAAATATTGCAGTAAAAGTATTGCCCCTTTAGAAATCCTGGATGTTGTCGCACATCACGTCTAAGCCGAGCAAAATGTAGCGCGCACTGCATGGTCTGGTTCTGAGATGTCTTGAGCACAACGAAAGTTCGCGTTTCAAAATTCTCCATACTGCCCAAACAGACAGTGTTAGTCGGTTTAGCAATATTCTTGTCACACTTAGGCCTGGGTCGGCGTAGATCAATCAGAGCACTTCTTCTCGTCTTCCGGACTCACCAAGCAAAAACATTCATTCACAGGTCTTTGGATACCATTTTCCGCCAAACTTCCCGTTAAAAGGGTCGTATTCAATCAGCAACAAGTTTTATGTTTTTAGACTCACATGAGGAATATTCCTAATTGTTAACCAAACACACTGTAAGAGAAAAATACAGATTTTCACAATGTCTTCTGCAAAGAGGCAAGGCTGTCAACAGCCGTTAGAGTATCGAATACTAGAAAAGTCGAATTGTTTCAAACTTAGCGGGCGAAACTTCCTCAGCCTCCAATGAGCATAATCATTCATCATTTTTAAGAACTTCTATGCTGTAGAACGATCGGCGAGGAGTATATTTTAGAATTTATACTATTTTAAAAATATTATTAATACAATCCTGAGATACGGTCAAACATTATATTTCGGTAAAAAAGAATAATATGCACGACGTTTCGACGTTCATATTATGTACGTCATCTTGAGTCTCCCCATGATATTCAAATGGCCAACACCACATTGCAAAAATCACTAAATATGACTATTGTGGTATAATCTACCAGTCTAAGCCTAAAAATCACGTAATAATATTTGGCCGTATTCCAGGATTTTATTAATAATATTGAGTAGTGACGGTCAGGACACAAAAAAGTAAAAATTTCAAATATATGAACTTATCCTTTACCAACGATATGTTTTTCATGACTGTAATGGATTTTCGATAAAAACACGTTTCCCGATTTTCAAGCACCAAGCCAATTTTAAAAATCGTAGTTTTCGTGATATCGATTAAATATTTTTAAAAGCCAATATTCCTGAAGGAGAAACGCTAGCGACGAAAACAAAAAAGAATAACAACGTCAATGGGAACAAAATTACAGGAACTGCTGCAACGCCAGTGTAAACACGTCCATTCGACAGCAGCGTCCGCTGGCGTGACCAATCTATCCTCGAACTTCCAAGGAAGTTATAAAGAAAAATAATTTTGCGAGATTGATTGCAACTTTATCAATTAGTCGGCCATAGCTTGGAATCGATGGAAAGCAACACATTTTCCGCAAGACGGAACTAACTTCAGCTCCACGCCTCGTCGTCGTGATAAAGTAAAAATATTTTCGTAAAACTCTAACGGTATACTCCATTAATTTTTGTCGGTAGCCGACGGCGGAAGTTTTTCGCGGAACTTCCGGCTGATAGAAAACTTTACTCTGAAACTATTAATATTGACAGCGCGGCCAAACTTCCGGTTTGATCATCCATTCTGGCATAGCTTTGATTGCATCCATTGTCATGCAAGTGCAAAGATTATATTTGCTAAGTTTGTATAAATATTAACAAAAGTGGCATAGTTTATTTCCAAATCATCATCATCATAGTTACAATGTCTTAACAGACTTGTTGTGAACTCATAAAATGCATTAAGTCAGAGCTAGAGTATTGCCGACACGAATATTATAACAGTTTTGAGAACTGTAGCTCGCCATCATTCGCGATTTACTGTCAGTTCAGTGGCGCTCTTGATACTCATATCTAGCGACTGTTTCGTCGTATCCACCCAGCGTGTAGGGGAACGGCCACGGCGCCGCCCACTCGGGGCGTAACCCTGAACTACAAGTTTCTCCGTATTATCGCTTCTGTGAATATTTCCGAAGATTGTAAGCAATCTCATCGACACAATGGAGGATAGTCTCTTTGGACTACCGAGCTCATCCAATATGGAAACATTAGTTCGATGGGCGGTATAAGGAATTCTCAGCATTCTCCTCCACGTCCACATTTCAAAAGCATCTATGCGAGCTCGATCTGCGTTCTTAACAGTCCAAGTTTCCGAGGCATACAAAAATATGGAGAACGCAACAGACTGAACCAGTGACATTTTGGTAGCTTTAGTGATGTTATGGTCACGCCATATTTTAGTAAGTTTTGACATGGCCACCCGTGCCTGTTGAATGTGCCGTCGAATCTTATTCTCACAGCTACCTGAATTGTCGGTCAAAGAACCGAGCTACACAAAACTTTGAACTACCACTATTTCCAGATAGGTACTATTTTATCTACTCTAATGACTTCATCATCGCCATATTGCTGAAACATAAAACCTTCTAGTATATTACGTCTTTAGCCTTTAGCTTTATCTGACCTATTTCTTAAATTTTATCTCTTCAAGTAAACCGAGACTGTTTCTTATTCATTAACTATTTTTTAGATACAGGGTGCGCACTATGTATAGAATATGGTATATATGTTCGTAAATAATGATTGAAAAGCTAACTGATTTTTTTAGATAGCAACATCGTCTTTCATTAGACTCATTTGATAGATATATTTTCTCTTTTCAATGACGTAACATGTCAGTACCCAAGTGCAAGAAAATATAAAAAAAAATAAAAAACTGTATTAAGTTTACTACATCAGTAAAATTAATCTGTCATATGCTTACCAATTTTTGGCAGATGTTGTGTCCCTAAACCGTTTTAAAATCTGGCTAAATACTGAATACTGAAAGTTCACATGCTCCTACTTGTGTTCCTGTCCGGTCCCATATAATCAAAATTTCTATGTGTTCAGATTCTGTTATATGAACCATTTCTGATTTTAGATGGCCAACTTATAAACAATATCAGACGTATTGATATATGACAATCAGTTTCTGTTACATTTACTGGCCTGCTGATAGATCTCATACATAAAGATTATGAATTCGAATATAATATTATATCATTGACAAAAACAAAAGTCTCTATCAAACGTCCCTAATAAAACTATTAAAAATACTAAATGTCTTTCGTTACTCATTTGTTTTCTGGAACAAGAATAACTGAATACCGCCGTATTATCGGAAATGCAATACTGAACAACTCTATATAAATATAAAAATGTTTTACAAACAACCGTTATTTATGTTAATTAACGTTTTATTCCACACACAATGGACACCATGTACAAGAAGTGACATTGGTAAAATTAAACAGTTTCTGCTGCATAATGTGTACTTTGAGTTTCTCTGTGAGAGGGCCGGTTTGTCAATGTTCGGATAAAACTATCATTTTGGTAGCTTCCAATAACGACAACTGTCAGTTAAATTATATGTAACGTTTCTATTGCATATATCGTCGGTCTCCGCACGTAGAGGCGTAACTGACAAAAATTCAAAATTTCATTTACGCCGAATTTCTATGTAACTTTGTCTGCTTTTTCACCTCACGAAGCGGCGTAAGTGTACTTCAATTCGTTAGCCCATAATTTCATTACAAAAAAGTGGCGTAAGTGACAGAAGTAAAAAAAAATTCGTCTCATAGTGGCGTATGTGACTTGCGCCTCTACGTCAAAACTAACTTTCTTCACATTTCAATTTTGACGTACAGCACGTACTGGCGTATCTGATAACAATGAAGCACGTGTCAGGTGAACATAGCCTATAAAAGTGTTTACTTTGTATCCACATGCTCGCAAAAGCATCGTTTGATTTTAATCCTGCAGAACTTTATAAGACGGGTTAAAATTGAGGACTTTTTGACAACAGTTGGTTCAAGATATTATAAAACGAGTGTATTGTTTATTAATGTTTCATCAAAACCACCGAGTTTAATATTTGTGATTTCAAAATACCGAAACATGGATGTGTTAGTGCAGTGGGAAGATGAGTCAAAAAATGTCGTTGACTCGAAAGACCTTAAAACAGTGGGACGTAACGGCTCTAAGGTTGGAAATATGGTAAAAATGAAGTATCGAAGAAAAGTATATAAAGGTACCATATTAGCAATTGAGGAACGGGAAGTATTACGATAGTACTCTCCTTTATAATTGTTTAGACATAAATTTTAGAGCACATTGAAAATAGCAATTTATCAAGCGGTTCTTTTGAATCTCAGAGCTTGGAGGCGTTTAGAGCTTCGATCCAAATTTGGTGCATCAAATTTCAATAAGACACTGAACTATCCCAATGCCAACGCTTGTTAACCACGTTGTTGATTCCTTATTATTTTTTGGTTATAGCCTGTATACTTTGAAAACGAGGAAATGTCCGACAGCTATTGTTCGCTCTCAGAGGACAATTATGACTCTGATGCAGATCCACCGTATGGGCTCTGCGAAGTTACGAAGTGTAAGAAAGAAGTTTGGATAGCATGTCCGAGATGTGAAATTCTTCTGTGTTGGGACCAAACAGTGGAAGAGGTTGACAGCTGCAGAGACCATGGCAAAGCTTACATTATTACAGATGAGCCTCAACAAGCAGCGAGATCCAATAAAAATGAAGGTACAGCAGTTACATTTCTATCTTTTACGTTAATCTTCAATCCCTTTTTTTGCAGTGCAGGTAAGTTTAAGAAAATGCTTTTTTTCTTGTTTTAGTTACTGTTAATGGCAGAAATGATGTTGACACTAGAAATGCTCAGCCAGAAATATTTTCTGTTGAAGGCGCAGGAGCAGAAACTGAAGTTCATAAACAGAAAAAAATTAATAAGGCAAAACTGTCCAAACAATTAAGACAGAGAGGGCAAGAATATGTTAGTACGAAAACTAAAAAAATCGTTGCAGCAAAAAAATAAAAGGACGCTGTAATGGCGAAAAATGTAGAATAAAAGGCAAAGCGTGTGAAGAGATTTCGGATGAGCAAAGACAGATAATATTTGACCAGTATCATGGCTTAGGAGACCTAACCAGGCAAAGGCTGTTCCTGGTTAGACATGTCGATGTTATCTCAAAAAAGAGAAACACTACTAAAACAGAGAGATCTCGTAGAGAATTTTCCAGAATTTACAAATTCACTGTGAACAACCGAAAACTTAGTGTGTGCAAAATTTGTTTCTTAAATACATTAGGGATACCCGAGCGATCGCTACGTACAGCACTTGAAAAAATTAATGAGATGGGTGTCATGGAAGGTGAAAAAAGAGGTGGCAGGAAGAGATCACTTGAGTGCTTAAACAAAGAAAAACAAGATAGAGTCAATATAGAAAATCACATAGACCGATACCCAAAAGTTGAATCACACTATTGCAGAGCAAGCACGAATAGATTGTATCTGCATCCTGACTTGTCTTTGAGAAAAATGTACATGATGTTCACAGAACAAGAGATGGCCAAGAGTTGCAATAATTTTCCTAGATTTTCGACTTACAGAAAAGTATTCAAATCCAAAAATCTTTCCTTTTTACGTCCTAAAAAAGATCAATGTTCTCTCTGTATAACTTATAGAGACGGAGACGAAACAATAAAAGAAAGTTTGAGAAACAGATACGAGAAACATGTTTTAGAAAAAAAATTGTCAGAGAAAAAAAAGATCTGAGCAAAGCAAATGCTCAGGAGGACTCAAGTTTCTTGTGTGCGGTTTTTGACCTCCAGCAAGTTATATATTTGCCAATGTCACAAGAAAGTGGCTTATTTTATAAGTCCAGATTATCTACGTTCAATTTCACCTTCTATGACTTGGCGACTAGAGACTGCTTTTGTTTCGCTTGGGATGAAACTAAAAGCAAGCGTGGTTCGGCAGAAATTTCCACTTGTGTTTTTAAAGCAATAGAGGAATACAGTCAAAGAGGGATTAAAACTATTCATCTGTATTGTGATGGATGCTACGGGCAAAATAAAAATTCAATCGTAGTATCGATGTTACTTTATGCCTTGAATAAGTTTCCAACAATTGAAGAAGTTTGTCTCAGATTTTTTTAGACGAATCATGGTCAGAATGAGGGAGATTCGGCCCATAGTGCCATCAGTCATGCTGTTTCTCATGCCGGTGACCTTTTCACACCTGGTCAACTGTACCCAGTAATACGTTTTGCTCAATCTAAACAACCGTATCTTGTCAATCCCATGCACTATAAGGACTTTCTGGATTTCAAAACATTCGGAAATTACGTATTTTATCAATAAGATAAAGTGCTTCAGGGAAAAGTATAAAATGGACGGACATGATGGAAATAATGATTAAAAAACAAGAACCTACAACAATATAAGTCACCGGGACCGTGAATATGACAGTTTCAAGCTAAAGCAGCGCATTAAAGGCGGTCTTTCCACTTTACCGTTGAAGCCACTAAACGTTGGATATATCAAGATATCAAAAAAATATGATGACCTAACTTCCCTATGTAAAGGAAAAACTCCGGTAGTCCGATTACCTGAAATGCAACAATTCTATTATTCTCTGCCTCATGAGGATGAGGGTTGAAAGAGACGATAGAGGAGATAACACTTATGGATATTTTCCAGAAAAACATAATTTTCCTATTTTGTTTACTATTTCTCTAATTATTTACTATCAATAATTTGTATTTATCTATCATCGAATAAAGTTATTATTGACAAGAAGGTTGCATTACTTATATTTTGAAAAGCCACATAATGGCGTAACTATATACTGAAGAGAAACATAGATCTCACGAAGTGGCGTAACTGCATTAAATTTTTTTTTTCTCAGAAACTAATATTTTTGGAGAAACTCCAAACATCTCAACATTTAGACTCCCAGCATTGCTGTCTTAGCAAAAAATTACAAGAAGCTCTCTCAATTACTTCGATATCATTTTAAGCTCCATTTGATGCTTAATTCCGTTTTTTCCTTCTCCTGTAAAATTTGCAAAATGCTAGATACGCCACTACGTGCGGAGACCGACGATATTTACTGCATGTCACTTGATCTTAAGATTTCGTGAATCCGTTCAGGTTCATACGCTTAGGTAACTGTCAATCAAGAGAAAACATCAAAATTTGGATATTGGATTTAGACAATTCGTGAAAATTATATGTTTTGTGAAGAGATAAGCATCTTGTGGTATGGATTACTATAGATAGTATAGTTTGGGGTTTCATGTTTTATTTTCTTAATACCTCATACTCAAGTAAATAACAGGTAAGTAGTTGGACCGATCGAGCGATTTTTGGAAGAAAAAAGTGTGCTTTATGGGCAAATTACGTCAGCTCTTGCTATTTCTTGTTATTTGATATACATCTTTTTTCGTGACTCTAGTCCACAATTTTTAGACAACAGATGATTTGTGTTTAGCATAAAAACTTAGCTTCCTTCTTCAATGATTTTAGTCCCTTCCAACTTTAAAAAAAGTCTAAGCACACATCAATCCTACATCCAGTGTTTTTCATACGTATCTGTAACAGTTTCAATATCATCCTCGATAAAGTACAAAATATGCGATACCGTGGTTTGGAAGCCTTCCGCACTCTATTGCAAAAATTCAATAATTTAATTATCGTCGTCACTAAACAAGTGTATATCCTGAGACTCCATTATTACTTTGTCAGTTTGTCAATCCCGAAAATTGACATGGAACCTCAATATAGTACTAACACAGATTAACGATACTCTGCTTTGTGCATTCAACTTTCATTTGCCATTTCAACAGCAGGTTAGATGTCTCAGTTTCTAGTTAAAAGGATTTAACTAAGATAAAGTTTAACCTTGGATTGTGAAACAATTTGTCCAACAGTTAACTGTTAACATATAGTAGCTTGAAAAATTCATTGTTTTGAGAAAACTATTTCTGAAAGATATCCAATAATACTACGTACAATAAATTGCAGTTTTAAACATAATAATCTACCTACTTTTACCGAAAACATCCTAGCTTTTCTTCCACTAGGAGTTCTTATATCTGACCTAGCGAAAAGCACCGTTCTCTGCGGTCAGCGTCTCATAACCATTTCTCTGTATTTTACAGCAGTCACAGGTGCACATTGTTTCATAAATTCCAATTTGCGAACTCCGTGTTGGGGAAACATTTTTATGATGTTAAAAAGTTCTCATTACCCGAGAAAAATAGCAGACGGAAGTAAACCGTGTATAACACAGCAACGCCATTGCACTTGCTTCTATATCTAACTAAATAAGGACTTCCGCAAACTTGCTGTGGTAGAGGTAAAAAGCCACAATACCACCAAATATTAAAAATGTCTGTGTCTGACTTTGAATAAAGGAGGCTGGATAGTAGTGGTTTCTCTACGACTGACATTGAGAAACAATATTTAGATGTCATGTCACTATTAATCTAGCAGTTATGGAGCTTTTATGCAGAGTAGGCCTTAAGGGTCTAGGGTATAGCACGCGAAATTGAGAATCCAAAAAAAGACGTATTCCCGTGTTAGCGAGCAGGCGTGGCCGCCTGTTCCCTTTCTCCAGTGTGTGTGTCTAAGATGAGGGAAAATAAGTCCAAAAGTGCGAAGGTAAGGTCGAAAGGTCCAAAGGTAAGGTCCAAAGATCACCATAAAAATGAATTTCGTATTTCCAAGCTCCTGACGTTACCTATAAACTTACAGTAATGACTCAAAGAGTAAATTGAAGAAGAAAGCTTGCGCTTGTGCAACTATTTAGCCCTTTTTTGATATCGAGTTTGGTTGTTAAATTACAGGCATTTATAGAATGTATGATTTTGCATTGCAAGTTTTTTTGCATATTAAAAAACTTTTTTGAGAAAATCAAAAATAGTTGTCATTCATTAAGGTCTTAACTATCGCCTTCTGCAATATTATATATGTAGTTTGAAAATCGAGTGAGTTATGCGAGAAATTGTGAGTCCGTGTTTTACATGGCAAATACGTATGTATAAATGTGTGTATCCAGGCCCCTTAACTTTATTTATGTTATAACCTTACCTTGCACATTTGAAACTGTGTAACAACCCTTATATGCAAAGACAATGTGATTCTGAAGCTCAGAATTGATCAACAAAAAAATTGTGTTTAGCATTTTCTGCAGATTGCTTTGATTTGATTAAGTCCACAAAAAAACTAAGACATGGAAACAGTTATACAATAAAAATGCATGTATACCCCCCTGTATTCCACAACATACGCTAATTATAATAATTGACGTTAAGTCGAGTGTAAACAATAATATATTTTTGGGAGTTTAGAGACAGACAAAAGCAATAAGAAATGAACAAAATTAATTTAATTAAAACTAAAAGTATAAGAGTTTGATACTGATACTCTTGTTTCCTTAGAAAGACTAAGAAATCAATTACCTCTGATGCTGAAAAAAATCAGACAATGCCATTTGAAAAAAATCAGATTATCTCTGATGAGTTTTCTCAGTTAATCTACCAATTTCTCCAAGTAAATAAATATTTCAATTTTGGCTGCCTAATATCTGTGGCGCTGAGCTGTTGCTTTAAAGTCACAGCCTTCTAATTTTTATAATCGCTGCGATCTTCATTTTTTCTAATATCTACTTAAACTTGTACAAAAAATGGTGACTTGCGCCTAAATCATTGGTTTATGTTCATATGTTATACATAAAGTAGCACTGAAATTGACGAAAGCATCCAATATAGGAAGTTCGAATCATAAAAATGTAACTGGCACGAATCACCTTGTATAAGTAACATGACCAAGTGCTATTTAGGTAAACCTACTCTGTTCCATCCACGCACCATTGGTCCATCTTGTATACAGTCAATGCCATAGCCAAACACATTTCTTTTGATAATCACTTTTAGTTTTTATCACCCTGACCAGTATGACTAGTTGATATAAAAAGGTACTAGAGACAAGGTTGAGCAAGAAACCAATTTTACTCTGGCGAATCACTGATCCCTCAGGGGGTCCTATAAATGTAGCGTAGATATAGATTGATAGTAAAGTCTCCCGATTGCAGGTCACTGCAATACCGGAAAATTGCAAAATATATTTTTCCTGGTAAAACAGACATGGAAAAATTCCTATATGAATTCGGAGCTTAATCAAACAATATATCACCAATATTACTGACAACGCAACGTTGAAATGGCCGCAAGCCATCACGGGTGAAGCAAATTTCCACGCGCGCTATTCCATATTTTAAATTTCACTTAGTTCCCACTACACCCCAGAACAAATGGCGCCCATTTAACTTCGGATTACGTACGAATAGACCGGTTAGAGAAGCTGTATTGCGCAAATACCAAGCGGATAAAATATAGCATACCTTGGATATTGTTTACTGCTAGCAAGCAATAAGAGAGTGGAAGAGCAAGTACAAGCCAAGGCGCCACAAACTGGCATATGCAGGGTGAGTTTTTAGCACCGGCACGGTCGATAACTACACTACTGTAGAAGATAGCGAATCAAGTTGTACATAAAAGTTGTAGCCACGGATATGCTCCTTGCTCAGAAAATATTTTGATTTATATAGGGTGATCCATAACTACGTAGTGATGCAAACATAAATTTTTTTAAATGAAACACCCTATATATTATCCCATTTTTAGATTCTACTTATAATTTCTCTTCTCTCAATATAACGTATTATAACATTATACAGGGTATTTCAAAAGTTATGACCATTTTTAAATCCAAATCGCTGTCAAACGAACGTACTGTATGTCAAAAAGTAATGAATTAAACATTATTTTTTTTACATAGAAAGATTAAAAATATCTTCTAGTTCTAAAATCGGCTATTAGAAAAGCCCTCGTATACAGGGTGATGGAGAATGCAAAATCTAGATTTTCTCTTTTTTTTTAAATGTAACCCCCAATATGTTATTATACCAATGCCTTTAATATGCTCTTTCATCTTTGCAAAGCACTTGTTATAGCTGCATTCACTAATCTCTGAGATGTTTCGATTTTTCTACAAATTTTAAATATACCTTCTATTTGTTTACTAAAATGTATTTATTCTTAGAAAATGCTATCACTATGCGTCGCGGGTTTTTTTTATAGCCGGTTTTAAAATTAGAGAATATTTTCTATTCATCTGTGTTAACAAGTTATTTTTGATTCACTACTTTTTGATACACGGTACGTTCATTTGACAGCAATTTTGATATAAAAATGGTCATAACTTTTGAAATACCATGTATAATGTAACAATACTCATTAAAAAAATGCATATTTGCATCACCACGTAGTTATGGATCACAGTGTATAAATCTAAATATTTTCTGAGCATGGAGCATGTTCGTGGCTACAACTTTTATATACAACTTTTTTTGCTATCTTCTACAACAGTAGTCGAGTTATCAACAAAGCCGGTACTGAAAGCTCACCCTGTATATGAGTCATACATGTTTCCATTTATGCTTAAATGCGTCGATTATAGTATGTGTATAGTAGATATGTTGATTATAGAGGGTTTAGGAAAATCGGCTTGATTAGAAAAAAAGAAGCCTTCGCACATTTGGAAGTGTGAGAAAGAGTCTGCCCACCCGACGTTGAACCAGCTTGACTCCTCTGATCACATGTCCAATCCGACATGCCACATTGGTCCGACCGGCTAAAACCCGATCCCCCTATCTTGCCTCTGCTGTACTTGTTTTCACTGGGAATCATCGTGAACGACATTCTTCGCAGCGCAAGATGATGTAACGGTCACCTACCTACCTTTTAGGAAAACCTACAAATCTTCATTTGATCCTGTAGTCGTTCCTCTTTCTCTTTAGCGGAAAGTATTGTGCTTACCATCCCTTGTATAGTCCATGCCTCTATGTGGACAACAAAAAAAAAACACATCAGCGGGACCATAGTATCTGGGGTTATTTCACCCGCTAGTTTTTGCGTTGCCTGTAATTTTGCATGTATCAAGTACGGTATTTTTTTCTAATAACTGATAATTCCAAGATCGATAAGAAAAATAAATACTAGAGCTGCTCTTCGAATGCTTCCCCAATAGATCGAACTTTTCTAGTAGGGACGAGGCATAGAGGTACTTTTAATAAAATCCTGCGAAATGTGAAACTCCATCATACTTCATGAACGTCCCATAAATTATTTTGATGATAGAACAAAGTGGAAGTTACTAGATCTTTTGAACCACTTTGCTGCCTATAACGAATTCAAATAGGTTAGAAGAAGTAAAGAAGTACTTTGTTTGTTCCCACAATCCTAAAGCGACAGCTTGGTAATGCTGGCACACTGACCGCTGAATCGCTGATAAATTCGTATACCCTTAGCATATCCGCGACGAGATAGCAGGTAACGCACCACAAAAATAACAGTACTATTATAGTGGCCTAATAAAAATAGCAACCTTATATTATTTCGGGTTAATTGTTATAGTTTTGGGTGTTAATAGTGCATAAGTGTTAAAATAATATTTTAAGCAATTCCACAAGATTAAATCCTGCGGGCTTCTGTAAAAAATAACATCTTGGGAACACTCAAATGCCTGCTAGACCACGGACGTCGCTTTTTCTAACCCATTCGGATTCGTTGGCTGCCTAGAATTAACCTCTCAGTATATGCCGGTGATTTAACACCAATTGCATGCGTTCCGCCTCAGGCAATGTCAAACATTAAGTCAAAATTTAGAGCATTAAGAATTCTCACCCCTTGATGAATACCTAAGGAGCTTGCAGTATTAGTATTGATCTATGAAGATCTAAGAAGAACAAGAGGATATCTATGAGGAGAGCAATGAAACAGTGGGAAGCGAAAAAAATGCGAAATTGAGTCAACGACGCGCAGCTCATAGGTTAGCAAAATTTTTGTGCTATGTATCTTCATCTGCTTAGACCTCATACAAGGCATAGCCTTCGAGGTAGCTGGATTTGTATAAAGAATACAAATAAATAAAAATAAATAAAAAAAAAATACGCTCTAGTTATCAGCCGACGTTTTACTCTTTAATAATCATAGGTTGAAGATCACTTATCTATTCCTGTTGTGAAGTTATAAAAGTCTATACTTACTTATAAGAGTACGAGAATAGGTCGACTATACTAATGAGTGCTGCTCCATTTTTTACACTGTAACATGAATATTGAAATGTCAGCTTGAAGAAATATACAGCCATAATGTAGTGCACTCGACAACTGCCTGGTGAGTCAACCGAGGAAACCATCGCCGGGAAAAATTGGAAATCTAAATGGAAAAATAGAAAAATGGATACCGACGTCTTTCAAATACACGTTTACTATACAGTTCTATACAGAATATCATAATAGATGTAATATATGCTTCGGTCCAGCCTTCGTTAGTAGGTATTAACTATAACTTTAGCCACCAATGTACGATTAGAAGAATTTCGACAAGAATACGACAAGATCCATTTAGTTGCTTTTTAATTGCTTTTTGCACATCATCATTATTAAAAATTATCACCGAAATTCAACATACCCGCATCAAGAAGCTTTACTCAAATATAACTTTGTTGATCTGAACGAAATAAAGCTCAACTGATGTATTGCGTATTCATTACTCGAGAGACTCGATTGATCGTAACAGAAATCCTCTGGTATATCTGATATTTTCTTCCAAACCAAGCTTTTAAATAACGTAGCATTATAAAGCCATATCGTTGGAAATCGTATTTTAAAGCTAAGCCTCTTAAATTGACTAAGCCGTCCTGGAACGTATAAGAGACTTTCATCAAACAGCATGTCTTTGAATACTACTGAAATGCTTGCTCTTTCAGTTTTCCATATTTTTCTATTTACGCTTCGCTTGCACCTTGTTGTACATACTGGCAGTCTTTCGAATAGTAAGGTTTCACTGCTAGAAATATTTATTTATCGAAGGCAGAACTTACGGAAACAAATCTTATTATATTGTGTCGATTAAATATATACTGGACTAGGTGCCTATTCAAAATACATAATCCAGCAGGATCCGCTACAGCATTAAGGGGTGCAAGAGACGCTCTCATTCATATCGAGTGGTCACATTCAAAGTTTTTTATTAGAACTGGAAAGGAAAGGGCTACAATTACTTTGTAGACAAGAAGAAGTAGTTTTCGCAACTACCTGAACAACCAATATTTCCCCTAACGCAAACAACAAACTTCCAGCAGAAACTATCTCAGCATCCTGAGATGTCGATTCGGTGATCGGTCACGAGCGCGCGCGGTTTGATTTTTACCTGTTTACAAAAATGGTGCCTTCATCGGCACTGGTCACTTGCGCGCCGAAAGAAAATTAAGGTGGTTATTCCTAATGACCACATCCCTTTTATTCTTGCTAACTTTTATCTATCTTTTTACGACTTGCGGCAGCTTACAGTTACTTCTTAGATTATTTAAATGACTATCCGGCTTCTGTAGGTATTTAAAACTACCCTTAATGAAAATATTTCAGTAGTTAGCGTGTATTGTTTGTGTGTATTGTTTGTGTTCTACTTTTTCATTATGGAGACTACATAGTGTGAAAGGGAAGAAATTAATAGTCCTTGAAGAGCGTACGTTCCGAAGAGGTAAAGAAACCACCCGTGGTGTAGCCTACAGATGCTCTAGAAGAGGATGCATAGGATCTTTGCTATCGGAAGAGATTGTTCTTAAAAGAAATAATGAGCACAATCATGATGCTCCCAAAAAATAAGCTGTGAAGGTAAATTTCTCGGACTTTTTTTTACATCGTCAAGAAATCGATCAAATTTGTGACAAATTAGAACACGTTCTGATTAATTACAATTTTTTGGGGTATTATAAAGACGTTTCGGTCTGTTGACAATACCAACTTCTTTATTTGCATCTATTATAGTGATCAGATTAACTTATTATGTTCAGAACAAAATTTCGCATTTAATAATATAAAAAAGTAATTCACTTCTGTCAAGTCAAAAGTAACGATACCTCTGACTGGAGTTCTACAAATTCTTCAGTAACTATTAGAAAGATCGCAAAAAAAGACGAATGAATTAAAATCGGTTAAAATTATAAGACATAAGTTTACCTCGCCGCTCTGCGCGCTGGTGTTCACATACCTGCCTCCAAAAATATTTTGGGGGCTTCTGACCGGTGGGATTAGGACAAATCTAACCGCGGCGCGCTAGTCTCCTATGGCCCATCTGGTGATCGAAACATTTTGCGCGCTACTGACCGGTGGGATTAGGACCAATCTGACCGCGGCGCGCTAGTGTCCTATGGCCGTCGATTCGGCATCGGCAACTAAAAATCGTTAGCTGCTGAAGGAGCGCCAACTCTTCTTCTTCTTAGGGTGGCATCTCTCATCGGAGGTTGGCAATTATCAAGGCGATTCTAATTTTTGATGTAGCTGCTCTGAACAGGTCTATTGAACTACAATGGAGCCAGTCTCGGAGGTTCTTCAACCATGATATGCACGAACACAGAGGCACTAAAAAAACAAGGGGTTTTCCTTCGTTTGTCCTTCGTTGGACGTCTATAGCCTGTATAAATAAATAACATACATTACTCTCCAATTATACAAAAATGTCCTCTGAATCCCGCACTGCCGAAATCCACCTCCATTGTGGCATCTTTGCCAGCGACAGGTGAAGCTTTTCAGGGCTGACAGTATTTAAAAAACTATGACGTGCGAATGCTAAGGAATAGGAGATTGATCTACATCTCAGCACCTTTTGTTCGTAGATAATATTGAACAACACTAAAATCATGCACCGATCAATCCATCTCAGTCGCAGACAACATTGTTCATTCTCATTTTTGTATTGGCCTTTATAACATGACCTACTTGTACTTTATAGCTGAAGGTTAAAGACCTCTATGTACAGAATGGCAAACTATGTACCACCTTTTGATACACTGCCGACCCTATACTTTTATTCGCCAAGAACTGTGCATATCTAATAAATAACATACAAACTCTAGTCAAAGAGAAATGACACAAAATCACTCCCGACGCTGAATTGGATAAGTCAAGAATACAATACAATAAAATGTTGACAAATATCTGTATTTATTTTGAGTAGATAACCTAGTGCGCGTTATAGCTATAGCAGTTAATTAATGCCTTCATATTAAGAAGTGTAGTCTGACTTGACAGCTCTCATATATATATTTTTGTGTTACATAAAAACTACTGAATCTAATGCATAAAGAAATACTAAATGCAGAATACTGGTTCAATACTTTATCAGTTATCGAGAGATCAACGATTACCGAAAGTTGACAGGCAGGCAGACGGAAATGAGTAACATATACTTTTATGATTATCACTTGTAATTTGGATGTACAATTAACACTGTAGATATGTAATATTTGATTCTTATGAAACTACTGATGGAAATGCTAAGTAAGTAGGATGATTCCTCGAGAACATCGAATTCAAAGCTAGAAATCTTTAACAGCCTATAAACTAAATATGTATAATGTTTTCTAATTTTATTCTGGCAATTATCTTTTGGATATTTAGGAAAGACACAGAGAAACAGGAAATCCTCTGCATTATTGCTTCATTTCCTGCAAAAATCCGGGAACTTTATATTCACGTATAATTTCCGTAATTTCGCCCGACATGTTTGCCGTTTTCTAGAAAACATGGAATCTAATCCTCGCTTCACCCCGTAAACTACCTGTCTTGAGTATTTTTCCTTGAAAATACAACCAAGAATGGTTTAGCTGGATTGTGTTTATGAAAAAGCTCATAGAAAAGGGATACAAATAATACGCTTCTGAGTGAGCACGATAAGAACGTTCAGCGATTTTTATTACAGGATAACAAAACAATCTCGATTTACGATTTCTCTACACGAAAGTGTGTTATTTGTATACAAAGTGTAACGTGAAAAAATATTATGCGTAGCTGAATCACACGATAGAACCTTTACTTAATCAACCAGCAGCGGTACTCTGTAACTTGGAGATAGAAGATGCTTTCCTTTTACATATGCACTAACTCAAATCATTTAAAAATGAGACGGCTCAGCTCATTTGGAAACCTCATAGCTCAGATGGGTTAAAGGAACGTGTTTGTGCAGTTAAATATAATGTCATGTAATACTTGAGTTTATTAATCTACTACTGATCTGCATATGATAAATAATGAAAGTTAATAAGAGTTTTTTCAATTGTGTTTTCGTTTTCTATTGGGTTGGGGTATTCCCGATTAGTGAATTGGTTCACTGTTCTACCATTTGCATCCACATCTACTAGTTGTCCTAGTTGCAACGCAACGGCATACTCGAATTGTAAATCGGAAATCGCAAACAGACGACTGAAGAGATGAAGAAAGTGAAGCATCACTGATGCTTCTTAACCAAAGCTCGAAAATATCATAATAATTACATAAAAAGTGAATACCGCGCATTACACTGTCTCAACGATCTAAAAGTAAATATCAAATCTCATGATTAACAAAGATTGGCAATACTGAAATGCATATGTTATAACGGCCCTAACCTAAAATCGACTCAGCTATGCCGCCACGAGACTCAAAGATTTGTGTTTCACGGTCATCCTACAGCTACTTGAGCGTCCCTTACGTAAGGCTTGCTTAAGAGATACTCAAGTAACGAAATGTCAACATGGCAGGAGATGTTGTAGGTTAATGTCCTCTCTTCCTCTTCGGTTGTCACCAGGAAGCAGTGGAGTATTACTCAAGGGATACTTCAGAGACGACTATGAATACGTCCCTAAATACGGTTGGGCGGATTCGTTGTCAATATACTACCCTTTATGCTCTTTGATTAATGATGGATTGAAGCATGTGTTGTTTTATGCCATGATTAAGCCAATATTTTCAACTTTTGGTACAATTCACAATTTGTCATTGTTAGTCAGAGCGGTGCGGAGGACGTTTGCTCTTAGTTGCAGTCGTGTCGGTCGATCGGTCTGTCAGGTCTGGTTACCCAGAGACCAGACAAAGACATGGAGAAGATTACATTTGGTTTGTTTATTGTTATTTAAAATTTTTAAAATGAATTCTGAGGGTCTATTCTAATTCATGTGGGTTGGTAAGATATGCTTTCGGGATTGATATTGCTGTAACCCCTAACGTAACCATTTTGATAATAGACGTCACCGTCATTGACATGACCTGCTGGGGCAGGTCACTGGACATTTTGGTCGATGGAATTTTAATAGCATTTAACATCTTATTATAATCCTATTTAGTTAGTTAAAATTTTAATTTCACCCTTCTGAACACTATGAGGATTACACACTTGATGGCTGTAAACTATAAAAGCCTATAAATACTTTCTATCGTATAAGTAATTAGTATGAATATAGCCGCTAAAGGACTATATTAGATACTTTTCTTCATGCTCCTACTCATACCAGCAACGTCCCCAATAACAAGGCGGTTCTTAATTTTACGTATTCGTAATTGCTTCAATGATTTATAATCGTAGGTTGATGGTTCAATAGATTTAAATATTAAAATATCATAACTAGCATTAAATGGTGAAGCATAAGGAAACTATGATTATCTCCTTCAGTAATATGAGTCACCATTTGGCGGTCATTAATTAAGTAATGTCCTCTGTGTTTGCAACAATGAGTTTTATGTGATTGATGCATGTAGAGCAAACATAAAAAATAATATACACTATGAGCTGTTTGAGTGAACAAGGCATTGATTTTATGAATCCAGTCGTCAACTTTCAGGAAACATGCTATAGCCATAGATGGTAATATTCATGACCACAGGTCACATTCATGATTGCTGTTTACTGGTAACCCACAGCTGCCATATAATAATAATAGTCCGCAAGACGGAGATAATTCAAATAATTTGGTTCACAGAAAAATCGGAAAAATGATCCAAATTTTTTTTCTTTATTTATTTGTACTGAAGAATACAAATATTGCCACCTCGGAAGGCTATGCCTTGTGTGAGGTATTGGCACCGACATTGAAATATACACTAAAATTTTGTCTAACCTAATTTCACTGCTGTCTCTCTTTGGACTGTTGTATTTGTTCGCTTTTCAATGACTTGTTTCTCCTTCTTCTCCTTGACCTTCTATGGATCTATTCTCAGCAGCAGCAGCAGGACATTCTCTTCTATAATTTTTTTGATGATTTCTTAATTTGAACGTAAAATTTGGATGGGATGTCCGAGTGACATTGACATTTTGATTTGAATAATAATAATATTTTTTTATTGCCAGGTAAATATCAGTTACATAAAATTAAATCAATTATTTGTTGCCTGACAAAGAAAGGATTCGACCCGCTCCGTGAGCTGAATTGTTTTAGTCAGTTGCTTGAATATTTCGCAGGGCGGTAGTCATTGTCTCAATGTACAACAATCGTACTTGCTTTACATAAAAACTGATGTACGACTTTCCATTACACTCATGACTTACATTGGTTATCACCATTAGTGCGAAGTTAATGTAACATTCAATAATTTGATGCACTTCATTTATTGATATATTTAAGTAACATATGAAGGTGCATAATTTAGAGATAAGATACAGTGTAATAGTTTCTCTGTATCTAACAACTGAAAGATACAAAACTTTCTTCGCGTGTTTTTACTTCTGTGTTAGAAGCATCGACTGCTTTGGTCAGTAGCCTGGTGTTCTATGTAAGCTTTGCTGCGCTGTTTCCCGGCGTCACTCTAGGAACAGCTTTCTTCGCGCATTGCAGGAAGACTTGAAGTAAAGTAGCATATGCTTCTAGCTAAGATTCCTAACCTATTTTTAACATTTTTATCACCTAACTTAGACCTTCATTTACGGGTACGCCTCTGTTGCAACATTAAATTAATCGTGATGCTTCGGAAGGTGATGATTTCGATTCTTTTCATTACTGCGTACAGTAAAGCACAAGGATAAAAATAATTCTTCGTTTACTTAATAAATAAGGCCGTCTGTCGTCTCATCCTCCATAAACTGGCGAAATTAACAGGAAAAAGCACTCCCGAGGAAAAGATAAAAAGTTTCCTACTCATAATCCTCACTCCATTAGGACTCGAAGAAAAAAAATCCAAGGGGGAAATGCGAAACGTCCAATAATTTTCTGATAAATAGTCCAGGCATCATATGCAATCTATCAGTCAAACACTTTACAGTGCATAACCAAACCTCACACATTTTTTTCATGACTTACAGTGTGAAGGTCTCCCACCATTTTTCATTGTGTTTCAATGGCTTTGACTGGAAAGGTCATTAGCTACCTCATGTTATCGTTTACATGGTACAAACAAATTGTATGTTACTATGGGTGAAGATTGTTTTTATGGGTTTTAATATGTTTAATGTTATACTATGTTAAAGAGGCCAGTACTCTGTAGACATAGAGGACGTGATCTTGTTCTCCTTGGACTACTGTCCGAAATTTCCATGATATCTACCGAAATTTGGTACAAAAAGGGTGATGTCAAACGTATATGCCCAATACGTAGTCTTGTGCAGGCGCTTTACTCCATTCGTGTCACTTGACTCGTATAAATTGCTTTCCTATTTGTGGTTTCAGTTGCTCTGACTAGGAACCCACGTAAAAGTAAATTCAGGCCTTGTGACCAAAAGTGTCCAAATTTTGCTTAAATTCTTTGTATCAGAGGATGTTTCGGGTATAGTTGACTTAAGGCCTCAACTGAACTTAGCGAGTTAGTACACAATAAGGTTGATCATACATTGTACACCGGAGTGCATCCCAGATTGCAGTGAATATGGTAGAAGATACCGGTTGTTGCAGAAATGCACGTTAAACACTAAAATTAATGTTCGCAAACTAAACGTTCAAAAAATCAAAGACATATGGATGGATTTGACGAAGAGAAGGTAATGATGAAAGACATACCACGCATTCCGTGTCGATCCTTGCTGGAGGTACCTCCGTAGTCTGCCTGCGATGTCCTTAGCTTCGTGGATCCAGGAGTTGTGTTTTCACTGCTTTTAATCGCGGTTACGCGGTATTAATTCAAAATTGGTTGTTGGAGAGCGAAAATCCGTGTTATCGGTTTCGGTACTTTTTTCGTACTCTCCTTTTCTCTCTGTCTGGTTCGACCCATGTGATTGAGCGCGAAAATTTAAATCTATATACTGTTCGTCTTGCACGAACACCGGTAGTGCCCATGTATAGCAGGTGTCATTATGGACGAATTTTTTTAATACAAATCTCCTATAGTCTGGTCTCGTAATTGTAGGTCTTGAGCGGTATACCGTATTTTCATTTAAGAAAAGCTATCCACATTTAGGATTTTGTGACTCCATACATTGATTCTATAGTTAAGAATCATTTGTTGGCGACGCATCTTCAATGGGGGAAGCTTCAACGCACAGTGAGCCGTAAAGATTTGTGCACAAGGCTCTAAGAGCTAGTCTCAGAGCTGTACGATCTACTGAATCCATCTTTTCAAATATGAATGCCGTCCATAACGACGCGACGATCAAAAAATAGTCATATATATTTTTGGTAGTATTACTGAGTTGTAGTAAGACAGTAGTATTTATCTATGTGCTCCCCAGTTGCTTCCAGCGTAGTTTTTTAATGTTATTTCTAATAGCCTTATAGGGTCGTGGTATTATAACTGCTGGTCATTCGTTGTAATATGTGGATGTTCATGTTCTCTTCTTGTTATTGAGCTATTGTAGATAATTTGTCGAATGCTTGCTTAATATGTTACTGAAAATATAGAGCGGGTCGGAGTAAATCATTTTCAACGTACAAAGTGTTAAAAGAGTATTGAATTTGTGAATCCCAAATACGGTCACATGGATTACCTACTTTCTCCCAATATAAGGGTCTTCTGATTATGTTTCCACACACCGGTAGGTGATGGAGGTGAAAAGGGGGAGAGGGGTGTAAGGCGTATTTTAATCGAGAAGATATATGTATTTATTTCCGTCGGTCTATCTGTTTGCCCATTGTCATGTGTCTAATAGCGTAAATTCAGCAATCGCCTCACCGATTCTTTAAGTTGGGCTGCGACACGTTGCTACAGCATTATCAGAATCGCCTCAGACGTGAAACTGGGGTGGTGAAGAGGTTGATTGATGGAGAAACTCCAAAATTGTTTGTACTCTACTAATAATGGACTTAAAAGAAGCTTAAAAATGATATTCTACTTTTTATAGACCAAGCATTACCGTTCAGGATTTTTTTACCACGACGTAGGCGAGAGTAGTACTATGTATTTTGCAATCGTTTAATCATAGTAGCTGATTAAATTTGGTGTGTGCATGACATGATATAGGATCATAGTAGGTAATGCTGCTTTAGTTTCGAAAATCAGCGTATTGGCGCCATGGTAATTAACAGAGCACGATAATCCTCAGAGTTGCACCAAATTTCATTATTGGGGTTTATAGAGGTTCGTCTGTATGTGTAGCAAATACCGAGTCAGTCCACTAGAGGCGATTTTTGAAGTATATGGCATCAACACACACATAATTATGTTTTCTATGATTTCTGCTTACATTCACTGGCCTATGATGCTTTGTCGAAATCCTTCCCGCGAGAACGCTTAGATCCCGAAAAAAACGGAAAGAAGCGATCAAGCATGGGAAAATTTCAAGTTTTATTCAGTTTGGAAATGGAGGGGAATCACTGGGGATGAAGGACATTAAGCAAAGTCTCCCGATATCCCGATGTCTTTCATATTCTCATTTATCCGTTCACCTCTTCAATCCACTTGATCCAATCATGTAATTGCCAATAGCGGCAATAGATGGCCTCTACGTCATTTGCTGCAAATATGTAGCTCACACTAACACCAGTACATCTTTCAGGCAATTATAGGATGATGGGACACAGATGTATTATGTGTGTGATGGTATGTTACTATAATAATTGTTAATATTAGTTTATAACACTTTTACTGAGACAGGTTTACATAAAACAATTTACGTCATACAGTGGACTGCCGAGCTGTACTGATGAGTGTCGAGTCTAGCACTCTAGTGAAGAGCGGGTTATGTGTTTAGTACTGAAGGATACATTCGGAGAATTAGTCAAAACTGGAGTGTAATGCGGAAGACATACCAAAGTGGATGATAGTATATCTTTCCCAGCAGTAGTTTCAAAAGCATCAAATTATATAATTATCTAAAGCCTCGTGTCCACTTGCAAGTAACTTGAGATAGTTTTTGCAGCAAGTACTTGCTTGTTTGTCTACACTATCTTTTAATTGTTCGCGAATTTAATCTAGGAAATTGCTCTCGCAATTTCATTTGGACCTGATTGTTCTGATTCCGTGTACACTGTAGATAAAATCTCGTATGCAAAATTTGTAGCTACTGCGGTAGTTGTGATATACATTTAATTAAAAAAAAAAAGAAAACAAGAGAAAGATAATAAAAGGCGGAGAAAATGGGAAAGAAGATTCAGCGACTTTAGGGATACATGAACTTTAATGACTCAAAAAGCTCCTAAGTACTCTTATATATTCTATTATATATTTCATTAGTGCCTTGTCCACTTTTCTTGTTTGGAATTTTTCTTCATTCTTGGTTAACTTGCGTTCTCAGAAATTATGTAGCTTCCATTGAATTTCCGCTGTAGGTCGGCCAATTTTTGTAATGCATTCTGCAATTTGATTCTGTCCTTAAATTCTGTATTATGTACATTCCATAATTCGGGATATAATTCAAAATTTTCAATTAAAAGACGCGTGTCTTCTCTCGTCCAGTTGGACTTCTCCATATTTGATTTACAACACTCCTTGCTGCAAGACTTTCGAAACAGTCTCTAAATGTTTGTGTCAAACTAATTTCCTGAGAGTAACCGTGTACACTACAAGCTCTCAGCAAGTCGCAAGTCCTCTATGTGCAAGTAATTTTGCTGCAATATTTCTCTAATAACGTTGCGTAGTGCACACGCGAGTGAGTTGTGAGAGTAACTCTAGCACTTTTATTTGCTAGTGGACACGAGGCTTAAAGCTTCAATTGTAAATTCAAATTGTCAGACAACTGACAGTTTGACTTTACAATTGACGCTGTAGAAATGTGGTTTGATCCCTTTGAAACTACTGCTGTAAAAGGTACAGATTAATCAGAGTATTCTCGGACACAATGTTTTCAATTCAATTCAATTTTCATGTCAAATAAGTCAAATAATGCACGGACTTGTTGTTTTATTGATTGGTAGTGATATACTCAACCATGGCTTCTTGGGAAACTGGGACGTTGGGCCTGCAGTAATGCATTAGCGATAGATAAGTAAATTTATAAGCAATGGGGTACCTATAAATGGAACTTGTAGCTCAAACTCAACTCATTCTATATATTCATGTTTTATGTAACGATGGTAGCTGATATCATCTGAAAAGTAAGGAAAAAAGTTAACTTTTTTTTAATTGTTTCAGGTATGTATACACAAGGTTCTTACGTCTTCGGAATAAATCTATGCATCTTGTGAGGTAAGTTTTTGTATAAAATATTATTGTCTTTAGAATTTGGCGTACTTCTTTAGTATGTTGGTAATAGAGACAGCAACAATATTCCTAAATATTCTTTGACTTTTAAAAATCCATCACGAATCGGCAGATCAAAATCAAGTAACCAGAACTCCATAACGGGTTTGAAATACTATTTGGCAATAAATAACAAAAACTGTATAAAATGTTAAAAATTCACCTTTAGGCTTTTTCCAACAGTTTTGGGTGGAGCAAATGGGGGCTAGGGCACTCCAGAAGATGCACAAATACATATGTATAAATCTGTGTACCCAGGCCCCTTAAATAGCCCAACATTGAATATTATGGTAAAACCTCAGAGTAACAACTGAACATAGAGGTAGTAAACAACTAATCCTAATAGGCCAACATCTTTTCTTACGTTGTCATATTAACCACCATATACGGCAATCATAATTGTTTACTATCGTCTTAATTGTATAGTATCCAGAAATATTCCATTCTACGTTAAAAAAGACGGTATTGAGATGGTTCAGGAATAATTACAGCAAAATCAATAGATATGTTGACCTCTACTGCTTTACTGCATGTTTCTTCATCATAAACGCAAATTCTGTCTTACATAAATTTTGAGGAGCTGGCAACGCCTATATAATTTTCCTGCGATTTGCTTACGGTAAACCCCGACTGTCAAACGTTTGTTTTGTTTGTGCGTCTTTTATGCTTGGTCAGTAAAATCGAATTCGCTATTTGTTGGTAACTGTAGTAAAGCTTTACGGACTTGCTGTACTATATTCGAGTGTAGTTTAACAGTTTTTCGGGATGGGACAATGCAGAGCAGTGCTTGTAACATGGGTTGCATTGGATAAATTTTCAGGTTAGTTGGCAATGTTTGGAGGCTGAAGTGTCAAAAGATGATGGCTTTGAGTACGCCATGCTGAAGTGGTTTGTTTACTACCTCTATGTTCAGTTGTTACCCTGAGGGTAAAACTGACTTTCTTGCAGTGTGAAGGGTAGATTATTACATATTTTGACAGACATATCGATCTGTTAAATTCTTCGCCTGTATATTTTACAATCTAGACCCTGTAGTAATAACGACCTCCCATTAGCAGCAAGAATCCATGCCAGTTTGTCGACGAAGGCATGAACGCTGGCGTTGTTCTGTTTACGTCGTTTACACACACACGGACACACATTGTTGTGGCCAATATTGGCCCCTTATATGCGGCAGATAGACGTGAAATTATAATGGGCCGGTCATATTGTGCGTAAAATACGGTTATTTCCCCTCCGATCGGGAAACGGGATGTGTATCGGGAACGCCCGGCCGTTCGCTGGGAAAAGCGGGAAGCTGCTGCTAGTGACGTATTTCGGAGAATTGACGGGATACTGTGTTTATGTGCAAACATTTATCAGAATCCGGACGGCATATAAATGTGCTGCTGGCTAGTTTTTAGTTTGCAAATGTACACTGTACTTAGAACGACCGCTGGTACAACATTGAGATAATCATTTAAAAATCTTCTACAACTATCCTTTGGCGTACTCTCCGTTCTGTTGTATATGTTGTATGCTGATGCCAAATTGGGCCCGGGGCCGAAATAATCTGTCCAAACTAGATTTGTCAGATGCCGAAACAATGATACATATAGGCATATGACCAACATATTTTGGCCATGTCGCAAAATGCGCATTTCTACATCACGCCGTTGCCAATCAAGTCATAAATAAACAACACAAACTCAATTTATTATTTTTATCTGTTCCGACAAGAAGTACTTGAATGACATTATTATGTTTTATCTTACTCATTACACATTTGCATTTTTTGTTACCACATTATTTACTACGACAGTTGCATCGAATAAAACCTGGAGAAGAATCAGATTCCTTTGCGGTAATTCTCCTCAAAGTGAATTTTGTATTAATTGGTATATCTGAGGAGGCCGCATTAAAAAAATGTTTAAAAAATACAAGTCCAACTGTAGTTTTTTTAAAGCGCCAGTTGATGTACCAAGTTGGTACAAACCATTTTTTTCTGATAAAACAACTGCCAAAATATTACGAGGAGCTAAGCGTCCTCTGTCTACATCAGGAATTAGGTTTATTACGTTTCGATCGGCAACTGCGTAATGCACAAACGCGCATTCTGCGACGTGGCTAAATTAGGTTGGTTAGGTACCGAATCGCTCACTGTTTCGGCATCTGGCAAATCTAGTTTGGACAGATCGCGAAATGTCTAATTATTTCGGCCCCGGACTGAATTCGGCATCTGCCTCCCAACATATACGCTTATTGCAACGCTTTATCCAAATGTCATAAACTTCAGTTGAGCTCCAAATCCGACTCATATCTTTGACCTCTAATTCGTTTTTGACTCAGGAAACAAATGGAAGCCATATGGAGCAAGGTGGGGTCAGTAGATGGGTGAACCATAACTCCCATCCCTAATTCAACTGTTAGTTGACATATTGCTCAACTTTGAACTATTAAATTATTTCAATGCACCGTCATGCATGCCTCAACAGAATCTGGACTCATACATTAGGATAATGTCATTACATTCAAGTACCCAGTGCCACTGTTCTCTGCATCAAGCCGTTCGATCACTTGCCTAGGAATGAGAGGTAGGACCAAGTGAGGACGGTATGAAGTTAGTCCAAAAGTTCTGATACGGTGATAAACAGTTCGCATTGTGTTGGCCTGTCATGCACTGCAAAGAATTGATCCATAATTGACCTTCTGGTTCCATATTGCCAAAAGTCTAAGGCGATTTTCAAGTGGGATTGTTTTTCTGACACGTCCTCGACTAGCTCTTTGTGTGCGGCCTTCTTGAGTCCCTACCTAACAACAAACCACCATTGTACTTACACTTATGTGCATCCTCGTGTCTCTGAAAAACAATCCAGCCTCGCGTAACACCCTTATTGACGCCATTTCAAACTCGCTCAGTTGATGAACATTTTCTCCTCTTCACACTCTTGGTGTGGTAGCACATTAAGGCAGCTTGTCACAATAGTATACGATGATTCAATGCGGATTGTTACTACAACGCACAATTGTCATGTACTTACTTTGTTGAGAGAAAAGGCAGTTTTTTATTCTAACATACTCCTTATCCTAGGCCTAGGTGGCGGATTACTATCTGCTGTGACAGCTATGCAGCATTGAAACATTGAAAGCATTTAGTGCTTGTAGGATTACATCCAGGCTCGTTCTGCATTGTAGAAAGATTCACTTATATGGATGCAGAGTCATGCTGGAATTTGCAGTAATGAAATGGGGGACGCGCTCATAAGGCGAGGGGGTCGAGAAATAGTTTCATGAGTCTTGACCCGGCTGTGGGGCTGGCAGAAGGTACCATTAGAAGGAAAAACTTATGTGATGGATAGGAATCTCTAGACTTTTCCTTTGAGCTAGAGAACTTATTTTAGGACCGCTGGATCAAGGGGGGTGGGTTCTATCTCTCACTGTACAGAAACTTACTCGGCCGGCAATCTGGCCATACCACCTTTAGAAGTCTCTTGTATGTGATCGGGGTGGCAAGCGTACCGACGTGTACACGCTTTGACTAGGGGGAGGAGTTCTCGGCAGGCAGTCTATGTCGGTGTGAAGCCCTTTGGTATCACCTACTAGGTTCAATGGTTCTTCAGTCGGAAGAACAATGAGGGCAGCACTTGGGAACTAGAGTAAGGAAAGGTGTAGAAGGACCCGCTCTTTGGTCTATTAACTGGTGGCTCCTGTTCCAAGAAATCCTTTCTTCTTCTTTTACTCATCTGTTCATTCATCCTACCATAAATAAATTCTTTAATACTGGGTGGTCGTTTTTCATTAGATCATCAAATAAGTGTTGGTCTATCTTATATCTTTCCTCTGTCTATTAGTGTGGAAATAAA
This sequence comes from Callosobruchus maculatus, assembly GCA_951848785.1. Taxonomy (NCBI): domain Eukaryota; kingdom Metazoa; phylum Arthropoda; class Insecta; order Coleoptera; family Chrysomelidae; genus Callosobruchus; species Callosobruchus maculatus. The sequence continues at coordinate 24,535,399 of CATOUR010000014.1, read as the reverse complement.
AGGTCCATGATATGATTAATACATCAAAACAACACAGCAAGTTGAAACATGGCTTTCCACATGGGCAGTGATAAGAATCCGGTACAAATGCCCCGCTTTGTTCTAAAATTAGGGCTTGCCGCCGTCGGCAGCGTAAACCGCAATCAACGAGAACTCAAGTGGACATGATAATGATGTTTGTGTTAGAGCATGCACGCGATTTTGTGTCTCGGCTAAAACGGTTAATGTTGTGAAAGGCTCTTCCTGAAAGCCGTTGTATCTGAATGGAAATCGGGAGTGTAAGGAGTTTATAGGAAAATGGATTTTCCTATTTTTACTTGTTGCATACATCGTTGGAAACTATGTAAAGTGCATCGCATACGAGTATACGAGGCGTTCAGAACAAATGACTTAAATGCTTCGTATACCTAGGATAGTCAAGACAAGAAGTCACTTGCTTTGAAGTGAGTTCCGTAGACGCATCGTGCCATCCTGTTTATTTTCAGCATTCTGTTTTGCAACGTCAGCGATGTTCTCGTAACTCCTTGTACAGTTTCATGAAAATAGACGCAACATTCCAAAATAAAACCATTTAATCTACATGATCGCAATCCACACGACTACAGTGTATGTATTCTAAATTTGCATTAAATAAGTATATAATACAAGTAGAGTCTTCATTTTTGAATACACAACCGAATGAAATTATTATCAATAATATCAACCTGAGTTAATGATTTTGGCTTGTACTAATTTTTTTTATTTCCAAATTCTTCGTAAAAAATGTTATTAGAATGTAAGTTCGAATGGTATTTATCGTACATATTATGATGTTGATATGTATTAAAAACCTAATATACAACCACGTTTGGCTTTCTTCTTTAACGTTAGTGTGGCGCTGAATGGTTCTGTCCTCAACATACGGTACGCGACATTGTGCGTTGTATAATAAATATCTCAGGCTATTAAGAGAGACTAGCTTTTTGAGAAAGGAGTACCATAAAATATACTGCCGCGATATCTAGAACGTTTTTACAATACAGTTTTTCACTCAACGTCTATTGAAAGCTCACTCTATTTCGAAGACAGAGGGGGAGCAGAGTTGTCGAAAGCTCTGATTTTTAAGTACACTATCGAATAAAATTATAATCAACCTGAATGATAGCGACTCATCTGAATCTGAGTTTGGCTTGTGTTGATTCCTTTTTATTTCCTCATTTCTTGTTCGTTCTCTCAAAAAATGTTGTTTGAATATAAGTTAGAATGATATTTCTTGTACATACTGTAGTGTTGATATGTATTAAAAATCTAATATAGAACCACTTTTGGCTTTCTTCTTTAGTGTCAGTGTGAACCTGAATGGTTTTGTCCTCAACATACGGCAGGCGACACTGTGCGGAGTATAATAAATATTTCAGGCTATTAAGGAGATTAACTTTGTGAGAGAGGAGTACCACTCAAATTCACTGCCGCGATATCTCGAGCGTTTTTACAACACAGTTTTGATTCAACGTCTATTGAAACCTCGCTCCGTGTCGAAGACATAGGGGGAGCAGAGTTTTCGAGAGCCATCCAAATAGTTCACACCCTATGCTCTCACTGGATAACTTACTGTTTTAGCAGTCCTCTTCAACAGAGGCTCTCAATGAAATGGAAGAAATATCAGCGCATTCGCTTTTATATTATTCCCAATTCGATTGGAATGCAAAAGGGGGCATTCCCGTTATTTATTGGCGTTGCGAAACGAGAATTTTTCCTGGTTCCCGAACTGGTCTCTGAAAAAGGAAAATGCGGCATAGCTGGAAAAATGCTTTATTTCAAGGCACAGCCGATGAATCGGTAATAAGTAGTGAACAGATTTACAGAGAACTGTGCTAGAAGGAAATATGGTACTTATTGAATCAAATTTATAATATGATTATTCTTTAATGCGATTATATTTAGTCTTCATGAAAGATGCTGGATATAATACCTGAAAGTGTTTTTTATTATCCTCAAAATTACATGGCGGATAGGCAACACTTTGGCGTAATATCAGACACTACACAGTCGACAAGTTCCCCTAAATAGGCTAATATAGTCAGCAAAACATTTCGAGTTTTGAAAAAAATCAGTTTGACGGGTAGATTATATTACTATTAGCAACTATTGTCTAAGGCGCCTATGTTTTTAACGATGTTGTGTAAAACGTCAGCTCATTTATCATTGTACAGTAATTCGCTGATTCGTACATCTTTTTAGGCAGCATATGCTTTTAAAGTGGTATTCTGTGCTATTCAAGTATTTGAATAGCACAGAATACAGTTTTGAAGTAGGTCTTTTCGATCTTAGGAAAAGGTTTTTAACATTTACCTATTTTGCTTCCGATACTTCAATGAATGTTTCGATGATTAGAGTTAATGTTTTTGTTTGCATTATAATATATAGAAGTTGCTTTCATTTTAAAAGTGATGTGAAAATGGTTTTTGCCTTCTTTCAGTCAATCTTTTCACTTATTGCGCCAAATTTGTACAACACCCTTATACCGCCGAAATTTAGAAATATGTTTTGTTTGAATTTTGGAACGAAAATAAAAGAAATTATTTTCTCAATGCATAATAAATAACTTTATTACCGTATACTATTATTACCACATTACCAGTTTCTTGTTTGCGACTGTGGTCGGTTGAATTGTACTTAGTCTCTTAATCTTTTGTTTGATTGTTCTTTAATTGCAATATATTTAGAGTATTAGTCAATGTAATTTAGATAATTAAGATAATCGCATAATATGATTTTATCTGTATTCACATTCTTCCATGTTTCATATTTTTGATTGCCCCGCTGGGTATTAATCTCAGCTTTGGCTGCTACCCGCCATGTAAAATAAAGTCATGTTTATTCTATTTATTTATTTATTACTTATTGTACATATTTTTTAAAAACACACAAATTTTAATAGTTTTAATAATGGAAATTTAATTGTCTAGTCTTGCAGATTGAGAAAAGTGCATTTATAGTTATAGATATCTCGAACATGATTGATCGTACGCAAAAAAATGTATATACAAAATTTTGAAGAGAATACTATTTTACGTTTTACACCTTGTTATGGGTTCTTGCGAAGTGAGGTGCATGCGAAGCGAGATTCTCGCGAAAAACCGATTTTCAATGCCTTTGACCTTCGATATCTCAAAACGCACAGGACACAAGAGTTTTGCTGTGCCTCAATGGAACATCAAAACGAAGGTCTCTGCAAAAATGGCCTTGTTTTTTACCTTTCTTCTCTGGAATATAACATTTATATAACAAGACTGCTTTGTGTGTTGACTGGCAAGAATTACGACTATTCCAGTCGTATAGCGTTGTTTGACTTTAGTTGTTAGAAATGTTTGCTTAGCAGATGATTAATCCAGGATATTTAGGTACTTAGAAAAGTGGTCAGTTAGTGTAACAGATTCAGCTGCTAACCAATATGTTCTGAATCAGTATTGCCAGTACCATACGATTCAGTAAATGCTTATAACAAAACCGAATCATTTCAAAATTCCACCACTTTCCTCATTCAAAATATTATTTCAGCAAATAGCATCATACACATTAAGCTCTAAATCATTGCTACAGTTCTGCTAAACGAAATTTGTAATAAAGAAGATAACGGCATCACTGTATATGTACATTTTTATCACTCTTCATTGTGCTGTTACTACCTGCACCGTTTATAACGTCCATTATCTAACCGTAAAAGGCAACACAGCCCGAAGCACTAAAAGCGCTAATAAAAAAGACGAATTGCGACTACTGGTGACAGAGAATGCACTCCTCGTAAAAAATTGTTGGTCGGTTGGTGTACGAGACTTATATTTCAATTTTTATAGCATAGTGGTAGTAATATTCTGATACCACTATCAAGACCAGACTCTGACATTAGTCTTTTTTAGAGAGTAGAGACTGTCACCTAGTTAATTTTGCTTTGACGACATAAGTCGTTAACACAACTACACAACAAAAGGTCTTACATAAGTGTTTGTGCCCTATACTGAATCATCTAGCGGTACATCTTACTTTGCTTAGTTAATGTGAAAAGCAACTTAGTTGAATAATATATTGTCCATGGAAACTTACACCAATATCATACTCGGAAATGGCGAACCAATACTTCTTCAAAGTACTGCTTCCCAATATCTATATGTTGCTACTATTGACTACAAGTTAACGAACCATTAGCGAACAGATTCATGGATGGATAGACAATGTGCTAAAGGCATTATTTGTTGTGTCTGTTACAGTTTTAGGCAAGATGAATTTTTAAATTTTTATTGAACTGATTATCAAAAAATGCTATTGTAAGAATAACTTTGTATATCGGTTAAATTAAATGCTTTGCTTAAACAAAACCTAAGTTGTACATTGAAAACAAAAGAATGGTTCAATTGCATTATACGCTAATCTTAGTATCGGAATGATAGTAGATATCATTAGAACGAATATAATAACCTAATTTGAAAGTATGAGCTTATCTGCAATTGTCTCAAACCTGAGGAGTGAATTGTTTTAATGACATGGTTTTGAAATATCTTCAAATGTATTTGAATAGAAAATCATCCAAATACTAACAATTAATTGAAACACAACATTTTTTTCTTTGTGCCTAGATTTTGCTGCTACTCGCCAGGTAAAATAAAGTCCTGTTTATTTATTTACACCGTGTTTATATTTATATTACATCAATAATGATATACTTCACCGAAAAACCACTGTCGTACCAAAAATGCTAAAAAATTAACGTAAAAATAACTTGTTCTGTCATTTTAAAAACTTTTGGGATGATCAAGAAACATTTTTGTTTTTACTGTTTTTCAAAATATTCAACTAGTATTCTTTCCCATCATAGCAGTAACTTGCAAACCCATTATTACCCATTATGCAGGAAGTACAGCGAGACAGAGGAAACAGCTAAACATGTTATCTTCGACTGAGGTGCCCTGAGTGAAAGCAGGAACTCCTGTATGCACTTAGGCCAGAAAGGAAGACAGGCTGCGCGGCAAGTATTGGGGCAAACGAAGGCAAATAAGTATTAGATGCAGTACTAGAATTTGTTAGTGTAGCCAAAATTACTATATAACTCACAAATCTATCTCAAAGTTCAACAGATTCTGTAGGAAAGAGACGTCCAGTTTAAAGTCGAAAAATAGAAAAACATTTATAAATAAGTAATTAAAATATTGCGAATCTTCAATCCTCTCCCCAAGGCGAACTTTATACCAAACCTCTTTAAACACTTTCAAGGGTCTCTAAGATACTTGATATTTGAGTCTGAGCATCTACATACATTCTCAATTTTTTTCCGGTTATATGAGCGGTATTGTATGGGTTAAATTATATTAGTAGACATTGGCACTCTATTTACCTGTATTTTTTACATTACGAATAATTCAATAGAAGAAATATCTCAGAATCAAAAATGTTTCTCGCCTAATAGTGTGAGAAGTAAAAAGCTGCATAACATCTTGCTTACACGAAAGCGTGAGAAACAAGATCTACTCAAACATCCGAAAACAAGCTTACCGCTTCAACCCATCACGAAAAAAACAAGATTGGATGCTTCTTCTGGTATCCTCTCCATTCCCCAGTCGGCATCCCGAAATTAAAAACATGAGAAGGAATAGAGCGTTCGACATCCCATTTCAGATCATTCAGCAGAACGATTTTTTCACTGACCGGCCAACTCTGACCTTTGAACTCTCTCTCGTTCGGTTCGGTATACATTAGAAGACGATGCATCAGAGGAGAGTTTCCGGATCATTAGGCAAGTGGTCGGTTTCCACGGAGTCGTTTTTCCTATACCGACCTCGCAAATCATGCTCGGGCAGGGCCTGCCAAAGCGATTTTACTGCCCTGGTCAAGGTAGATGGATCACTTCACAGCAAGGATCAGGTTTCTGTCTTTTATAGTTAAGAGACATAACTTGTTAGTTTTTTAACGCATTTGCTCAAAAACTTTGCTGCCAATCAGTAACAGGTTTGTTTACGTTATGTAGTAGCGCTGTGCCGACCCCACATTTTAGATGTCAGGACCGATACTCCAGTAGCTGTAAACCCGATACCGATTTTGTATCTGAAGTTATCTGAAGTTCAGATAAAATCCTGTTTTTACTTCCCACATCGACAAGATTAGGAGTATTGTAATTGCGAGAATTTTAGATTTTGGGATAATACGCTTTTTGTGCGTTTCATGATCTCTGCATACGAAAGTCCACGTCACTCACTTCCGTCGGTCTGCCTGTTTATCTATTGGCGTTATTCTAGCCACGTAATCTCAGTAACCGCTGTTTGGATTGTCATGATATTTGGGTAGCGATAAGTTTTGGGGTCATACTAGGTAACGCTGCTATAATTCTGAAAATCGCTCCATTAGTCGCGGAGAAAAATATGGAATCAAGTTGATTGATTCAAAAAACATGCAACACAGAAACTCTCATAAATAGTTTCTTGCGTCTCTGTAAGACGACACAGTTTTGATCGTAATGATCAGGAACCCCCAAATTGCCTAAAAACGAATTTTGAGCTATTTTTATATTTTGAATGTTTTTGTTGTTACTGCTGAAACGATTTATAAACACCATAAGCATTTTCCATTCTCTCCGCGGTAATAATACTTTGTCGAAACTGCATTAAAATCAATTCCAGGTAATACAATACAGAACGATCTAAAGCAATAGTCGTATGTATGATGTATACGTAACGATGACCATACGTCCCGCTTTGGGCGGGACAGTCCCGCTTTCAGACAGTCTGTCCCGGTGTCCCCCGCAAGGCCGAAATTGTCCCGCCTTTGCAAACAGGCCAAAGGATAATTTAAAATGTATTTTTCACGCTCGAAAGGAGTGGCAAGGCACGCGGCGCCTCGCATGTTCACTTATTTTAAACTTTGTGACAGATGAAAAAATCTAGCTGAAATATCGAGAACGTTTCTACTGAATCGTTGTGTCGATTTATTCCAGCACTTTTGTACCAATAATAATATAAATTTAACGAACTTTTCCACGATTATTGAGTACATTATGTGTCTGCCTGGAAGTAACGCACCTGTGGAAAGAGTTCTTTCTCCAGTGTCTCAGTAATGAAAGCTATTTTGGTTACGAAGATAAATATAAATGAATCATGTACTGTGTTCCAAACTTACCTAAAAACAAAACCCGATATTTTAAAACAAATTTGTTCAGCCGATAAGTATAAAAATACAAACTAGAATTCACGCCACTACTTATTTGCTTAGTTTTGTAAAGCACTAATACCTTTTCTTATTACATAATTCCGCAGTATCCCGCTCTGACAAAAAAAAATAAATGGTCACGTTATGTATACATCACAAAAGTCCCTTGGTTTCTGTAATAGGCAAGACAATGTTCCGATAGGCCTAAAGAAGTGTATTTCGCCGCTAGGTCCTTCTTTCCAAGAATGTTTTCAGTTTTATAATCTTCCACACCCCAATCTGCTCAATTTCAGTGCCACCCAAGAAAAGTAGAAAATGACCAGGAACCCCTAAAAGGCCTAAAAGCGATGTTTGAGGAATGTGTTAATTTTTTTTTGTTTTTTGCGACTTACTACCGTGTGGGAAGTAGAATTATCAGAACCTCTTCAAACTTCGTTTTTGAGCGTTACAGGTTTCTGATTATTTTCTATTTGTTTTGGGTGGGGTGAAATTGGGATGGTGATGGGTTTGAACACTAAAATATTTGTTGTATTCATAAAAATACTCTACATTGCGCTGAAAAAATTGATTTTGTTGATATCGTGTGCTTTTTTTTAGACTTATCCGAATATTGCCTTTGAATTTTTTATATCTGTGGAATGATTTGATATATATATACATATTATGATCCTCTAACGTGCAATTTGGAGACTACGAACTTGGTTGTAGTGAAGTTCTGACACCGTATTACTACAGTGGAGTAAGTCGTAGCGTTAATGAATAGGATTTTGCCACAGTTTTTAGTCAGAACGACTCATTGAGGGAAACCGCACACATGCACAATCTGAGCTTGAAGAAATAATAAATAATCATGTAATAGAGTGATATTTTGTTTTGTCTAGCTTAGACATTTTGCGTAGCATTTTTTGATTATCTTAGGTATTTTATTGTTACTATCTCCTCCGTCTCTCGTTACCTCAGAGCTGTCAAACGGTTGACACATCTTCAAGGCAACGGGCTGCCTTCACCTCCTATGGATCCTTCTCTCCACATTCGTAGCGGGACTAGAAGTTTAGTAACCTACCTTTCCAGGTTCTCCGTCTCATTAGCTGAACGCCACCTACCTCAACCTGTCTTCATCCCTTTTCTGCTCATGTTGCTGACTATTTCTCCGATCAGGTTTTGCGCGTTTGGGTTGTTTTCAAAATGATCCTGCAGGTCCGCTCTCCATGCTGCCCACCTCTCGCCTGTCAATATGGTATGCTCTGGGGTATCTTCAGCCCCACAATAGCCACATAAGCTGGTCAACGTGATGTTCATTCTTTTAGTATAGGTCCCGAAGTAACCGTGACTAGTCAAGAACTGCGTTAGCATTTGCATCGTTAGTAAATCCTATGTGAGAGCCAGTAGTAATTCTTAAAACCATGACGCTGATTGTCTTTTGAGGGTATGATGTGACCCATGCTCTGTTAAAAGCCACCGAGGTCGCCTACACGTCAGCAAAGAGTTCAACATTCTACATATGTGGTTTTAATCATGGATCACTAAAGCGCGATGAACCATAGAGTAAGCCACAGGAGTCTTCAGAAATTCCAACAGTGAAATTATAGTTAAAATACTCGATCAATGAGTTTTATTCACACAAATTATAATACAGCACAACAGCTTCTGATGAAAAGCTACACCCTCGCACTTCATTTCATGAATTTTAGAATTTAGAGATTTTAAATCATACACACGTGATACGTTTGCAGAAAGCAAAACCTTACCGAAAATAGGCATACAATAGGTAGCCGCAGTTATCAAGGTGGCCTAGGGATTCAAGGTGTCATCGTTGATAAATATAGCCATAAATCATTTATGGCGACAATGTCTGTGGAACTTTCCAAACCAAGCGAAAACAGTACTACATTTAAAACCCCAATTAAACAGACTATTCAGCACTCGTTTATTCCCACAAAACACTTTAAAAGTTCGAATTTCATTTGAGCGCATTAATTTGTTTTCTTTAATTAATTTAGGGACGCAGCTCCTATTCATTTTAAGTGCACGAAGAAGTTGTACTACTAATTATTGATCTAATAACTTATCATCTAGTTGTATTCTGTGGTATAAGAAGCAATATCGTTGCGATTAAATTCTCTGTTATACCTTTTGGAATCAACACTTAAACCTCTTAATTTTCATTTTCTTTCAAACCGCACACAACATTCAAGAAATAAATACTTCTGTCAGGAAAACCGCAAACTCGCGCTTGCATTAATTCAATAGAATAAAGCCAGTTGGCTTTTGCAATGTCTACTGATTTATGGGTAACATGACGTACATCACTATAATATGTTTGTCGTTGCAAGCTAACTGAGACTCCGTAGAGCTAGGAGATCCAAAGCATGTATATACTACGAAATGAGCTGTTCAAAAAGAGCGTTTGTGAACTGTAAAAGATATACGAGGGTTGCTCTATATCTCCGTTAATCCACCGGTACGCAGACAGCTGTTTCACGCTTATTAGCGATCACCATTGCGCCATAGGTCGATTGACGGAGATAGAGAGCATTAGAATTTTCATGTCCACCAGACATGTAAAGCATGTGATAGTAGGCGACCGACGGCGCACAAGCAGATCTTTTCTGTCGCCTACTCTGTAAAAGATATACCTGGAGAAGGACCATGACACCATTACATTATTTATTTAATAAAAATATAGTTAGAAAAACGAAAAAATACTTTTAATGAACATCGGACTAAAAAATGTTTTTAAATAAGCTCAAAACAATAATGAACAAAAAATCTAGTATTGATGATTGATTTTTCTTAATTTTTTAGTTAAGTTTATCATTCAAGCGTATTTTTTTGCACTGTATTTATTGATACTCTGTGTAATGCAGACAACCAATTATTTTTGACCAATATTCATACAATAATCGTTACCATTACATCATAATCGATAATAATTAAAGCTATCGAGTTTCCTGAATAAATTTCACAAAAATACCAACCTCCCAACAGTTGGATTTCATGACATTTAAGCCCTCGTCGCTACACCTCTGTGTAATATTAACAAACTCTAAGTCTGCTGCGCAGTCTCTTAGTCAGTTGCCTCACAAGCTGTCTATAAATGCGCAAAATCCCATGAGTCAGCTTTGTTTACAGCCGCACCGCATGTCCTTGACGTAGTCCCTAGTTAAGTGAAAGTGAGCTAGATGACTGAGCTTCACGTATTACCCGTTTTATATCAACGACAAATCCATGGTTTTATTCATGGTTTCAGTTTGTCGTCAAACTTGACAAATTTAAAACAGGAATTTGACGTCAAATAGGTCCTGGATTTCTTCACGGATTTAGAAACTGCTCTAGTTTGTGGTCAAGTTCAACGTCAAATTCAGTAGTTCCGACCACAAAAATCATATGATCTATGTAATGTGTGTTGCATACTTGTCACCGTTATTATTAGATTCACATTTTCTAAATAAAAACTCGCAATCAAATCAACAATTATTCTAACGTTTTCTGGTAGCACCGTGACTTTGAGAGCCCGACATGCGGGAAATAGCGTGAAACATAGTTTAAGAGTTTTACTGTCAAGACCACAAAAAAACGCGAATTGAATAGATCTTCCGAAAACCGCAAATTCATATAGCACTGACTGCTGTCACAAAATCCATGGTCTTATTCACAGATGTAAAACACAATCAGTTTAATCTTGAAGAAGGATGGGTTAATTCATGAATAAATTCGCGAAGAAAATGTCGATGTAAAATGGGTACAAGTGAATATTACTTTGTTTGTTTTTAAATAGCCACATAATTGTTAATTATTTGAGAAACCTAATAACGTATTATTCTATGATAAACGCATCTTATATAAGAAAAGCGTATTAATAACAGTAGTAAAGAAACGTGTTAATAAACGAATTCGACGGTTAGTCTGACGGATTTGAAGCCGTCAAAATCGTTTTCGCGGAGTGTTCAATATTCGGTCCGACCTCTTCATCCAAAGGAGAGTTACAAAACCACAAACATACAGGTGAGGCTATTAAAACCATATTAAAAATAACCTAGCTATAGGAGAGATAACAATGTAATCGATTGTTGCGTGTTAATTCTTCCATCCTATACGTTCATTGAGAAGTCCACAGCACCCAGAAACACGTGACAACTTCTATAGCATGGTGACCTAAACTATAGAGCAACTGGGGTTTCGGTGGTCGGTAACTTCTGTGTGGGTGTCACGTCCTCTGTCGTAAAGGAAATTATATTCCGACTGCGGTTTCATAATCTTAGGAACGGAACAACCCTTAATTTCCACCCTTTATTGCGAATTGCGGTTGCGATACCAGATAACGTCAGGAAATGGCTGATTTAGGTATTTGTCTGGGGAGATTTTTCTTGTAATTGTTTTACTTCTGGACTTTTAATGGTCTTTTCATGAAAGCAAATTATTCACTTGCTCATAAAACCGAGAGAGTTTGCTGTTACAAACTCTCATCTCTCTAACTTTGCACTATCGGGTCTCTGTCTTTGGACGTACCTTGAGTATTATTTATCACAGTTGCCGTGATGGAAAGCTGGATGTGAACAAGGTGTACAGAAAATGTTGTGAGATCCGGGACAATAGGATCTTTGCTTAATGACGTACCCACCACCATAAACCATGACCATGTCGCTGATTTTAATTGATCTATCTTTCTACCAATCTGCCTATCACTATATTAAGAGTTCTATAGCACATCTTATGTCCATGCTTTTCCAATTATAACGTGAAAATATGATGACATCATAATGACTTTACTTCGCGAAGATATGGATCTCTTCTTAGAAACTCCTAGTTACCATTTTGCACGGATTGGCCAATTTTGAAACCCAGATTTCTTATAAATTTGTTTTGTACTCATTCAGTGTGGTCTTTGTGGGTTTTATACAAAAAATTCCATATGCTTGCACGATCTGCAAATAAAACTAAGCATTCTGTTGCATTCTTATATTACATTTTCTACATTTTTTATGGTCTTCCTCCCACAAAGGCTGAAAGCCTATGGCGCTGTAGAAGCGCTGCGGAAGCGCTGCGAGAGGATAAGTATTGGTGCACGTTAGATTTGAAATGCTGCAGGCTGAAGCCGCCGGGAAACAAATTCCCCGGCAGCTCATTCCACAGCGTCGAAGTTCTCCAAAACAGGAATGCTGGAGGAGACCGAATCGGGGAGTGTTATTATCTGGGAGAGCTCACTCGAACATCTTCCGTGATAGAATCTGTAAAACAGGGACAGGTCAGCCACCCTTCTTCGATGTTCCAAGCTGTGAAGACCTTTGTGATGTTAGACTCATGAATTAGTCTAATTGTCTGTCTTCTGGATAGTGTCCAGGAGCTTTAGATAGCGCTTTGGAGCGCGTCCCCACATATGGAAGCAATAGCCTAACGATGGCGATGGTCGTATCTGTGCCTTGTAGGAAAGCAGTCGTTGCTCTGGTGTATCGGGGAGTGTTATTATCTGGGAGAGCTCACTCGAACATCTTCCGTGATAGAATCTGTAAAACAGGGACAGGTCAGCCACCCTTCTTCGATGTTCCAAGCTGCGAAGGCATTTGTGATGTTAGGCTCATGAATTAGTCTAATTGTTTTCTCCTGAATGGTGCCCAGGAGCTTTAGATAGCGCTTTGGAGCGCATCCCCACATATGGAAGCAATACCCTAACGATGGCGATGGTCGTATCTGTGCCTTGTAGGGAAGCAGTCGTTGCTCTAGTGTATCGGGGAGTGTTATTATCTGGGAGAGCTCACTCGAACATCTTCCGTGATAGAATCTGTAAAACAGGGACAGGTCAGCCACCCTTCTTCGATGTTACAAGCTGTGAAGGTCCTGTGGGATATTAGGCTCATGAATTAGTCTAATTGTTTTCTCCTGGATAGTGTCCAGGAGCTTTAGATAGCGCTTTGGAGCGCATCCCCACATATGGAAGCAATACCCTAACGATGGCGATGGTCGTCTCTGTGCCTTGTAGGGAAGCAGTCGTTGCTCTGGTGTATACAGCTTTCTACAGCGGAACAAAACTGCAAGCTCCTGGGATGCCGTTTTAGCTATACTGACGACGTGGTCGTACCAGGACATGTTATTGTGGGTGCTGATTCTCAAAAGCTTGACGGACTGTTGGGTGAACCTCCACTTCCACAGTTGGTAAGCCAACGTGAGACTTCTGTGTAAGTTTTGTTGCCTAAGCTTTCTGTACGTTAAACTGTACTCTATTTACTAATCCTCACTCGACAATTGTTTTGATACTTTGATCTGTGAGGGCTGTTGCTGGAATGAATTTTTTTTCTTCCATAAGCACTGCTAGGTGCTTCACAATGCGAGATTGTATAACTTCATTATTTTTTATTTTATATTTATATTCAAACAAGTTCTTGTTACGTATAAATCTTATATAACTGCATTTTTCCATATTTATGTGAAAGTCATTTTCATTGATTAGATTTTCTACTGGTCATCAATTTATATTGATAGATTTATAATTTGAAATACGATAGTTTTTACTCTGTTAATGTAGATTTTGGATTAAAAAGAGCCTAGATGACTGCGTTGAGGTACAGCAGATGTGGAGTGACCTGAATCCATTGACAGTTACCATTTGCTCACGGCTAGTAATAGAGAGTCGAATCCACCGACATAAATCGTCGCTAAGGCCAACCTCAGTTAGTCTGTCAATAAGTAGTCTGTGATTGATTGCGTCGAAGACCTTGCTAAAATCGATATAAATGCCGTCAACTTGAGTTTTGTTGCCAAATAACCTAAAAAACCTGCTTGATCGAAACAACTAAACTTGATAAAACTAGGACGGACTAAAAGCACAGTAGTAAGAATGACACATTTACGGTTTTGCGATCATTTCATTTTCATTTCTCATCGCTAAAGAAGTTCGGACTTTCTCTACTTTTATTCCCTCGAGTCCTTTAACTGTTTCTCTTAATAAGCAATATGGCGGAATAGTCGGCTCATGCCCTCTTGGCTCTAACCTAAGTCTCAATAAATCTTCTACTATCGACCCCCGGTACGAGAGATGACACTAAATCCACCTGCCATATTGGCCGGATCCAGCCAGATGTCAGGTCGTTATTCAGGCGCATTGCCCTTATCTCCCTATGAAACGTAAAGCCGGAACCGTTATCCCTTATTGTTACGTAAAGGGGTGGTATATGGAACCGAGCGTCCTTGCGCCATTTACCTGTCAAGATTCGAATGCAGGCTTTAGAAAAAGGTTGAACATTTTCTGCTGTTAAAGTGCAACGCAAATACACAACAACAACAACACTAAGTGAGACTAAACATTTTCTTAGAGTCAAACTTGATAACAACTCTCTCCAGATCTCTGTGGATATATCGGTTAGAATTTTCGAGAGCAATGTAGCGATTTTGTTCATTTAGGTTTGGTAGATGTTCATTTGCTTTTTCAGTCGATTGTTATTTATCTTCACATTTGAAAACGTTTTCTACACAGATTTATACTAGTTTGTCGCTGCGCTAGAAGAAAGATGAGAAAGCAGACGGTGTATGAGGGAAAAATATAATCTACATAAAACTGCAGCAAATATACTCACAAAAAAATCTTCAGCGTATTCAAACAGTATGCAGCGACGAAAAAATAGGTAATTTTAAGCGGTAATGGCCTGTTGTAGCAAATATAGGAAAACAAATGGCTTCAATTTATATTCCAAAAGGGTACAATGCTTACAATATACATCATAATTATTACAACATTGAGTTAGGCTGATCACCGCTGATTTACTTAATGTGAATTAAATTAAGTTCCTACGTAGCTGTTGGCTCTATGAAATCTGAGGAATTTTCAACATACTTCATACATTCTTTCAGCTTGATAATTTCCTGTTTCCGTTTGGGGTTTTGTAATTCATGTTCATGTAATTTTTTTTAATATACAGATAGACGAATTTTATACATTATGCAATGCATTCATATAATAAGTGTGAGCAGGAACCAATGTATTTGCTGGAAATACGTTCTCTATGAAAATTATATTCGTAGTTATTTGTGTTGCGTATTATAGCGCATCAGTTCACTTATCGCGCTCCCGTATTCATGCTTTTATATCACAATATATCATTAATATGTCTCTGTGAGACTCACAGTCTGAACGAGACCGCATTGGCCACAATGCTCTTCATCATAAGAAAATAGTAATACAGTAGAAAGTAAATCCTATCTTAGCTTTTTCACTATTTGGTAGAAAAGGTTCTCCGGATTTTGGGATAATAAGGTACCGCAGAGGTTTCTTTACTCAAAAAGTCGTTTCGCCTTCTTCAGAGCTAAAATTCGTATGAAGATGAACAATTATATAAGTAAAAATATAAATTGAAAAAATTTGATTATTAGCTTTAACAATTGAGTCTTACAAACAAATTTAAGCATTTCTTTTGCACACAAAATTAATAACTAACATGTATTGTTATTTTAACATTTTGATGAGATGGAACGAAAAAATTGTTTTATAAGTTTCATTTTTATATTTTCATGCAACGGATCAGTAGTTTAATGTTTTGGTTTCCATTTTGATAGTTTTACCGAGTTACATCTTGTAAAAATTGTTTAAACCTCTATTGTTGATTTTATGTGTAACAATTTTTTTTTTAATTTGTTTGTAAGACTCAATTTCTAAAGCTAATAATCAACTTTTTTCAATTTATATTTTTACTTATATGAATTTTAGCCGTGAAGAAGGCGTAAAATAAACACCGAAACGTCGGATTTTTGAGCAAAGCAACCTCTGCAGTTATTTATTATTCCGAAACCGAAGAACCTTTTCTCCTAAATAAGAAAATAGGCTTATTAGGATGCGAGAACCGCCATAACTGTAGAGGGTTGCGCTGCTAGTACATGAATATGCTGCGACTTAAGACTAAAAAACGTCTACAATACTTCTTTCTAGGACACCTACAATGTTATTTCTGGAACTTTCTCGCCTTGTTCAAAAGACTGTAGCGTGCCAGATAGCTTTGCGTCCGCACCTTTGTAGGCTGACCCTAAGGGAATAGCATGCCGCCAGCACAGTGTCAGCGCTTCTGCTCAGGCATTCAAGTATTCAGGGCACGTTTTCAATGAAATTGCAGTTGCTAAGTGAACTTCTATTACGGTTTATTCGACACCCAAAGATGCTGCCGCTACCAATGTTTTTGGAACGCCTCCAGAGTGTTGTCGGGTGTATTTGATACCGCGTGTCCCAAAATTTGTATCACAGTTACGAGTACGTAATGCATTTCCGATGTGTGTGTGATATGGTACGATGGTGAAAAAAATTCTACATCTCATCAAAAATATCACCTGTCTACTGAATATGATTGAAAGCTACCTTGGTTTAACAACCCAGTTGTCAGAATACTAAAAAGAAACGATGATTCGTCTGGGACCCTTATTGTTGATTTTACCTTAGACGGCTCTAAATAAGTCTATTGACAATTTGTAATCTTAAAGATACTAACATGAATCACTTTGAGATGTAAAGACACTGCTGTCTTCACTTAATCTGCTTTTAACGCCTCTATGCTGCAGCACGATTTAGAACAGCCCTTTTCTCTAAAATATTCCATAACCTGTAGTCCAAAAGATTGAGGTCTGGACTTCCTGTAGGCCAATCTTCAGCGGTGATAAATTCCGGGCAAATAGACCTTCACCCAGAGCTGTGTGGACTTTGTTTTATGTGCGGGCACTGAATCGAGTTCAAATACCTAATACTATCCAGCAGACAAGGTATTGCTTAAGGGCCTCCCATCACTTTCATATTTTTTGGAACAAGTTTTAACTCCCTGTTCTCAGAAACGAAGCTCAGTGACACCTTCCAAATACATTCCCCACCAAACCATCACTGAAGTTGGGTTCTACCTTGGGAATTTTTTCCCGAGAGTTGTGAGCATAAACCCTAGCATTTTGCAGGTACAATTTTTCTCCCGCAGTAAATATTTTTTCATCTCTGAACAGGATTTCTGATGACTACTGTAGGCGTAACGCTGTAGCAGCCTTCTCGTTCTTATGCTTCTTATCAGCATTTCTTCGAGAAGCTCAAGGTTTTCTTGAATAATACGGGTCATGGTTCTCGATCTTTCATTTCAGGAGTAACTGAGTCATCTCATCAAAAGATGCAAAAACAAGTCACGATAGATACAAAAAAAATTAAAAGGTAAATAATATTGAGAGTCATTCGTGGAGGTTTTAGCCTTCTGAATGTTTCCGAAACAATAAAGGGAGTACATTCTCCCCTCGGTTAGCTGTCTCCCCACCTGTTGTTCCACACAATTAAGAACTTTTTTGCTGGATTTGTTGTTATTTCTTCTTTTTTGAACTACACGTGTTACCCTTGACGTTGAGTTATTGTATCTATGCAATGAATATAATTTTAAATATTTTAAATTAAGTTTTCTCAGTATCAAATGTGTTGTCTCTCATCAAAATCTCTATTCCGTTAACGCATTTAATAAGTTCATAAAATTCGCTTATAACCACAGCGCCAACTGGCGGGGCAATACTAAAGTTAAGCCGCTATCCGTGTGGATGTTTTTTTGCGATTATACTGTGTTTCCAAAAGAGAGAGAGAGAGGAAATTTACTTAATTTATTTAATTTATTTAATGTAAGTAAATCTATATATGTAAAACATTGTACTCTTCTCTGTTATCTGTGTAAGTAGTCCAATCAATATAATCACGAACAGACATAATTTGTAATTTATAGAGGATAATCGGGACCCTCTAATAACGCAATTTGAAGTTAGGTGAAATGTTTTGGTTTAGCCAGAATTGTGCTAGAATTAACTATTTCCTGCAGATACGATGGACAAGTCACAGATTAAAGCAGAGAATGATAAACAAAACTAACAAAAAAGTTCAACTATGGACAGAATCTATGCGCAGACTTAGTGAATAATGTTTTCTAAAATGTAGTATTTTCTAAAAAAATAATTTTGGACCTCGACGACTTTCGAAATCCTATGAATTGCATCAAGTCAAATCAGCTGCCCAAAAGGAGTAACACAAAAAAGACAACAAATGTATAATTCGCTTACCATAAATTCTTAATTTGGTGAAAATGACTCAACTACGTACTACCCCCACCGTCGGCATGGATCTAAAGGCATACGTAAACATTTTTAAGATTGGATGCTCGGTTTCAAAGACTGAAAAAACATACTGTATGCATATGAGTGATCTCTGGAATAAGTAAGATTAGTTTATCTGCTTACTTACACAGAAATGTTTGGTTTCAGGAGTAAAAGTTTATTTATTAAAGCTCGGACAAGGAAAGAGAGAGGGCGGAACGCGCGACTGACATTTTTGTTACCAAATGGCACCACAAAAGTACCAAAATTTACCTGTGATAAGCTGCGCACCCTACCATTATGAACACCTCAATATTTTACAATGATTGTTCTTAAAAACGCTAAATATCATAAAAACATATTTTGGCGGCTATTCATTTTCGGTAGCAGCTAATGACAGCTAATTCATATAGCATCTCGCAGGCGTGCGGTATCCTCTCAAACTGATATTTTCGTGGCTATGCAAAATTTCGAATTTCTTCTGAGCGGTCGATATTTCATCAAATTATTCCATCTTGTTCCAAACTAAATGCACAGCAGAGACGTAATGTGTTCGACCATAGCCGTGAACACGTACAGATTGTGGGTGGAGTATGGTGAATGCCGTAGGCTTGCAATATTCAGTAGGTGTCAACAGCTGCATCTAGCATTCGATGATGTACGACAGCGTATTGATAGCTGCACTGCTGTGTGGAGCGAGAAGGGGGTATGGGACTGGTAATTAGCCGCTTCGACGTCGACAGGATAAACTGGAGTGAACACAACGTACAGGGTTGTCGACAAAATCGAAGCTTCGCGAGAGAAGGTCTTATTGGCTTTAAATTACATTATTCCCTGAAAAAGATCTGGTTTAATTTCTAGAACAACACAAATTGGCTAGTATCATACACCAAATGATTTCAAAAGCGCAAATCGAACAAACGTTGATTGAGTTCTATATCCATTCAATTTTTAGGCTGGGTGGGTTTGAAATATAATTTAATTGTTGAACATTTAAAGATTTAAAGATTATACTGAACAGTGTCACTATTTAAAAAAGCAATCATCACTCCTGTTTGCAAAGTGGAAAACAGAACCAAGGTTAACAATAGTAGACCGATATCAGTTATATGCAGTTTAGTAAAAGTATTTGAAAAATTATTATACGCTAGAATGCTACAATATCTAGATAAATTGTAATTTTAAGTTCCATTTAATTTGGATTTTCGTAAGGTAAATCAACATCCAACGCAATTTTGAGAATACTGAATATAACTTACAAAAATCTTAACGGAAAAATACCGTCTATTTGTATTTTTGTGGATCTACAGAAGGATTTCATACTGTTGATCAAAATTTACTTCTAATTTAGTGACGGGGTACACTAACATGGTATTGCTGTACTTTACCATGAATGAAGAATAAATTGAAAAATTGAAAAAATTCATTAGAAAGCGTTGGCTCTCGTGGAAAATACACTCTTTGATCTGAAATTATCAATCTAATAGACCACAATCTGTTGAAATATCGTAAAGCATTCAGCAAGGATTTTGAGTGCATAAAGCTATATCTAATTGGTCTATTTGAAGTAAAACGTGCTGGAAAAATAGTAAGCGTTGTTAATGAGACTGCATTTTTATATACCGGTAAATATTGAGTTATATTAAAAAATATTAAAATATTATTGAACATTATTTCAGTAAAATTATTCCATCCATTTACCCAATTGCACAGATATACCATCATAAATAACAAAAGCATGAATATCTCGAAACAAAGCAATATAAAATGTTTAAGTTTTTATTTAGATACTCAATTGCGCTAGAACATTCACATTGGCTATATTATGTAAAAATAATTAGATTTCATACAAGGTCAAATGTCTAACAAGTATATTAATAACGCCTTTGAACAATATAATTATTATAAATTTAGAACTTAGAAACTCATCTCATCTGTGGTATATTGTCTTGGGGTTCTGCTGGTAGGATATACAAATGAGCATAAAAAAAATTATACACAACCACAAACTAAATACAAGCTAGGTGCCACAGTCATTCCCAACCCAAAAAAATCAGTAATCAGTAATGCAGCGATCTTATCGCTATTTAGCACCAATCATGCAGAGTGAGTCCTACGTTGATACTTTTGATACTTAATAGATTATAGAAGTCGTTAAAAAAACAACTTTTTCAAATAACTTTTTTCCGAAAACCGCTAAAACAGCGAGATACAGAATCAAACAAAGTAAATCTGGACCTGTGTATCAAGACGTACGCATACCTAGCATATCTATGTTTAGTTTTCCACTCGGATCTTGGTCTTTCAAACATTGTATTTGTCAATTAGTGCACTAGTCACTTTCAGTTTATCATAGTTAGTACCATTTTAAATTGGTACACCTTAAAAGTCGTTTCATAATAATGTGCCACTTTTAGGATTTACCAATTTAAAATTAACAAAGATAAACAAAAAAGACTACTGGATGGCAGGTACGATATCTAATCAATTTGACAAAAATCCAAGCAAAAAATAAATGCAAACAGACCAGGTACGTCTTGATGCACAAGCAGAGATATATTTTTTTATTATGTATCTCGCAAAGTATTGTCTCAGGACTCACCCTGTTTAAACTTCTACCTTAAGATATTAAAAACTTGTTTAAAACCGATGAAAAAAGTCGCTACGAGAATGGATAGTTTCCTTAACAAGAAGAGAAATCCATCCAAATTATACCCCCCTGCAAAATGTTAAAACCGGTGCGAACTCCTAAAAATCAAAAAACAAGTTTCAAGCAGGTATGATGATTTTGATTCTTGCTATTTTCTCAAACTGAACGGTGAAATATAGCACCAAACTGACTGATTATGCGGCATGTTTGTGTGAAGCCTCACAAGATGGGATGCCAATAATTTATGAAATTCTGCTCTACGACACTGTCGCAACCAGTCGATGTCTTATATAGAATTCAGCTGTATAGATGGTAGTTCAACGTTAAGTTTATTTGCATAGTATCCTGGGCAAAACGGATCTCTCCCCTATAGCCAGTACGTGACGAACCTTAGTTCAAACAGTTAACTAGCCTGAAGGGAAACCGTTTACCACATTGTGTGCTAGTCAATAGGTCGATCAGATTTCCAGGAAGTAACGGAGAGCTTATTGTGTACCCCACGTACGCAGTTTGCTTAACCACGTCGTTGTTTATGTTGGACAGCTTTCTGCATAGTATATTTAGTGGAGTCTAACAATGTTCGCAAAATAGTCTATGGTATATTCAATCCCAAGATAGACTTCAAATAAACAGTCGCATGCAACATTCGCGTGGTTACTGTCCGCTAACGTCTGCGAATGCGCCAGCTATAGTCCAGTGCAATTATGAAATTTTATATGACTATTTGAAGGAGTTGCTCTATGAGCCCATTGCAACTCAAAAGTTGCCAGTTGCCAGTTTGAAATGATCATTAGGCAATGAACACTTGACATTGCATATTTGGATCTACTTTCCAGTGAGCCTTGGAGATTTTGACTTGCCAGATTATAACACACAATTTACACATAATGTACTGGACTATTAGGGATCCCACCGATACGAGCCGATCACGCACGCGGGCTTGTTTTCATTTGGTCTAGCTTGGCTGTGAATACAGTATAGATGAATATCATGGTAGATCGGCTTAACAGCGGCTTTATTGCGGTCTAATGCTACACTTAAAAGCAGTTAGCGACATTTGCGGAATTAAAAGGTGATTGGATTGTTTCAAGAATTTCTGATACAAGATTTGTTTCAATTTATAAGTAGTTAAACGAAATATTGTTTGCGATTTTGTGCATTACATCGCGTTGACAGATGTTGTTCGTTAATTCTCTGAATATAGATGTGCGCTGCAGTCAAAGTTGTCAAACCTCATGTTCTAAATCCTGTAATTCCATGTTTTGTAATTATATGGGAATCATGTCGAAAACCAAAACGACCTATTTTCTTAAGTTTTGGCTTTTGTCAAACGATATTGCTAGAACGTGCGCACTTCTATCTATCTGGGTTGCAAAGAATGGTAGCAACTAACCGAAAAAATTAAATCACCAACTAAAACTTTGAAAGAAGGCAACAAAATATGTCATTTCGCGTCCAAGATACTGAATTGGGGATAGGTTACAAAGGAGTGTGTCACTTCATAATGATTTTACCTCCGGTGCACATGCGCCGGGCTTAGAAAAAGCATGGAAGTAGAACATGTTCCAATTTTTACCCAATTTCTGGTTCAATTTACAATTTTGAAACAACAATGGGCTGTGTGCCAAATGAATCAACTTTTGTACAAGCAATGCGACTTCTGAGTCGGCTTGACGTAGCCTTTGACATTTGGTACAAATATTGGGCCGTTTTTGAAACCCCACCTCACGCTTCACAGTTTCTAGGGCTTTGTTGGGCTGCACAAGCTGTTTTTCTCTGGAACTATCTTTTATTTATGCTGAAGCGTCATCAATATCTTCATTATGGTCGCTGAATATATTTGTACGATACCGTTTTCAAACTCTTTTCTATGCAGTCGAGTTTTGTGGTGTAAATGGGGCTACTGAAGCATCATATATAGGTACTGTTAAGTGGACTGTATAAATCTTTTAATCGTGATACTGGTGTTCTTTATTTCTATTTATTATTCTGTCAATATTACAAAAAATTGTCAGCAGTCTGATAACCTTGATTACCTAGGTTTAACAGATGGTGGCTGTTTGTACAGGGTACAATTCTGTACATATTATTTATACATCAAATATACTCAGCAACAAGATAATGTACTTCAGAGTTGCGGAAGCTTATTTTAACTATTTTGAAGTGCATTGAAAGTAAACGTGAACGTAATGAGATGTCGCCAGTCCTGGAATTGTTCAAGTTCATATTATTATTATTATTATTATTAAAAATATGAATAATAGCGAAATTGGACCGCGATCTCTATCGAGAAACTATGTGCATTTCACACTCGAAGTCATAATTACCTTGACGGCTTGCGCTTTTGAGATAAAGTAACCTAAACTTGCAATACTAAGAATTTTCATTTATGTTTTATTTATTATACCTACTTCGCTTTTAAAAATTAATAAATTTAGTCTAACTTGAAACAGTAAAATAAACGGAAAAACTCCTAGTCCGCTCACTGCAAAATATAGTTAAATATTTTATAGCAATCACTATCCCTTAAACTGATTCTAATGAACGGTTTCTCAAAAGCAGTAAATTATATTCAAATAACGATACCTTTCGAAGAACAAGAAGTTTTGTCCTTTCGGGTGCTATTATTATACTTAGGTATATAGAGTCATCATTCGATGAAAAATTAAATCTACAAAAATATGAAATTACTAAATTATCTTCAAGGTAGGAATATCCCAAATACCAAGTTCAGTCCTGTCTTTCCATTTGACTACAGTGCCTCAAGTACATTCGAAAGAGTCTGGTTTTTGCATAAAAACTTAGTCCGCCTTTTGTGCAGTCTACAATACTACATCGTATTTCGCATGCCCTCATATTTTTTGGCATTTTTCAAAGTCACAGTGGGCGCGTATAAATCCAATTTCCTTCTAATAAATTCGTCTAAGCACGGTAAAAGCCCCCCGGAAAAAAATCGACTCTCGCGTGTGTGACTGCGGAGGAAAATGGAAAAAAATAATCCATCATTTAAACGAGGCTGTTCCTTCTATAACTGCTTTTCCTTCGAAAGTTGCCCGAAGACGATGACTTAAGCTTGCGAAGTCAGAAAACGAGCCGCTGCGACTACATCTTTCTGCTATCAATCAACCGAGAAACCACAGCGATGGCGAAAGTGGGGTAGGTGGGTTAATTCAACGAGGTGGACGCACCCCTACCCACAGCCTCACCACAACTTACGCTGATTCTTGAGTATCAACTCCCATTTCTCTGGTTGTTGTCTGAGAACGCAACCTCTCCGTATCATGACTACCATGGCTCAGCTGGTAGATCGTCGGACTAGAATTCCGTATCATGACTACCATGGCTCAGCTGGTAGATCGTCGGACTAGAATTCCGTATCATGACTACCATGGCTCAGCTGGTAGATCGTCGGACTAGAATTCCGGAGGTCGCAGGTTCAAATCCCGCTGGCATTCGGTGCTGTTTCCGGTATCTTCTTCTAGCATCTTGAGTTGAGAGCTCGACATGCGTCCAATAGCATGAAAACTGGTAGTACTCTCCGTGTCTGTTATTTTTCGATAATAATGGCAATATCGACTGTGTAAGTATTGATCGTGCAATAATAAACAACCTATTCGCAAATAATAGCCATACCCTATCCCTATATACAGACTGAGTCTGAGTCGGAAATGGTGTGCACGATTTTCTTGAATTTTGAGGTGTGGGGGGCCGATCGTACGATGGTATTTACAATGTTGTAATATCTACCATGGACGCACGGAAATTTCAATAAAGTACAATGGTTAAAGGTTAAAACAGAAGCTGGAACAGAGTTAAGTTTCAAGGAAGTTGATAGGTTTGTATATTTGGGGACAGAATTCAAGAGAAAGCCAGAAGTAAGGGAAAACAATCAGTATTTTTCAAGGATTTAAAACATATAGAAATATACAGGGTTATCCATTTGAAATAACAAAGTTATATTTCCTGAAAAACGGTAGATTTGACAACATTGTAAATAGAATCACAAGATTGGCTGTATTGCAAAACCCCCCTATCCCAAGATTCATGAAAATCGTGCAAACCTTTTCCGAGATGAAGCGTCCGATACCTTACACTCAATCTGTATAATCAATGGTGGCAGGAGTTCCATACAGGAACCTTTGGAATAGTGTTTGAAACTGTGGATGAATTTATTGTAATTGATTTGTTGTCATTCTTTTAAGGCTAATTAATGTTATCTGTATACTATTAAAAACAGGTATTTTTTCTTGTGAACATGTATAGCTTGATAGTGTTCCTGACATTTATCTGTCTATACCATTTAACTTCTAAGAAATGGATATCTATAACTGAGTCTATTGATGAGTATGTCTGTAAGACTATTGTGATTAATACGAGTGACCGGTTTAGAAGAATATATTAAAATTCAGTGATCCAAGTCAGAATTCCATAAAATATAATTTGATACGAAAAGGTTCCGTCACTTCCGACAGCTGCTCGGACACCTATTCAGAATCAGAAAGTACTTCTCACCATCCAACCTTCTTACACTGTATAAATGCCGGACAAGACCTGACCTGGAAGATTGCTCACATATGTGGGGAAGTGGGAAGCTCCTGTTCCTACCTAGTCCATATTTGATGCAGTCCAGAGGACCGCTGACCTTACTTACTTAGCAACTTAGTTACTTACTTTTTTACGGCGGTTTGTAGCTCTCACTGTAAGAGGGCTTATGCATAGCCTCTGTCTGTTTGTCGCCTGTTATATACACTCACAGTACGGTACGACCGCATTTTTGGTTCCCAATGTATGTAACGAACTGTTGCAAGTCTTTAGTCCGATTGGGCAAGAAAACACTTGGTATGGATTTAACTATTTATTTCCACTAACTACGCCTAGCCTAATACTTAACAGTCTAATAATTTATCTACAGTCACTGAGTCACTACGCTTATTTATATTGGTCCTACACTTCACTAATTTATGTCACAGTTCATTTATTTTCGCACGCCACCGGTATATCGCGTTTCTGGAAAGCTTCTGGATGACTCAATTCTAGAAGTAATACATGTCTACGCCAGAGACAGGCCGGACTGGCAGAGTACTGTTGGATTTAAGCTTTGTCTCCGTGGCTGCCCAGTTACAAAAATCTGCGTAAGATGGTGGAAACATATGACGTAGTGCTGCTAGATATTGTTCGGTTTACTGCACTTTACTGGGCGATACTTTAAACCACATTTTTGGAAATACCAATCCTTTAAGTAGCACTTTCGCCACTTTGGTAGCTTTTGTGGATGTGTTTAAAAATGTTCCACAACAGCTTTGACTACTGCTAAAGATTGACAAATTAGTCACTGCGTGAGCGAATATTCCACTGTTCTTCCGTACTGTTGTTTTGAGCATCTCAGTTTATTTTGCTCACTTGCATACACAATCCTGAACAACACGGCATGACAGAGATAATTATATATTTTCTTGAAAAGGCAAGTCTAAGTACTTAAACACGGTCACTCTTCGATATTCGTACGCATCTGTTTCGTAAAAAGTCAGAAGGTGAAAAAGCTTAACTTGAACTTCAGGTGACAAGGGAGATAAATTATAGTAGGAAAGAAAATAAATTGTCTCTTAATACATTTGTAGGACTCCTGTCTATGTTAACATCGCAAGGCTTTGTCTCCATAAAATATAACGACGGACAAAAGAGAAACAAGTTGGATCATATTACGTATATCGTTCAAGAAATTTTTCACCTAGAAAATCTTTGAGATATCTTGAAGTTGTTTCGTATGGTAGTCTTGTAAGTGCTTAGAGAGAGTTCACAGCAAGTCAAGCTGATTATAGATGCTTTCACTTGATAAGACTCAAAATTATCTAAAAGAAAATGAACAAAATTATTGTGGTGCTTTCATAAAATTCTGGCTTTCCAAAACATACAAGTGTCAATGGTAGCCAGACGGTGTCTTGTTATGTTTGTGTTGGGAGCTTTGCGTCAGGACCTCAGTCTTTGATTTGGTGACACCGGCCGCGTTCGGTCGCTCTTGGTCACACTTTGAACTCGACAGTGTTCACAGCACCGCGGATCGGCAGTCGGTTGGAGCCGATGGAACGGCACGCCGCGCGCCGCGCCGGCAATACTGACCGCGCATTATCGTGCCCCCCCCCCCTGAGAATTATAGTACAATAAGGCCATAAGAGCTGCAGCGCTGACGACTCTCGGGGGCTCAAGAGAAAAAAAAGTCTTTGATTTGATGACTTACTTCAAGGCAAGTCTAAATCACCAGTTTTTCAAATGACAAGTTTTTTTAAAGCCACGTAGTGTGAGGCACAATTTAACATGTACTATCTTTTGTAATAATCATAAGTGTGCCTAAAATACTTGTGTAAATAAGGTAATTGATCGCTTGACTTCTATGAGTGCCTTTATGTCTATGTCCGCAGTTGAACCCTTACTTTATTTTTTAGTGTCCAGTGGTTAACATAACAGAAGTCCAGCATAATAAACTATCTAAGTGTTCCATGGCCAAAGTCTAAGTTACGTTCTAACAGGAAACATTTGAACCAGAATAACATATAATTCAAATGTTTTTAGGCCATCTCCCACTGTCTTCATAATGTTAGAATAACTCATTTATTTTTATCTGATTTCCGCAAAGGCTGAGCAGCATTTACTCTGAGGCATGCATCAAGATGCACATGAATAATGCAAAACCAGAAATTTATTCCACACATAATTTAAAAGAGCTGCATTTACTGATTGAATAACATGGACTGTACGCTTCCTGATTCCTCTTTATATTAAACAGAACATCAATTAAGCAACAACTTGTAAGAGCCCCAGAGGAATTGTTTTATTAATTATACCAGGGAGCCGAGGTATGTGAAGTAGTTTACCTTGCGAAAAAATTAAATTTTTTCGGAATAATTTTCACCTTGGAAAAAGAGAAGCCTACAGAGAGGTATGTAAGCGTTGCGGACGACATCCCTTGTCATGTGATTTGGCCCAGCTGAATAGGTATGCCCTATATGGTCCAGATCGACACATGCTAACAAGCTGGAGCCTACCTAAATGACACGGGCTGTCTAAAACCTACCAACCTGAACCACGTATAGGGTTCAGGTCAGATGATTGTGCTGGCCACTGAAGAACATGCAGTTAAAAATTTTGCAATTTCGTCGCTAAACATTACTTTTCCCACTCTTGCACTGTCAAATAACTTTGAGTAGATTCGATTCTGTCACTGCGATTCCTTTCGGATACCAATGGTTTCTTGGTTGAACGTCTGCTTTGCCTTAGCCTATCGTCGCTGCATAGTTCTTGTACTGACTTTCTCCTCTGAAGATTCAGCAATTATCCTTGGTGCTGATAATCACGGATCTCTTTGAGAAGTTCCTTAGACTCTCCTCTCCATCCAAAATGTAGTTTTTCTTGACCGTCCTGACTTCGGCATTTTTCTACATGTCCTCTTTCATTATAATGCAAAATTATTTTTGATACACTATATTTGGGCAAGCTATACTGTTTGGAGATCGTATTTATTTTGACAGGTATCGTTCAGAAAGGCGTTGACAACTATTTCTTGTACCTCAATACAGATTCGTATTCCTTTCGGCATATTTAGTCCTGAAAACAGCAAACTATTAAGCTTAATTTGTCTGTAAAATGTGATTTTTGAAGTTACCTTTCTTGTAAATCCTATTCCATTATACTAAACCAAAGGTTTGCTCTACTTTTGTCGTACCAAAGAAGTGTACTGTCTAAAAAAATTTTTACAGTCTACATCTTTGACAGCAGCCTACTATGTCCGCCTAAACTACTGAATTTTAATTTTTTTAATTTTCCACTTATTTGTTGAAGCACAAATATTTGATTTATCACGAAAGTTGCTCCACTTTCGTCTGATGATTCATGTGTTTTTTCTCTCTCTAATGGTTACTAATTGACTAATACTAATATATATAATATTCCAAAAAAAAAACTAAAAAATAAAATAAAACTAACAAAAAAATTATGCAAAAGTGACCCATTAATTCAAGTGTTTCTCAGAAACGATTAAATAAATAAATGAATTGGAAAATTACGTTAGTATCTCAAATAAAGTTTGCTACTTCAGTTGTGGATCAGAAAAAATGTCTGAGCTAATAGCCACGTTGATACTTCAATATTTAGGGCAAACATTTCTACGTACGAAGTTGAAATTAAAATTAGGTGGGTTTTGCGTGACTACCATAATAGTGCTACATTTTTGACGCACCCTTGCTCTCACTAATAGAATAGCAGTACTCCCCTTGCGTATAATGTGTCAAACGTCACGAATATTTTTCCAACAATCCTGGTAAAATCGTACAGTAACGTAGGCGGGGCACTACAATAAACTCCACGATCGTGCATGTAATGTGGTGGTATTAACAGGCACGCAAGAATAGGTGCCTTCCCATTTTCTTTGACAAATTGCTGGGTCATTCAAGCAGTATGTGTAATTACATAATAGCCGCTATTTGTTGGCATACTTTGAGTACAAACACCTATTACTGAATGATTGCCTATCAAGATCTAATATTTTGTCTTGGACTATGTTGGTAATCATACATGAATCATTCAGATTGCTTGCGTTTTAGGCTAAATTATGTTGCATTATTTATTGACTAGCTGTCAAAGTGCGACACATTAATTCGATTTCAAAAGTTGTCCAGCGTTGTCACAAAGTTCTCAGCTGTGTTTTTTTATAGTCAGCCTCCCGCAAAGGCTGAAAACCTTATAGCTCTGTAAAAGAGCTGCGATAGGATGAGTGTCTGTGCACATTTGAAACGCTGCAGGTTGTAGCCGTCGGGAAACAAACGGCAGCTCATTCTACAGAGGCGAAGTTCTCCAAAACAAGAAAAGCTGGAGGAGACTGGTTCCGGGAGTAGAGACCTCAATGTGGTAAGAGCGAGGTCACAGAGCCTCTCTAGTGTGCCTTCGGTGTTATCTAGAAGAACTCACTGGAACATCTTCCCTGATAGAATCTGTAAAACAGGGACAGATCAGCCACACTTCTTCAATATTCCATGTTGTGGAGGTCCTTTGTGAGGTTAGGTGTATCGATTAGTCTAATTGCTCTCTTTTGGATAGAGTCCAGCAGCTTTAGAGAATGCTTCGGAGTGCATCACCACACATGGGAGCAATACTCCAACGATGGTCGGTTCTGTGTCTCGTAGAGCACTAGTAGTTGTTCTGGTGTATACAGCTCCCTACAGTGAACAAAACTCCAAGCTTCTGGCGTTTGGCGATACTTGATGACGTGGTCATGACGGGATATGCTATTGTTGATGTTGATCCCAACAGCTTGACGGAAGGTGTCTCGAGTATTGGGTGATCCTCCATCTCTACAGTTGGTAAGCCAACGTTAGACTTCTTTGTCAGTGTTGTTGCCTGAGCTTTCTGTATGTAAGCCCCACTCAACAATTGTTTTTGTATCTACGTTGATCTGTGAGTCATGTTTCTGTCGCCGACGTACCGTCTCCTGGGATGATAGTAGCTTGCCTGGTTTCATATATGATATTAATGTGCTGTCGTCTGCGAGGCAGTAGATTGGATTGGATATGATTTCCAGCAGCTCGCTGATCTACAGCAGAAACAATGTAGGGGATAGGACAGATCCCTGAGGAACACCGGCGTTTATTGAAACTACATCTGCTGCACAGCCTTCGACTACAACAAACAGAGATCGGTCGTTCAAAAAGTATTCAGCCAATGGCGCAGACGAGGTGGTAGTCCATAAGAAGCAAGTTTGACCAGAGGTCTCTCATGTCACGGGATTTGCGACGATTTTCAATTGCTCTATTCCACAAGTGAGTGACGTAGCCCAGGAGGTCACCGGTAGACCTATGCTTACAGAAGCCATACTGGCGATCATTTATGATGCTATTGTTGTCCAGGTATTTCAGGAGCTGAGTGTTAGTGAGAGTCTCCATGACATTATGGTCTATAATGGATGGGATCGGTTTTTTGCCTTTCTTAGGAATGTGTTGTACGCAAAGTAAGATTAGTCTTTTTATTCTTTTAAATGCACTCAAGTGTTCCAAAAATTGAGACACCAGGCTTTTAATCTAGCTCCATATCTTTTAGGCCAATAAACCAACTTTCAAATTGTTTGATAGGTAGTGATTTTCACTTTAAAATGAATATTTAATGTCGATTTGTGTCTCAAAGTCTCCTGGCTGGTAGGGGAGAAGTTGACCATGTTTCTATAGAAAGTGGTTCTATATCATATAAAAGCCGTTTTTTTAGCCAACATTCCACTTTTCTCTTACTCATTTATTAATTTCTAAAGACGACGGTATTGAGGTATAGAGAGGTGCCAGAATGGTCGCCTCCAGACTGCACACAAAGGAACTATAGGACTGGACATAACGGGTATTATGAGCGAAATTATAAACTACCATATACTTGGAATGGTCTCGGAGTCTACGGTTCCTCAAGCGCACACTAAAGGATCCTACAACGTCCTTTTCCAGGAAGCGACGAATCCATCCATCCATCGTTTATGCCAGAGTGGTTGGTGTAGGCCTGTAAATTCAGATAACTCCATATCTAAAAGTTCAGTGGTGTTAAATCGCAAGAACATAGCGAACAGTTCTGATCACAAAACTTGTACAAGACAGCAAATTCTTCACGGGTAGTACATGTGGCATATAGGCCTGCTAACCTCATGTCTTCAAGAACAACATATTCCAATTGAGGGACAGAGAACTGCATTTTCATAGCAGGATAACGTTAACACAATACGTTCCTAACCTCCTACGAAATGCGGTCCTGCTGTTCCTCCAGATGACAGTGCATATCAAGCAGTAGTGGAAAGCTTGGCGTTGTATTGCTGTTTTCGTTATACATACTTTCTTTCTTTTCCAAATGTAGCATTCCAACCATCAATGAAAAATGGACCACGTCGCTGAAAATGATTATGTTTGCAAGATCGGCATTCACTGTTTGCTAAAGGATCTAATTGACAAAATCACATGGCTATCCAACACAGTAGGAAATTTTAATGTAGCATTCCTATCTAAACGCCACTTGTAATCAATCTATGGCACAGTTATAAAAGAACAATCACAGAATAATTGCTCTGACATCAACAATCATTTTTTAGAGGCAATTTGAGCCTATAGGAAATACAGTTTTGTGGAGAGCAATTTGGACAATTCCAAAAATGAATCAAAAAGTATAACACTACATTATATCTCAGTATTTATGAAAAAACATGATTCCAGTACCTTTACTAACAGTAAGTCGCTGAAAATTTGTATCTACTTCTTTTACCCTCCA
The DNA here is from genome assembly GCA_951848785.1 of Callosobruchus maculatus. Lineage (NCBI taxonomy): Eukaryota > Metazoa > Arthropoda > Insecta > Coleoptera > Chrysomelidae > Callosobruchus > Callosobruchus maculatus. The sequence goes on along the minus strand of CATOUR010000014.1, from coordinate 24,503,223 downwards.
CCATTTTAAAGCCGCTGGCTCCGCTTTCAAAGTGCGGCACGCTTTTTACCCAACCCATAACTTATATCATAGATAATACCCACTGCGAATCAGACATCTATAGCTACCTGAAATAGCTTCATTACAAATGGAAATAGATGATAAATATTTGAACAAGTTTTTACAAAACTCAACTTGCACGTCACATTTCAATCGATGCTCAATTACTGTCATGTTGAATGAATAACCTTTTGTATGCACTGCTCCCTATTCCATTGAATGCATCGAAAATACCATGTGCTATGAATTGGAGCGTACGTACCGAAAATTATACGTTTCCAGGTGGTCTTTAAGTTATTTGCTGCAGACACACACGCATGCAATACAAGCCTGTAACTACCAGGAGAGAGACAAGCGTGTCTAACTGGTAATCAAAGGATCGTAGGCGCGCATTTTACTGTCGCCATATTTAAACAGCTAAGTGGGGTATGCAAATCGAACGTTCGTTTTGCTTGAACGGATACACAATTTCTGATTAATGGAGGCTCTTTAGATGTAGGCACAGTAATCAAGGATGGCGGGTCAAGATTTCTTTCACTATATTAAACAAGCTCGCGCCTTTGCTTGCTCCCTCAGATGTTATCTAGTTCCAGCTTCTTTTCCTAGAGGGCTGTGTCCAAAAAAACTATCTTAGAAGGATAAAAGACGGACGCTACCTACTTCACATCCAAAGCTTCTCTATCTGATATCTGGACCACTAGATTGCCGGTCTATATAACAATTACAGAATCTCATCTCTGTTTTCTCTTTCTTTTCTATATTAATACCATCTGAATTCATTTATTTTGTCAATGAGTTGAATAGCCATAAAATATTGGGTATTGAAAATTCACACGTCCTGTAATAATTAAAAAATAGTGCCAAATAGATTGCTTTGATATTGGTTCATATTAAAAAGTGTTTATAATATCTTAGCTTATCGTCCATCCGCCACACCATCCCTACTGAATGGAAATTATTCTACTTAGAATTTAATGATGAGACAAACATATAGTTATAATTGTAGTTCCAGTACTTAACCAAATAGGGTGATTCTCTTTTAGGGTAGTAACGTTACCAATATCTCTTTTTTTCAAACATCCACTTCACTTTTTTATTTTTTATCTAAGTGGCTATTGAAAATTGTTCAGAAATTTCATGGGAAACGAGGGTATATTCAGTTAGTTCTCAACATTTTTTAGTGTAGTCGAGACCACTCATGCCTTTCGTCGCAGTTTTACATTTCAAAAGCAATACTGCTATATCTAGAACGTCGAAGAGCAAATTTTGAACATTTTTTGTTGTTAGCGTTTTATTATCTTAGTGCCGGGACTGGATTAATTTTCAGAATCAGTATATATCTGTTGTTGTGATAACTTACCTACCTTCTTTAATATCAGATCGATCAATTCCATGTTATAGGTTGGCCCAAGAGTACCTATTTTTGATTATGACTCCTCGACTACTGGACTATAGCTATAAAGCTTTTTGTCGTTGCTGTAGAAGTAATGTAGTGTGAAATACCAATCAACATTACCTTCCGATTTATATAGAGAGGTCAAAGATACAATAGTGACAGACATACATACGCAGAGACAGAGAGACGTACAGATCTGTTTCTCCGAGATACAGATGTCAAATACATATCCTTAGTCCGTCCACGTTCTTTTTTTATCATGCAAAGCTGCATACCCAACTCATTTGCTTATTACTATTGATACATTTTTTCATTGTTTCAGGTATGTTTCCTACACAGTGCGACATAAGTAGAGCTGGTCCAGTAGGTTTGTATTTCTTGAAGACAAATCATTAAATTGTGTCTACTTTTTCAATATAGCCATCCACGTAAAGACATAGAAGATTCTCTATCTTCACTAACTATGATTAAAATAGGAATCAAAAACAATCAACTAAGCACCCAAATAGGGTACCTGTGATTCACCGAAAATATATGTGTAATAATAACATCTTGTACCAATAAATTAGCATACGTCGAGTCACTACTTGTTGCAATATAGTAAATATTCGAAATCTCAGAATTACATAATTCTGATCACATCCAGTAGCAGTAGTAGTAGCTGTGGGACGTAGGCCCCAGTAGGCGCTTTTTTCCATCACCGAATAACACCCCTCAGCCACCTCTGCCTGCCTCCCCCTCCTTGCCAAACCTTCGGCAATGTCAGCCCAGCCTAGGGAGGGTAATTTTTCTGCCCAGAGACTGTCGGATCCAATGATCTCGTATCTCAGCCTATCTAGCAACTCACATTCCGCAAGTAAGTGGTAGGCCATTTCATCGGCCTAGGGAGTTTTCTCCAATTTCTAATAGTGATAAATGCCATCTGAGCCTGCTGTGCCCGGTCAGAACACCCAACAGGTTTCTGATTTCGGATCTGCTTTTTGAGTGCTGACGTTTTCTGCTCCCTACTCAATCCTACAAGCTCCGTGCCAACAAACTCTCCACCGGTGCTGAATCTCGCCAGCCTATCATCTGCTTCCTTATTACCAAGAATCCCGGTATGACCTAGGACCCACATCAAGGTAACAGCCTTGCCGGCTCTTTCAGTCTCTCCGCGCAATCCTGAACCAGGGGTGACCTGACTCCTTGTTCGCAGATGACTTTCAGTGCGGCCTGACTATCAGAGCAGATGTAAACCATCTGCTTCTTGCCCTTTCTCACTTCCTCAATACATGCACTAGAGAGTATTCCATATACTTCTGCCACGTCTCAACAAACAATCAACTGTCTTACTCAGTGTTGGTTCCTTTGTGATGGCATGCTGCAAATATCTGACGTCAGCGACGCCATTTGGAGTTAAGAAATATAGTGAGGTGAAAGAAATCTGATATAGCCTAGCATCATAATATCAATTTCTATGGCGAATAGAATAGATATGTACCTGGAACAATAGTGATATTTTCTGAAGCCCTAATCTTTTTCAACGGAATTTCCTCGGGAACAGGCGCGCTTACTGGTTGCAAATAATAATATTCATACTCATGAGTTGTACGGAAACATCTAGATCAACCTTCTAATGACTTGGATATTGTTGGAATAGCGTTGATTTTCAACTATTTGCATGTACCGTTTGTAAACATTATTGGCTCAAAATGCCTACTGCACACTGCACAGCCTATAACGTTGCTACAGTTATCCAGGCCATCTAAATTTTCTCTTTGACTCTCCATGAGCGATGTTCTGCATACTAATCCGTACACAAAATACTACGATTAAACAGAAAATGAAACAATGCTTAAAATGACGACAGACTATTCAAAAGTCAGAAGCAAAACGTAAAACATCTCGAATAACAACTATGTCATTATTACGTCTTGTTGAACATGAAACTTGGAAAGCCATAATCCTGCCGTGCCCCCCCTGTTGAAATCAGAACAAATTTAACCCAAAATGGCGCCGCGCAAAATGATCGACGCAACGCATCCCCAGACCTTGAGAGTGTCAGATGATTGTTTGTTGAGCTGTGCATCGAAAATACGTAGTGGTGGTGGTGGGATCACATCGTAACTTAGACAGTTGTCTGGATAATTACGGATACGATGTTGCTGAACTTTCATTCATTGGTAGTAGTTTTTTCAATCACCTGCAGAAATGGGAAGTTAAACTTGTCGATAAAAAGAGTAGTAGTGGCCTTATAGTATTCGATATACTACTTATAAGGCTGGTTCCTGTAATTTTGGTAACTCAAAAAGCTATAGAAATCAGTATAGTCCTTTGTCTAAGAACAACTCCTTTGTATTGTTCGCCTATCGTGTAAAATACAACATAAAGGCAGATATGCAAATTTGAGTTACAGTCTTTGTTGTCGCCATTTGTGTCTAATTGCAATGTTGAATACCTATACGGTTGTTAACGTATAGAGCTATAACCAGTTTATGTGTGTGTAGCAAATAGTTAACCGGAACGTAATGTTTGTTTATGGGTGCAATCCGTAAAGCAATATGCAGTGATTGGTTATAGCGTTAGCGTTTTAGGACATCGTGAGTTAAACATCGAAATTTTCAACAAATTAATACTGATTGAAAGCAGACATTTGAAATTGTGGTGGAGTCTGTCGCTAATAGAATACGTATTGTATTTCCTCTTTCACCATTTTTATGAACATGAACTTCAGAAATGAACCTTTCATTCAATGGCTCTAAATACTACAATTTTATTTTATCATACAAATTCTCTGCACGGTCCTTATATTCCATATTTTCAAAACAGGTATTCATTTGAAATTATGAGGTATGCGTTCACTAAAATCATAATATATTTATGTATGCAACGTATTTTGCTCGTGCACCAGTTTTTAACCATGAATATATTTTTGATCCAACATTTCTAGACACTACGATTATATATTGTTAATCAGAAGTCTTTATACTCCTAATTTTCAAACGACAGATATTGATTAGATTAGAGAGTATGGTGGATGCGTCCACTAATAGATAATAATTATAAAATATGCAGTGTATTCAGTAATTCCATCATTTTTATAATCATATCCAAATAACGAAGTTATGACGTGTAATGTAAAAGTGGTAAATCTGGCAACAAAACTTAGAATTTTTGATTTCTGCATGTTGGAGAATCCCCAGGTATTGAATTTTATCGTTCCAGCTGTGCATATTCTGGAGATATTGCAGCGTTCTTGTACTTTTTACTAACCCGGTATTCAAAATAAACAGCATATGGGCATGCAAAACGGTTTCATTATTTTCGGAGCACCAGTTGAAGCTTGTTCACGCCGTAAACCTAGGGAGTACTTCTACTTCCATGTTAAATAAAAATATACAGTTCGCTCTATTAATAAAAATCGGGGACATGTTTGTTTGAAATTTTGAAAAAATAATCTATAACTTACTAGATCACGAAAAAAAATATCACAAAGCGAGTTGAGGTATTAGTAGATACTTCGATCTGAAATAAAACATACAGGGGGTTACATTTAAAAACAGAGTAAAATGACTTCCAAATTACCATAATTTAAAATTCTTCTGAGCAACGAAAGTGATATTCACTTACCATTTAAGTAACTGCCTGTATAATATTATTATTGAGAAAAAAGTTATAGTTCCATATAAAAAATCAAGCTATTAATTATCCTGCCTTCCTGCAACCTTCTATATATTTTAAAATATTTTGAGGATATGCGTCTTAAGTAACCAAATAACTTTTCTATTTGACACTTTCTTCTACCAGCTACACCATGCGAGATATCAAAGAATTACACACTAAATAGACACCTACAGTAATACTCATTTTCAGATGAAAGAGGTACTAATTTAAAATTACAGAGGATTTTTTGAACAAAATCATGATGAGCGACGAAGCTCTGTTTGAATGAAGATGTGAATAGGCAGAACTATCGCTTCAGAGGTAGTGAGAATCCACAAGTAAATAACCAGCAACCGTTACGCGAGCCAAAAGTGCCCGTCTGGTGTGGTGCAAATGGTAGAAAAATTTTAGGGCCCTATTTTTTTGAGGACGATTGGGAAGAACCACTACCGTAAATGGAGATCGCTACAAAAGCATGCTGTTTTATTCTTTAATTCCGGAAATAGAAGAGCTTAATTAGGAAGATATTTGATACCAACAGGATGGGCCTCAGCACATACTGCAGCACCATCGCCTTATCTCGAAAAACGCCGATATTGCATATCCGCTAACGTCTCCCGATTTAATTGTACCAGGCTCTGATTATGGAATTATCTCAAAGATAGGATATTTAATTTTTAAATAATCCTCCAACACTAGGAGCATTAAAAGACAACATCTGGGATGAACTTGACAGAATACCACCTGAAAAGTTGGAGGAGGCAATAAAAAATGCTCATTATTGCATTCATGCTGGGGGTGGCCATTTGGTTGATATTATTTTTATTGTGCAAGAAAACAAATTTTTAGAGCTTAAATAAATATTTTTTACAATATGACTGTTTAACAAGAATAAGGCTTGGACACGCCGGTTTAACCTCATCCCACTTTCTCCTTGGACACAGGCCAACCGTTAGAGTCTCAACATACGCTCAAAATTGAACACATTATTCTCCATTCGATGCTAATGCTAGATATCAAGTACTCTTGAACGATGTTTTGCAAATACGCAAGCTACGAAAAACCTTATTAAGCTTCTTGAAATCGATTAATGTTTATCTCAAATTTTAGAATTAAAATTAACCCCCCTTATTTATCGATGTGCCCTTCAGCTACTGAATATCCATACTATGTGTTTCTGAAAATGTATACCTCTAAAAACTGAGAACCTGAAACCAAATGACGAACGGCTAATAACCTAGATATTGGTGCCGTGAAGTAAAAAATATAACTGTTTTTAATTAATCTCACTTTTGTATAAAACATAAATAGGGGACTTTTTTGCGCCACCTTGTATCTTGCATTTGAGTTTGGACACAGGCCAACCGTTAGAGTCTCAACATACGCTCAAAATTGAACACATTATTCTCCATTAGATGCCAATGCTCGATCTCAAGTACTCTTGAACGATGTTTTGCAAATACGCCAGCTACTAAAAACCTTATTAAGCTTCTTAAAACCGATTAATGTTTATCTCAAATTTTAGAATTAAAAGTAACCCCCCTTATTTATCGATGTGCCCTTCAGCTACTGAATATCCATACTATGTGTTTCTGAAAATGTATACCTCTAAAAACTGAGGACCTGAAACCAAATGACGAACGGCTAATAACCTAGATATTGATGCCGTGAAGTAAATTAAAAAAATATAACTGTTTTTAATTAATCTCACTTTTATATAAAACAAAAAGAGGGGACTTTATTTTGCGCCACCTTGTACTTACGTCTCTTGCATTTGAGTTTGTCACACCACCATCACCAATCGGTCTGTGTAACAGTCTACAATAAATCCGTAAGATTAACGAATAAATCTGTCAAATTAATGTGCCGTACGTTTTATTAATTTTCCGAATAGTGCTCGTTTACAGTATGGCGGCAAACAAATTGAATTATTATCTAAATAGGGTCGTTTCGGGTGTCGATTTGCCATCATGGCGACGTTTCTCTCGATAAGCCTAATGGTCCGTTAAATTTATTTGTGGACGCCCGTCATGCGATTCCGAGAGATATATACTGATACAGATAGTGTGCTCTGGAATATCGATGACGTACAGTACTAATTTTACTAGCTTTGTGTCTGGACCAGCGGATAATTGTTACATAAAGTTGAAGTGCTATTCTCTCAAGCTTTTCAAGTCCAAAATTCCACGTTAAATATTCTAAGGAACGAAACCAATTTAAATTAAATTTGCACTCAACGCAGCTAAGTTAAAATCGAGGTTAAAATGATTCATAATTTCCTCAATAGGGGCACTAAAAAAAATTCTTGAGTAGACCTAGCTCTAATAGAATGTTACAGTTCACTTATTTAAAAAAAAACCGCAACACAAATAAATGTTCGCATTTTGGACCAAAGTTAATAAAACAGATAAACACTTTGAAAAAGTACAAAATAGACATAACACACTTTGTTATGAACAACTCTCATATATTTTGCAATAATCTCACTCTATTATATACACTTTCAGGTTAGATACATTTTAGCGACACATGGAATTTCACCAAGGTTTTGATTAATGTTTTTCTGCAAAATACTCTGCTCTGGATAGACTCCTATTTATCAGTATTACGTTCATATTCTGGTGTCACCCATAAATTTTTTTTATTCAATGTACCATATGTGCTATAATTGTGGAATATACAATTTTAATCATTTTAATTTCAATCAACAGTGTCTGGTGTTGATACATAGCTGGACATGCAAATTTCCTATAGCATGTACCGTCATTGGCGTTAATAAAAAATGTTAGACCAAATACATGATGTCTACACGTGTTGTGTTAGTAAATTGACCAATAAGTGAATATGTAATCATATATATCGATTATTATATGTTTTCTATTATACAGGGTTATTCACGTTATTCGACACGGAGCATTATGGCTAAAGTATTTGATAAGAAAGAAAATAGTAATTTGGAATGGATAGAAACCCATAAAGGCTATATTTAAAAAATATTTTCATGTTATACAGGGTGTCCCAAAAGTACGAGATGTATCAAAGTTATGTTTTTTTAAATGGAACACCCCATATATTATTGCATGTTCAGATTCCTTGGTGAATTCTAGTGTGACTTTATGTACCATACATGGTACATAAAGCGAACCGTTAGAATGTAAATCACCATTTTCGGTATAAGTAGATATCAGGAAAAAATTGCATATCGCAGAGATTACAAAATATGGAAGGCTGTGACTTTGCGGTATTACTAAGCATAAATGCGTCAGCTTTGATGATACTGTCAAATATAAATTACGTTTATGCTCGGAGAAACCGGTCGATGAATTAAGGAAACTTCGATCAGCGATAACTTGATTTTTTCAAATGGGAATGCCTAATTTTTTTTTGATAAGCTTTCCAATGCTATATGGTTTTGAATATCAATCTCTCGTAGTTTTCATTTAATTCTAAAGTTTCAAGCAAGTCGGCGATTTTCTATTTTCCTACCTATAAGCAACGTAGCAGGCCATGAAATATAAACAAAAATCTGTTCAGCTAGAAGAAAACAACTAACTTAGCTGAAAAATACACCCTAACTAGCCTAAGGGACAAGATTATAAAAATTCCTTGCAACAAATGAACTCTCCCAGAAACAATTGCGATAACATCTCTAAGGTCAAAGAGAAGCTGGAGTATGGCAGTAATAGATATTTTTACTGTCTACTGGCTACCGCAATTTACTAGAGGTTAAAAATTTCCAAGGCAATCAAAAACCCTCATATGAAACAGAAACAACCAGCGACTGTTGCTCCAGCACGCAACTATCAATCATTTATGTAATGGTGTAAAAAAGTACTAATTTGCGTCGAAGTCGATACCTCTGGCTGGAGCCCTTCTATTTTTCAATATCTATTAGCAATATTGCAAAAAAGGAATACTGACAAATCAGATTTAAATTTTCTGCCATTTAAGTTATGTTTTATAATTTGAACAGATTTTAATTCATTCTTCATTTTCTGCGACCTTGCTAATAGGTTCTGAAGAATTTTCAGAACTCCAGTCAGAGGTACTTTTGACTTGAGTTTTGACAGAATTGCATACTTTTTTATATCATTAAATGTGAAATTTTATTATGAACATAATAAACTGCTTACAACATTCTCTAGTAGTTTTTAGTTTATTTCAAAATTTTTAATGGTTTTGGAAATTGCCAATCTCTAGTACATTGCAGTAGCTAGTAGGCCGTGAAAAAATTCATTTCTGCCATACTCCAGCTTCTCTTTGACCAAAGATATGTTACCGCCGTTGTTTCTGGTTAGACTTTGTTTGTTGTGAGTAATTTTTATAATCTTGTCCCTTTATTCTAGTTCGTGTGTATTTTTCAGCTAAGTTAGTTGTTTTCTTCTACCTGAACAGGTTTTTGTTTATATTTCATGGCCTGCTACGTTGGTTATAGGTAGGCAAATTCAAAAATGCCGATTTGTTTGAAAATTTAAAAGTAAATGAAAACTACCAGAGATTGATATGCACAACCTTTTATCATTAGAAAGGTTATCAAATTCTACTTTTAACCGTATAAAAAAATTAGGTATTCCCATTAGAAAGAATCAAGTTATCGCTGATCGAATTTTCCTTAATTCATCGACCGATTTCTCCAAGCATAAACGTAATTTAAATTTGACAGTATCGTCAAAGCTGACGCATTTTATGGTTAGTAATACGGCAAAGTCACAGCCTTCCATATTTTAAAATCTCTGCGATATTCAATTTTTTCCTGATATCTACTTATACCGAAAATGGTGATTTACACCTAAACGGTTCGCTTTAAGTCCCATGTATGATACATAAAGTCACAATAGAATTCATCAAGGAATCTGAATATGCAATAATTTGCGGGGTGTTCCATTCAAAAAACGTAACTTTGATACATATCGTGCTTTTGGGACACCCTGTATAACATGGAAATTTTTTTAAAATGTAGCCTTTATGGGTTTCTATCTATCCCAAATTATTAGTTTCTTTTTTATCAAATACTTTAGCCATAATGCTCCGTGTCGAATAACGTGAATAACCCTGTATATTTAAAATGTGAGACTGTACAGTGTACAATGTACTAATAGATAATAATAAATCTGTGAAATCTGATAAATAGTGCAGACGGCTCATGCCTTTCAGTTATTCTGTAAGGCTTTTGGTTTTTGTAATATCTCATTTTGGTACACTGAAGCCCAAAACCTTTCTTGCTTGAGGAAGCTGGAATGGAAAGCACTAAACTTGATTAAATTTAGCTAGCGAGTTTTTTTCTGGTCGACTATAGAAACGAATTTGTCGTAAAAGCAGCTTGGATAATTCTAAACAGTTATCTTGCATTAAAGGTAAGAATTAGACATTAGGTCCTTGAAAACCTTTGGAGAACAATGGTAAAAAAAGTTGCACAGTTGAAGTGTCATTCCAAATTTTAGCAGTACTGTCCAATTTTTCAACGAATTTTGTCGATAGCTAAATCTCAAAGCTTCGTTTAGCGAATCTTTCATTAAAAGCACATCTAATTAAATTCAACCGGCGATTTTTTTCCTGGTCGATTATTTGAACATTTTTTCTTGTGCAAGCGGTTAAGGTAACTGAAGACAGAGTATTCGTCGTAAAAATTAGATAGGATTAGAATCTCTGGTTATAATGTTGATTAGAGAAGTTGCATAATAGGAATATCATTTCGAACTTTAGCGATATACTCCAGTTATGTAACTTTTTTATTGAGTAATTTTATCGATGTTGGCTTTTGAGTATCGTCTTATCTTAATAAATATCAAAGAATATGAAGAATTCTCTGATGTCACTTAAAAAAGGCCTACGTTCACCAATTTTCAGTATGACGCTGCAATCTATCATTAAATAGAAATTTTCAATATGTTAATATTATTGTAGCTAAAAAATGTTAGTCAAATTTATTTAGATAGTATAATACCTCCTAAGTTTTAAATATTGACATTTAAATGACAGCAGAGCCTAAAACATACGATTCGGCTGTAAAAAAGTTGAGAATTGTGAAAATATATGTTTAGCTCATTATTTGTGATAGGTATGTTAATTATCCAAAAGACTGGAAATGTTCGAAATTGATATTGTTTTGTCAGAAAAGGTTGCAGGTGCACTGGCCCACGGATAAAAAAATCTTGGATGATTTGTTACCGACTAATAAGTATCTCAACATTTTTTTAATGACGTAGGTGTTAGGTACCTATATGGAAATAGTCTGAAGTGCAACACTTGTATTCTGTTGGAGATCTGCCAAGCCTCAAATAGATGAACATGTCGTTTTCTAGTCAAAGCAGAGAATTTCATGTTCTTTTTTAAATGGCTTGATGGCCAAATGGTGCAACATGATACGTATGTTGCCCTTAATGGTATTATTTTGACCCTTAGGGCCGCCGGTTGTTCAATAGGAGATTAAGCCGCAAATTTTGTAGACCAGGTTTCATAGTTAAGAGTGGATTCAATTGTAACGTGTTGTTCAATCAAAAATTCTATCTATGGTTACTTAATTCTTCGCTTTTAAATGTTGGCAATACATTTTTAGATGGCGCACTACAAAATGTCGTGTTTTCTGTCTGTGACTAGCAATTTCTGTATCATACTCAGTCACAGCCGTATATACTTAATCTAGAAAATGCATGCCATACAGAAATTCGCATGAGTCAAGTGCAACCGGTAACCACTGTGATAATTAAATTATCTCTTAAATTGTTAAAAAATGTATGGCGCTCACCACAAAAAAGGACCGCAGCCTACAAAGAAGCTGAGGGACACATTTTCATCCTACTCGTAAAAGATATGACGAACTTCGTCTTAGCGCAACTACATTGATTCATTCAAAAAAATATTCATCATCGATCAGATTTGCAAAGTACTACAAAGATGTAATAATTTAAATAACACAAAAACGCCAAATTTTTATTAATAGTTGTCAACTGTTTTTGGCTTTAATCAGCAGATTATCTCTCCAATTACAAGGACTATTGTTAAGCCAGGATTATTTCATAACTCAGGATCTCGGTTCAGCTCTAATCTCTTCATGATCTGGATTGAACAACCATGCCTAAGAACCCTTATCTGTGGTACACCCTGTAAAATAACATATTCAGTAAAGGTGGAGCTTCATTTCACCATTATACGGTCAACGACCGAAATTTACTTAGCCACAGATTTTGCCTCAACGTTGGTAACATCACTCATCCCAGCCAGTCGTTTTCATAAAGTCTGCTCTTATCTCCGACATACTACATTATCTCTAAAATACGCCTTCTGCCTCAAAGATAACGTAGTTCGCGTCTAATCTAGTAAACAAAGGAGGATAAATCACCATCCCTCTTCCTAACCAACTACACGTCGCTTCTAGACGACAGCGAAATAACGGCCAATCATATTTTAATGTTGATCTCACATTTCGTGACTTTGACGCATGCAGGGTAGCGTCACGCGGTGGCGTTGGGTTACGCCGCGGCGGCGTCGGGTTGGTCAAAAAGCCTCGCTCCTTCGCGCCTGATTAATGAATTCTATCTCGTAACTCCTGTGACTGACTAATAAAAACCAACGTTGGAGGAGAAAATGAGAAATCTTGCCAACACGGTCTAGATCGCCGCACTGTTGCCGTAGCTGTCTCAGTACGGATACGGATTTTTCAACAGTGATCGTAAGCAGAAGATCTAGCCTAAGATCTGGTCTAATGCGAAGACAACTGCTATCCTTTTTTCCATCAAATGTCTGTCAGTGACCGATGTTTTTCAGCCAGGATAGCTTTCTTCTTTCAATTGCTCTTCTCCCTCCTTCGATCTTTTTTTGAATAATGAGACGCAGAGGGTGATAGCGTTTCCCACGCAATATATGTCCTATGTAAGCTATTTTCATCTTATAACTTCAAAAGGTTCTCGTTATTCTAAGCTGGGTCTATGAAGAACGTTCTAATTTCTCACATTTTGAACGCTTACATTTCATTTATAATTGCTGTTTTCAGCGTCCATGCTTCCATGCACAAAATAGCACAATAGAGTAGACCAGATATAACAGTTCATCATCTGATATACATATCAGACTGAAGTTCAAGCTTTTGTCGGAAAGTTATTTTTGAAGTTTCCGAAAAATTAAACTAGCTTGTTCATTTCTGCATCTTATGTCCTGATCTGGGTCCCATCTTTCGTTTATCATGTAGTATTCCAAATATATATTTAAATTTGCTGATACGTTAGATGTCCTCTCCATTCAAGTATGTGATCTGCGCATCGGATATTGTTGATTGGAAATCCGTTTATTTCAATGCCGATGAGGCTGTCCGAGGACAATGACAAAAGCTCTAAATTCCGAGGAGACTCTAGTGAGAGTATGCTGTCCTTCAAATAGCGCTTTCGCTAAACTTGAAACAAAAAGCAATATAAATTAGAAATTTTACGGTACAATATGGGGTACCTCGGCTGAGACGTCACACGTTAATCAGCTCAGAGACTGCTGTACATAATATAGTGATGATAAAAATAACATTAAATATATTTAGATAATATGAATACATGTTATCATAGTCATAAATATAAGTATAGCCTACTAATCAACAGGTACTAGTCTAGTAATATGAAATATTGTGTATGGAATCAGGCGCATATCTGCCGATAGTTGATGCCTAGCTTCATTCATTTGCTTTTTACTGCGCAGACTTCGACACCAAGTGTAAAAGAAACCGAATGACCAATTTTCATTCAGTTTCCTAAAACGAATTCTCCAGGAACATCGAATAATCCGAATGAATAGTGACTATCGAATACATAGATAGTTTTATTTAATAGTTTCCATCAGTAATATCTACTTACCATGGAACACTGTGCTGCGGTCTGAATCAAACAATGAGGCTCAAACAGAATTCCTACGGCCTTTTTTCTACAAGTACTAAGACATAACTACACACGTCAAACGCCAATACTATAGTAGCGGCGGGGATGATAAGCCGGACAAATTTTTGACCCTTTTTGTCGTAAGTGGAATGCCTTAGGAGAGGAATACGGAAAAACTTCTAAAATCCACAGAATTCGGCGACATTCTTGGCATCGGCATAGATAAAGCCCGTTCCAAATGTCCAAGTTTGAAATATGAAGACTTCTGCATCTGACCTACGGCTTTGGCCTGGTAAATACCACCCTAATAAATATATTGAAACGTGAAGAATGATCTGAAGCAGCCCAAAGACGGTACTATCTAATGTTGTGCATACCATACCCGCAGTCTTATTATGTAAAAATACGTGACAGCGGTCGCTACCAAGCAACAGTGACACGGCGGCAACAGGACCGTCAAAATTGTAAGTTATATGTTGTTGTTTGTCACGATGACGTCGCGTCGTTCCATAATACGACATTTAGGTTTGGAAGTAGCTTTTGAGCGATTTCCGTCTGTCGCTTGTCGTCTACAAGATACGTGATAAGGCTGCCGATTCACTTTTCATTTACGCCGCGTCAAAACAAAGTCGACCGCTGGGTAGCAGGCCATCAGTAGACTCTGTGCGCATGTAACTGCCGAGTAATTCAAGATACACAAACCTATTGAACTGCGGCGATTAGCGCCCGGCTTTATTTTGATGCGGCATGAATGAAGTGTGAGTTGGGCATAAAAGAACTAACGATACAAGGTAAAATATGGTCTACTGAATGTGGACCAAAACCCATCCATTACATTATGAAAATACATGCAATGTGGTACGGGCCAAGACAATCTCATATATAGAACGCCTATATTCGGAGTTTGGCCATTGCTTTGTGATTGTGTTACCCTTAAAATGAAATTAGAATTATTGAAACATTAATAATTACTTGCAATCACTCGCCAAATCATTTTTTTCAAATTCATCACGTGTTTTGCTATGTTAGCATCTTCTGTGGAAGATTTCGAGTAAATTCTAACTTATATACCCAAAATATGACACCAACCATAACATGCACTACCTATGCACGCCTATTACACGTAAGGACACGTCAAATTACCAAGCAGTTTTTGAGAAGCTAAAGCAAAGAGCAAGTGGTTTGCAATCGGTCCTCTACTCGCGACACGCTGTTTGACTTCCTTGTTATCTGATCGTCCATAGCCAATCACCATCTTAAATCTTACACTACGATCTAACTTTAAATTACTTAAATCTTCCTTATATTTCCGTTCATAGTGGTTTGCCAAAAACACAACTTCTTCTTCTTCTTCGTGTGCCCTGTGCAATTCCGCACGTCGGCGATCCCTCGTATTCTTTTCAAATCATATGTAGGGTGCCATTTTCTGCCTGTCTGAATATTGTGGCGGCATCTCTTATTCCGCACCAATCTCTTATATTTCGAAGCCAAGAGTGCTGCTTCCTCCCCGGACCTCGTCGGCCTTCTATCTTACCTTGCAGTATGAATTTGGGTATCGAGTATCTGGCACCTCTAAGGATATGACCAAGGTAAGATATTTTTCGATGTTTGACAATATCAAGAAGTTCTCTGTTTACGCCAGCGATTCTCAGTACTTCTTTGTTGGTTTTATGTGCAGTCCAGGGAATGCGGAGGAGTTTCCGGAGTGTCCACATTTCCAGTGCTTCTATGCGGTTCAATGTTCGTACTTTAAGAGACCACGTTTCTGCTCTGTAAAGTAATATGGGCCAAACATAGCGCTTTACTACCCGAAGCCGCAGAGCCCACGGAAGACTTCGTGCTAGAAGAAAGTTCTTTAGCTTAAGAAATGTAGTTTTCGCACATCCAACCCGTGTTCTTACTTCTTCATCGCAGTCCCATTTACTGTTCAGTGTTGATCCTAAATACTTAAAACGTGTTACCTGTTCTATCTCTTCTTCGTCGACGTTAATTGTGATATTGATGTTCTGTCGAACTATTGATATAACCTTCGTGTAGGCCACAACGTTTACCCAGCAGATTTATTCTATCTGCAGTGTGTTGAATATCCTCAGGAGTATTAGCCAAGATGGCAGTGTCGTCTGCGTACCAACACAACTACTTTTCAAAAAAGTGCTAAAACTGTCAGTCATCCCAATGTATATCCGGATAGATAATGGATAATAATAATCTATTATCAATTAATATGTAATAAACTGTCAGCGCAAAACCACTCATTAGGCAAACATGGCAACATGGCAGCTCCAAATTGCCGACAAGTGAACATCGCGCGGCCTCCTTCATCCATCATTCCAGAACTTGTCACAGCCATCTGTGATGTGAACGCTCCGTTCCCTTTTACTTCCTTTTGATTCCCGACAACCAGGGAACCGTGTACGAACTACCACGGTGAAGCTGAAGACATCCAATCTCAAGCACCACAGAAATAGCCTAGGAAAACTAGATGCACGAATATGCATTCCGTTATATGCTCTTGGTAAAGAGTAAAATTAGTGCTAGGGAGGTGAAGTAAGGGAACTAAGCCTTTCTTTTTTTTTATATCATGGCCCCCTGGACAGTTCTTTTTTGTCGAAACTGCTGAACGTCTGTATGCCTGTAATTTTCTGATTGTACCTAAGTACCCTAAGTTTACGATGCACAGTACATCTGCCAAGAAATCGCCTTCTCCTGGAGCAGCTGGGATCTTTCATCACTTCCACAACTGCTTAGCCTGTAATGGTAATGTAAGAACCCCCACCAAAGGTTTGAGCGGTTCTGTGCCTTTGTACAAAATCCGTAGCATGCGGTACGTGTCGGGGCCAGCTATACCTGCCTTTTTTAGTTGTATGAAGTCTTCTGGGGACTGCTCCAACTAAGCTTTTTTTAGCAAGGTACAAACATATTTCCAAAAAGCATGAATGACTTCGTATTATTATTACAGTATCCATTTAGTAAGTATCTAAATATAAAAAGCATTTTTTAGATATTTACCCACTTATTAATTTAATTTTTTAAGACCAATGAGGAATGGGCGTTGACAATGCGCTTAATAGTGGTAGTAGTGATAAGAAGGCGAAGCCAGGTAAGTGGGCCCTTTTTTCAAACCCTTGCATACACACAATTTTGACTTTATGTTTGATTAAGTTGTTTTTTCAGTGGTATCTTCTGCAAATAGTGAATAGTAGGGATCTAAGAAATTTGATCATTAAAAAACTGAGCTTAATCTTTTAGTTTTGTTTAGTCCGAAATTCATAAGCCTCTTTCACTACGTAAGGGGTCAAATTGATTATATTTTGCCAAATTTGTTTAGCTAGTTGATTTGATTGTCTCATGTAAATCTCCCGTATAAATGCAAATTTTAAGGGATATATACCGGATAAGTATTGTATTGATCTCACAGAAACGTCTAAATTAGATTTTAGTCTATTTTACAACCAATAATTAATTTGAACCATTTGAATTAAGATGAAACCAAAATATCTATCTCTATCGAGGAATAATCACAACTAATGGTTGTACAATATACCGAATTACCTCCTATTATCACCACATAATGCATTTCAGAAATGACATTCATCTAAATGAAGAAATTATCGAAAGAAGGTCAGCTTGTATCGGGATTTGAACCCAAGACTTATGCAGACTAGTACTCCTGGGCTATACCATGTACAGTAGAGCTGAAACCATCAAGTATTGAACGCATGTAGAAGAGGTTCCTGATTTTAATCAGAGAGATGAAGACGGCATCACGGTTTGTTTTATTTGAGTTTGGATGAGGAGGTTTAGTAGTAAGAGGCTGCTTGTCGATACCAAACAGTGAGGCGGAACAATTAGTATGTCTATTTGGTGCGGTTACTTATCTAATTAACAATTATATTTCAAATAATTTTGATTTGAATGGTTCAATTTATATCAAGTGAGCGCTTTTTACTTCCCACACCGATAGGTGAGGGGAGTGTTGTAATCATGAAAATTTTCGAGATAATACGCTTTTTGAGCGTTTTATGATGTCTACATAACGAAAATCCACGTCACTCATTTCTATGGGTCTGTCTGTCTGTCTGTCGGTCTGTTGGTCTGTTGGTCTGTTGGTCTGTTGGTCTGTTGGTCTGTTGGTCTGTTGGTCTGTTGGTCTGTTGGTCTGTTGGTCTGTTGGTCTGTTGGTCTGTTGGTCTGTCTGTCTGTCTGTCTGTCTGTCTGACGCTTTTTTGTAGCCTCGTAGTCTCAGCAACCGCTGCATGGATTGTGATGAAATTTGGGCAGCGATATGCTGCGTGGTCGTAGTAGGTAATGTTCCTATAAGTTTGAAAATCGGTGCGTGGACGGTGGAGTAATTAGCAGAAAACAAAAAAAAATATAAACAATGCTGAAACTTCGTTTTTAGGCGTTTTGGGGGTTCCTGATCATTTTCTACTTTTTTTGGTTGGGGGTGGTGTTGGGGTTGTTGGAAGGTGGGGGGTTGTAAGATTAAAAATTTGTTGCTTTCATAATAGACTATCCACTGACCTATGAAGGAAGACCTAGCGACATAAGTCACCTTTTTAGGTCCATCCGGACATTTCCTTGACTATTACAGAAACCAAAGAACTTAGAATTTTGTCTGGTGTAAACATACGAGAGTATTGGTTTAGATAGTTCTATATTGTGTAACGAGGACACTGTTGAATTGATTTTAATTAAATTTTGACACAGTATTACTACCATCGCGAGGATGAAAAATGCATATGGTTTTTATAAATCGTGCCAGTGGCGGCGCAGAAATAATAATGAAATTAAAAATATAAAAAACGGCTCAAACATCGTTTTTAAGCGTTTTAGGGGTTCCTGATAATTTTCTGCGTTTTTTGGGTGGGGGTGTAATTGAGGTGGTTGGGGGGTGGGGGCTTGAAAAACTGAAAAATGTCTTGTATTCATAATATGCTGTCCACTAACCTGTGAAGGAAGACCTAGCGACATGAATCACCTTTTTGGGTCCATCCGAACATTGCCTAGCCTATTACGGAAACTAAGGGACTTTTTCTATATACATGTATACGCACGAGTATTTATTGCTTTAGATCGTTTAGTGTTTTGTAACGTGAACACCATTAAATTGATTCTAATGAAATTTTGACACAGTATTATTAGCGTGGTGAGGATGGAAAACGCGTATGTTTGTTAGAAATCGTGTCAGTGCAGTAATAAAAAAAACTGAAAGTATGAAAACAACTTAAACTTCGTTTTTAGATGTTTTAGAGGTTCCTGATCATTTCCTACTTTGCTTTGGGTGGCGGTGAAATTGGGGGGTTGGGTGGTGGGGCGTTGAAAAACTGAAAAGTTTATAGTACGACAATAGGCTGTCCATTGACCTGTGAAGGAAAGACCTAGCGGCATAAGACTTTTTTAAGGGGGCGGGCGATTACTCGGTTGCAAGGGATCTCAGACTAAAGCTTCATGCTATGGGAAAATAATAAACTGGTATCACCGTAATGTATGGGAAGTACTGAGTCAATCAACTTGACTTCATTTTTGTTTTGTTTATCTGAATAGTGACGTTTTATTTGGTGGTAGAAGTATGCTGACTTTTTTTAAATGGGAAAATTTTTATGGGAATTGCGATGTATTTATGGGATAGCTCAATGAACAAAATTATTAGGTTGTAGTTTATCATATCAGAATGATGGCTTCAGTAGGACGACCCAATTTATTCAAAAAATGTTCTTGCTTTGCCATATATTCCATTTTAAAATTAGTAACGAAAATGCTAATATTCCACCATTAAGTTACGCTCTAAATTTCCCTGCCCTGGTTTCTGGAAAAGGAAACAGGCCTCTTTGTACACGGCAAAGAAGCGTTTGCCAAGGTTTGCCTAGAACCTCCCTATTGCCACGACCAATTAATATAATCATGACACGCTCTTTCGAAGCATTACAGTGATTTTATGTCATTTGCAACCAAAGCAAATTATAGGAGATGAAAAATGTCATCTTGCAAAATTAAAAATATAATTATTATCAACCATGTGTGCTGCAGTATAAGTGTTAATCATATTTCATGCATTATTGAGGAAAGAAACTAAATGATTTTTAAAATAAGCTTAAAGCAATAATGAACCAAAAATACTAGCATGAATGTGAAAAAGCGTCGGGCAGTTGATCCACGAAAAATATGGTACAAAACGGTCACTTTTCTCACAATCATACAAGAGTTTTTCGTTCATTATTGTTTTAAGCTTAATTTAAAAACTATTTTTAACTTTTTGTTTACTTTATCATTAAAGCGTGTGTTTTATGCCTTTTAACTGTATTTATCAATACTCTGTGTAATGAAGGTGAACAATTGTTATTTTTGATCGATATTCATGGCATGACTGCATAAACGATAATTAAAACTGTCGACTTGTCTGAATTAATTTCACAAAAATACCTACTACCGAAACAGTTGGATATCACGCGTTTTAAGCTCTCGTCGCTACGCCTCTGTGTAGGATTGGACGATGAGGCATTCAATGTTCGGTCCGACCTCTTAATTTAAGCTCACAAACAAATAAATAAACAAACATGCTGGTGAGGCTAATAAAAGCATGTTAAAAAGAAAAGACATACAAATTTTGAAATCCCATTTTTAAGCCTCATTTTAAACAGAGTGTTGACCTTAACGTTGAGATTTCTTTCGTGAAAAAATTCATAATTTTCATAGCAGTTTTATACAACTCATATGGTACGAAAGCAACTCACTATAGTGGATGCTAGAAAAACAATAACTCATCTGGTTTAAATATTGATAATACACTTCAAAAGTGACGTTAAACGACTACGCTATAGATAATGGATTACTTGGAAACAAATGCATCTTTCCAACGTCACGGACGTCGATTTCGTTTTGTTGGTTCGGAAAAGCCTTTCCGGGCGGGGATGGTAGTATGCGTGTATTTCCGTTTTCTCTCATATAAGAGCGAGGAGTAAACAGCGCCAGTTACTTAAAAATTTATACTAGCATAACAGTTTTCATATAACGCAGAGCGAACGGCTTCTGTGTCGGTGCGGTCTCGTCTTATATCCCCTTTTCCGTTGAGACTTTCTTTTTGGACAGCCCGGGAAAAGCGGGAGAGTAGCTGTTTATTCGGTAGCAATTCGAAAAATGTGATATTGTGTAAGGTACATCGTATGTCTTAGAACAGACTGTATAAAGAGAACTTAGTACGATCTGCAGCGAATCTAGGTGAATGGCTCATAAAGAAAAATCAGGAGAACTCTGTTATTCTGCCTTGATTTCGATTTTCTAGTCTTTATCCATATAACTATAATACACTGAGGAAGCTATAGTAGAATCTAATAAAAAGCTGAACTGCTTAAGTATAATTGCCTAGTGTCAGTGATCGACTGAGGCTAGATAAAATGGATATGCTATTTGTGTTATCATGCAGGCAGACGATATAATGCTCCCTCTGTCATACTAAGGAAAGTGTACGATACTACGGGAATGAGGGTGGATCAGTCGTCATTAATTGTTGGAAAGGATGTTTATAAATGTTATAATTTAGCATTATAATTTTAAATAATAAATTAATATCTTTTGAAGAAATAAACAATTTACAATACGACACGTACCAGAGAGAGCGGAACAGCATATCGTCTGCCCGTATGTTTGAACCGACCTGTAACATATAAAAATGTCACTTTACTTTTAATAAACTGAAAAATTTGTTGTATTCATAATACGCTTTCCACTAACGTGTGAAGGAAGACCTAGCGACATAAGTCACCTTTTTAGGTCCGTTCGAACATTGCCTAGCTTATTACCGAAACTAAGGGACATTTATTGCTTGAGATCGTTTTGTATTTTGTAACGTGGAAACTATCAAATTGGTTCTAATGAGATTTTGACACAGTATTACTATCATGGTAAGGATGGAAAACACGTATGGTTGTTAGAAATCGTGTCAGTGGCAGCGTAGCAATAATCAAAAAACTCAAAATATGAAAACAGCTCAAACTTCGTTTTTAGATGTGTTAGGGGTTCCCGATCGTGTTTTAGCTTTTTTTGGGTGGGGTTAAAATGGGGGTAGTTGGGGGGTGGGGGGTTGTAAAACTGAAAAGTCTATAGTACTGATAATATGCAGTCCATTAACCTGAGGAGGAGAGACATAAGGCGTAAGGCAATTTTAGGGGGGGGGGGCTGCCGATGATTTGGTTGCAAGGGGATCTCAGACTAAAGCTTCATGCTATGGGAAAATAATAAACTGGTTCACAGTAATGGGTGGGAAGTACTGAGTCAATCAACTTGACTTCATTTTTTTCTAAAATAGCGCAAATATTTATACAATAGTAAGTGTCTGGCATTGATTTTTTGATAAATAAGAAATTGTGTACTTGAAAATAATACAAATTCAACAGGATCTATTTTCGTTTTAATCGAATACGTAACCGAGAAGAGGAGAGAGTAGTCTTCTTCTTCTTCTTATGACGCCGTCTCCTTTCGAAGGTTGGCGATCCAAATAGCCAACGTTGTCCTTGATACAGCCATCCGGAATATGTCGAGCGAAGAGCAACCAAACCATCTGCGGATGTCCTTTAGCCAGGAATTTTGGCGTCTGCCGATGGACCTTTTTCCCTGTATTTTGCCTTCTATAATTACTCTCAGAAGCTCATACTTTTGTCCTCGCATTATATGCCCTATATAGCGCGTTTTTCTTTCTTTGATGGTAAGCATTAGTTCTTTTTGCTTCCTCATGCGATGTAGAACTTCCTCATTGGTAATCCTTTGGACCCATGATATCCTCAGTATGCGGCGGTAAATGTACATCTCGAAGGCGTCTATTTCCTTCTCCAGTGAAATATCCAGGGTCCAACTCTCACATCCATATAGTAGTACCGAAAAGGTGTAACACCTGACCATACGTATCCGAAGCGCAAGACTTAGATCTGACCTCACGAAAGAGAGAGTAGTCTATACTATCTTTACTACCATTAGTGATTGTAGCCTTCTGTAGGCTTCTATTCAAAATAAAAAAGATGTAATGATTATATATAACAATAGTAGTCAACATCGTTAGGCGCCTAAATTAACTAACTTCAGAATTTTGAACAAACTCACTACCCAGATTACAGACGACCTGGAAGCTCGCTTCAGGTCTAAATTGATACAACCTAACTTTAGCTCTAAAAGCTTTTAACCACATTCTTCAGTTTTACGACTCCACCGCAACATTTTGTTTCAGTTGATTTATTACACAATATTAGTTCAGACAAAGTAGTCTAACGAAAATCAAATGAAAACAATTTACACCTATTAATTTAGTAACGTTGTCATTCCCACAAAGGCAACTATTCTTTAGAATGATGTCCTGAAGCTAGTGATCCTTGGCTCTCCTTATTAATTTGTAAGTGTCGGTTATACGATGCGCAGAAAGCGTAAAAAGGCAATACTGCTTTTACAAGCTGATCCAGTCGGTCTGCTGCTCTTTGAGAGCAATTTCTGTAACCATGGGGCGCATGGTGCGAAGAAGGGTAGATGCAGTGAGCTAGAGGTTCTGTGACATGCAGGAGAACTACAGACTGGGAAGATCGTCTTCTACGGCTATTAGCCCTTCAAGACAGAATGCGGTCCGCTCTAGTGATGCTGATGCTTGGTATGCAGTCAATTTGCTGTTCAGCGCCATGTATACCATCCTATTGTTTTGATGGTTTGGAGTGTCCTTGTATTTAACAGCAAGTCACTCTTACTTGTGATTCGTGGCACAATGACGGCCTAACGTTATGTGAATGAGGTGTCAGAGCCAGTTACCGCTCCGTATGTCCGAGGACTAGAGGTTCTCTTCCAGTAAGTTAATGCCCGAACTCATATTGCAACGGGGGCGATAAGGTTCCTACAGCAAGCGAGGGTGAGGGTTTCATTCGCTATGTACTCAATTATCAGACCACGGTCAACGAACTGGAATATGCTGTGAGGGCAGCTTGGGAGGCTGTACCTCTAGAATTCATTAACAACCAGATTACGAGCATACCGAATAGGCAAGAGGACTGCATTATACAACATCGAGGACCCACCCATTATTGACCTGCTGTATTTTTTATAAACTAATTTTGGCACATTTTATGAACCACATACCTTTTCTGAGTTCGAGTTTCACTTGCGAGTAGTTTATTTTCGGTGGCAGATGCGAGAGAAGGCAAGAGAAATTTCATACAGGTGTTATTAATGTAGCAATGAAAATGTGATACTACTTTCACTCTTAGAATGGACGAACATTCGACTAAAATATGCTCAAACCTTTCTTTTTGAGGTTTTCCATATTCTTAGTTATTGGAGTATGAGTTGAAAGGTGGCGGCTTAGTAGGAAAGCAGAAGTGGCTCGGAAACGATCCAAAATTAGTATATTCATTTTTGCAGTCCTTTTTGGTCATCTCGATCAATGTTCTAAGAGATTAAATAATTCACTTTTAAATGTAAATATTATAGATTGCTTAAGGCTCAGTATAAAATGTTCAAGGGGGGAAGGTTTAGAAAGTATCACATTTTTCATTACTATCGCAAACTGTAGTATCTGGCAAGGTTTCAAAACCTGAAAGTTCATGGGGAAATTCTTAGGCTCCGCAGTTCTAATTTTCGTGTGCTATTACCTATAAATGCGATTTCCACCAATGCGGGGTGCATATACTGCATATTCACAATCTAGTTACCTACGGCAAGTTCATAATGCTTTTAAGGGACCGGCGAATGTTACGAGTACGAAGCATTAGGCTCAAATTCGCGAATGCATTTCTGCATGCATGTATATGTACATACAGTGTACGTATTTGCTCGACAGTGGTGTAACATCTCTCATTACAAGGTGCTATCAGAAAATGCCGGAAAAAGAACCGACTGCCAGCGGGATATGGACCCGCAATTCTAGTCTGACGCTCTATCAGCTGATCGATCGCGGTCATGACAACCTAGTCCGCAAAACGCCTACCAGACGCGTCGGATGCTCACGCCAACTGGCGGCTCCACTGGCGCCATCTTTTTGTAGTACGGAGCGGCTCGCATCTGTGTCATCGATGAAAACCTGTTGGGTCAATAAAAATCTCTGACCGCGCTCGACTCCAGATGCCGCTAAGCCGAGCCAGTACAGACACCTCGGAATCAATGTGCTACCAGATTTGAGAGCCCGACATGCGGCCAATAGCATGAAAGATGGGAATGCATTTCTCATTACGTCTCGTATTTCTAGCCATGCATAATATTTTCTTTAACTGGCAGTAAAAGCAGCTGTCTTTGGTATATCTATACCTGCAGAAAAAAAATATACCTAATGTTGGAGTAAAAATTATGTACAATAATGTACTTTTCTGTATGGAGGTAGGTATATCATGAATTAATGACTATACACAAATGTATGTCATAAACGTCACTATAGCCCATGGGTTTTTTTTTATAGAGCTTAAGCTATATTGAAATGCCAAACACCAACAGAGCCTATTATATCCTGCCAACTATGGAACTCTTCCTTATGTCACACCACTTAAGGTAGGTATTCATTATAGGTTTTTTGGTACAAATCTTTTGATTTTTCGAATAATTAATCTGCTTTTTCTGCAGCCTCTCCAACTTCATCCATGTTTTAGCTTTTTAAAAGCACATGATAATCACACAAGTGCCGCACAGAAAATACAACTTTAATATTAAGCAAAATGGCTACCGCTTGTTTTTCCGCTGCTATAGTTACGTGTATCACTCCTTAACTCTGTTTCATGGGACTCTAGCAACCATCAATGTGTTTTCTTATAGAATTTAAAAAAAAAAAATCATACGTGCATAAAACAGTGACGCCGCGGGTTTGAAATATAATATGGATCCGGAACATAAAAGCCTCTTTACGCTCTTGATGCATAAATAACTATTATTTATATTGGGTAGCTACAAACCATGTGTTATTTATTTATTACATAAGAAATTGGCCCATTGGAGTTTTAGTTATGCCTACGTAATCTTACAAATACAAAATATACAGCGCGTTTATTTGAAAACTGTCTCCACGGCGCTATCAAAAACCACTGATTAAAATAAAAAGACTCCGAGACACGTCAAATGAATTGTCAAGGTGTACAACATTTCAACTAAAAAGCTACTTGACCTCCTTATACCCTCTGCCGCCTAGGTACATCCCCTTAAAAATGTTCAATGACAAGGGGTATCGAGTAATATCTCTTTTCGAAGGTACGTCGACGTCGTTTATTTTGGCGTTTGATTTGGAAATCGGTCGATTCGTTTTCGGCAAAATTAGATAAATCTTTGTCTTTTAATTTGAAATAGAAAACAAAAACACAGGAAAATATGGCTTTTATTGAGATAAGTGTTAAAAACCTTACACGTTGTTGCCCAAACAATAAATTATATAGGCGATGTTTAAATTCCTGACGGACCGTTGCAAAAACATGTTGTGAGATATCATGGCTGCTTTTGATGATGCGTTGACGAAGGTCATCCAAACTTTCAGGTTGGCAACTAAATACAATATTTTTTAAACGAACCCATACAAAAAGTCTAATGGCATGAAATCAAGAGATCTAGCAGGCCCGCCCTATCCATTTATCTGGAATCGCGTCATCTAGCCGTTGCCGAACAGGAAGGACATAGTGAGAAGGAGCGCCTCTTCCATTTGGTTGTCAGTGGTTTCAGTGACAAGCGGATTGATGGCATTTTGTTTCCCTTGAACAAATTGAAATATATATTTTTTTTTCTAAATTTCTCGAAAACTAATCTGCCCAATTCAAAAACCAAACGTCAAAATATAGGAATTTGACATACCTTTGAAACGAGATATTACTCGGTACCACTTGTCATTTAAAATGTTTAAGGGAATGGCCAAGGGGGCAGAGGGTACAAGGGGGTCTGTTACGGTTTGATTTCCAGATCCAAATATGTTGTACTTACCCACATTTGACCATAATTCTAAGCCTTGTAAATAATATGTAAGTCTGTAGTATGTAACATCTATATATTTTTAAACCAACTGTACAAGCAATTCCTATTTGTATCTTACAAAGTATTTGTGTATTGCCCCCCCTATTGGCAGGCACCCTGAGCTGCAATCACCTAAAAATAACAGAAAATATTAGCACTAGAGTTACACCGATATAAAATTTCATTACATTAATCACACATTAATTATTTAGAATGTTTGTTTACATGTCCATGTCGAAGAAGAAGAGGTTAGCCTTGCTTCTGATTGACATCTATCGTTTTGTACCTTGTAGACAGTTGGACCAAGGTCAAACCGCAGAATTTAAATCACCACAGTTCATTACCATTTGACAGGCGAGTTTGGCGCTGATTTTCATGGATAAAGGCCATTTCCTTTTGACTTCTTGATCTACTAGGACCAGGTGGTCATTGCGCATTATTGCGGATTTGATCAAGAAGAAATCCTGTGTCGGATTGGATTTTGTTTTTGCAGTGTCTGCAGTACCACCTCCGTGGGATTCATATAAAATCCAAGTCACACAGCACCCAAGGGAACACATTAAAGCCACCCAACACCAACGGTAGGTGCATAACCTTACTTCGATGAAAGCTAGTCACAACTCCCTCAGAGACACAGTTTTTAGTAATGCTTACCTGCTTCCAAACTTTAGAGACTCCTTTTGCTTGCAGGCTTTTATGGTTTTACGGTTTTATGGTTGAGATCAGGACCATATCCTAACAGCTCCGGGTTGAGTCACCAACTCACTTCTAACAGCTAGGCTTTGCCCATATAAACATAGTGCAACCTTAGTACAGCTTAGTGCACAATAACATCACCTGCTTTGCTGCATGCCTACCCCTACGACAGCCACATCTCTTCGTATGCTTGCAACACATTCGTCTGCATGTTTTCACTCGCTTGCATGTCAGACCGTTAGTGAGGAAACTCCAGGTAACCTTGGACCACATCCGTCAGATTACAGGTGGGAATTTGCTTTATTTCTATAGGGACTGTAGCCACTAGGAGTGTTCACCTAGAACATCAGTTAGTTAAGTTTTCTTTCTTGAGCATATTGTAGGTAATTAAGACTCTTACCAGACATAGTTATAGGTAGCATAAGGACAGGGACCATCAGGGAAGTGGGGCCCCCAGCGATCTCTTCATTTTATAATTGTTGTACATATGTGTATATTTACAGATCATTACGTATTTGATTTAGCTTAATTATATAGTAGGCAGTGTTTACGCATCTTTCAAGCATTGTATAAGATCTGATTTTCGGAACAAGCCGCTAACTCGCCCTTACCCAAGAAGGCAGTAAATTCCTTTTGAAATGAATTTTAAATAAAAGATTATCCATTTTTTTTGACGAATTACACGAATTACTCATTGAAGTTGAACTTCTAATTTTGGCATTTGTCATTTAACCCCCCCTGTCAACCACAAAACATATACACTGTCAACCACAAAACAAATACACTGTCAACCACAAACGCAGAGTCGCAGAACAATAACACCCACGAAGCAGTACGAACCCACCACAGAACACGGTTTGAAGTAGAGGTTGCGACGTTGCCGGTGGTACCGTTTGATCCGCAGCGTTGCCGCGCTTGAAGCGCCCTCTACGCATAACAAATTTGGCGCCACAACGTGTGAGTTTCAGTGCCCCAAGCATCTGAGCTTGGTACACGAGTGCGTTTACTAGGTTGATAGGTTTTGTTCTTTTTTTTTTTCTCGGGAAGAGGAGGGGTGTAGGTTGAATTACATAATCGAAATTATTACACTACCGATAGATTACAACTACATGAGTACTGAATACACTACTGCTATTTAACTTAACTTACTTACCTAGCTTCGTTAATTTAAATTTACACCTATATCAAATAAACAGTTTCTTATACAAATACTATACTACAAATTAAACTATACTATTGTTACTACATTACCGCTATATACCTTAACTAAAATCTATATCTTAACTATACTTTTACGTTAAAGTCGGCTTACAATGGAGGTAAATCGCCTATTGTCTGACGAGTTGACATACGAATTACAGGCAAGAGGTCTACCTATTGGGAATACTGTGGCAGAAAAGAGACTTTTGCTTAGGGAATCCCTAAGGCAAGAGCGATTAGGGCTGACAGCCCCTCCCACTAGGTGCAACATGGTAGCTGATCATGAATTGATTGTTTGTACAGGAAAACTTGGAGAGTTGAGGAGAGCTGTTGGTCAGTTCGATGACTCAAACAGGGACAATGAGTTCCGCAGGATCTATACCAGATTAATTCATGTCTCAGATCGTTTAACACGCATTGAGTGTGTTACCCCCCTATTAGAGGCTCAGAGAGCTTCCCTGATCTCCGACGCAAACGAACTCATTAGAGAGCTAAATCTAGCTTATGAGGAGGCTCGTGAAGTAGTCGCGGAGGAAGTACAGACTAGAGGAGCAACAGTGGCTGAACATCCTCAGATTGACGCTTGTGTGCGAGAGTCGTTAGGCCAAGACCGTACGGATAGTAGTTTGCATGAGTCCATGTCCCGAGACCTAATCGATCTCTCTGACAGCGGCAGTCTTGGAGCATTTCAAGCCAGCCAACCAGACAACTCCCTGATTGACATGCCAAATGACTTGCTTCCTGTGGTGCTACACCAGCAGAAGGAGCGAAATAGCGAACCACCATCCCGGAACTTTGAAGATCCCCCTACAGAACAGGGATGTATATATCGTAGAAGCTTTGCGAAACTTCACATTGATGAACGACCTACACAGAATCAAATCTTTTCAGCCAGACCGAGCTCCCAAGCGTGTGATGGCATTTATCAAACACCCAAGGAGCTCGTAGCAGCTTCCATCAAGGAGACCAAAAGTCATGGTACTGATCATCGGAACATCGGAAAGCCTGACATGGCTTATGACCGATCCAGAGCCCAAATTCCTCTAACGTCAACAGCCTGGTACATACAACAACACAAGTATCTTGATTCCGACGACATCTGTCTTGGTTCAAGGTCCAATCAAGGTTCCGTTGGTTGGAGTTCCACGTTTCGGGATGAGTCCATGCGTGCACATGCCTCAACCGAACACGACTGGCCCTTCAGTTTTTCGGAAAGTAGTCACGGCGGTCGCGAGGATGCACGATTTGAGGACACTCGTTTCCTGGATGTCACCCGCTGGAAAGTCCAGTTCGACGGTACAAATAGCGTAACAACCTTCTTGGAACGCATAGAGGAACTTCGTTCGTCAAGAGGCATATCCAAGGAACGTCTCCTTAGGTCAGCCTCTGAACTCCTTACTAAGGAAGCCCTACTGTGGTTCCGCATGATGGGCAAGTTTGAATCCTGGGACGACCTAGCGGACAAGCTTCGCTCGGCGTTCCAGCCCTATGACTATGAGGATTCCCTATGGGAGGAAATACGTATGCGTACTCAAGGGGCGCAAGAGAAGGTAATCATCTTCGTTTCTGTTATGGAGAACCTTTTCAGGAAACTTCGGGTACTTCCTCCTGAAGAATCGCGGGTCAGGATAATCAGGAGAAATATGCTTCCTTACATCCAGACACAGATGACCCTACATAGTGTAAGCACTGTGTCCGAACTTCTCAACTTGAGTAAGTCCATAGAGGAGACGGCTTGGCGTGTGCAAAGGTTTTGCCCTCCACCCACTGATACCCGACAACTCCTAGAACCTGAGTTGGCTTACCAGGTACCGGCTCAGCATCGACGTTCGACACTGAACCGTCCACCAGACGTTTCTCCCTTGGCTCTAGACGCTGTGTCTCAGGACGGTGGATCAAGGCAACCGCTTTGTTGGAATTGCAAGTCGCCGGGACACAAATTCCGTAAGTGTACCCGACCACGGACCATCTTCTGCTACCGATGTGGCCGCGAGAATGCCACCTCGGCATCATGTCAGAATTGCCTTGCAAAAAACTCCGACACGACCCGGCAATAGTAGGCCAGTTGCCAAAAGGGTCTGAGGCAAATCCTCACATGGCCGCGACACTTCAAACGGACAGGAACACCGTGGTGCTGGACTACATCTTGTCTCATGCCAGAGGTGACCAGAGACCTTATTTGTCCATTGATATCTTTGGATTGAACTTTCTCTGTCTTTTGGATAGCGGAGCTACCAGAACAGTGATAGGTGGGCCTGGTTGGCGACGTCTCGAGGACGTCTGCACCCTAAAACCTTCGACGCAGGACCACTGTACCGTTGCTAACGGACAGAAATGCCAGGTAGTAGGAACTGTATCTTTACCGTTCCAACTGCGGGATCGTATCAAAGTCATAGATGCTTTGGTTATCCCGACGCTCCCACATTCCATAATCCTGGGCGTAGATTTCTGGAAACGCATGGAAGTAGTCCCAAACCTCCATGCTGGTGAATGGAACTTCTGCTCGGATATATCGGTTCAATCCGCAGAAGCCGCTGGAATTCAAGACAACAGTAGCTTGACACCGGAGCAGCGTGCGTTGCTTGATAGCGTAGTGAACGAGGCCTTTGATAAGATGGGAGACAGGGTTGGGCGAACACACTTAGTCGAGCACGTCATTCGTACCGACTCTCCCCCAATCAAACAGAGGTACTACCCCCTCAGTCCTACCCTCCAGCAGGTAGTAAACCAGGAGCTCGACGAGATGCTCGAAAAGGGTGTAGTTGAGCCTTCTACATCACCGTGGAGCAGCCCGGTCGTGATGATACAAAAGAAGGATAAAACCTGGAGGTTCTGTGTAAACTACAAGCGTCTTAATGCTGTGACCACCAAAGACGCTTACCCCCTACCTTATGTGAGCTCTATTCTGGATAGGCTTCGAGATGCACGGTATATCACCAGCCTCGATATCCGGTCGGCGTATTGGCAGATACCTCTATCCGAAGAGTCTAAACCTCTCACGGCCTTCACCGTTCCCAACAGAGGCCTGTTCCAGTTCACCAGACTTCCCTTTGGCCTCCACTCAGCACCAGCTACCTGGCAACGGCTGATAGATAGGGTACTGGGAGCGACCTTTGACAATCATGTGTTTGTTTATTTGGACGACATTATTATATGTACGCCAAGCTTCGAGAAGCATCTCGAGGTGCTCAGAGAAGTCCTCAAGCGCATTATGGATGCTGGACTTACCTTGAATCGCGCTAAAAGCCAGTTTTGTCGCCCCGAACTAAAATACTTAGGCTATGTCGTGAACCAGTCTGGCCTCTTAGTGGACCCAGATAAGGTTCAGGCCATCTTAGACCTCCAGCCGCCAAAGAATGTAACCGAAGTAAGACGAATTGTTGGATTGGTGTCATGGTATCGGCGATATATCCCGTCATTCTCCACAGTTGTGGCACCGCTAACACGCTTGACCCAGAAAGGACAACCTTTCGTGTGGGATAGTGCATGTGATGCTGCACTGGATCACCTCAAGCAGACACTTGTCTCTGCACCGATACTGACATGCCCTGATTTCAGTTTACCTTTCTTTGTTGAGACGGATGCCTCCGACTATGGGTTGGGTGCCGTTCTCACGCAGAAGCAAAATGGAGAGGACAAAGTGATATGTTACCTGAGCCGATCCCTGACGAAGAGCGAAAGGAAGTATACGGTGACAGAGAAAGAATGTCTTGCAGTTATCTTTGCTGTCGAAAAGTTGCGACCTTATCTTGAAGGCGCTCACTTTACAGTCATCACGGATCATTACAGTCTGAAGTGGCTGTATAGTATCAAAGATCCGGTGGGACGTATCGCCCGGTGGGCACTGAGACTGCAAGCTTTCGATTTTGACGTTGTCCACAGGAAGGGTAAATATCACGTTGTCCCCGACGCTCTATCCAGATCGGTCCCGGTACTCGATTTTATGGATGCTGTCGATGAGACCATGCCCGAACCTCCTATCAAGGATACATGGTATCGGACGCAAC
Organism: Callosobruchus maculatus; assembly: GCA_951848785.1. Lineage (NCBI taxonomy): Eukaryota > Metazoa > Arthropoda > Insecta > Coleoptera > Chrysomelidae > Callosobruchus > Callosobruchus maculatus. Next base: position 24,470,443 of record CATOUR010000014.1, on the reverse strand, counting down.
TCTCCAGAATAAGAGAACACCCTGATCGATATCCCGACTGGCGAATCGAAAACGGTACTCTCTTCAAGCGTGTGATGCCTCGTTACGAACGATTAACCGACGAGCACGAGCAGTGGAAGGAAGTCGTACCCAAGGAGAGGAGAACCTCAGTAATCAAGGATCATCACGATCCGCCGCTTAGTGGCCATCTAGGGACCTTCAAAACCCATGCTCGTGTGGCAGCTAAATACTACTGGCCCAAAATGAAAGCTGATGTAGCTAGGTACGTGGCCAGATGCACCGCGTGTTTACGTACCAAGCCTGAGCAGCGAAAACCAGCAGGACAGATGCTGAGTAATGCTCCAAGCATCACTCGTCCATGGCAAGTCCTGAGTGTAGACATAGTTGGACCACTTCCTAGGTCTGGATCAGGCCACAAATATATTTTGTCGGTCCTAGATCTATTTTCGAAATTCGTGATGCTGTTCCCCTTGCGCACGGCTACTGCCGCTGCTATACGCAGGTGCCTAGAGGAACAAGTATTTCTGGTATTTGGCGTACCATCCAGAATCATCACAGACAACGGTAGTAATTTTACTAGTCACTATATTACCGAGCTGTGTAAGAAATACGACGTAGAGCATAGGCGAACAGCCAACTACCATGCTCAGGCCAATCCCGTCGAAAGGACCCACCGGGTAATAAAAACTGCGCTGACTGCCTATGTGGCTGACAATCAACGCAAGTGGGACACACTACTCCCTCAGGTCGCTGCCGCCATACGATCGGCGAAGCATGAGACAACCCAACTAACACCAAACTTTATTGTCTTTGGTCGAGAAGTGGCGTTATCTGGGAAAGATCACCACCAATCTCCAGACGATTTCCAGCCAGTAGTTAGACACGAGGCCCTAAAAGAAGTATTTCGGGACGTTCAGAAAAGGTTAAGAAGGGCGTATGAGCTGCGAAAGCATAGCTACGACATGCGTCATCGCCCCGATGTATTCAAACTTAACCAACAGGTGTGGAAGAGAGCCTATAACCAGTCAGATGCGGTAAAAGGTATCACTTCTGGTCTTTGCCCCAAGTTTGAAGGCCCATTTAGGATTGGCAAGGTTGTGTCCCCATGGGCCTATGAGCTCATTGACACAACTGGGAAAAATCGTGGGGTTTGGGCTGCCAAAGACCTCAAGGCACACCCACCAGACTCTGATGATGATGGAGCTGGTGAATCTGACTCCGAATAGCGGTGGCAGCGATATATCTACTGGACTGCTGTCACTGATCCAACACAACATTAGGCCACTGACACGGACATTCACTTCTGACATTCTGTTCCTGGACATTTTTTTTTTTTTTTTTGACACTGTGTATGCATATTGTGAGTTTACAGTAAAAGTTGTCACCCAGTTCCAACTTTTCTCAGGTAGGAGGGGTGTTGTTACGGTTTGATTTCCAGATCCAAATATGTTGTACTTACCCACATTTGACCATAATTCTAAGCCTTGTAAATAATATGTAAGTCTGTAGTATGTAACATCTATATATTTTTAAACCAACTGTACAAGCAATTCCTATTTGTATCTTACAAAGTATTTGTGTATTGCCCCCCCTATTGGCAGGCACCCTGAGCTGCAATCACCTAAAAATAACAGAAAATATTAGCACTAGAGTTACACCGATATAAAATTTCATTACATTAATCACACATTAATTATTTAGAATGTTTGTTTACATGTCCATGTCGAAGAAGAAGAGGTTAGCCTTGCTTCTGATTGACATCTATCGTTTTGTACCTTGTAGACAGTTGGACCAAGGTCAAACCGCAGAATTTAAATCACCACAGTTCATTACCATTTGACAGGCGAGTTTGGCGCTGATTTTCATGGATAAAGGCCATTTCCTTTTGACTTCTTGATCTACTAGGACCAGGTGGTCATTGCGCATTATTGCGGATTTGATCAAGAAGAAATCCTGTGTCGGATTGGATTTTGTTTTTGCAGTGTCTGCAGTACCACCTCCGTGGGATTCATATAAAATCCAAGTCACACAGCACCCAAGGGAACACATTAAAGCCACCCAACACCAACGGTAGGTGCATAACCTTACTTCGATGAAAGCTAGTCACAACTCCCTCAGAGACACAGTTTTTAGTAATGCTTACCTGCTTCCAAACTTTAGAGACTCCTTTTGCTTGCAGGCTTTTATGGTTTTACGGTTTTATGGTTGAGATCAGGACCATATCCTAACAGCTCCGGGTTGAGTCACCAACTCACTTCTAACAGCTAGGCTTTGCCCATATAAACATAGTGCAACCTTAGTACAGCTTAGTGCACAATAACATCACCTGCTTTGCTGCATGCCTACCCCTACGACAGCCACATCTCTTCGTATGCTTGCAACACATTCGTCTGCATGTTTTCACTCGCTTGCATGTCAGACCGTTAGTGAGGAAACTCCAGGTAACCTTGGACCACATCCGTCAGATTACAGGTGGGAATTTGCTTTATTTCTATAGGGACTGTAGCCACTAGGAGTGTTCACCTAGAACATCAGTTAGTTAAGTTTTCTTTCTTGAGCATATTGTAGGTAATTAAGACTCTTACCAGACATAGTTATAGGTAGCATAAGGACAGGGACCATCAGGGAAGTGGGGCCCCCAGCGATCTCTTCATTTTATAATTGTTGTACATATGTGTATATTTACAGATCATTACGTATTTGATTTAGCTTAATTATATAGTAGGCAGTGTTTACGCATCTTTCAAGCATTGTATAAGATCTGATTTTCGGAACAAGCCGCTAACTCGCCCTTACCCAAGAAGGCAGTAAATTCCTTTTGAAATGAATTTTAAATAAAAGATTATCCATTTTTTTTGACGAATTACACGAATTACTCATTGAAGTTGAACTTCTAATTTTGGCATTTGTCATTTAACCCCCCCTGTCAACCACAAAACATATACACTGTCAACCACAAAACAAATACACTGTCAACCACAAACGCAGAGTCGCAGAACAATAACACCCACGAAGCAGTACGAACCCACCACAGAACACGGTTTGAAGTAGAGGTTGCGACGTTGCCGGTGGTACCGTTTGATCCGCAGCGTTGCCGCGCTTGAAGCGCCCTCTACGCGTAACAGGTCCTTGACAAATTCATCACTTTTTCTACTTTTCCGCATGTGAAAATGAACCTAAAAGGGAGACAGTTCTCTAGTGATGAGGACCTTCTGCGGAGTTTTGACCACGAGTTTGTTTGTTTAACAAAATGTCGTTTCGGAAAATGGAGATGTGTATTGAATGTTTCTTTGAAGAAATTAAATAAATAAAAACTGTATTGCAAAAGCTTCCTCGTTCCCTTTATATTTGGAAAATATAGTAGAGTAGCTTAGAGAAATGTGCTGTCCGCTGCTTGAACGAAAATTATAGCGGTTCAATTTTCAGAATATACAGACCAGTTCACTTATAAGCTGTAGTGTAGAACAGTTATATAGGTGAGATTATTTGAAATGGGTTTTTCCAAAAGTCACTCTATGTCGACTGTCTGGAAGGGTGTGCCAAATCGTCTCGAATTGTTCAATATGTCCATCTATGTAGGATTTTCAGAACAAAAAGGTATTTTTACAGTTTTTACAGTATCCGTCTCTATTTGAACAACTGCGGACGAAACCATTTGAACATTTGGCATAGCATTGTTTCATATAAAAAATCCTGAATACAAGTAGAGCTGTAGAGCTGCAGCTAATTGCAGATACTATGGAAATAATCCTAGTTACATTGGACTGTGTCTGAATATGTGAATTTTGTGTATCAAAAATGTTCAGACGTATATTTACTAAATCACTCTGATAGTACTTGCAATAGCCACCACTGTCATACGGAAGCTATTTAAGCGTTCGTTGAATTTTAGTTCGCATGTGTGGCTGGTGCTGAATTCAAGGAATTGTAAGCCGCTGGATGGTTGAACATATAACTTAATATTTGTTATTTCGTTCAGAATTGAAACGCTGTGTTATATACGTTTACCGGCGGTTTCGGAAGTAAGTTAAAGCGCCGAACAGTTTAACGTGCTGCGCTTAACAAAGTTCGCAGATGAGAGAATCGTTGATTTCAATTACCACTTAGGCAGACCGCACACCGCTTAAGTGCCATAGAAAGGCAGCGTGTTTGCATTTAACGCTTTATGGGGGGCAATTGAATTAAGCACTTTAAAAGGAAGACCCTACCTAAAAGAAAGAATGTCTATTTCTATGACAAAGGTCCATGCGGAAGGCTAAAATTCTGAAGCGTACGCCTGTATTTTGTATCAAATGTACCTATTTATTCGGGGCAGACAATGTAAGACGGATCGATTGTTCTTCAGCGTTGGTACTCTGTAACTCAGAAACGTGTTTCTAAGCACTATGTACTATGGGATCGGGTGGCCTCGTAAATATGACAGCGTGCCGTGACAGCGTAGTAGACACGTGATAGGCACCCGAAACTGCCCGATCGTCATGGTCGTCATGGTGATAGAAACATGTTTCTATCTCTTAAGTTAGAGAGTACCGACGCAGGTCATGAAACAACCTTCATAATAACGGATAATTTTAACAATTTTTTCATTTTGTGAATATTACTATACAAGAAAACATGTGAAATTGTCAGTGATATGATAAAGTTAAGTAAACCATTTTAAAGAATCGATCTCGAGTTTTTCATTGTTAATTAACATGTAAATTATACTGCGTCTATCATAGGGCCATTTATATACACGGATACATGGAACACAAGGTACACAGTTTTTCTGTAAAAATATCTAATTAGATACAGCTCGTGCCGTTTACAAAAAAATTATAGTAAGGAATTACTTTGTGATCAACCGTATCACTAGACTTTTTAACAAGGCTTAGGAACCCATAAACTTATAACATAACCAACGTTATTACAGTTCATTAATATGGCTTGCCATTTTCGAAACGTAGTAACTCAAAAATTTGAATTTGAATTGTATTATCGTACATAAAGTTTCTGATTAAAATTCCCGGAGGCCCAAAAATATCAAATAATGTACAGGGTGTTGCATTTACAAACTGTAACTTGGTATGCTACTATTTGATAGCCTAGCCTGTATAATTATTAAATTAAGATAAATGTTTTAATACATAGTATATCACCAAATCTCTTGCTGTAAAGTTTTATGTATTATGTCTATGCAGTAATCGATATTTTACAAACTTTTATAAAACTAACATACCTATTGGATGCTGAGAATCAGTCGACTATAACTGTCAGCTGTCACTATTGAGCTCGTTATTTATCTGAAGAGACTTTCGTGACTTGCTGAAGACCGAAGTTTGGCAGCTAATTTCTAATGAGTTTTTATTTCGTGTACAAAAAACTTAAGCTAATCAACTGTGGTCCTTAATTTTTGTGGTGGTTTACTAAATACTACAAGATGGCAGACAATTATACTTACCTCCCAATTAGTTCGGTTATTGATGAGAGTCTGCGGAGTTATTGAAAAAATTACATTTTTGGATTACTGTTAGATAAACATTCTTCCTTATTCCTACATAAAATTGTCTACAGTTTAAACAAAATGAAAAATCATTGTATTGTTCCTGACATGAAAACTTGAACATAATAGGAATAGTGCGTCGGATGATTTTACTATTTTGTTCCTTTTTGGGCAGGATAAGATATAGCGTAGTGCAGGCAACAACCAAACTGTCAAACATATTACAAGAGAGATTTCGCAAGTCGTCCAAATTTTCTAAAGGAGTAGCGCAAACTAGTGACGTGAGACTTAAAACCCCCAAATAATTTCTTGTGGAGTTACTAGTTTACGCTACCCCATTGGAAAATTTGGACGACTTCGCATAACTCCTGGATGTAGCTACATTAAAAACGGACCTGGTGTGTTTGAAAGAGTTTGGAAATCACTAATGAGAATACTGCCTGCTTCTATCCAAGCTGGCGGAAGTCATTTTAAACATTTATTGTAGATTGAGCAACTTACCATATGACTTTTGATAAAAAATGTACCTGTCGCATTTTTTTACATCCTGTACCTTTGAAACTGAGCGATTTTGCAAAGATCATCAAAGAAAACATATTCTTAAAAACAGGTTAAAGGATCATCCGTGAAGTTTCTTAGTAGCTATGCAGCCCCAGAGGGGCTTGGGGTATTGAAGTAGCTGAAGCCCATCGAATTATTTTTAGAATCATTTTCACCACCTTTATGATGTATAACATCGCCTCTCAAAAAATATTTATCACCATAAGGATAATAGGTGGTCAACAAACCAGCAACCATGCAATATATTTTTTAAGTATCGTGCCTTCTCACCTATTTATGATGATATTGAAATATTGTAAGCATATTGAACTAAAAAAAATGTGTTTCTGATTTTTTAAGTAGCTTTTTCAGTATTTAGCCAAAGATGTCAGATTTTGGGTAATTATTACAATTCTCTTAAAATTGAAAAAACTCAAAAACGATTGATTTGTTTCCATACATAATATATATTAAGCTAATTTTGTTGCATTTTAGCTCTACTATTATACCCTGACAAGAATTCGTCGAATCACATTAAACCTTGTATTACATATGTTACTAAGCTTGGAAATTCCCTCAGGAAGTCGCGTCTGCGGTAAGGGTTGGTACAGCCCTCCACGTTGCATCGCATCGCGCCGATCCATCCCCATCCATAACGGCCGCTGTCGCCACAATTAAATTCCACCGCACACACAGATTCGTTTTTCCATTCCTTTGTAGAAGGCATCCGCCGTCCGCCGAGCCGCACAAAGTAAATCGAAAGCACGCCTGTCTGCCTCCACCGCCCCCGCCGCCCCCTCTGCAACCCCGCACACTCCTAGCCGCGTTCCGACACGCCACAGGGATCAATCGCATTTTAAAATTGTTTGAGTTTCATAGTGGGAATACGTGTTTTTCCGGAGGAAGAGGCGCTTTCCGGAGCGTGCCGTGGATTTCCAGGTGAAGCGCGCTTCCTGGACAATTAGATGAAAGTGGATGCTGAGTGTCTTCCGCATTTGGTTACCTTGTGAGAAAGCTCTATTAGATATCTTGGTAGAAGCCTTTCTGTATTGATTTATGTAGTATCTGCAAACAGTCGCATACGCCCAAACATTTTATCTCTATATCTTCGGTTTCGGTATCTTATATTGGGAAAATGATATAAATAAAGCATATTCACGTCTATGCCACATACTAATGCAGTGTGATAGTAAGAGTAAGTTTGTTATCGTAATAACTTTAGAATAAACAAAATGTTGCACTATTACAGTATACAGGGTGTTAATTAAGTATGTTAACAAACTTTAACCACGAATAGTACTCCGAAAAATAGAAAGAAAATGTCATATGAACATGGGTCCGGAAATGCTTCCTAAGGGAGCTACGCTTCTTTGCATGGGACACCCTGAAAACGGTTTTTCCTCGATATTCTCGAAACCATTCATAACAAAATTACAAAATCAGGTACGATGGGAAAACTTTTGACGCTAAATATGATTATGAATTCAGAATTTCATAATTTTAATCAGAGGCATATCATACGGGCGGAGTTAAGGGTAAAAATAACCCCATTTTCTAAATGGTAATTTTTTTGACATTTTGATTTTAGAATATGATATCTCAGAGATTTCTACGTAAAAATGGTCTCTCGATACATCTCGATAGGGCTAACAGTTTTCGAGAAAAATGCAAATTATTGAATCGATGCAGGCTATTGTAAATAAATAAATGTCATCTATTTAGTAAGTAAGTTTCGGAGTACTATTCGTGGTTAAAATTTGTTAACATACTTTAACACCCTGTATATCAACCACAAAAACATTCACAGCCACCAGATTTTCTGACGACATAGCATCTCCTTCTTCACTCCGGGTTTTAGGCACTTTGCCTGTTACGATACCCATCTTTTTCTCGGCCTTCCGATATCTCTTCTTCCAGAGCATTGATAAAATCTTGCTCTGGCTGGAATCCTATTTTTATGCATTCGTTTTACTTGTTCTTTCCATTTGTTTTCTTCTTTTTTTCGCCTATATCTAAAATGTGTAATTCCGATCGCGTATCTCTGTTTCTTAATTTGTCTAATTTTGTGCAACCTTTCACTCTTCTCAAGAGAAGAAGTTTCATTTCTTGTGTTTTTATCCTATTTTCTTCTTTTTATGTCGTTGTCCATGTTTCACTACCATTTAAGAGGGCTGGAACGGCCATTGTCTTGTAAAATTTCATTGGAGTACCTTTCATTGTTGCTCTGTAATGCTCTGCTGATAGTTCTGCAAATATTCTAGGATTTATTAACCTTTTCTTCTATATATTTCCTTCTATCATACGATATATCGCAGCCTAGGTATTTGAAGTGTTTTACTTCAGTGCTTCATCATTTACGACAATCTTTTTAATTTCAAATTACTTGCAGTACCCAAAATAGCTCCGGACGAAGGACGGATATATGACATAGCATTATTAGGAAAATAGGAAATGCAAAGAAACGATGAACTCTTGGTTCTTGGGCTGTTCGGCCAGCGTCGCACTCCAATGAAGAAATTTGCAAAAATAAGCATAAATCAACAATTTCAAATGGTAACAAAAGTATGTCTTCCAACGGTAGCCATATTGAATTCGTTTGACATGTGGTTGGATTGCCCAATTTGCATGCCATAATTATGCTCATACAAGGTACATACTTCGAAGGTGGCAGTGCTTGTATTTATTACAAATAGATGAAATGAAAAAAAAATCCAAATCATGGAAATAAAATTTATACATAAAGTCTATCCATCGTCGTCAATATTATTGACTGCTTATTATATTGACATGTGATTCTTACGAAGATTTTAGATCATAGAATTCTGACGCAATACATTTAGAGTGAGTGGGTCAAATAGACTTATACCACAGAGTTAACATCTATAGAGGGAGTGTAAACAACAAAATGCACAGGTCGCTGACCAGCCAACATGTAACGGAAATTTTGACAGCTTAAGGGCATTACCAGTAGCGTGCGGCTTTATATTAAAATTGGATGTTCATTAATAGATTCAATTATTACTGTGATGTTACAAACTGATACCAATAAGTTGTATTAGTATTTAGCTATACTTAGAGAGTTACCCTTATTATAAATAATTTTGTAACAGTTGATAATTTATTGTTACCATGAAGTGTTTTTCAAAACATATCTAACAGTATTCTGAAAGGTAGCCTGTTGGAATGGCTGCATCGTATTTTTACTTCAGCAATAAAATATAATAATTGCATTAGGTAATATCCAGTTCTATAAAATTCTCATAGATAGATTTTCTATAAGTAAATGTGGCATACATTTTTGCATTTCGTGTCCTCAAATAGTTTAAAAAATGGAATTTGGAAAATTCATGTTGATTGACATAAATGTAACGCGTGCACAAAACATACATTAAACAACCATTATTATTCCTTAAACTGAAGTGAGGTTACTTTTGTTCCCACTTATCCCCATATATTAAGCTACTGAAAACTAATACAAAACCTATACTCACCTATGATAAGAAGTGTTCACCGATTCGTCGCTATTACAGCAAACTATGCACTTTTACTTCCCACACCGATAGGTGAGGGGAGTATACTGCCCTGCAATTGCTATTGGGCGTATCTGCAAAATCGCTGTACCGAGAAAATCGAAGTTTTGTATTTTGTTTAATGCCAACCGTTTCGAGAATTCCTAAGTAAACAATAATACATGCATGTGCAGTGGTTTTTTCTCAAAATTTCAGTAGAAACTTCAGATTTTGTTAAACGTGTTCAGATTTTGATTTATAACAGTTTAGCCTTTTCACCTTAATAATCTTGTTCATTTTATCAATAAAAACGGGCGTATCTGAAAAATTCTGTAGATACGGCTTTCTGTTTTAGCAATTTGTTAAGTAGCTCTGCACTATTATACAGCAAAAATAGGAGATCTGCTTTAAAGAACTTTGTAATTTATGAGTGTTCGGATTTATTGAAGTGAATAGTTTCTGATAAATAAATCTCACACAGAAAGGAGAACGGAACTTTTATTATAGGTGTTAAGCATAAAACAATATCGCAATAACGCAAATCAATGATACATTCTATTAAATGAACAAAAGATAACTGATAATTTCAACTTTACAACTCTTCCTCTTCAGACTCAGATGGATTTCCTAAAAAGGTGGGTATGTCTTCCCAAAATTTCAACCTATTTCTGGGAATTATGGGTCGTAGTTTTGATAAAATAGCATTTTTTCTTTCAACTGGAATTCCTCTATCAGCTTGTCGATGTGAAACATGAGGAAATCCATGTTTCAATATTTTCGCGTTAAGGAAATTTAATTTTACAAAATCAACGTCAGAAAAGTTTTCTTTATAAAACATGTTGAATTCCCCGCGTAAAAACTTCAGGTGCACTATTTTATTCAGATAAGGCCTGGGACTGATTTTTTTCAATTTATACTGTGAAGTATGATCTTCCCAGTTGTAAAAATCATTACATTTCATACTTATGACATGGACTTTTCCACTATTGGCTTTTTGGACACATTCTTCATAGTCACAAAAATCATATACCTTCTGTTTATTTTTCAAGGACATTTCGACTTGATGATGAAAGGAGTCTGCCGACATGAAGGTGTGGCCGGGCTCAAAGTATTTTATTTCCAGGATATCCATATTTACTGACGCTGAATTCACAATATTAACAAAAAATGCTAAGAGGCACCAATTCTTATTTTGGGCCGAACAATTATCTAGCCACAATATTATATGCCTGTCATCCCTATGCTTTAAGAAAAAAGAATGGAACGTACTTATAATGTCAGTTTTTGAGCGTCCGGCCACACCTTCATGCCAGATTATTGCGACCGGATGTCTCTTCTGCAGTGTTCCTACTGGTACAAAAGATTCGTTGAATGCTATAATTCTTCCAGTAAAAATTACTTCTTTAAGTGATTCACATCGCGGCAACATGATAACCTAGAAGAAATAACATTAAAAAACAGATTGAGTTAACCTACGTATACTACCTTTTGTAAATCTGCAGAATATATAACAGAATTATCATTGGAAACTCCCTTATCTCGCTCATAGTACTCACGGGCCTCTCCAGCTCTTTTCTTATGGCATCTGTATTCTTCGCAGGCATCACATTCGGAAAGGAGTTCGTTTCTATCATGTAGGGACTCTTTTTCATGTAAAAAAAATTTTTCACACGTAAAGCATTCTTCATGGCCAAGCTTTACGAAAGAAATGTTTAATTCTTTTACTTGCCTTCTATACAGCTCGTATGAGCATTTAAAGTTAGGATGAGTTTGCTTAAAATGGTTATACATCATCCGTATGTTCAGGTCAGTAGGTAAATATTTGCGGTTTGGAGCATGCGCCCTACGATAGTGCGATATAGAGGGCCTGAATGACTGAATGTGATTTATTATATGGGTAGTCTGTACTTTATTTCCAGGAGTATGGCGTCCACGACGATCTGGTACTGCCTGTAAGCCATCACCACTGCTATTTTTCAACACAGTGCGTAGGCGTTTATCAACTTTTGTACTGTAACCAAGTGTTGATAAAAAAAAGGTTTTGCAAACCTCTTGATCTATACCTTGCTGATCTGGGCATAAATAAGTTACTGAGAAGTTCCTCCGTGATCCTAAGGCAGTAGTTCGTCTTTTGACAGGTCTCTGTTTGCACTTCGAAAATAAATAATTTTTTTGTTCTCTTACTGACATCGACCAAAAACTTTTGTTTATTGCTAATCGCCTGTCAGCTGTAATTTTTTTGGTGCAATGTTTTTTACACGCTTCCGCACATGGTTCTTTGACAGCATGTTGAGCTACAAATTTTTCTTGCCTTACTCGTCTTCTTTCTTCCAGTGTAGTTTTATATTTCCTTCTTTTTCTTTTCTCACCTCGTGCTGTAAAATTTTCCATTACCTGATCCAGAATCTCTTCGAGTATGAAACATGCTATATCTTTTGCCTCATCGACAACTTCAGTAACAGGTACATCATTTCCACTTTGTGGTAAGCTTTTAGGAAAACTTTGTTCGGTGTAGCTGTCTTCCTCGCTGCAATCGCTGGTTGATGTTGATAGAATGTAGTCTGGATCATTCTTATCGGTATCACTGCTCTTTGAGCAACTTGGCAATGAATGGTTCATTCTGTTTTTTTGCTCCTGTAGCTGCATATTCAATGCCATATGCAGCATTTTTTGTGTCCTTGAATGCGGTGTAGTCATGTTTGCTCGGACAGATGCACCTGTAACCAGATAACTGATATCAAAAAAAGGTCCATAAATAATGCAGCATCAAGTAAATAAAGTAATCGTTTATAGTGCCGAAAAGTTCAAGCATTACTAAATTAAAAGGGCGTATCTGCAGGAAATCATAAAACTAAAATGTCAGTATATCTTAAGCATGATCCGTGTAAGAATATGAGATATCCTATCATGTTGCAAATCATTATTGATACGAATATACACCTAAGCGATTTGAAGTACCTCAAATAAAACTATGATTGTACAATGCACCTAACCTCAACTAATTTAAAAAGCATTTCGCCTCAGTTTTCAAGACAAAGAGATATTAATACTAAATAATGGTTATCCACTTACCTACTAGTCAATATACACCAGTTATATTGAATGTCTCCCAGTAGAAATCAAAATAAGGCCAGCAAATACGACATACGACACAATACCCGGTAATCCGATGTTTCTCTCACAGGTATCAGCTGGTGGCTCGTCCGTTAACTATGAAATTGACAGGAAATCTGCGCACTGCGCACTAAAAGCTAACCGCCTAGGGCGTATCTGCATATCCGTTCGACTACGCCCTTTTGCTTAAGTAGATGCTTGTTTCGCCCATTTAGGTTTGAAATGTAATCGATTTGTGTAGATAGGCAAAATATTCTTAGCATTTTAGAATGACTTGAAATTCAGATACGCCTTCCAATCTTTCAATATAGGTAAAACACATTCGTATCTACCAGATTCGTCCTAAAACAGAATTTCATGAAAATTGCAGATACGCCCATTAGCATTAGCACGGCAGTATTGTGATCGCGAAAATTTTCGATTTTGAGATAATACACTTTTTGGGCGTTTCATGATGTCTACATAACGAAAATCCACGTCACTCATTTCCGTCGGTCTGTCTGTCTGTCGGTCTGTCTGTCTGTCGGTCTGTCGGTCTGTCTGTCTGTCGGTCTGTCTGTACGCGTTTTTGTGTCCTCGTAATCTCAGTAACCGCTGCATGGATTGTGATGAAATTTGGGCAGCGATATGCTGGGGGGTCGTAGTAGGTAATGTTCTTATAATTTTGAAAATCGGTGCAGGGGCGGCGGAGTAATTAGCAAAACACAAAAAAAATTAAATATTCCACAAACTTCGTTTTTAGGCGTTTTAGAGGTTCCTGATCATTTTTTACTTTTTTTTGGGTGGGGGTGAAATTGGGGTGGTTGGGGGGTGGGGGGTTGTAAAATTGAAAAATTTGTTGCTTTCATAATAGACTGCCCACTGACCCATGAAGGAAGACCTAGCAACATAAATAACTTTTTTAGGTCCATCCGAACATTGCCTTGCCTATTACAGAAACCAAAGGACTTAGAATTTTTTCTGGTGTAAACATACGAGAGTATTGCTTTAGATCCTTCTATATTGTGTTACAAGGAAACTGTTGAATTGATGTTAATGAAATTTTGACACAGTATTACTACCGTGGCGAGGATGGAAAACGCGTATGGTTTTTATAAATCGTCCCAGTGGCGGCGCAGAAATAATAAAAAAAAGTAAAAATATAAAAACAGCTCAAACTTCGTTTTTAAGCGTTTTAGAGGTTCCTGATCATTTTCTGCGTTTTTTTTGGGTGGGGTGAAATTGGGGTGGTTAGGGGGTGGGGGGTTGAAAAACTGAGAGATTTCTTGTATTCATAATAGGGTGTAGGGTAGGGGCTGTGAAGGAAGACCTAGCGACATAAATCAACTTTTTAGGTCCATCCGAACATTGCCTAGCGTATTACGGAAACTAAGGGACTTAGAATTTTCTGTATACATACATACGAGTATTTATTGCTTTAGATCTTTTTGTATTGTGTAATGTGGACACTATTACATTGATTCTAATTAAATTTTGACACAGTATTATTACCGTGGTGAGGATGGAAAACGCGTGTGTTTGTTAAATATCGTGTCAGTGGCAGCGTATATAGCAATAATCAAAAAACTAAAAGTATGAAAACAACTCAAACTTCGTTTTTAGATGTTTTAGGCTGTCCATTGACCTCTGAAGGAAATACTTAGCGGCATAAGACAATTTTAGGGGAGGGAGGGCTGCCGATGATTTGGTTGCAAGGAGATCTCAGACTAAAGCTTCATGCTATGGGAAAATAATAAACTGATATCACAGTAATGTGTGGGAAGTACTGAGTCAATCAACTTGACTCCATTTTTTATGTTGTCTCATCATGCAATTATGACAATATTGTTCATAAATAATTTAATTCACACCACAAGTAGTCACAAAGTCAGACAAATATACACTAAAATCACAAAAATCTCGACACATGCAATAACAGCCACATGACAGCTGAAGGGCACGCCGATTGTAGGTTGCTAGATTTATGACATATTAGGAGTTATTGCGACATCCCGCTATGAAATTTACCATTTTTGAGATTTGATTAAATCAATACAAATTATCTTCACGTATATCAGGTACATTGCAAGTATATTGGAATGTATAGTTAAATACCCAGTTAAATACTTTGTGTTCAAACTGCGGAAACTGCCAGATTTTGAAAAAACTGGAAGCGGACGAAGAAGAGTGGCAATAGCGCTATAGATGTTGGCTGGCCAATATTCAAATTAGGCTCCCTCTAGAGATGTTAACTCTGTGGACTGTACATATTGGAAAAGTAAACCTATTATCAGCTGCTGGAGCCTTGTTACGCATGAAAGAAGAAAGAAGAATGCTCACAATCTGCAGCTTCAGTAAGAAAGACGGAATATTTGGAGTATGGTCAGAGTAATAGGTTTTGTCAAATTAATGCATTAATGCATGATTAGTCCTAATTCTGCCAACAACCTCATACAAGGTATATGCTTTGAGGGTGGCAATATTTGTACTTGTTACAAATGAAAGATAAAATGATAAATACATTGAAACAACAATTGAACTATGTAACATGAAACTATCGGCGAAAAATCATGAACAAATCACAATTTTATCCTCTCCATCAATAAAGGTGGTACCAGAAAATGCCAGAAAAAGAAGCGACTGCCACCGGGATTCGAACTCGCGTCTCCGAATTTTTAGTCCCGAGCATGAAACACGGTATAACCACAGCATAATAAACAACCAGCATAATATCTCTGAGGATTTCCTATATAAAAATGGTTCCCACAAAATTTGACCTTGGTAGGGTTTATGGATGATTTTACGGCTGAAAATGAAAATATCTATACCGGTACCAACACTACCAACACGATATTTTTTAGCGTCATAGGCGCGCTTGGTTCGTACAGAGTATTCTGTGCAACTGATTACACCCCTCAATAATTATATAATTATTTTCGATACTGATACCCTACAAAAGTATCGAAGTACTGTTACCATCTCTACAAAAAATCATCGAAAAGTGGGGATGCGCGTGTAATTTCCGTCAACTTGAATTATTGTGCTGGTTGTTTATTATGCTGTGGTATAACTCTTCACCAATGTTATGTGAACGTTCACTGAGTCAACCTTTGACGATTATTACTCAATGTCCGTTACTAAGGCACTATTTTTAAATTATTACATTAACTTTCAGTAAATGTACTAGATCTATCACTGCTGACATGATCTGACGGATACATGTTGTCGTTAATAATACTGGTGCCCAGCGATCATAGACGCACGGTCTTAATTTATTGATATAATGCACATCAGCGGCAATCTGATGAATTTTGGTATTCATGCTAATATCCGGTAAATATAGACTCATGTTTAGTAAGTTGTGATTGCCCCATTGTAACATAACACAACACAAAAGCTGATAATCAGTTTTGAACTGCAACATGCTGGGCTTTGGAAACTCGTTCTTTATATGATAGTCTGGTCAATTAAATCTGAACAAGATGCTCCTGGTTACTGGCTAATGTCAGTGTCGTTAATACTGCACTGTATCGTAGATTGCTTCTAGGACCGTAACTTTTTTATTCCTCTATGCTAGGATGTAATATAGATGCTTCTGTAGGGAAATATTTTCTAATAAAATTATTCTTGAGTAAAAAATGTTTTGCTGTATCTCATTTAATGTATCGTACATAACTGCACACCCAGGTAATTATTTAATAACACTAATATTTTGTAGGATATATTTTGACACCGTTATAAGAAAACTACACCATACGAAGATGAAGCAGCATCCTGAATAAATTGTACGCAAGTCACAGAGAACTATTTGAATTTTTCTCATCAGTCGGACCGTTTTTCGTTGAAACAATTTAGTTTGTAGTTCTATATTTTGGCCAACTTTACTATAATGAAGAGCATTTTGATTCAGCCTTCGACATATATTTTAACATTGTTGCTCTTATGTAAATTCAGATGTTATACACAAAATCTCGACCCATCCACACTTCAAACTTATATATGAAGTAGGTTTTTGGTTACTCTTACTCTTAACTGCTCATGTCTGTTACAAGAAAGATGTTCAATGCACAAAAAGAAATTTGAAAAAATATATAAAATAATAATACAGTGACATACTGACATATAAAGTTTTGTTAGTATGTTCACCTAAAGAAAAAAAAAAGAGAAATGTTTATTAATTTGGCAAAGCAATACTAAAAAGAGGCTGTAATAATAAGCTACAGATTGAACATCTAGCTTTAGTCATGTTTTTAACAGGTTTACGGTAATACGGTGGCTGCATTGTATGAAAATTTTCTGAGGAATAGCTCTGATACTGTAATGATTTCTAACAGTTTTGAGATGAACCTCATAAAAATCCGTTTTTGTCTTAGATATTCAGATTGGTGTGGTGAAGATACATTTTTTTAATAATATTAATTGACTTATATTCTCTAATATTGTTATCCTAAACCACTTCAAGTCTCACTATCATTACAGTAGGCCAAATATAAAGCGGACAGTTATTTTGGATAACTGGAATTCTGTTTTTCATCAACTGATGCAAACACGGGTAGTAAACAAAATTTCATTAGGGAAAGCCCTGTACAGATCATTCTTAACTGAAAACGGTATCAAACTGCATTCATAATTGGCTGTAAAAAACAGATAAGTCCTTAAAAAAATCACAAAATAGGTTTCTCAAGCTTTAAGAGATATCCAATTCCTTGCGGGCCAACCAAGCCGTAGCTTTTCGTGCCTCTGAGCCAACTTAAAAAGTGAGTCGCACCACCACTTAAAATGATTCCCTGGATGGCAACTCGGCGCTTCGTCTTTAGGAAGAATCGGCTTAAATACTGCTCGCTACTACTAGTTGGAAAAGTTTTCTATTCGACTTTTGATGTTTCTAATCCTGTGCATGCCGAGGCATCGCCTTCTTTCAGCGATTTTCTTGAGACGGAAATCTCTGATATATAGCAAATTGCTTTTTGGGTATAAAGCGATTTGAGAAAACGCTATTTCTGGATATCAGTAAGTTATTGTGAATGGAATCTTCATAGATTTTGATTATAATTCGAAAACAGAAGACTGCACAGATTGAGACTGTACCAATTTAATTAATTGGTGGAAATGAACAATATTGAATATACATTATATTCCTAATTTCGTTTTTGTTACTCAGAACAGTGTTATGATGTCCATTAGATTCCTACCATGTTCTAGCAACTATGAAAAATATTCTTCCTGGTGTGTACTATGTTATGTCTTAAATTATTGCTGATAGGAGAAAATGCAATGATTTATATATTTTCTAATTTTATCAATGTTTTACTATATAAAAGCAGACCTCTTCCAATTCAACTCTAGCTGAAAATAGAAGAATACACAGATTCGTCTAAGTTCTTCAATTAATTGCTTGTTACTGGACAGTGCTGTGATGTCCTTTATGATATATCCCTTGTTCAAATAACTATGAAAACTTTTCTTTCTATGCGCACTACGTTATATTTTTAATTTTTATTAATAGGTGAAAGCCGCAATGATTTATATATTGTGTTATCAATAACATCAACATTTTTTTGTATTACTGTGTCTTTTTAAATTTAGCTGTAACTGACGGTCAATGAATATTATTAGCTATTTTGCATGTCTGGAGATGGCAACATATTAGCTAAAGACTTAGTTCTGTGTCAAGTTTGACTTCAAAATATTGGACAATTGGGTAATTACAGCGTACAGTTGATTCATATGGGACCAAAACGAGTTCGAGATACAGCACTTTCAGTTACTTTGGTACTAGAAGATCCAACAGCATGCTTCTGTAGCGATCTCCATTCACTGTAGTGGTTCTTCCCCGATCATCTCCAAAAAATAAGGGCCCAAAATATTTCTACCGCTAACATTACAACACACGGTCACTTTTGGCTCATGTAACGGTTGATGGTGAATAACTTGTGGATCTTACTACCCCAGAACCGAATACTCTGCTTATTCACAGCTCCGTTCAATCTAAGATGAGTTTCGTCGCTCATTATCCTCAATCCTGTATTCAAGGTTTACGATAGCATTACAATATTGAAGTCATTTTTCAATGTTTAAAGGCAGAATTTTATTGGTTACCTATATTCTGTAGAGAAACAACTGCAAATCCTTCACAAAAATTCATTGCACTGAGCTTTGGGTAATGTATGTAATTTTGAAGATCGTTTTATTTTGATTGTGCTAGACCTTTCCTTCCCATGACTATGTATGTGTGTTGGAACACCGCGTTTTTCATATTTTCTAGGGTATTGTCATAGAGTAAGGATAATCAACGAATTATTTTGGTAACATTTTTACGATTTCGGTACGTTTTTGAAGCGTATATCGATTGATAATAGATTCCCCAAGTATCTACTTTCCAACTGACAGAAAAACTCGAACAGACGTCATGCGTCAACTAAAAGAGAAACCATAACAACATTCCATAGGGTACTTGATTTTGCGTCACCTTAAATAGGCAGTTATTTTATTTGTTCGATTTATGTTTCAGAACACGTTGTAATACCACAGCATAGTAAACAACCAGCATAATAACTCAAGATGGCGGAAATTACACGCGCATCCCCACTTTTGGAGGGTTTTTTTATAGCAATGCTAGCGATACTTCGATACTTCTGCACTAATATCGAGTATTTTTGTCATCGATACTTTTTGAGGCATTCCAGGCTGGTATTGATACTTTTGTATCGGTATCGAAAATAATTATATAATATATTGAGGGGTGTAATCAGTTGCACAAAATGCTCTGTACAAACCAAACGCGCCTATTTGGCTAGAAAATATCGAGTTGGTACTGGTATCCATATTTTCATTTTCGCATCTCCGCAGCCGTAAAATTATCCATAAACCCTCCCAAGCTCAAATTTTTTGGGAACCATTTTTATATAGGAAATCCTCAGAGATATTATGCTGGTTGTTTATTATGCTGTGGTAATACTATAAGATTTACTAAGTAACGCTCCGTTTCCATCAAAGTATTTTTAAGGGTGCCGAAGTAACTGCATCCTTCCCCATGAGTCAAACTACTATTTTATGCTGAATGAAAGCAGAGAGCAATTCATTCCATCCAATCACATTTTCCACCCGAAAAATCCCCAGAAGCACTTCGCGTACGTTGTCCGTTGGCGTTCGGTGAAATTTCTGTACGAAGGCAACGAATGGAGAAAATTTGCCTGCCAGAGTCTGCGATCCACGTCTAGAAATTCCTACTTTAGCGAATTCTTACCCTTCGGCTGACCGACAGTTTTATAAATTAAAAAGGAACCCGCTACGGGAAATGCCAACCAACCAGCCAAGTGGAAAAGTGCTTGAATGGAAAAGCGCGGTGTAACGACAAAGATACCTCTAGTTCCGAAAGTTGGAAATCATTTGGAATCATTCTATGATGGCAAAGGTTATTAGCTACAAGCACCTTTCTCGATGAGTAAATTCCTCTCTGCATAAACAGGATTTCAACATGGACATTTATTGATTAAATTTAATACTTACATAGTAGAGTTTTTATTTGAATGAACTTATCCTACAAAAAATAACTGAAGTTCATGACAGTAAGTCAACATCCTTTACAAACTGGTTCGAGTGTAAAAGTTGTATTATATTTTTGTTCTTGGAAACCGGTTGATTAAATAATGACATCAATCATAGAAAAGTTTATATTTTCGAACTGGAATGCCTAACTTTACTCATTTTACAATCAAGTGTAAAATTGGATAGCCTTTCTAATAATAATACGAATAATAGGTTGTGAGTAGGTCTCTGGTAGTTGTCACTGAACTTCAAATTTTCAATCAAATCTGTGTTTCTTCATATACTACCTATAAATAACCTAGCAGGAAATGAAACACAAAACAGAAATCTGTTCAGATGGAAGAAGACAACTAACTTAGCAGAAAGATACAAGCGAACTATTATAGTAATGAGACAAGATGATAAAAATTATCTTACGACTAATCAACTTTAACCAGAGACAATAGCGGTTACATATCTAAGGCCAAGGAGAAGCTGAAGTATGAATGAAATGGATATTTTTTACAGCATGCGGGTGGTTCACATGTGTGATACATAAAGTCACACTAAAATTGACCCAGAAATCCAAATATGCAATCATATGTAGTCTCTTTTTGAAATAAAAATACGTTTGATACGTTTTTTTTAAAAGAGGTATCGTTTGGCCACAATAGTCGGAGGCGTTGATCTTGACTCAGTCTCAAAATCTATCATCAGTGACCACTTCCAGAATCTCCATATTACTCCACACTATATGAAACAACAAACTGTTACGGTTCGTAAAGTCAACAGGGATTTTAAATCAGTAATAGATCCTGTGCCATGCGGCTTATAACCGCTAAACTTGATGCCGCTAAGCTAAACAACAAATAAATAGAACCATATCCAAAGTTATTAAATCATGACTGTCTATCCTTCCTAGCATTAGTCAAAACAATGGTTTAGCATTTCGAAGAATTGTAAAAAAAATGCAGGCTCTGACTCCAATTTCCTTAATTCCTCTTAAAGACATTTTCTCAGAATTCCTCTTCAAATTTTGATTCAATTTAACATTTTTCTGATTATGAATTGCTGAACCTTACACGATGGCGTACGATCGCAAGGGAACACTGCACGACACTGCACTTAAACTCCTTACATCCATTTACTCTGTTCATTTGTGTTTGAATCCATTGCAGGAGTACTTCATCTATGAAACTTGACAGAATCGTTATACCTAAGTAATTGCCTTAATTCAACTTCCTTGTAGTCTAATGGGAATACAAACATATTCAATTAGCGTTCGAAATAAGTGCATATCACTTATCTCTTCCATCTGTCTCTGAAGACCGAATTTCTGGCATAAACGTGCAGAAGCGGTTTCTCCATTACCATAATCCTATCATGCGTACTGTCATGTGTCTGACGTGACACAAGATTTGAAATATGAACAGCGATTTGGAAATTCATTTTGCAAGCTGTAAAATTATACATACATGCAGTTATTTGAAGAGTTTGATGAAAAAAATAATTATATAAATAAATACGCAACTCATTTAAGGGGTGAGATGGAGAGTTTCGCTGCCACCAAAAAAAGCAGGATAGAATTTACTTGAGTAAATTCAAACGGCGCTGTCAGTGTGGAACCGGACGGGATTATGACAAAACCGGACTTTTCCTGGACTAGCTCTAGCACCTGTAGTTTTGGCTATATTTTGTATACGGAAACACGGACGTACGGATGGATAAACAGACACTCTTCAGTGAAAGCTAAAAATGAACTGATCCCTCCTTTTATTTGTCAAGTTTGATAGTAGTAATCTTATAATTATGTCTTCTGCTACGTTCTTTGTAGATGAGTTAGGTAGCCCTCAGAGTCATGTAATGTAAGACGTAACGTAAAACTTAAAAGAAAATGAGAAGGTTTCGAGTGCGCACTCTGAGCTACTCAGTGTAGGCTGAGCAATCACTAAAAACAAAAAGTTTAAACACTGCCCTAGGTTGCTGTTCACCTTTTAGTTCACTTTGGTAGGTCCAATTCGAGTGGATACGTTTGAGGGAACCTGAAGACTTGTCCGTGTTTCATTTGATTAATTGTTGCTCTTCGTAATTGTATAACTAATAAACTGGAGGCTTCTGAGTTAAATATAATGAAACGTTGATAACTTTTAATAGTACTAATATCGAATATGTGAATTGTTTCAAACAATGTATCAAAATATTTATGCGACTTAGGCCCGATTTTATCAACACATGCATTCTAACAAGGGCTTTGACCAATCAGAGCAGCCCATTCAAGAAATGGCATCTGTCAAAGTTCTCTGAAAATTATTGATTTCTCTTGAAGTTTCCCTCAAAAAGGTGAAAAAACACATGCTTTATATATAATCGACCATTATGAACCCTCTAGTGTCTTCTCAACTCTGATTTTCCATCCTGAATGGGTGAAAACTTGCATTTTCTTGATGAATGAACAGTCTAACGATTAATTGATCTAGACCAATCAGATTCCATCATCTAATCACTGGATTGTTGATGTATTAAAAAATGATAATGAAGAGAAGCTGCATTATTTTAACGAATAAAATGTTACTAACTATAACAATTATTATGAATACCTGCAATATACCTTTGTGTTATAGTAAAAATGGCTAAAGAACATTTCGTTGCATTTTCCAAAGCTAAACACACTATTTTAACTGTTGGCCAATCACACCTCACACAAGTAGTAGATAAAATTTATGCAGTGCACTTTTATATGAATATGCTGATGTGAAGAAAATCTAATATTATTACCTACTGCCTAATTCTGATAAAACTAGAATGTTACTATCTACAATAATTATAAATACCTGCGAGATACCTTTGTATCATAGTAAAAAAGGATATATGGAGGTACTTCACTATTCACCAACTTCCAACTTCATGTTTTTCCTATTATACCACCTTGCCAGGTTCTCTTTTATTTAACATTAGTCCTACCAAATATTTTGAGAGGGTGTTGACCTGTTGATATTCCAAGGTAAACATTTGCATTTTGCCCTACTGGAAACGCAGGTACATAATATAGCTGTTTTCAATTGGAAAAGACAACAATTTCACTATTTTGTAAAATACCAGAGCAGATAGGATAGCCTTGAAATTTGAAATCATATGTTTTTTGTTTCTGTCTGTTAGTGAGGTTAGTGTCTACTGTCTAGGCTAGGGATGTGACAATAGAACTCTTCGTAACCGCTACCAGTGGCGTGTGGCGCTAATGCTGCCACCGACGACAAATTAATAGATGGCCGTGACCGAAATTCTGTATAATAATCAGTCAGTCACTATATTGAAGTTCTGCAGCCTGCTGAAGTTTGTTGTTAATAAAACTAGCTGCAAAACCAGAAGTATTCGCCTTCTAAATAATAATGAGGTGGTAAATATATGTATATGATTTTATTATACAAAAAGCGTGAGGTGTTCAGCATTAATTGTTAAAGACATTCATCATTTCGTGGGTGGTTATTAGTCGGTAGTTGTTATACCTACACAACATAACATTGTCAATTGGTATATCATATCAATTCGATATGGTTACTACTGAATCGCATTATTCGATATTTCTGGAGTATTTATTCGTTGGAGAACCCAATAAAAATGAATCATTCAGCTTCCTCTTGCAATCTGTGATTAGTATAATATTTATTAGTACAACGGGAACTATCGAATAAAAACTATCGAAGGCTTCGATAGTTACTATTCATTCGAATTATTCGATTTTCCTGGAGTATTTATTCGTTTTAGACAATCGAAAAAAAATTAATAACAATTCAGTTTCTTTTGCAAATTGGCTTTGAAATCTACACAATAGAGAATGAAGTTAGGCATATGCTATCGATTTGTGTGCCCCCGATTACATACACAATGTTGGATATTAGTTGATTAACACCTTTGATTAGGACTCTATACTTATATTTATGCATTTATAACTATGACAGCATATCCAAATTTACATTATTTCAATATACCTATTTGATGCTTGGAAGGATCAGAGTAAGCTTTAGTCGAATAATAAAATAATTCTGTTATCTGCGTATGTGTCGTATTCCATCTATGCATGGCCGACTTTACTCACTAGGCCGGAGCATGAAATATGGCAACACTGAATCAGCAGGCCGAGTTCAAAGAGCAGAAAATAAGGTTGGAAGGTGATTTTTAATGTGTTTCTAATTATTTACCTGCACAAACGAAACTATAAAGATAAAAAGATGCCTGCAAAGTGTGTAGTACCAGGTTGCACTAGCAATTAGTGCTTCCAATGGAGGACATAAACAGAAGTGGGTAAAAGGTATTCCTCATAAGGGCTGGTTATATTTATAAGAATAAAGACAATAATTACAAACATTTTAAAGGATAAGACCTATTTTAAACCACAATGTGGTACCTACAATGTTTTCTGGACCTCCCAAATATCACAGAAAAAGATAGTTAATAGAACTCATCTGGGCAAGCCAACGAGGGCATGCATCTGGGCATACCTACGAAAAGATTTTATACTGAGAGGGAATCAACACCAGCAAGAATGGCTTCACAGTGACCTAATAGTGAATTTTTCTAGCTCAAGTGACAATTTGCAAAGTAAATTGAGTGTTCATTTAAGTGGAAGTCGAAGTGGCAGCAGGAAACAGGTAGCTTTATTTTTATTTTGTAGTGTCTGACTATGATGAACCAGACATCAGATGTAAGTGGTATTAGTAGTAGTAGTTCTAAAAAGCATTTTTTTCTTAATTTATTAACCCAGATGAACTCTAATCATATAAAATGTAATAATTATTCTGAAACTATAGGCCCACTATTTGACAGCTAAGCCACGTTGCCACATCTCAGGCTCCGGCCTAGTGTAGAGTCGGCCATGATCTATGCGAAAAGCGCTGCACTTTATATATACTTCAAGTTGAACTGATATTGATGTTTTTTCAAAAATAAAAGTTTTCAAAATCCTTAATTACCCTCTCAAATACGCTATTCGATACTTTTGAATAGTTGTTCAATAACGTCTGGCAATCGGGTATTCGTCGATTCAGTCACGCCCACAGCGCAGGTTGGTTGATTTAGCTGGTAGTCTAGTTAATGTTTTTATTCGAATTAATTCAATCGGTAGTTGCAACCATTCATTCAGTGGTTACTCGATTCCCTAGTTCATATCAAAGTGCCCATCACTAAATTCTCTGTTGGATTGACGATTGACATTCCGTTCACAGCGTTACCAGATCTCCTCTGTTTGAGGGGGATTTGCTATATCAAGCCCCGAGCATTTTACACTGAAATTTGCTGTTGCAACTAGCTATTACATAATGTTTCTATTATAAGATCTTACACATTACACCCACAATACCCTTGGAGGAAAAATACTTTAGGATTACCGCAAAAAAAGTGTTCTGTAGACAAATGTCCCGTGTTTCGAATTTAGCCTGTTTTTCATTATACCTAATTCAGTCTTTTGCAAACTTTGAATATTCTCTCAAATGAATTTGCTGAAAAAGAGCCATTGCAGTTTTGCGCTGTTTCTTTGCTTCACATCAACCTCTTTTAGTTAGAACTCGAAAGAAGAATTAGATTAGGTACGCCTTTTGATTCCACAGAATTGTTGAAGCTACATAGGAGATTCGAAAATGTACAAAAAAAAATTCAGAGCTAACAGAATCAGAAACCCAATAAAATTTTTAAAATAAATAAAAGTTTTTTACCACAGTTGATTTTTATTCGAATATACCATCAAGCTCACCTGTTTGATTGGTCCTATTTTCTGTGTTTATTTTTTGCGTTATATTTTGTCTGCTTAAGGAAAAAACACATTCAAGAAAAACTACTGTTGAGATTGACAAAGCTCCATCTGCCTTATCCTACTAGAGTAAAAAGTAAAATTTACATCTGGCAACGCAGGGCCCACGCATCCCAACGTCCGCCTCCCAACGATTTTGACTTGACAAGAAAACAGATGTGAAAATACAAAATATACAATAATAATAATTGTGAAGATTGTGAATTTACCAACGTATAAGAAGTTTCTTTACGCTTTGTTATTACTTTTTCTAGAAACAAGTCTGGATAAAGCCAAA
The DNA here is from genome assembly GCA_951848785.1 of Callosobruchus maculatus. NCBI lineage: Eukaryota > Metazoa > Arthropoda > Insecta > Coleoptera > Chrysomelidae > Callosobruchus > Callosobruchus maculatus. The sequence continues at coordinate 24,444,215 of CATOUR010000014.1, read as the reverse complement.
AACCGTTCCTTGTTTTGACGGGAACAGAGTTACAAAGAATACACAGGGTATTGAATTATTTAAAAACTATTATACCATAGATGGAGGAAGGAATCATTTGATATAAATTGGAAATATAGGATAAAGAACATCAGCTGCACCTACATCTCTGTGAATATTTATGTATGAAGATCTATAACAAACATGCATCCAGTAGACATAAAAGTATGTATGTGTTTATAATCAATTATTTCTCACTGAGGATGACATGAGGTGATATTATTATTAATTAAGGTGGCTGTGATTGATAGTACTTTTATCATTGTGTCACAAACTATCGTGCAGTTCGCAATTAGTAATTATACAATAATTATAAGGTAAACATGGAAAATCTGGCATTAATTTGCAAATCAATCGCTTTGCTCTGATTTTGTGCTATGATTTTGATACATGAATTTCGAAAATATTTTTACAAAAGTGTCATCCAGCTTTGACATTTTGTTTCCAATATTGATAAAATACTATTGGATGAGACTTATTAACTACAGACCTCAATACCCAATAGAAAGAGTTCGTTAAAAATCAACCAATAGAATCTGTTCGTTGGAGTGGAGCATAATGATGAAATCGGGCCTTAGAGCATCAAAAGTAACATACCGGATAGACTTTTCCGTAACCAGCGATTATACTGTATGTATTTTTGTGACCACGAAATCAACTCCAATCAAAAGAAGAATTATCTATGGTTCCTGTTGTTGTGGAACCGTAATCAGTAATTAGCAAAAATTACAAAGTTTTGTAACCACCAGAATGTGAAGATCAGCTTCGAATCAAATGAACAAGGAGCTAGAGCTAGGGTAAGAAGGTTTTGTTTCTTCTGAACAAGCGAATAATCCTTCCCAGAATTTACACCAGAAATAGTAGGGTAAGCTTGCCTATTGTTGGCACCCTTCCTATCGTTGGCACTCTGATCTACGAGTATTTTCCTGAGAAATAAGGTAACAGTAAAGTAATGTGCTTTCAATGTTCTTTCCCGTATGACCTGCAACATCGCTTAATATTTTTCAATAGCCTAATCGTGCCTATGTGATTTAGTATGTCTTCGACAGCAGAGCGAAGGGGTTGTGTTTTTGAGAAGAGCAAATCGTGGAAAATTATTAGCTTTTTGTTAAGACGTACTATCAGGGCATTATTGATATAAAAAAACTATTTAATGAAAGTATCTACTTCCAGTACCATATACCCTTGAAGTAATGTCGTAGGTTAGATATTTATCTATTTTTTCTTTGATAAAGTGTATAGTTGTTAAAAAATAAGGTGCCAATCACTGGTCACATAAAATGCGTACTGCCAATTACTAGCACCCCTGTGCCAACTATTGGTACCTGGTAAAAATAAGCCTGCCTAATGTTGGCACTTTCATAATTCCTGCTTTTTTGACCTACTTAGTTCATAAAAATAATTTAAATCTGAGTAGTTGATAGGAAAAAGGGTTAGCAATGGAAATAGTTATCATAGGGAAACAATATTTATATTCTCTGTTAATTTGTTCCTTCCTATTGGTAGTAGTAAAAAAAAATATTATCCATAATCAAATCAACTATGAGACGCAATGCCATATAAGCACATAGGTAGGTAGCTAGATATCAATAATATACTGGCCCACTAGGCAATAGTGGGTGCCAACAACTGTTCAAAAGTGCCAATAACTGGAACTTCTAGAACTTTTCATTTTAAACAAATTTCCATGGATATATGTAGCTCGCTGCTTCTTACTTCTTATTATGTTTTGTGGAAGTAGAATATTAGGGGCACATAATTTCTTAGTTTCAATAATAGGTTTGGTACCTAAGCCTTTTAAAGGGACATGCAAAAGTAAGGAATTTCTTAAAGTGCCAATAACTGGGTAGGTTATCCTACCACCCATCAAAATTAGAACAACAGCTTGGGGGTCGAATGGGCACTCCCTCAATTCATCTTTTTTTTTTTTTTTTAACGAGGGGGTTGGAAATCTTCAAAAGACACTCTGAGCTGGCGATACTGCATCTAATACTCAGAGGTGTCCGATTCACTGAGGTGCCTACGGACTAAAACCCTTCCCCCTCCAGCTCTCTCAAGGCACAGGAACCGCGTGAGCATTACTTCTATGTCTTGATGTGTCTATACTTTCCTTCTATCCTTTCAGCCTGTTACCTTACCTCTTTCTCGGGGCGTGCATTAGTTAGAGTTAACTTTTCTGGCCCTCTCTTCAGATTCTTTCAACAATACAATTTTGGCCAGCATGTTTTGTATTACTTTCCAACTTTCCTCACTACTTAGCATAATTTCCACCACATTTTCTGGAGTCACTGTTTTATCTACGTCTGTTTGTGCCTGTGCTCTAATTTCCTCCCACCTATCACACTGAAAGAAAGTGTGTTCTGCAGTATCGACTGAACCACAATAACAGCACAGATCCGTATCTGCCAGGTTGAAGCGCTTGAGATAAGCTTGAAAGCATCCATGGCCAGTGAGCATCTGACTGATGCCGTAATCTACTTCGCCATGTTGGCGTCGCGACCATATCCTCACAACTATGATCAGCCTCTTCGTCCAAGCAGCTACCCCACTATCTTGCTGCCATCTGTCCTGCCATTTATTAAGAGTGGTATCGTGTGCTAATCTACAAGAGTTCTTGCCACTGGATGCAGTAACACGCTCTACTGCCAACAGGTCTATCGGTGGGATCCCCGCTATCGTTAGTAGCGCCTCTGTTGATGCAGTGCGGTATGCGCTGCAAACCCGGATTGCCATTCTTCTTTGTAGGCCCATTAGCATACGCCTATATTTTTCCTTCTGGAGAACTTCAAACCAGAACGGGGCACCGTATAATGCGATGGAGTGTACTACCGACGACAGTAGTCTGCGTTTACTCGCACGTGGTCCACCTATTTTTGGCATCAACCTACATAAGGCTGTGGCAGTCTTATCAGCCTTCTCCAAAATCCTGGCAATATGAGCCGCCATGCTCATATTGTGAGCTATAGTGATCCCCAGATACATTACATTCCTATTTGTGGTAATTCGTGTTCTTCCAATTTCCAGGTCAATAGATTTAAGCTTTCTGCCGCCCAGCAGTATTACGGCCTCCGTCTTCTGTGGCGCCAACGCTAGTTTTCGCTCGGTCAGCCACGTTTGGATTTTGTGGATTGTGCTATTCGCCAACATTTCCAATTCTATTGATGTTTTGGCCTGGACAATAATGGCCAAGTCGTCTGCGTAACCTATAATTGTTACCTCCTGCGGAAGATCTAATCTAAGGACGCTGTCATAATAGATGTTCCATAGTATCGGTCCCAACACTGACCCTTGTGGCACACCACTGGAGAGTTTCAGTTTCTTATAATCTCCAACTATTAGATATCTATCTGAAAAATAGCTAGCTAACATATTTACAAGGTACGGTGGAATATTCCAAGTACACACTTCCTGCAGCAATATCTGCCAAGACGCAGAATTAAAAGCGTTTTTCACATCGAGAGCAACTAGCAAGCAAAATTCTCTGTTTCTGTGAGGTTTTGCATAGTTTTCGTCTGTTATGTTTTTAAGTCTAAGTAGCGCGTCCACAGTACACCGTCCTTTTATGAAGCCATATTGGTTTTCTGAAAGCCCGCCTTTAGCATCAACAGGATCTTTCAATCGAATGAGGAGTAAGTGTTCAAGAAGCTTCCCCATTGCGCTAATTAGGCATAGTGGTCTTTGATCTGCCTTGATCTGCCCTGGTTTTTTCTCCTTATCTATAAGGACGAGTTTAGCAGTCTTCCATATTTTTGGAAATGTCCCTTGTAAGAGTAGGCGGTTTATCATGCCCAAGCACGTATCCGGGAATCTTTCTGCAAACAGCTTGACCACTTCTGTTGGTATTCCATCAGGTCCAGGCGCTTTACCCACCTTCATCTTTGATACTGCCTGTATGAGATCATCCGCGGAGAACACTTCCGTCTCAGAACTTGTCACATCTACAGGGTTCCATACCAAAGGATGATGCTCAGGAAAAAGCGATTTGGCCACAACCAATTGTTCCTCGTCCGTCATCTTGATTGGTGGATACGTTCCAGTCTTTTTCAAGACTATGCGGTATCCCTGACCCCATACGTCATTATCCACATCATCAATTAGCTTTTTCCACGCTTCCTTCTTTGCTCGTTTGATTGCTATACGCAGAGCATTTCTCAAGTCGGTATATTTCTGCTTCATCCTGAGCTTTTCTTGTTTCGTAAGATTAGTCCCTTTGTTTGCGCGCACTGACTCCCTTTTCGCGCATAAGCATTTTTCCCTTAAGTCGGATATATCGTTGGACCACCAATATACGCTTTTTCTACGTGACCCACCAAATTTTTTGGGGAAGGCCTTATCGCATGCCTTCGACAAAATATTCGAGCATACCTCAGCCGTAATGGGCTCTTCTTGCGCTTCAAGATGCTGTAGTTGGGTGAGTATCTCTTTCGCTAGCATGTCAGCCTTTTCGTCCTTGTATATCCACCTCTTTTGCAATATGGTCCTGCTGGCTACTTGGTCCTCAGATGTACCTTCCCTTATGAAGTACTCAATATATTGATGATCGCTGAGATTCTCTTCGTCTAGCACTTTCCATTTCGTTATTTCCTTCGCAATACACGATGTGCTGAAGGTGATATCAATGAAGGAGCTGCTGACTCCCCTAACAAAGGTTGGTCTGTCTCCAGTGTTGTGGACTACTAGATCATCTTGTGCCAACCATTCTGCTAGAACGCGTCCCCTGTGATCTTCAAATGGTGAACCCCATAAAGGTGATTTGGCATTAAAGTCTCCACCTACAACTATTTCTTTGTTTTGTGGCCTTAAACTTTCACGTAATATTTGTAGATACTCCACAAACTCAGATAACGGTATGTTGGGGGATATGTAGCAGCCATACATCACCCATCCAGTAAATTCTACCCATACAAAGCCATTACCAGCACCAGTGTGGCAGGCGCTCACTTGCCTACTTAGATATATGGCAACACTGCTTGCAGTATCCGATAGCCACCGACCCTTCCTCGCTAGCCTTTGGTTCGGTTCCGCCATGACCGCTACATTTATATTATTGTCCTCTATAAACTTATAGAGTAAGTCCATAGCTGCTACCCCTCTGTTCAGATTGCCTTGTATGACCTTCATTAATACCGCTTGGAGTCCCTTGCCCTTCTTGCGCCAAACAGAATATCCCTAAATCGAGGACATTTTGTGGTATCCGCTCTATGACCGCTTCTATTACATGTAGTGCACTTTTCCACGTTTTGGCAGCTGTTAACTCGATGTCCTTTCTCACCGCATAGCAGGCAGACGTCTGATCTGTCTTCACCTTGACACTCATGCGTTTTGTGTCCATACTGTAGGCACCTGAAGCATCTGGTAACATGTAGCCGCTCCCTAAGTCCACAGTATAGCAAGCCTATCTTAATCTTTCCCTTTCTAACCAGCTCTGCAGCAACATTTTTTGGGGCTACAAGCGTAGCGGTCTGATTACCTCTGCTGTTCTCTCTAAGGGACGTCACTTGTAGGCATTCCCTGTCTGATTCTGGTAGTCCGATTTCCTTATTGAGAGTTCGCCAAATCTCCTCTTGTGTAGTAGCTGCATCCAGCCCTGTTACAAATAGGGTAGCATCCACACGTTTGGTTGTAATTTCTGCCTCTTTGACATTTTCCTTCAACGCCTTCTTCAAAGCGTCTGACTTGATGCATCCACCTTCAACCTCAATGAGGAGATCCCCTTTCGCTGTTTTCCTCATGCTTTTGAGTTGTACATCAATACCGTCTATGTCTACGTTAGTTTTTATCGAACGCACGAGTTCCGCATAGGAAAGACCTCCTGATTTAACAATAACCCCATTTGTGGCTGGTTGGTATTTCTTACTAGGTGGCTTTGTTTGGCTACCTCTTATCGTTCCCTTTCTCCTCTGATCGGTTGGGTGGTGTAAAGCAATATTCACCTCCATTTCCTTGAAGGCGAATTCCACCAACTTCCTGACGTATTCTCTGTTCACTCCGTCAGAAGCCACTAATCTCAGTGTTTTTACCCCATGTTCTACAACAAAATCTCTCCAACGCACAATAAGGTCATAAACCTTCTCCATGTCATTAATGCCCTCCTTATTTACTTGGAACAGTAAAACATACACATATTTTGTTCATTCTGTTGGCGCTTCCTTCTTGCTTGTGGTAACCTTGGTAGTATTTGCAAGATACTCCAAGTTGCCCTCATTACCATCACCATACAAATCTAAGGTGTCTGGATACACATCCGATAATTTCTTGGTTAAACTACCCTCTGACTTGTTTGTTATATCGGTGAGTACCGCTATATTGCCTTCCAGCATCATCCTTTTCGGGTTATCGTTCACTATTTTAGTTTTTACATATACCTGCTCTGGCCACTCTTGATCGAGGAGTTTGGCTATGTCTGAGAAGTTTCTTCCTTCTGTAAGATCGTGTCGAATGCTCGATGCCTTGACCTTTTCAGCCATCTCACTATCACTTAAGACAGTCTGCATATCTACTTGTACGCCAAAGTCTATCCCTTGCTGCTTTTGGGATGGAGGTGCCACTGGTACACGACGCAATTCCGCCTGCGATTTTTCACTGTGTAGTAATTGAAGTCGCCTTTCCAGCTTTTCAGTCTGTCTGTCCATCTCTAAGACCTGTGTTTTTATTTCGCTCTTAGTATTTGGTATACTTCTTACTAGCGCCCTCAAATTTTTTGCAGTCTCCCTTATTTTTCTAACCAGATCCAATTCATATTGATCCCTTCCTTCTTGGTCGATACCTTTATCCTCTGAGGAGTCTTCCCTTCTGCGCTTCTGCGAATGTTGTACTTCCCTTTCAGGTTCTATCAATCCTGAGAATGAAAAGGATCTCCCTCGCGGAGGTGTTCTTTTAATAGAGTCCCGCCTTTTAAAAGGATCTACCACTACTCTGTCATTGGTTGGATCCACCTCTTCCATTTGGCCTACAGCCGGATTCGTGTTTGCCTTAGCTGAATTTGATTTTAATGTATCCATAATTGTTCCCACGAGTATGGGACGAAGTGCTTGTGTCACTCCCCGGGGTGGCGCCCGTTCCGGGGAGAAGGGACTTACTACGATGGAGTGGCCCAGGTGCCCCAAAGGTTTTAACGACTTCGCTGTCGGTTATTTATAGAGGTTTTCTCCTCGCGGGCCGGCCAGTTAAGGCAAGCCCCGCGGTCACGAATCCACACGACATTCCACAGCTTCGCCCTACTGTAGTCGCTGAGGTGCGGGTCGTGGTTACGCTATGAGCCAGAAGACTGGCGCAGGGTCCACTGGTTCCAGGTTAGCATCCAATTCGTCGTCCATTCCGTAGCCAAGGTAGTCGTCCCTCCGTCGCAAAGGGGATAGGATAGGGGGGAGGCATTAGGTAGGAGGGGTTGAGGAAACTGCAAGTCGGTCCGTCATGGTTAAACCTGCCGGAGATCTCTTCATGTGCGATCTCCCACGGCATAGCCTTACAGGGGAGAGGGTAGGAACTTGGGACAGCAGAGTAACCGGGATCATTACACTGCTGGTGCCGGGCGCCGATAACGGAAATGACGGGCCCTTTTTTCTTTTCTTGTACAGAGTCCATCATTCCCACCACTAGCTCGCCATCGTTGGAGTGCCATTTGGACGCAAGATAGAGGAAACATTTTTCTTTTATTGTACTGGATCCTATATCTCGCGCACAGCGGTGCCGCATATACCCCCCTGTATATGACGCGAGTAGGCAGACACTCGACGACTCTTATTCGCCACCCAAAGAAAGTAAACTTCCAGAGGGTGGCCAACGCGAGTCGACCCCGCCCCCTCAATTCATCTAGACACACCTTAACAAAGGTTACTAAGCAGGTAATGAATAGAGTTCATTGATGAATTGTGACTACCCCGATCTACTCGTATTTGGCCTTAACATTTAAACAGAGATGAAAAAAACAAGAAAAATATAATTTTACATAGTTCCATCCGTTTCTCGCTGCCTGTTTGAAATACATCAATTCGCGACTCTCATTTGCAGTTCACCTCCGTTTGAAGCCAAGGTAGAAGGAGCGCAATTAGAATCGTGGAAGGACGCCGCAATCTTTTATTCCGTCTGTTGGCGGGTATAATTACTGGAGCTGCCACTATTCCAAAATTACAATTTCATTCGGCCTTCGCGCTCCGTTAGTGATTTTACTTTATCGAAATACCTCAGGAACTAATCTCCTGCAGACGGACTATAGTGGATATTTGAATAACAGCGCCGCAAGCGCTATTCTTACTTTTAAGATGGATATCTGGCTAGATCCTATGCTGGAAGATGAGTGTCCGTGATTAAGAATGCGAATAAAAGGGCATTGTTCAAGTAGTAGTAGTAAAAGTAGTGGGGTCTTTAATGATATTTCGGTAAGATACCATTAGAAGGGAAACAGAAATGCGGTTTTTTTTTTCGGGTCTCACTTCGACCGTCGCGTTCAAGTCGCGTTAGAGAAACGATTGGTACAGGACCTGAGCGAGAATATTATATCCGTAAAAATCTCATACTGATGATTATATGTACATACGTTAGAGAAGAGTGGTCGGCATTTCGTTTAAAAGACAACTATGCAAAGATTATGCAGACATAATCTGTTCAGGTAATAGCACGGAAAAACCCCATTTTGCAAGATATGAATATATTTTCGGAATCCCTCTTATCGAATTATGTGATCGGCAAATAATGAAACTCTAGGACACAAGGCTGATCAAAAAAGGACAGGCAAGGGATCATTAATGATGGTATTTCAGATTTCTCCAAAAATAGCAGTCTTTATTTAAACAATTTCTATGTAATATAATATATTTAACCCTTAACCGGTAACGGTAACGTGTAAATTCGGGGCATAGCTGGTAACGTGCAGTCTGTGAGACTGTAACGTCTTTGAAGCTTAAAAAATCTAACTCCTAATTATTTTTTGGAAAAAATGCATGAAGATTTGTTGGGTATATATCCTTTAATAACAGTTTTGTATAAGGTAGCAGAACATGTGATGTAAAGAAAAAAAAATATGATAATTATTAACTAGAACACAAATTAGCAGCACAAATTTGTAGGACCAAGATAATAAAAAAAAACTTTCACCACACTCAAATCTATATATTTTGTGATTGATAATAAGTAAAGCAATACAGCTATAAAAATATTTTGGTAAAAAATGACGGACCTGCCATGACTACCAGTTGAGAAAAATTATAACGTAAACCGTAACGTTCCGTCTCACAGACTGAACCGAGCTAACAACTAAGCACATCTGGAATGTTGTTTACGCAAACTTATTGATAAACGGGATATAAAAGGGATACCAATGGCAGATAGATTAGATGAGGTCATTTACCAGAAATGCGGTAAGGTTTTGTTGTCGGCTCGAATTTAAGATTGCTTGCAGTCTCACAAACGGCACGTTACCAGTTAAGGGATAATATAACTCATAATTAGTAAGTAAATACTGAATGATAAAATTACAAAATTGCTAAGGTTAGCACATATTTTGATATGTATAGTATAGTCTTAAAATATAATTTAGGGGGAAGTTATCACATGGATGACAACACCTTAAACTGCAAATCGTTAGATAATAAAATATCATATGCTTTTGATTTGATGGATAACCTTATCCCAGCATTCTAATATCAATAAAATATCCTGATGTGTATATTGTTAAATATTAAACAAAAGTTACAAATGTATAACATTATTTTGTAATCTAAATGCATGTTTAAGTGCTGAGAAGGGTTCTTTTTATAGACAATTAAAAAGCATAGTAAACAATCAAACAGCTAATATTGGATAAAACAATACCAAATACACTATTTTTACTAAAGCAATTGACGGAAACGCAAAAAAGCTGAATTTACAGTTTTTTGACGTATTTATATAGAGCGAAGGTGAACAAGGATGCATTCCTCGTTCCATCACATCCATAATAACACCGGCAAACGCACAACAAAACAACTCAATACGGCACTGGAATTCACGATGTACACTCGTCAACGTCAAAGCGTATACTGAGACTGACCTATCGCTCTGCATCGGGAACGCATCGGGAAGTAGTCGAAAAAGTTTGTGCATGTTTTCACATCAATTTGAAGAGTTGCGCTGCTGGTTTACTCTTTATGCTGTGGTGAGGCTGGCTAAGGTTACCGGTGGGCCTACTATGTGACCATAGCGCCTTCAGACGTCACTTGTATGTGATGGGGTGGCAATCGACCCGACGTAATGTGCATGCTCAGACAGGGAGGAGGAGTCCACGGCACTCATTCTATGTCGCTGTGACGCCCTTGGGCATCACAGGAAGGCACTAGGCATCCTAATGCCTAGGTTCAAGGGTCCTTGAAGCTGAAGACTTAAGATGGGTAGGAGCTTATCCTCACATTTGCTATGAGAGCTGGACTTGGGAACTTGATTCATTCGATAATAACAAAAAACTAGGAATCAAAACAAACAAACCATAGGCCAAAGATCTATTGTTTCGAATTCAACAATATTTCCCATCATTAATCTATGGACAGTAGAGGCACCCTATATCTAAATTTTTCCAGAAGGTATGCGTTTTAATTTCAGCCGTCCGTCATGGAATTCTGTCATAAAATTACAAATTGCAATTAATCCGAGATAGCCGGCAATGAACCACTTTGAAACAATAGCCTCCGTCATTTTAATACCATAGGTGCTAATATAATTATTTCCTACCGGCCGGCGCGGCGAGCGGCACAGTGGACGGTGTATGTGTCACATTTCATAATATCGCTTAACTAATTAGCTAATGGTATTGAATGAGTCCCGGAGTGGCAAACAGCACGTGAAGAGGCAAACTGCAAACGAATTGCCATTAACCATTCATCATGATTGTAAACTAATACGTTTTCAAATATTGGATTACAGTTTTGTGCAGGTAAACAAATTGATATTTGATGTAATCTATATAGATACTATTTGATTGTCATGTCAGCCTTTGTAATATTTTAAAAAAGTATTCATCGCGTATTAGAGCTCGATAGGGATGCGCTTCGAAGCACTCTTTAAAGCTTCTGGACACTATCCAGAAGAGAGTAATTGAGACTAATTGATACGCCTAACCTCACAAAGGACCTCCACTGCCTGGAGCATCGAAGAGGGGTGGCTGCCTTGTCTGTGTTCTACAGATTCTATCACGGAAGATAGGTAATAACAGTAAAGTCCGTCCGAACGCGGAACACTAGAGAGGCTCTGCGAGCTCATCCTTATCAGGTCGAGGTCCCTACTCCACGAACCAGTCTCCTCCAGCGTTCCTTCTTTTGGAGAACTTGGACGGTGTGGCACGAGCTGTCGGGGAATTTGTTTCCCGCCAGCTACAGCCGGCAGCGTTTCAAATCTAACATGCACCGACACTTATCCTCTCGTAGCGCTTCTGCAGCGCCATAGGCTTTTAGCCTTTGCGGGAGGCTGACCATAAAAAAAACTCAATAAGCATGAAAAATTAATGCTTGAGGAGGTATCTGCCAAATATTTTTCGAACAACGGTATAGACTAGATGTCAGTTCCCGATTTCCATAATATAGGTTGCTAGATCTCGATTTTTAACTTCCCCCCACAAAGGACGGGTATGTTACTAGAATCGCACCGTTTCCGCAAGTTTTACCTAAATCAACGTACAAAGTGTCATTTCCAAGGTAAAATCATCTCCTGACTCATTTTCTGAAACCAAGCACGATTCGCGTACCCAATGATTGCTCACCTCACCGTGTGAGGTGTAGTCACTGAGTAATGGAACAGCAGCTCGGTGTGTCGGAGCCCGGGCTGCACTTTTTTGTTTTTTCATGAATAAACATTCTTAAATAGAAGAAAAAAATTGCAAAGTAAACTTGTTTTTCCTCTTTCTTCGTTGAGTTTCTCTCTCTCTCTCCATTATACTCAGATCGTGAAACCATCTTTAAGCATCTACAGGGTGATCTGGAGGACGGGGTTCTCGAAGTATAATTAGAGGTTAAACAACTTAACTGTAAAGAAGTTCGATCCTCAATTATACCCAAAGCGCATGATCTGAGTAGAAACATAATGATTAATACAACGGATCGTAGGGGATGGCGGGGAAGTTCTGTAAACAGTACGTCATGAACGAGAATGAAGTCTATACTACGGGGTGATCTCTTCGGACGGGGCTCTCTCGTATAATTGAGGATTGAACTTCCTTACAAGTAAGTCGTTTAACCTCTAAATCTTGTTGTCTGGTATTGATATTTGTTCGTTCTCCAGTCCTCGAAAACAACCATTTGTTCCTGTGTATATACACTACATACTCAGTTTTGGAAACATCTCGCGACATGACATGAGTCGATCCGAGATACATCAGCAGTGGCTCGTAGAATTTGTTTTTGAGCGAGAAATACAGATTTTGCTGAGGCGGTATTCATCACAATTAAATTAGTTTCAAATTGAAGGTTGGGATTGTAACATGCATGTATCACATTATTCCTCAGATATAAACTTGAAAGACAAAAAATAGACTAAAAAGCACAAGATATCACCGAGGTGAATCTTTTCAGCGCAATGTAGAATATTTTATGGATACAACAAATTTGTTAGCATTTAAACCGCCAGCCCGCTCCGCGACCCCTACGACAGGATTTCTAAAAACGATACTTGTTTTGCATCCTCACCACGCTAATAATACTATGTCGAAATGTCATTAAAATCAATTTAATAATTTATAGGTGAAGGATGTAAAGCCATATAGCTATAGCATTAGAAAATTCTCCAAGTCCCTTGTTTTCTGTAATATTAAAATCACTTAATAATTTCCAGGTTACACAACGATGTAATTCAGAATAATGTAGCCTATTATGAATACAACAATTTTTGAGTTTTACAACCTTCCACCCCCCACTATCCAAATTTCAGCTAGGAAGCCTTAAAACGCCTAAGATGAAGTTTGAGGAATATTTGATATTTGAGTTTTTTTTTGTTTTTTTATAGTTACTTCTCCGCCTATGGACCGCTTTATAAAATATGGCAGCATTACTTACTAAGACCCCGCAGCATATCGCTACCCAAATTTCATCACAATCCATGCAGCGGTTTCTAAGATTACGAGGCTAGAAATCGCCAACAGACCGACAGACAGACCGACAGAAATGAGTGACGTGGACGTTCATTATGTAGATCTACATACATATATCATAAAATGCCCAAAAAGCGTATTATCTTAAAATCGAAAAGCGTCGCGATCACAATATTCCCCTCGCCTATCGTTTTGGCAAGTAAAAAATCAAGACGCGTAAATGTTACTCTGATAACTCACTGGTCAGTATGTACAGCAGCAAATAGCTCAGTTGTCTAAAAAATACAGTTTATGACGATGCACAATACCAGCATCTAATAACTAAGCCTTCATCTCAGAAACATAGTTAGCAAGTTCGGCTTTAAAGTTGTTGATCTTCAATTAGCAAACACTCTCTGGCCTGTTATTTCAGCTAAACGCGTTAAAACTACAAAGTTTGGCGTGATGTTGTTGCGGGTTGATGCTTGTGGCTACACCATAAACTACATGGTTACCAAAAGTTTGTAACGACCTGTAAATAGTAATGAGAAACTTGCGATACAAAACTTTAGATTTTGATTAAGCTACTAATAATTAATTCTAAAGCATAGAATGGTGGCAGTGTTGTCAATAAACTTTATTTTACAGAACACAATACGAGCATACCCCTACATTGTGCAAAGGGTATCTGGACATCTTTAGTGTTTTACATAATATTACCTGATAACCGAAATGGGCAGTAAATTATTACACAATAATTTATAGGAGCTTAGAATGCCCTTGAGATAAAAAAAACTGTATATATATTCAGTTCTGACTAAATTTGTGCAAAGGGTTACAGTTGTAAAACTTGAAAGCATTTGAAGAAAGGAAGTACAGGGAAGTCCTCACTTTTTTTATTTAAACTGGACTGTTGAAAGTTAGTGGTTGAATAATTTTATATCGTGGATGATTGTAGCTAAATTGCCGTACTAACTATTCTTACGGCAAGGAATTTTTTTAAGAATTTCTCCAGTGCATGACGAAAAGAATTATATATTTTCAAATTGAGCAGTCTAGCCTGTCCTCGTTTTCAAAAAACTGTCTTTAGTCTACAAAATCCCAACTCGATTAACCCTACTTAATAGTCTATAATAAGATACTCTTTATTTACCTGACAAAATTTGTAGGGTTGCAGGTGTAAAACTTTTGAAAATATATTGAAAGTATATTTTTGTAGGGGAGGGAGTACAGAGGAATCCTCACTTCTTTTCATTTATTTAGTATTTTACCTAAATTGCTGGAAGTTGGCGGTTGAGTAATTTTATATCGTCGATTTTAGGTTGATTGTAACTAAATTCTGCCAGCGGCTATTACTACGCCAAGGATTTTTTTAAAGAATCTGTCTAGTACATGTCGAAAACATATTCTGTGTTTTCAAACTGAACAGTCTAGCCTGTCTTCGTCTACAAAATCCAAATTGGATTAACCTTATTTTCGTGAGATTTTCGGGTTTCCGTTTATTTTAGATAGCTGTTGCTACAGTTGTGTTTGTGCAGTATGTCACCGTACTGACAAGCCTAGTCAAGACCAAGTCGATGCGTTAAATTAGGACAGATGGCCCTTACCCAGTATAAATCATATATTAATACATAGGCACAGGTGTAATGTTCTGAGTGTACCGTTTCAAGTTTTCTTCACATTCAGTGGCCCCTAAAACGATATGCTGAGCATTATATGATATCAAAGCTTACGCTTTTAATTGAAATTGAAAGATCTAATTATTCAGGGTTGAAAAGTAATCACAGCTATAGTGGTTGTCCAAGTTAATGATTTTATTGATTTCAGTTTTGCATCAAAATTTAAAACACTTCGACAGGACATGTAATAAATAAATTAATAAAGGCAGTTTTTTTCGTTATCATAGAATAAATCACGAACTACATGACAACAGTTTTCTGATATACTGTGTAAGGCTTTCGCGGCCATCGTCCAATGAGTTTTTGGTTCTTGGGTTTTTTGGTCGGCGTCCTTTAGCGTCGAAGCTCACCTAACTTCACGCAATTCAATAAGTGTTCTTTTTAGCCACTCAATTCAAATGACATTAACGAAAACTGTTAATTTTAGGTTATATCCGATCAACTGTGCTCTAGTGCTGTAGCGCATGTCACATTTTGAACATTCGCGAATGTGAATGCGAATATCTGCTGCCAACACTAGCGAACGCGAATATTCAGTTATATATTTATTAAAATGCATGATTTAATTTTATTTTTGTGTGCTTAAGGTGTTGACTCTTATGTAGTATATGTCGATTTGTTGGGATTGTTTTATCGGGAGGAACACAAAAAGTTACAAATATACATGATGTCCCATTAAACATTTTAAATCGGAAGTCAAGTGACCAAATCAAATACCTCATTGGGTGACACAATAATAAGAAAAGATATTATATTTGCTCTAATTTACACCCGCATAATTATAATTCGCTACTACTGCTCAATTCCGATATGTTGCTTGTCTTATTTGTCGTGGGATTTTTGTTTGTTGAATTTTTATGAAAATTTAACTGTTAAGCTTCATTGCCCAACGTTTAATAAATGATATCAAGCGATAAACAGAAGACTGATGTGATTTTTTTTTATTTTTTTATTTATTTACTTATTTGTACTCTACTGTACAATTAAGGCCACCTCGTAGGCTACGCCTTGTATGTGGTATTGGCTTGACATACTGAAATTGTACGTTGTAATTTAGCTAACCTATATCCTTAGCTGCTCTCTCTCTCCTTGGACTGCTATCTTTGTACGCATTTCAAAGGAATTCACTTCATGGTCTTCAATATATCCCTCCTGATCAGCAGCATACATTCTTCTTCAACCTTATAGACGATTTCATCATTAAAAACTTAAAATTTGGATGTGACGTCCGAGTGACGACGTTAAGATTACATTACATTACGAGATTAAGTTACTTTTTACTTTTAAAAACCCAAGAGATGAATGGATTTCGCTTTATTGACCAACTATTATTTAAAAAAATTATTCGCAGAACATTCGCGAATGCGAATATGCAAAAATATGCGAATATCCGCAAACGCGAATATTCGTTACATCAGTACTGTGCTCAGGTGTTCTTTTTGAAAGCCTAATAGAACTTCACTTGCAAAACGAATGCGCCTATTGGGATATGTTTTGACAATTTGACATTTTGTTCGGACATCATACATTAACACGCGATGTTGCCGTACTTCAGTGCTCGTCTTCCAATTTGCGAGGAGAGTGGTAGACGAGAATCTAGAAAAGCCATATCACTGCACGCCATTTCCTCCTCCTTTGATGAATTGCTCGCTTGTGAGTGGAGCGAGTTGAGAATGCCGACCCTGCTTCCCCTTATCCGCCACCCATGATATCAAAGCATTTCCTTCAGCGATTGGCATCTCTTTTTGAACTTCCCATCGACCGGGAAGTTTGTCCGGGTCGAAAAAGCCCCGTTTGGTAATCCACCTTTTCAGCTGCTGCCGGCAGATCCAGTTTAATCAGTTCCAGACAATTACTATTCGAATACAATCCACCGCTGGGCGGCCTGCAGCGTCTTCCAAAAACTTTATTCTCCGGTCGCTGCCTGCCAGCCAGCCTGTCTGCTGCTTGCCTGCCACCACCGCCGCACCGGATTGATTTCGCTCGCCGAAAGTTGATACTTTAGCCGGAAGTTCAACCGCCAGGTGCGGAGTTGGGGTTCGGCGCGTAGTGCTTATAAGTACAGTCAGAACTTTCTTGTTTACTGCAAAACAACTTTTTTGTAAAATCCTAAAACTTTTGCCTTTTTGATGACTTGATCTAAAAGCAACAGATACATGCAGCCCTTGTATATGTTGTAGACCGATGCCGAGTTTTACCCATGGCCGAAAGACATTTCGAGATCTGTCCAAACTAGATTTGCCAGATGCCGAAACAATGATACATATAGGCATATAACCAACGTGTTTTGGCCATGTCGCGAGATGCGCATTGCTATACTACGCCGTTGCCAATTAAGTCATAAATAAATAACATAAACTCAATTTATTATTTTTATTTTTTCCGACAAGAACGACATTACAATTTATCTTACTCATTACACATTTGCATTTTTTGTTACCACATTGTTTACTGCGACAGTTGCATGGAATAAAACCTTGTGAACAACCAGATTCCTTTGCGGCAATAATTTCCCCAAACTGAATTTTGTATTAACTGGTATATCTGAGGATGTTAAAGTATTCATTTGGGGAGGTCGCAATAAAAAAAATATTTAAAAAATATAAGTCTAACTGTATTATTGATATTGATTCATTTATTGCGTATAGTTTTTTTAAAACACCAGTTGATGTACCAAGTTGGCACAAACCATCTTTTTCTGATAAAACAGCTGCCAAAGTATTACGAAGAGCTAAGCGTCCTCTATCCACATCAGGAATTACATTTATTATGTTTCGATAGGCAACGGCGTAATGCACAAGCGCGCATTTCGCGACATGGCTAAATTGGGTTGGTCAGGTGCCGAATCGCTCACTGTTTCTGTATCTGGCAAATCTAGTTTAGACAGATCGCGAAATGTCTAATTATTTCGGCCTCAGGCCGAATTCGGTATCTGTCTCCAACATATGCAATACTGGGCAAGTCGGGATCTGGAATGCCTATATAAACGCAATGTTGGCGGATAGCCGATGGCCTTTGACAGGTTGAAGGGAGAATACAATATCCCCTACTTTCCACTTCCATTCTTCAGAACATGCGTTCTCAGAGTTGTCAGGTGTGGCAATTTTCCGCCGAATGGCGAAGACTGAGTTAGCGACCAAAAATCTTAGCTGGGCGATTGGTGACTTGGTGGCGCAAAGCACACAGTGAATTGACGACATTTGGCTATTTACAGCTTCCATTCATCGGAAAGAGTAGGCAAGTAAACTTCGTTTTTGGGCATCATTCACCTATTTCTTATTACTGCACATGATCGAAATAACGATAGCCACGAAATTTGTTAATTCTGGTGCACCAAAAAATTGGTAAATCTGACAACACTGATGTTAGCATTTTTGAATTCTGTATGTTCAAAAACCCCCAACTATTGAATTTCACTGCTCCAGCTGTGGCAGTTTTGGAAATATTTAAGCGTTCCAGTACCGTTTACTGAAAAAACGGTGTTGCTGTATCTCAGTAATTAATAGAAACAAAATTTTGAAATTGTGAGATCTGACTAAATTTGACATGCGCAATTCATTGCAATAAAAATAAGTAGAGGATTATATTTAAGATAAATTGAAATCGGGATATTTGTTTAAAAATTTGGAAAAATAATTTATAACTTGGCAACGTCGCAAGCGCGAAAAAAATATTACAAGGCGAGATAGGGTATTAGCAGATATTTCATTTGAAATAAAAAAGATACTATATTTGGGGTTTTATATTTAAGAAAACAAAGTAAAATGACCTTCAAGTAGCCGTAATTTAAAATTCTGCCAAAAACACCCTGTACTTGCGACCTTGCAAATCCGGAAATTAATAGAAAATAAATTATAACTTGGCAACGTCGCAACCGATCCCAAAAATATTTTAGAGTTAAATAGAGATCAATGATGGAAAGTAGAAGAATTTCAAAAAAAAGGTATGGTTCCATATAAAAAAATTAAGATGATCACTATCCTACTTTCCCGCAACATTCTGTATATTTCAAAATATTTTTAGAATATGCGTCTTAAGTAATCAAATAACTCTTGTATTTGACATTTTCTTTTATCAGGTATACCTTGCATGATATCGAAGAATTACACACTAACTGGACGCCCTGTACATATGCATATTGTGTCTAGCGATTCACCAAATAGCTTGATTTTATTAGAAGTTACTTGACTTGTATTGAATAACAAAGTACTCTAGAAACTCACTACTTCGCTTGCTTTGATTTTTAATCGTTACTACCTGACTTATTGAGTAGTTTCAAGCTACTTGCTGCAAAGTATGTAATTGTGTGATTCCCTTTCGTAGGCTGAATAATTTCTCAGTCTCACACAATACCGCCCTGGACTGATTTCTTAGCAACAGCTATCTGTGCATTTTCCGCTTTGATGCTTACACAGATAGGGGTTATATAGAGCAGGAGACTACAATGGAGTGACTACCTTACTGCTGCTACTCCTCTTGGTATTGTCCACATCTCGCTGCTCGTCCCTCCGTCAGATGAGATGCAGCAAACATTTGCTTTTACTAAGGCTCATATTATACTATATTCAATCGCCTTTGAGTATTTTATTAGCCAAACGTCCATTTACTTTATTGCAGTTGAGCGTCATACTCCGGAACTCTCAAGTTTGACTTTCAATTCAAAATAATACATAACAACTGCAAAAAAGGTAAAATTTGGGGTGTAAATATTGCAGATCCAGATCTTTTTGCCTTCAGAGAAAGTAGTAGCTTCAATAGCTTCAACAAAATAATAAATTTAATAAATAAGCTTATCTTTGGCAACTTTAGCTGCACTTTTCTAGGTGATTTGCCAAGAATATTTAGGTCTTGTGTTATATATTCAGCATCACGGATCTCTTTAGATTCAGTTAAAGATGTATGACCGAGTCATTTTATTAATTCATTTTTAATAAATTAGCTCACTTGACTTAATGCGGTTTTACAAATATGTGGTAAGTTAATGTCATCTAATACTTGTGTGAGAATTTGTGCAAGCCCATGGCATCCAATTATTTTACCCAAGTGAATGTGCACTAGAATGCATAAATTGAAAGAGGTAAGCAAGGCAGATGCAATAAATTTAAAAGTTTATGACCGATACTCTACGCCAAAGTTCCAATAAATCCACCGCATCCATTGTGCTCATCGTCAGATTTATGTCGAAAATGTCACATGCGGACTTTGGCTATGTATGAAGTATACTCTCGACTCGAAAAAAGCTTTAGCTCTGCTTTAGTATTCTGGTCCGATTTTTGTCTATAAAGTGGGAATTTTTTCTGTTACGGGTTTATTTTAAGATTTCCCCAAATAAATTTAATATGCATGTAATATAAGTCGGAGTTGATAGACCCGAAGATAATCATTTATTTATTAATACAAAAAAGTATTTCCAATGACTGATCACCACTTTTATTTAAAAAACTTGCAACGATCGTTTCGACACACAGTGTCCTTATCAAAATCATTTCGAATTTAACGACAAAATCTATATATCAAAAGAAGGACTAATAATGGGCAACCCTCTAAGCTCTTTACTCGCGGAAATGTTTATGGACAACGTCGAACAGAAAATCCAACTTATACCATCTTTCAGTAAATGTATATATTGGTATCGTTATATAGACAACATAATAATTTATTTTACCGGAACTGATAGACAACTACATAATCTCCTAAACGAAAGTAACAAATTACACCCCGTAGTCAAATTTACACTAGAAAAAGAAATAGATCATGCCATTAATTTTTAGATTTAACAATTAAACTACAACAAAACAAACATACATAATTCTTCAATTTGTCATAAACGAGGGTTTGTTTTGTGTGTGAGGACACACAGATACCACAATACACAGCAGTTCCAACCACCCATACTCACATAAAATTGCAGCATATCATAGTTATGTCAATATACTAATTAACGTGCTCATGAATAACGAAAAAAGAACTAAGTATAATAAAACAAGTTACCTCAAACAATGGCTATAGCCCTACTCTAATCGATTCTATAATAAAAAAGAAGCAATACAAAATAGCAGTTAACTTAGTATACCCTCAGATTACCGACAATCGATTGAGTAACACATATAACTCAGTTGCATACATAGGACAGTTATCAGAAAACGTTACACTTAACCTCAAGAAATTAGACCGCAATATATCCTTCAGATGCAAAGAGACACTAGATAATTTAATTAAAAACAATAAAACGAAATCAACTAAAAACGAAAAGTCTGGTGTCTACAAATTAGAATATGTGGACTGGACGTAAAGCTTATATTGGACAAAGTGGAAGAGCATTCAAAAACCGCATTAACGAAGATAAAAAATAATTTATAAACGAACTCTGTAATTCTAATTACGCTAATTATTTGATCTCCGAAAACCATCATTTCAACGAAGACTAAAATATTACACATAGAACAGAAGGGACGCAAATTAAATTTTTTAGAAGCATTAGAAGCTCAAATTCTCAGGTATCCTCCTTAATGACCAAACGGATTTAAATAATTCACCATTACTAAATCTGTCCAATGGTTTTCAGAGAACAAACGATTAGCCATAATAGTTAATGTGTATATCTCGTATAAATAGCGTAGTACTTTAAGTTTAAAATCATTGTTTCATAAAGACACTGTATGTCGAAACGATCATTGCAAGTTTTTGGAATAAAAATGGTGATTATTCATCGAAAATACTTTTTTGAATTAGTATGGATCTCCATCAAGTAACGGCCAACTCCATCGACTATTTATTTATTAATTTTCAGTCGATAGTATGCCACAAATAATTTTGGCACGTCGAAGGTAAGAGGTTAGTACTGTGTGGCTGTGAGGAAGGGCCAGAAAGGGACCGGGAGGCTCCCTCAGGTAGCAATCGTCATTATCATATCGAGTTTAAAAGGGGACAGAAAACACAAAAGTATGACATTGGATTGGATATCCGCACCAGACATAATATCGTCTATCGTCCTTAAGGTGGGGAATAAAATCCGCTGTTGCCGATTGCAATTAAGGGGTATTAAGTGAATATAAATTATTTGCTGTTTCATTTACATATAAAATAAAACAAGTCGTAAAAGAAGGAAATAGGCTGAAATTATTAAGAGTTATGGCTGTTCAATTTACGTTGGCCACACTATACCTCTCTTTGGGTATAAAATACATATATAATTGTCTATTTATGGAATATTAATCCAACAGCGGTAATTAAATTAAGCAATTGTTTAAGAAAACTGAGCGTTTTGCTAAAGAGAATATACACTAAAGTACATGAATATTTATATCGTGAAGGTATTATTTCATTACTTCTTAGAAATGATGTCATCTACATCGAACTCCTTTGTTTGTAAGACGGATGTTAAAAGTTGGACTTTGTTTTAGTGCACTGCCCTACAGATTGGCTTGAGGGTAAGCCATTGAACTGATAGAATAATGAATCAATTGATATTAAGATATGGTAAATTGATGTCTGTTTGAGCTGGAATGGCACCAGACTGGTCGCTTTTCTTCTTTAATAGTGTTTCTTAGTTTCTTTATTGTCGTCCATGGCTTCAGTCCACAAGTTCTCATGAACGTATTAGACTGAACTGATGCTAGGTTGAACGCCTGTCCTTTATTTGTTACGTTTTTTGTTTATTAGTAGTAGCATAAGCAAAACAAATCAATAGCCGTTGTTTAACAAAGGTGATGTGAAATTTTCTAGCAGCAAAGGGATATTTGTTAAAAATGTCTAGTATCATAATGATGAATGTCAAAATCATTTCATGAACGGCAGATAAAGATTTAAATACACTGAAAAATTTGCAACACACTTTATGAGGTATACCTAACTAATATAGGCTACCGTTCAAAAGTATCCGGACTGCAATAAAAATTTTATAGTTTAAATATTGGTCAAATTCAAGGTAATTTTTCTTTGTTACACTAACACTTCCAATGTTCTGATTGTCTGATAACAGTATTTTCAAAACATGCATGTAGTGCAGACACCGAATGATATGAAAATTGGCGATTTTTTAAATTTCCGCTCATTTTGTTAAACCAATTATTGTTAATTATTTTAGTTGGCTATGACAAACTGGCAGTTTTGACTAATTGATCGAATGGCATGTGAAGCACTTTGCTGTAAAACACTAAATATATGTAAAAAAAAGGAGATAATTGTAAAGGTTGTTGGATAAAAGTGTGTTATTAGAGAACAAAAGCGATTAAAATAATTTAAAGTACAATATTGTTAAAATAATGGTTAAAATCGAAACACCAATTGAAAAGCGTTCTGAAATCGTGACTTTATCAAAAAAAAAGGATACTGAATAAAAAAAATTGTTGTAGGTGATATTGTTAAAAATCTTCGTATTAGCTTCAAAATGCAAAAAGGTTAGGAGGCGCTAGAATTACCTCCCAAATTGAAGATAGAGATATCATTACCCAAAGCAAAAGAAACCAGACGCGGCAGCACCAGAACTTACAGCTGTATTTAATAGTACGCGAAATAGTCATGTTAGTCGGACAACTAAAGCGCAGACTTAAGGAGATATGGCTGTTTGGCAGAATAGCTATGAAAAATAACTGCTAAAGGCGCAAAACAAACAAAGCCGATTAAAGTGAGCAGAAAATTAATTAAATTATTGAATCTGTCGATGATAGAAAAAGAAGTTATACCACTGATATTCTTTTGTACCCAGAGGCTGAAAAGGGGACGTATAGCAGAAGGTAGAGGGAAGTCTAGCTATTATACAGGGTGCCCAGTTAGTGTGTAATTCTTCGATATCTCGCAAGGTATACCTGATAGAAGAAAATGTCAAATACAAAAGTTATTTTGTTACTTAAGACGCATATTCTAAAAATGTTTTGAAATATACAGGGTGTTGCGGGAAAGTAGGATAGTGATCAACTTGATTTTTTTATATGGAACTATAACTTTTTCTTAAATTCTTCTTGTGTCCATCATTGATCTCTATTCAAAGCTAAAATATTTTTAGGATCGATTGCGACGTTGCCAAGTTATAATTTATTTTCGATTAATTTCCGGATTTGCAAGGTCGCAAGTAATACGTCCAAATTGATATATTTCTTCAACTTTTCTCAATAATATTATACAGCGAGTTACTTCAATATTAGACTAATAGAAAAGCGATGTTGCCGTATCTTAGTAAATAAGTACAGGATTCTATTTAAAATAAATTAAAATCGGGGATATTTGTTTAAGAATCTGGAAAAATAATTTATAACTTGGCAACGTCGCAAATGCGAAAAAAAAATTACAAAGCAAGATAGGGTATTAGTAGATATTTCGATTTAAAATAAAACATATAGGGTGTCACGTTTAAGAAACAAAGTAAAATGACCTTCAATTTGCCGTAATTTAAAATTCTGCCAAAAACACCCTGTAGATACAAATTGCTGATAACAGCCAAAATAATATCCACTTAATATTCAGGTAACTCGCTGTATAATATTATTGAGAAAAGTTAAAGGAATTTATCAATTTGGACGTATTACTTGCGACCTTGCAAATCCGGAAATTAATAGAAAATAAATTATAACTTGGCAACGTCGCAATCGATCTCAAAAATATTTTAGGGTTGAATAGAGATCAATGATGGAAACTGGAAGAATTTAAGAAAGGGTTATAGTTCCATATAGAAAAATCAAGTTGATCGCTATCCTACTTTCCCGCAACACCCTGTATATTTCAAAATATTTTTGGAATATGCGTCTTAAATAACCAAATAACTTTTGTATTTGACATTTTCTTCTATCAGGTATACCTTGCGAGATATCGAAGAATTACGCACTAACTTGACATCCTGTATGTATGCGCAGTAGGTGGAATGGAGATGTATTTCAAGTTCGCCTGAAGTAAGTACAAGATTAACTTCATCCACAGTACAGGCTGCGTATTTGCGGAAGTGCATTGTTCCCAGTTAATTATGGTTGATGAGTAACGTAAACAATGATTTTGGCGAGATCAAGTCAAAAACTAACAATGAGCCCATCAACCGCGCCTTGGCAGCGTGGCTAGAGATTTATAATGGAACGGCGCGCGGCGGGGAGAAGGGTGCAGATAAAAAGGGGTTGTAGTAGTATGCCGCCGAGCTAAGTGAATATTTGTTAACTGGAGAAAATTAAATTGTTTTCAACTGTAATTTGCGCGTAGTTGAAAAATGAATGAGGCGTTGTCAGCTGCTGGGGCGAATGTCTCTGTTAATTGGAACTGAGGCGTGAAGGCGTGATTTAAGATGGAGAATTTAGCTTGTTCTGCTTGTCTTATGTAGAAGTTATTTATGTTCGATCTATACTGACGATTATAGCTTGTGCCCTTCGAATACACGAAATTCTGGCGCCTAGCAGGCGGATCACCATCTGATATGACAGCCTAGGTTTACGCTAAGGCTCGTTCTGCAATGTAGAAAGGTCTTAAATGACATTTCGGCAAGACACGAGGTGTCACTTATGTGGGTGCCGAGTCATGCTGGGGTTGGTGGAAATGAAATGGCGGACCTGCTCGCAAGGCGAGGGTCGAGGAATACGAGTAAGAGCCCGCGCACACAGACGGCGGTCAGGAGTTCCGAGTTCTGCGTTCAGAGTTTTGCGTTCATTGTTTGGAGTTCTGAGAACACACAGGCGGCGGTCAGTTACTAACGTTGCAGTTTTGTTCCTATTGTATTATTCATGAAACATGTATTCAGACAGCTCATCTTCCAACGAAGAAGAAGCATTGCTTTTGTCGAGCCTGCAGGCGTCCAAGAGAAAAAGGAAACACTGGGTGCACCCAATTAACAGCAAGCGAGAAGATGAAGGCGAATTTCATATGCTATTTGCTGAACTGCTTGAAGATGAAGAACGATTTTTTATACATTTTCGTTTGTCAATAAACAGCTTCAATGAATTATAGAGTTTAGTAAAACATGATATAGAAAAACATGACAGAGTTCACGCGTTTTTTGTCTTTCTGTAAATAGAACTCCGGAACGCAAAAGTCTCAGTAACTACTACGGTCTGACTGTCGGCAGTGTGCTTTGTTACCAAGTAGTCCATAAGTTACAAAGTCCGCAGAACTCTGAACGCGGAACTCAGAACTCCTGACCGCCGGCGCCGCCTGTGTGCGCGGGCTCTAACTTCCTGGGTCCTGGGAAGCTTAGGGGCTGACAGCAGGTACCATTAGAAGGAAAACAGAGGTTTGGTTGCAAAATCAGCATCTCATGAGGCGGAGAGGAATCTTTGGACGTATCCGTCAAGCTAGGGAACTTATTATAGGACCTCTGGTTAAGGTGGGGTGGTTCTGTCTGTGACTGGACAGAAACAAACTAAGGTTACTTGTCGGCCTGCTATCCGGTCATAACATCTTCACGTGTATGTGATGGGGGTGGCAAGTAATCCGACGTGTAGACGCTGAGGCGAGGAGGAAGAGTCCTCAGCACACATTCTATGTTGCTGTGAAGCTCCTGGGTATCACGGGCAGACAATACTCGATTGAAGGGTTCTTGAATCTGAGGATATAAGATGGGCAGGACCCAAGGCAATCCTCGCTTTTGAGATGAGGGCTGGACTTGGGTTTTAGGGTAAGGAGAGGTGCAAAAAGGGCCCGTTTGTAGGCCTATGCACTGGTGGTTCTGGTCACCAGAAAGCCTCTCTCCCTCTTTCATTCATTCATTTATTCATACTGAATAAAGTGTGCCACAATTGATGATAAGAGTAGAATTTCGAACTGTTTGGTAACAACAGAAACAATGTTGTTTATTTTGTAGTTCTCGAGATGGTTCTGTAAAATACTTTATGATCCAATGATTTTTTACCCTCCAATCAAACAACCATATCTTCAGAATACATATTTATTTCGGCTACCTCCTAATGTACACATCGGATGTATAAAGCAAAATTAGCCAATGCTTTGTACACACACGTGTGTATACAGGGAGGATCTTATGTTGAATCCTTTTAAGACAAAAACCCGAGCTAAAAACTAAACATAAGCAGACTAGGTACCATCTTGATATACAAGCCCCGATTTACTATTTTGACTCTGTATCCCGCTTAATTTTCAGCTTTTGGAAAAAAATATTTCAAAAAGTTGTTTCTTTTAACGCCGTCTATGCACAGATGAAAAAGGTATCAACTTCGGACTCACCCTATATATAGGGTGGATATATCCAATTAACATTGTACTGTATTTCATGCTAATGTATAGCGTGTATATTTCTTACCATACTACAATTCTAGCAAAGAATAAGATTCAGTGGTAGACGACTAAGATCCATAGAGATGCCCAGATTTTTTTTGGTGTGGCAATATTTTATGATAAACAGAGGGACAATTGCAATATCTCTGCAGCATCTCTGTTGACGACCTGGCTTTGAAATGAACTGGACGTAAAAAAATAGATTTGTTGTCTAAAGTACACAAACTGTGCACAGTCGTCCAATATTAATACCAGACGTGTCCCAGATTTGAAAATTATTCTGACAGATATTCACATGGACGACGCTGTTGCCTAGTCATTGCCGTACGTAGTTATTCAGTAATGAAAATATTATGTTATATTTTAGTATCTAGTATTAAAGAAATCGGTTACTTACCGCTTACAAAAAATGCATCCACAGAACGATGGTAACTTGATATACTCGCAAGTTTATGTAGGGTCATGTCGGCGACCAAATGAATGTTATAGTTCGTTCATTTGATGTGTTTTTTTTTTCACTAAAATCATCTAGCTTTTTTGCTCAGTGTTGGTTGCAATATTTTATGCTCGAGGAAGAAAGGTTAATTAACTGATTCTTCTGAAAAATGAATCGCTTTTTATACAGGCCTGTCATATTATGCACGTTGGGCGATTTGGTTGAAATTGGAGATGAACAAGTAAATTGCATTAAGTCAGAACTGGAACAGTTAGAGGAGAGAAGGTCAGATCGGCTTTAGGCTCGCTGCTCTTCATAACGTAACGTGTGATTTGGTCAGTCTCATCAAAACCAACATGCAGAACTTTGCAGATGATGCAAAACTCTTTGCAAATCCATTGCTAGATGCAGCACAGCTAAAGGCTGGTCTAAAGACAGTTGAACAGTGGTCAATAGGTTGGGGAATGAAGCTGAACGAATCTAAATGCAAGGTATTAAGAATTGGTCCAAACAACGCTGATGAAGAATACACACTGAATAACATAACTTTGGCTACTGTTTCAGAGCAAAATGACCTGGGGGGTCACAATTACTTCTGACCTGAAATGGGAAAACCATATACTGAAGATCGCCAAGAGAGCTAACTCGTTTGTATATCTTATTAAACATGCATTCAAAAAATGATTCACAAGATATACACGAGTTATATACGACCAAGCTTGAGTATGCATTCACAGTGTGGAAACCTTATTATGTAAAAGACATTGAAGTGTTAGAAAGGGTACAAAGAAGAGTTACAAAAATACCAGTTGAACTACTTGACCTTCCTCATACAGAGCGACTGAAGAGACTAAAATTAACAACCTTAAGAGAAAGAAGACATAGAGGAGACCTAATTGAAACATTTAATATCATTGATAACTACTATAATTGCAACATTAGGCATATCTTCAGGCAAAACCAAAACCATCTTCGGGGGCACTCCAAGAAGCTCGAAAAGGAAAAGTCGTCAAAAGTACTCAGGAAAAACTTTCTGTGCAACAGAGTTGTGTATTCGTGGAACGCGCTAGAAAACCGGACAGTGACAGCGCCCAGTGTTAATTCATTGAAAAACAGACTAGACCATGAACTTGCAAATAATAATGCTAGAATGATAAACTACAATGCATAATTTCATGGTTAAAGGCAACAATTGCTTCATCGGTTTTTCCGCCTGCTATTGGAAAAATTACAGGATTACAAGATTACAAAATCATTTCATACCGCAGCTGAATAATGATTATGTTATCGCACAGTATCAAAGTGACGAATTCTTCTGGATACTCGTCAACATCGTTGCTGCTGCTGCTGCTATCGGATGCCAATGCCGCGATGTCATGCACTCTTTCAAATCGAATTTATTTCACATAACCTCAAATTGCTGGGATTCCCATTAAATATTCCACGGATATTATAGTGGCTTTTATTCTAATGTTCCTATGGTACAGGTTGGGTTTTTTTTATTTTCGATTTGAATGCGTAATGATATTAGTTCAATAACCGAGCTACTATACCAGTTTATTTTACGGAGTCTGGGCACAAAATACTGTAGAATTTAATGGCTCATACTGCACAGCTGAATAATGCTCGTATTATGTTATTGCACAGTATCAACGTGACGAATTCTTCTGGATAGTCATCAACATTTGTAGTGATCAAACTGCTGCTATCGGATGCCAATGCCGCGATGGCATTGGCTTTTTCAAATCGAATTTATTTCACATAACCTCAAATTGCTGGGATTCCCGTTAAATATTCCACGACATGCCCGCTTCGTGTGATACGTTTTCAATGGCGGTTTCGTCGAAATATTCAAGCTCGGGTGACATATTGAACAAAAGCATATGCGACGCTGAGCCGGATATTGTGGTGGCTTTTATTCTAGTGTTTCTATGTTACAGGTTAGGTTTTATGTTCGATTTGAATGCGTAATGATATTAGTTCAACAACCGAGCTACTGTACCAGTTCATTTCACGGAGACTTCTACCAGTAATCAAGCAGATAGGTTACAACAAATCAGTGTTGGCCTGGCCTAATAGACGTAGTATAGTGCCATGGAATACCTCAGATGCACCTAAAACAATTTGATAAATGGATCATCAAGCAAAATGCACTTTTCTCTGCAATCATTAAAAACTCTGTAATATGTAAGAAAGCTAGATGGCGCCGTGGCGTATCTATATTATTTGAAAAACTAAATCGATTCTACTATTATGTGTTACACAGTGTTAAAGCTTGTCGTCGTATAGTATTCTGTTTTACTGTTCTGTTGTGTTACAAATCGATAGTGTACAGAAAAATATATTGTGCTATAACTGTGGAATATGTAACTCTCATTTGTCGGCAAGCCGCGAAGATTTTATTGTCAGGCATAATTAATTATCAACGAAAGCTAGCACAAAATCTCGCAAAGTAATTGCAAAGGTAACCCAATTTTCAAAATGGTGTTGCAGCTGAAAATTCGTCGCGTACTGACCAACATTAGCTGCCTAGTTCCGTAACTAATAGTGGGAAGGCCAGTGCAACAAGGACACTAAAAGTGAGTGTTTTATAAAGAATCCGTCCTGCTGAACTGTTCCCGTTCATACTGCAGCCTTAAGGATCATTATGTTATAACTCCTAGCATCTACACTAGTTTGTACGGTTTCCCTGCTGGTTGTGGTTCTAGACTAGGTTTCCCAAAGAGTTTTCTCTTGAGCTAGCGTTTCGCACTCACAGAGCGCATAAAACGCTGGCTTTGTCCCTGTCCTATGTTGCCTGCGTAGAGCACTATTCTCTTCAAGTGTGTCTCATGGTTACAATGGAGACCAGTTTCTATTCGATGCTGATTCCTGTTCAAACAGAGTAGGTCTTCAGCTATTTTCCCACATGAGCCTTCAATAAGTGTTGATCAAAATATCATATGTTATATCAATTTTGCATGCATGAAGGTTGTTTCAATTACCGCTTCGCTTTTATAGAAAAAAACCTTAAAACCTCACAAACATTTGTTCCTTTACCCTTTTTACCATATTTTCTTGCCTATATAGTAATTGGTAACCTATATGTTAAGTAGAAAATCACTGCAAAATATGGAATAGCACCATAGTTACTCTAACTAGTGTACAAATGATGCGTATCTAATTATTAATTAGTTTTAAATATTTTTCAACTTTAAGAAAGGAAAACAATATCTCTTTAAATAATTCAAGAGCAATTTGATATTGGGGAACTAACCGTACATTTTTTTCCAGGTAAGGAGCATGACTACAGGATAAATGTCTTACAAAGACATGTTTCTAAGGTAAGTATAGTATGGCGATGTCCCTCAGTGTACACTCAGTTCCACAGTCGTCTTCGTACACAGTTGTAACGGTCTAGGAGTTTGCTGATTTATCACATTTGGTCGTTAGATAGCTGAGTAGCGAAGACTTTGCGGCTGCTTTATCGTTAGTTATAAGTAAAAATAAAAACACGCCTTTTATTATTCACCTTAGAAGAAAAGTTGGCTTACTTCCTATAAGGATGGCAAATAACTAGGACTAACACATTCACCTCTCAACTTTTTTCTTAATTACTTAGGTAGTTCTGATACATATCAGTACTGCTATTTTTTTAAGGGCGATGGAAAGTGCTTTATCGCCTCCCGGAAAAAAATTGAAAAGGATAAACAAGCCTTCAGAACGAAGCTTCAAGGTATTCGGATAATTTCTGTTTTTTTTTTATAATCTGGCGTCAACACACACACACAGATGTACCAGCACTAACGAACAGTACACAGTGTGTTTATCCTGAAAGGGGGGTGAGGATAGTAATGTACACTTGAACACATTTGGCATGCAAGGCTTACAATCCAAAAGGTATATGGCAGGGTTGTTGTTTTTGTATAAGCTTCTCGATTGTTCAGTTGTCTACTCCAAAATTTTATGTCAAATTGATTTTGTCGTCTCTACTTTTTTTATTACAGTACATCCAGAACCCAAATAATGCGATTGTTAAGTCACTTGCATATGCAATCTGTGGTAATTTTAAGAAAATATCGCATATATGTGATATTAAAATGTGTACAAAGAAAGGATTAGGATCAGTAGCAAGCTTCATTGAGGGTCTAGGGTAAAGCGCACGAAATCGGGAATCCAAGAAAATACGTATTCCCGTGTTAGCGAGGAGGCGTGGCCGCCCGTTCCCTTTCTCCAGTATGTGTATCTAAAATGAGGGGAGGCAAGTCCAAAAATTCGACGGTAAAGTTAAATACTCCAAAAGTAAGATCTAAAAGCTCGCCGTAAAAGTGAATTTCGCATTTAGAGGCTACTGACGTTATCTTTAAACGTACAGTAATGATTCAAAAAGCAAATTGATCAAACAAGAAATCTTGCGCTATGTCACTTCGGTGGCCTTCTCTTGATGTTGTATTTGGTTGTTAAATCACAGACATTTGATGAATGTGTGATTTTGCATTGCGAGCTTTTTTGCACGCTAAACAACTTTTTTGAAGAAATTGCTCTGAAGTGTCATTCATTAAGGTCTTAACTATCACCTTCTGAAATACTATGTATCTAGTTTGAAAAACAAGTGCGACTTGTGCGTTCACTTGCGAATCCGTGTTTTACATGGCAAATAAATATGTATAAATGTGTGTAGCCAGGCCCCTAAGTAGTAAAAAGCTGCGACACACTTTCAATTCATCAATTTTTTATGACAGCGATTCAAACAAAGACGTCAATTTTTCATTTATATAAATAACTAACGGCAAAAATAGATCCAATATTTTTCACTGTTCGTTTAATTGACGCGATTGAAATTAGCCAAACATTGATTTTTAAAGCAAATAAAGAAATAGAAAATCCTTATTTTCACGAATAACTAGCGACAAAGAACCGGCAAATAGATAGTTTGTGAACAAAAGCCGTTTAAAAAATCTAATAGGGTTCTACTGATCGCTTACACATCCATCTATTAGCTTTTAGTTATTCCTAGAGTACGAAATTCGCACACATAGCATCTATCGCCGCTATCCACAACAGAACATAGCATTACTACAAACTAATCATTTGAACCATGGAAATATTGTTCCTCTCCATATGTCGAATTCTTCATTGAAGTCCACTGTATGTCAAAGTATTTTTTAATCATCAAATAGATCAACTACTGAAAACACAAATCAAATTAGCACTTCGACCAGCTATGCAATCGATATTGGAAGATAGAAAAACTCTCGTATTCCATTTAAATTCGGCATTAGCGCCATCGAGGCACACGCGTGGCATTGGCCGCAAAAAGAGGCCAAACCGCCACTACCATTAGTGCAGTCCGAATGTTTGTAGACTCTTTTTTGCTTTGTGGAAAAGCGAGCTTTAACTGCCGGATATTCGAATTGGATCGGTGCATTGTGTAGTTGCGAAGTCGTATTCAGTTAATATGATTATATTCTCTTAGGTTTGTTCTACAAGTATTAGTTTAACGATATTGCGGATTAGCATGCGAAAATACAAAAGTTCTCCAAGCTTCTCTATAGTAGCAAGAAATTGAAACGACATACAATAGATAGATAGATAGTTTATTTAAGCACAGCAATGTATAGACACACTGCACTTGTAGCAGATCTGAAAATAAAAATTGGTAAACAGAAGTAT
Source organism: Callosobruchus maculatus (assembly GCA_951848785.1). Taxonomy (NCBI): domain Eukaryota; kingdom Metazoa; phylum Arthropoda; class Insecta; order Coleoptera; family Chrysomelidae; genus Callosobruchus; species Callosobruchus maculatus. The sequence goes on along the minus strand of CATOUR010000014.1, from coordinate 24,411,178 downwards.
CACACCGAAATGAAAAATAAGAGTAAAAGATGAAGTCAAGTTAATTGGCTTAGTACTTCTCACATATAATGCTGTGATACCATTTCACTATTTTCCCACTAGTAGCAGATCTGAAAATAAAAGCTAGTAAACAGAAGTATCACACCAAAGTTGAATATAAGAGTAAAAAATGGAGTCAAGTTGATTGACTTATTACTTCCCACACATAATTCTGTCATACCATTTCACTATTTTCCCATTATATGAAGCTATATTCTGAGATCCCCTTGCAATCAAATCGTTGCCTGCCTGTCCGCAAAAGACATCCAACATAAAAACTCTCGCAAATAGTTTTCTGCATCCGTAGGAACTAGGATGACACAGTTTTTATTCTGCATGTTTCAACTGGAAGTGAAACTATCGGGAATCCCCAAACCGTCTAAAAAGGAAGTTTGAGATGTTTTCATATTTACAGTTTTTGATTATTTTACGCCACCACTGACATGATTTCTAAAAACAATATGCGTTTTGCATCCACGCCACGGTAATAATACTGTATCGAAATTTCATTATAATAAATTTCAGGTTACGCAATACAGAATGATGTAAAGTAATACTCGTATGTGTACATTAGAAATAGCCGCGGTACTCTGGTATTTAGGCTCAGCCTGCGCGGTCTGCTCAGTTATAAAAAAAAGAAATACATAGTTGCTTGGTCTCTGTAATAAACAAAGAAATGTTCGGATGAACATAAAAAAGTTGATTATACCGTTAGCTCTTTTCTTCATAGGACAGTGGACAGCTTATCATGAATGCAACAAATATTTCAGTTTTACATCTCCCACCCTACAACCACCCTAATTTCAACCCCATCAGAAAAAAGTAGAAAATGATCAGGAACCCCTAAAATACCTGAAAACGAGGTTTGAAGGAAATTTAAGTTTCGTTTTTTATTAATTGCTCCGCCGCCCATGCATCGATTTTCAAAACTATAGCAGCATCATCTACTGCGACTTCGTAGCATCTTGTTTCCCAAATTTCGTCACAATTCATGCAGTGGTTACTGAGATTCCGATTCTACAACAACGCCAATAGACAGAAAAACAGACCGACAGACAGGCCGATGGAAATGAGTACCATGGATTTTTTTTATGTAGATCTCATAAGACACCCAAAACGTGTATTATCTCAAATTCGAAAATTTTCTCGATACCAATACTCCCCTCACCTATCGGTGTGGGAAGTAGAACAATAACATGGAAATTACTTAACCCATAATACTAATAAGTATAAACAAACTTCATGAGAAGAAATTTGACAAACAACGTTATACGGTATGTAGTATGCTCCAGTGGAATTTTCAAACTGCCAGTTGATTTTTGTTTAAATCTTCCACAAATTCCTTTTCAGAATACAATTAATTTTTAAGGAGGATTTTTAAACTTTATTGCAATATATGATTTGGTCAGTGAGAACACCAGCACTGTAGTTGTTGATGAAAATAATCGTTCATTTAGAAAGACGATGCGCAGCAGGTCTTGAATTGTCCTTAAATCTGATAAACACTGATGAGTGTCATAATTGCTTTCCTGGTTTTTGTATGTCTAAATAATTGATAGATAATTAAATAAATTAATTTGGTACTGCCAAAATGCCATATTTAAGTAATAGTTGCTTACACATATCGCAAGGTCCTTAGTGCCTTATTTTGTGACAGTAAATCCCTCTGTACTTGCACTGACTACCTCTATAGCAGAATACTGAAGCTAATACAAGATTATATGGAATCTTAAGCATGTTCACAAAAATAAACACGTAAGCGTTCCGTGTCATCCTATATATTTTCATATCCCAATTTGACGGGGGTAGATGTCTAGATAGATATCTGGAAGTGTCTCAAAATAGTATCACTCCCAACATCAATAATGTTTTTGCTTAAAATTCGCACGTAGTGTAACTCCAGACAATGAGGAATACGTTGGATGGTACGCGATTATTTTGAATATCTATTAAAATTATTTGGTTAAGCGCGTGCCCACGCTTCATTTTTTTATTTATATTAATAATAACCGTTTATCCTGTAATATATCTTCCTCTGGCACACACTGCACCAAACTACGGGAGCCCTGAGTGAAACCACTTCTTACTTGAAACTTGATGTATATTGATCTTCCTTACAAACTACAGATGTATCTTATATCTAACCCACAGCCTATTGACATACCTAACACACTCACTCTGTTTAAAAAAAATCTTACCTAAACATATACATAATTATTTTCCAGTGTCTCACGTACCAGTTCCCCTCATTTTACTAACCTACAGCACAACACTTAGGGCCGATTTTATCAACATGCATATTTAACAAAGAATTTAACAAAGCTTTTCTATTGGATAATATTTAGCAAAAGCTTTCTATTGGGTATTGAGGGCTATGTTAATAAGTATCATCAAATAGTATTTTATCAATATTGAAAACAACACGTCAAAGCTGAATAACACTTTTGTCAAAGATATTTTAGAAACTCATGGATCAAAATCGTAGCAGGATATCAGAACAAAGCGATTGATTTGCAAATTAATACCACATTTTCCATGTTTACATTATAATTATTGTTTAATTACTATTCGCAGACTGGGATAATTTGTGATAAAAGTAGTAGGTACCTGTATCAATCACAGCAACTACCTACCTTATTTAATAATTAAAAATCCCACGTCCGTCAATCAGATGAATTATATGAAAATACATACTTTTATGAAGAATCAGTCTTTCATTTACTGGATGTATGTTTGTTATAGATCTTCTTATACAAGTATTCACAGGTGCATTGTATACATCAAATAGGGTTATACTTAATTTTAATTACAAAATAGTTAGCTTTGGCGTTCTGGGGTTCTGGATAGGCAACCAGTAATGCACATACGTTTGGAAAGTAGCTGTAACCTTCGAAATGTAACAAAATGCTATTTTTACCTCTTTTTACTATAAAACAAGGATATATTGCAGGTATTCATAATTATTATTATCGATAGTAAATTATTGTTTTATCCAAATAATGCAATCAGTGAATTTCTTGTCATCATAGCATTTAATACAGCATGAAACCAGCGATCAAATGGAAATGGAATCTGGAATCTGATTGGTTGAAATTAGCAATTGCTAAGCTTTTGATTAAACAAGAATATGCAATTTTTCACCGATTTGGGATGGAAAATCAGACTGGAAAAAATGCTAGATGATTTACAATGCTCGATTGTATATAAAGTATGTCATTTTTGAGCTTTTTGAGGTCAACTTCAAGAGAAATCAATAATTTTTACTTTGACAGATGCATGTTCCTAAAAGGGCTGCTCTGATTGGCCAAAGTCTTTGTTAAAATGTGCATGTTGATAAAATCGACCCTTAATCTATTATAACTATACATATATACATATCACAAACCATTAATTGACTATCTTTGCGGATTTTGTAGGAGTTGAAATACGGAACTGCTTGGCAAATAATATCAAATATGTGTTCATATTTTTAGTTTATCGATAGCATGAAAAAAGTTTACTGGTGTGATGCCTAATACAGGATTAATAATATAGCATCTAATGTCAACGTTACGTGATAAGAACACAAAGAAACTAAGAATGAAAAATACGGTGTTGTCACACCTGCCGAGAGTAATCAGAAAAAATGTCGCCTATACACGCAAAAACAGAAAGGGTTGACAATGGTCAGCGTTGGGTAGAGTTTTTCGACCTTCCTCACAGTAGCAGAGCACGGCCCAAACGAATTTATCACGTTGTTTTCTTCCGGCCGGGTAATCCTGTGAAAAATGCATTCCTCATAAACGCTCCATGACTGTAGACGATTCTCCAAGGAAGGGGACGACATATTGCTTTGAGGGTATCCCAACACTCCGTTGTTAGCTTACGCATTTAAATTCAGGTTTGTGGTTCCGTTTTTTGTGATGTTCGCTGTATCACGTTTGTCAGCTATTTTTCAGGAAACTTGCTCTCGGGTAGATATTATAAAACCATTATAGGCAAGCCTAAGTCGTTTGCCGAATTTGTTAGGAAACAAAATTAGCTATAGCTGGGAAGCGGCAAAAGATATATTAAAGCGAAGTGTACTCTTTAAACTGAATTCCAAGCTTTCGGAGAACTATGCCTCCATCATCAGGGCTGAAATATTGAATTAATATAAGCAACAGGTAAGCAAAAAATGGAGTTTATACTTACAAAGTTTGTTGAGATTGTTGCTTAGGTTAGAAAATACGTAATGGAACATATTGGTTAGACTCGCACAAAAATTCTTTAAAAATATTAGGATATTAAATAATATCCTCGTCAATTAGTTCATCACACACGACATTTAGGTTAAAAAATCTATAGATTGATAAAATAGAATCAGATATCTGTTGCGTTCGAGTACTGGTACCACAATGAAGATTTTTCCAGCCCAGACAGGTAGCGAGGTTATGAAGTACCTGGAGTGGGGAATGTCAATCAAATGTCATTTCAGAAGTATCAATTATAATTCGAAACAGGTGTCGATGTTTCTTTCATAGTCCAGGAAACATAATACCAACCACAGATATAGTAATATCTTTATATCAGATATAGTAATATCTTTATCTGTGGTTGGTATTATGCTGCCTGGACTATGAAAGAAACATCGACACCTGTTTCGAATTATAATTGATACTTCTGAAATGACATTTGATTGACATTCCCCACTCCAGGTACTTCATAACCTCGCTTCCTGTTTGGGCTGGAAAAATCTTCATTGTGGTACCAGTCCTCGAACGCAACAGATATCTGATTCTATTTCATCAATGTATAGATTTTTTAACCTAAATGTCGTGTGTGATGAACTAATTGACGAGGATATTATTTAATATCTTAATATTTTTAAAGAATTTTTGTGCGAGTCTAACCAATATGTTCCATTACGTATTTTCTAACCTAAGCAACAATCTCAACAGACTTTGTAAGTATAAACTCCATTTTTTGCTTACCTGTTGCTTATGTTAATTCAATATTTCAGCCCTGATGATGGGGGCATAGTTCTCCGAAAGCTTGGAATTCAGTTTAAAGAGTACAGTTCGCTTCAATATATCTTTTGCCGCTTCCCAGCTATAGCTAATTTTGTATTATAAAACCATATATTAAATACAAAGTGTCCCCAAAACAAATGCTGGTAGACCTCTTTAGATACATTTCGATATGAAGCAAAGTATTTCGAAGGCAATTAAGCTTGAATATTTATAAAACCTTTCATGCTAGACACCTTCAACTTCAAAACATGCTTCAACTAGCAAACACTTTTTTAGTACTTCTAGATAACGGTGGCAATTTTAAATGGTCAATGCTGTGGTTGGATTCAGAGTAAACACTTTGAAGTATATTTATGTTTACAAAAGAAAATGGCTTGACGACAAATGAAGCTACGAAAAGACCACACCCAACAAAAGTAGCCGACATTGGAATAGTTGTGAAGAAGATTGAGAAAGAATAACGACTTGTCTGTGGGACTCCAAATTGGCATAAATGTTTTAGTTAATTATTTAAAGGCGTTCACAACTCATCGTCTAATTTATTTTATATTAAGTACTGCTACTTAGGAAAAGCTACAATGCACATAAGCCCCATTGCTGTCACCTTCCTGCAGGTTGTAGATCTTCAAACTAGAGTCTTGTAAACGCCGAATAGGTGTGTGGATTCCTATTTATGCAGTGCTACTGGCTCAGCAACATTAGCCAACTAAACACACCGAGTCCAACACGAGACAAATTTAATGTTAGTTGTCTTAGATGTCATTAGATCTTTCTAAGATGAACTCCAGACTTAAGTTTAAGAAATAGTACTCAGATATATAATAAATAGTCTCCATTTTTTAGTTTTTTACCTCACGTATTTCTTGGTATGTTTTTGTACCTTTAAAGGTAAATACTCTGTACCTTCTGATTCATTCTGGGTTTGTTTGAAAAAATGGCGAATGTGCCAACTGTTTTTTACGGACCGACATCCATGAAAATTGGTGAATGTAGTAACAGATCTAAACGAACATTCTCAAAACCATCATTTGAGCATGCATAAGGATCTAGATAAATACTAACGATCTTATCATAGTAAGCAGTAGCACAACAAGATAGTACTGTGAATAACAAAATAAAGATAAACTAAACAGCGACATCCATGAGGGATCGTACATTTGAAATTTAGACAAGAATTCCTAGAATGACTAAGAATACATTTACTAATTCACTGAGTGGCAATTTTTATGTACAAGCAATGTACTAAGTGGCAGTTTTCAGTCAGTAAGTAGAAATTTATGATATTTTGGGTTTTTTCTAATGCGGCAGCCCTTTCTTCCCCTTCCCAATCGTCTCTGACACTTCGCCCACAAGCAATGTTGGCTGATATAAATACCTTGTTATTACAGCTGATGACCACAAAAGATTACAAGCTGAGCAAAGGCAATGTCGTCACGTGTGCTTCTAACAAATCTACTACAGGTTCGCAAATTGTATTAATAATGGTAATAATAATGTTTATTTTCCATAAGGCGATAATACTTTTTTTACCGCCAAGAAAACATATTGTAAAATAAATGATTTTAAATTGATACAAATAACAGTATACATGATTTTGCAACCTAAGCAATAACCTAGAGAAATGCTGTTCCGTCACATATTTTCTTAACCATGTTAGCATCTTCAAGAAAAGGTTTAAAGTGTTGTCTGATTAATAGCACACATTATTCGTTCCTTCTGATCTTAAAATGGAAAACTAGACCCAAAATTTATCTAAATTGAAAAGAAGAAAAATTGAATGAGGCTAGAAAAGTTTAAGACTGTTATCCAATAGCTGCCAACTTTCTAGTGCTCTAATACTGCCCAATTTTTGCTCTACAATTTGAGATTCTTACCTCTCACGTATTCCTTGGTATGATCTTTGGGCCTTTGAGGTAAATACTATACCTTCTGATTCATTCTGGGTTCATTCCACATCTTATTACTGTTTCAAAAAGTGGCGGATGAGCTAACTATTCCTTGCGGAAAACATGGAATTATTGGTGAATGACGATCTCTAGATAAATACTCACGACCTTATCATAAAATGATTGTACAATGATATCCATTGTCATTATGATCACTATATGCATAACCTGGGAATCAATGTTTTTATATCATAATCCTTCATCTAATGCTCATGTTTGGTGCCATAAATTGTGGTAACAAGGTATAGGCTGAATGAGACGCAGTTCGCGATGATTTCCAACGAACTCGAATAGGTTAGAAGGAGTAAACAAATATTTTATTTATTTTAACCATAGTAGATGGTGGCATAAGATTATTTTACGATGTTGCCAGATCTCCTCCGGGCAAAGCCTTTGTAATTTCTTGATATTCCATAAAGTAAATTTAATATCAAAGCTGGTTAGACGATGTATTGCAGGAAGGTCACAAAAGAGTCTATTACCCCAAAGAAAGATACTAATCCAGTGTATTTGTTGTTCTATAGGAAATTGAATTGAACTGAAAAAGGTTTTTGAAATTTTTGTCATTGAGGTCATCGGGAGTATATCCAGAAAGAGGAACTGAATATTCAATATTATCTAATATGCATAGTTTCCTATCACTTAATGCAAGGCGGATTTTAAATTGTTTGAGGTTTCGGCATGACCTGCTGTGTAACAACATAAATTGTAAATACTTCCTAAGCAACATTCGTTTTCATGTACCTCACCGGAGTTCCAGGCACCCGCTTACATTTTATTGTGATCTATCCCATACCAATGTTATGCAAAAATTGTCATCAGTTGTAGTAATGTGTACCAGTTTTAACTCACTACCAGAGATTTGTGATGATAATATCTTTTCTAAGAGCGAGTAATTCAAGCAACTATTGCCTGTTGCTGACAATAATGCTCCTCCAGTCGTTATTCCTGGATCTATTTGCTTTTTGCCTTTCTATCATTGTACTTTCTAATACTAGGTTGATTAACTATTATACATATATTTTCTTGTAATTGGGTGAATTTACCTGTTGGAAATATATCTATCTATCTAGGATCTGTGGGGGCGGGATAAAATATCTCACATCGTATATCCTGCGTGTCGTAAAAGGCGACAAAAAGGAACCAAACTACTGTCGGTATAAGCAGTAATCTCTTCGCAACCAACAGCTTTGGGTGGACGAGTTGAGAAGAGTCAGGACACCTCCTTGTCCTTGGGGCGAGAAATTGTCCCTAAAGGCGGATAAACCAGTAGATACATCTGATCAACGGCATGAGGATGCAGAAAGCAAATGGGCAACTGCATTAAAGATCTTAAATATATCCCAAGAGAAACTCGTAAAATGAGTACATTTTACGAGTTCACAACATCTCTGTTAAGACATTCTGACTATGATGATGATCATGGTACTTTCGTATACTAGGTTAATTAATTATTATGTATTTTCTTGTAATTGGATGATTTTACCTTATATTTATCTATCTGAGATCTGCACGGTTAAAAATGTAGGCACCTTGTAAATAATAACATCTTGCAAACACACGCATGCAACAGGCATGGGCTTTGCCTCTTCTAGCCTATTGAAATTTGTTGGTGGTTACCCCTTCAGCCTCGGACCGGTGCCGTTTATGCCCGGTTGTCATAAACGCGCCAGAGCTTCAACGGAATGCAATGTTTGCACTACATTTTTAACGTGGCCGTTACGATGGGGCAGCACAGAAAATAAAGGACGGCCGTTCGTTGTGAAGTGGATGAATATATACCCGACGCGCTCATTTTTTACGCGACGCTCTCTCACCCTTAAGCGGCCTGGAATAATGAATTTTTCCGAGTTTTTCTTTTATTTTCCGCACTTATAATTCTTGCGACGAATGATGTATTTTTAGCTTTTTTTCATACACGATCATCGCCAGAGCATTAAAAACATGAGTGATACAGGGTGGGCCAGCTGTACGTGGATGGAAGATAATGGACTATTAAAATATATTCAAAAATTTGTCACCTGATCGTGGCGGAAAGCGTTGAAGGATACAACCTTGTAATATTTTCATTAAATTTTTTTGTAAACAGTGATTCATATTTGAATAACACTACTAAAATAGAACTCACTTCTGGTATACTATTGCACATCTGGGTTCCTTGATTAATAATTCTAATGTAACTTTATGATTTATACATTAGATTTAAAATGAACCGTTAAGGCAACCCGCTATTTCTGGCAAGAAATAGTATAGAAACATCTAAAAACAAAGAATAATTAAATCGGTAATAAAGCATACGTTAAAATATGCACACATTTCATAAAAAATTACCTAAAAGGAAGCCACAGTCTAGCCGCTTCAGAGCTCTGACAGGCTAAATAGCACTTTTCAACTGAATGAAACGCGATTGTCAGGAATGCTTGAATTTGAATAGACTGGGCGGTACCAAGGGGAGGTTTTTATTGAATACTCTAGTCTAAATCTGGATGTTCTAATCAGACCAGCTGAGCGAGTCTCATAAGAATGAACATTTGAATCTAAATTGCAGTGCTGTTTGTGCTTATGAATGTCTAACAACTGATGAAACATGTACAAGGATGGCAACGTCACGATTTCAAAAAATGTGTAGTGTAATTCACAATGCTCCCGAAATCCAAAACCAGCTATTCATCTTAAGTCTTTTTCTGCAGTCTAAATATAGTCAGTATGTGGGAGCAGTTTCCCCACAAATTAATTGCATAAAATACATAAGTTAGCGTAGAATAGAAAGTAGTATACAGTTAAAAGTGAAGATGGGCTGACCAAAGTTTCTAGTTTTCTAATGACGAATACTGCAGAATAAAGCTTACTCTCAGAGACATGGTATGTTTTGAAACCATTATCTATGTATATGCCCAGGATACTGAAACTGTGGTCATGAGCAAACCCCGTAGAAGATGTATCAAGACTCAAATAATTTCGGTTAAGTCATATGCCTACTCACAGCTGAACTGATCTCAGTTTTTAGGTCATCAAGTGACTTGGCCCTGCAGCCCAGTTGTAGTGTGATCAGCATAAACGCACACTCATGCTAGGCAACAAGTAGCCAAATAAGTCATTTACACATACTGTGAAAAGCACGGGCCCCAAAACAGAGCCGTGCCACAGGGCTCCCTCCACAGCACTTATTTAGGAGATACCCCCATTCGTATGAACACATTGTGTTCCTACCTAAGTTCTGTAGAACTAGAATCAGTATCCCATAACGTGACTGCTTGTCAACTAAAAGCTATAAGCAGATATCAGAAAAAAATGAACATCGCAATGCAATCAGCTTTGAATGATATCTAGTACCCAGCTACATCAGAAGAAAAAGTTTTAACTGATGTCAAGTCAGGGAGAAAAATTATCCACAGACATTTTACAAAGTCACCTTCATCATTAGAACTAGCAGAATCTTCAGAATTCGTATGGTTTAGTATATCATCTGTGTCTAACAGAATATCTCATATCATGACAAAACTCTCTGAGAGTGAGTTTTTTTATAAGCAGGTATGTAAGGGTCCTGTTTATTTTAGCGGCGCAGTATACTCAAAAGACAGCAGTAGTGCAGCAGACAGAATGACCAATATGAATTGGATAGATGTTCATGATATGACGTTGAAAAATACTCCTATTAAACCGTTCACGATCACAATATCTGCCTCGCCCGTAACTTAAGTTGTCTTGTCATTGTAGCAACATTTTTCGTGACTCTCTCTAAGAAGTCTTTTATCAGGTTATTCAGGAATGGATGCTACATGATTGATTTTTCTTTAAAATTTAAACCATTTTTTACTTCTAGCACATATTATGTTACCTCCCTTTTTAACCGGACTTATTAATAGAACTATATTAGAGCAATCTACATCCACTTGTCTGCCTGTAAATTCTTGCAAAAGACACTTCAGCAACTCTATGATATCTATAGCATAGCATGAGCAATGAGGATACATATCTAACCACTCTGATTATACTGCAGAAATCACATATATTCACAGAAAAATGTGTTTGAATAGAACCCGAATCGCGGTTTAAAATTAGTCCATTAGATTTTGTGATTGAAGAATAATGCCAGTCACGCAACAGCTTTTAAATTTTTAAACATAGTAAGTTTTCCAGGGCGATTCCTTTCCTTTAAAATGGAATATATAATGAGACTGAATGGTGCTTCTCCGGGAACGTATTATCATTATAGAGTAATTTTATAAGATAAAAATAATACCCCACAAGTTTTCCAGGTGATTGCGAATATGAAGCCGCAATCATTCTAGCATTCTAGCATATTAAAATGACCATAACTCTAAGGCTAAGTGTGCTATCACGAGAGATCTCACTTTGAAGAAGAACTTGAAAAAGCCATATAGTTATAAAAATATCGTATGCTCTATAGCTAGATAGACCAAATACTGATCTTCCAGTTCATCATCTCAAGTATTGTATCACTATAGGGCCTGATCAGCCACTTCTGAGCTCCAATTTGGACTCTGCACAAAATATTATCTATAATCACAAGGCCCCAATAGCCTCATATCCCAGAACAATATATAAATAGATCTATCTATGTTTAATACTGTTGAAGGCCCCTATCTTTCCGTTTCCTTGACCTGGTCTATGAGCAGTATGTGTTCTGGTTCGTTATGTCATGCAGATATATGCTGTGTATCATAAACAGCCTATCAAAAGGAATCAGAGGTGTATTTGCTGTGCGTGCACTTGCATTTTGCAGCTATTTCCAATAGCAAAACAGGTGCACGAAAACAGACATGTGTGATCGTACGCAATGCACCGATATCCAAATCCCAAATCAAACATAATCACCTCTAAACGGAATAGCCAGTGTTAGCGAACAACCGCAAGTTTGCCGAGCGCCAGTGGACATTGTGGTAGTCAGGTCGATTTGTACACGATCAGATAACTTCTTCGGTTGTCACTGATAAAGTAAAAAGTACTGCACCCTATTTATTAGAAAAATTAAGAAGTAATAAGAAACACTACACAGTAGAAGCAGGTGCGAAATCAATTTTTCTTCTTCTTATCTCGCTATATTAGTCTCTTCAGGGGAAGATTTATATTAAAATTTTGAATGAGCAAGATAACATCAAACACAACAATAATACAAGATATAAATCATATGCAAAAGCCATACCTAATCCAGGAATACGATTAAACAAGAATCATATATTTATGAATTTCAAAAGTTAACATAAATTAAGCATATCGACTACTAAATGTTTAACAAAATCCTCTATATTGTCGAACATTTTGTCAGAAATTACAAAAATATACTCAACAAACCTTTACCAAATTTTAGGAAAGCACTCAAACTTTCGATTCGAAATAGTTCGTTGGAAGCTCAGCTAGGAAAGAAGACCAGTTGTTTCGTATATCTATACCTTTATGTTTGTCTTTTATAAAAAGTCTTCCATATTGCAAAACATTGAACCATCATCGAAATCAAAGCTGAGTGAATGTAATTAATTCTCTTATGGCATTTAGTTTATAGCTGTTGTAATTGATGAATTCCCTGAAATATCCTACAATATTCCAAAAGCTTTGGTACTGTTACGTTGGGAAATAATGATTATACATCGAAAGAGACCTCTAACTTATATTTGTTGTCCACATAATAATAAAACTATTAAGTGTATGAAACAAAGGGATTAGCTTTACCTAAAAGCAGACAACGGTAACAAAGGTGCCATTTTGGTTACACTCATTTTTTTTAAATTCTGTGTTCCACAAATTGCCACCAAAAGTCTGTAACCATAGCAGATATGCATGCATCACATAAGAGAAAAATAAAACTCAAATGAGAAACATCACCAATGTCACGCCTCAGAAATCTGCCACTGTTTTCCAAACTACAGGATAACTGGTGGAAGTGTACAATTCAATAACGTCCATATCGCTTTCAATCATATGCATTATTTGCATATTCTATAACGTTTTCGTTATTTCTCCTTTGCTAATCAAAAAACGGATGATAGGATGACGGATCTAGGATCTGTAGGATGCTGCATACTTTCTTATATTTTCATGCTGATGAACTTCAACAAAAACGAAACATGCCAACTACAAATGGTTGTAGATGAATAGTAAATTACAACGCTTATGAATATCGCGTGATGCTAGTCCAGCTTCGATTCAATTTTTAGTATAGGCCAATAAACTATAAAAATAAATAATAAAAACTTATTGTTTTTCAGCTGACAGGCAATTAGATAAAACAGACTATGTTAACTACTAAACTTATATATTGTCAATTTTTTATTAGTTGCAGTTTGCCTGGACTAGCGAACTGATATTTGCGTCGATTGTATGTCGACAGGTATACATAATGCACAGCTCGCGTCGATTATATTTTGATGAATCAGACTAAATATTCCGAAGGTATTTGCTCTCCGTTATAACAGTGCTGTCAGTACAATACGCAAAACGGATTTAGCTGCTGTAATCTACTATACAGGGTCGGAGGATATAGTATAAGGGTAAGATTGAAGAACAACATTTACATTAGTTATCTGCCAGGTGAAACAGAATTTGAAAAGGCAAATCTGCATTTCTAAAACAATGAATTTGTGCATTTATGTCGAATCCGACACAATGAGGGCATATCGATGAATGCTTCAAAAAACCGTAAATTATTGTAGAGCTTTGCGATGCTAGGCGTGTTTTTATGTTTTTAGGTACCTACTCCACTGCAGCGCTACGGTCGGCATTCCGCACATAAGTCCTGTGCCCCTGCACCTATTGGCAAACCTGGGCCGTAGTTACGTCAACAATTGGATTTTTGGAAAAAAATGTTTGTGATAAATGGAAAGATTATATATAAGTTTTATAACAAAACTATTATTTTTTATTTTTTCTTTTCGCAATAATTCCAAAGTTATATCAAAATAAAAATTGATTTTTGAACCTAGTGCCAAAGTCGCCGACAAAAGCCAAGCGCGTGTGACGTCAGAATATGTTAGGTTTCACTAAAGACGTCCTACTCCGATACCTATTGTCATTCTTGTTTTCCACACTTCCAACTAATCTTGAAAAAAGTTAGTTGTATACCTTTTTTTATGATCAGCCTCCCGCAAAGGCTGAAAGCCTATGGCGCTGGAGAAGCGCTGCGAGAGGATAAGTGTCGGTGCACGTTAGATTTGAAAAGCTGCAGGTTGTAGCCGCTATCGAAGTTCTCCAAAAGAACGAATGTTAGAGGAGACTGGTTGGGGGAGTAGAGACCTCGACCTGGTAAGGATGAGCTCGCAGAGCCTCTCTAGTATTCCTGATTCGGACGGCATTTGATATCAATATCTGGGAGAGCTCACTCGAACATCTTGCGTGTTAGAATCTGTAAAACAGTGACATGTCTGCCAGCCTTCCTCGATGTTCCAGGCTGTGGAGGTCCTTTGTGACTAGTGTATATTTGTTGCACGATAAGACGATGAATAAAATTTGCAGCTAGAGGCGAAGTCTATGATCAGAGAAATATAATATGTTTTGAATGTTTGAAATTCCAGTAATAAAGTACCTAATCAAATATGTTCTGTTGATGCTATTTTTTGGCACCATGGTAGCTCAACGGTTAACCGCGTCAGCCTTCTACCCTACAATGTAAGGGTTCGATCCCAGGGCTTAACAATTTTTTGTTAATTAAGCATATTTTTGAATCAAATTTTATTAGACACTTTACTCACACTGGAAGCAAAATACACAGGCACTAGAATTAAAAAACTCAGTGGAAATGAAATTTGCCCGTCAATACCAGTTGCTAATTGCTCTGATTGCGATACCACAATTCAACTAAAAAAAGTACTAAAATTAGTAATTTTTGGATCGTTCGGATGGCGTCGACACGCTTCGCTGCTTGACTTTTCGCCAACACGAGTGGTTGACATTCTAGAAGCTGTTACCTGTTCGGCGTGTTCCCAGAAACTGAGACCGCGTTAGGAGTGCGGGTAGCTGTGCTGTGCATCGCAGAACCCTGTGAATCTCCTGCGCATCTTAGAATATTTGCGTCTCTTAGTGCGGATATCCATATTCTGTTGAGCTTGTATGCTTCTTCTTTATTGTTGAAGGTGTTTATATGTTTATAAATCTCGATAGACACCCTGTACAGTCTGGCGTAGTAAGAGGAGGTTGTAGCAAGAACTTCTGTCTCGTCAAACTTTATCTTGTGGTCACCGCATGCATGCTTAGCTACTGCCGATTTTTCTGCCTAACCGAATCGACAATTTTATTTATATTCCGAAATTCTGGTTTGTACCAATCTCTTTGTTGTTCCGATGTATACACTTAAAGTACATGGTATCCGATGAATCCCTGATATGATGTTATCGTTATAATCCACCTACTTGGTAAGCGATGTAACTACATGAGGAAGCAAACTTCTCCCCCGCTTCAGCAAACGTATCGGTTACATCTATGATCAGCATCAATGACATGTTAAAACACTTGAAAGTAGAAACAGCTCCCGACTTTTGAGCACAAAATCAAACTGTTTGACCCCAGATATCGACAGAGGAAAAAGTGAAACCAGGTGGATATTCCATTCAATTACACCGAAATAGCAAGTAGCACGGAACGCGTGTATGTTGTGTGGTATCGGCAGCCAAGCCCAGCTACTGCTAATTAACCAATCGATCATAGTCATCAGTCATCGTTTTTCAGCACCTGGCTTGTGCTTCTGACGTATTTGTTATTAACAAAAATTAATTATTTGCGCCAGACCAACAGACCTGTGTTGGCGTGGTCCACATACGCTCATGTTCACCTATGCATGTATTTCGGTAATTACTAGTCAGAGTAATGTTGCGCTAATCTAACCAGGGGAGTGTTTACAGCTTTACTTTATTCAATTATTTTCGAATCAGCTCCGTTTAATAGTAGCCAGAATCACACCAAATCTATTTTGCAGTCGATAGATGTGACAAAGGGTTTTATGGATAAAATTATAAACCACCATATACTCTGAATGGTCTCGGACGCTATGGTTCTCCAAGCCTACAACGTCCTTTCCCCAGGAAGAGATAAATGGAAGAGGGGTGACAGTTTCATATCACTCTTTGATCTTGCACTATTCATGAATGGCTCAAAGTCAAAATTGTGAAAGGCAGCGGGAATCATCATGATAGTCACAATGTCTTAACAGACATGTTGTGAACTCGTAAAATGCGTTAAGTCGGAGCTAGAGTATTGCCGACACGAATATTACCAATAGTTTTAAGAACTGTAGCTCGCCATCGTTCGCGATTTACTGTCAGTTCAGTGGCGCTCTTGATACTCATATCTAGCAACTGCTTCGTCATATCCACCCAACGTGTAGGGGAATGACCACGGCGCCGCCCACTCGGGGCGTGACCCTGAACTACAAGTTTCTCCATATTATCGCTTCTGTGTATATGTCCGAAGAATGTAATCATTTTCATCGACACAATGGAGGATAGTCTCTTTGGATTACCGAGCTCATCCAGTATGGAAATATTAGCTCGATGGGCGGTATAAGGAATTCTCCTCCACGTCCACATTTCAAAAGCATCTATGCGAGCTCGATCTGCCTTTTTAACAGTCCAAGTTTCCGAGGCATACAAAAATATGGAGAACACAAGCGACTGAACCAGTGACATTTTGGTAGCTTTAGTGACGTTATGGTCACGCCATATTTTAGTAAGTTTTGTCATGGCCACCCGTGCCTGTTGAATGCGCCGTCGAATCTCATTCTCACAGCTACCTGAATTGTCGATCAAAGAACCGAGGTACACAAAACTTTGAACTACCTCACAACGGCCTATTGACTTTATTTCTCGATGACTGTCACGCTCTCGTTCTACGATAATAACCTTGGTCTTGTTGTAGTTAATACCAAGACCATATGCTGCACTGTGTTGTTCTAAAACGTTCAATACAGCGACTAGTTCTTCCTGAGAAGCAGCAATAAGGGTTGTATCGTCAGCAAATCTTAAGTTAGATATTTTGCTTCCGCCAATTGTTATACCGCCATTCCAGTTGTCCAATACCAGTCTCATCACAAATTCAGAGTAAATGTTAAATAACATCGGAGATAATACGCATCCCTGACGAACTCCTTTTCTGGTTGCTGTTTGACCAGACAGGTTACCATCAATTCTTACACGAGCTGACCTAGACTCATAGAGTTGCTGTATGAGAAATACTAAGTGGGAGTAGCTGGTATTTCAACAGTTCAAATCTCAGTAAACATGGAGAGGTATACCACAACCACAATCTTCCAAACAGAAATGACAACCATAAGGTTGGGTGACAGGAAACTGAACTAAATACCAGAGCTATTACAAATGAAGGCGTACCCCTCTAGTCAGCCCCCCTCTTCCAACCTAACTTAACCTACAACATAACATCCCTAGACAAGGAAAGAGAGAGGACAGAACGGGCGGCTGACATCTCTGTTACCAAAAAGTACCAAAGCGCTAGTCCCGGTGGTGTAGCTAATGGGATTAACATTATGGTTAAGCTATTTGGAGAAATAATCTATCTTCAAATAAAATCTATTAAGATATTGTTATTCACGAGTTCTGTATGGCTAATTTCACCATCCACAGTTCAAATTTAAGTAATTAACATTAATTTAACCGTGAATTTCTATTTGACCAATATCTTATCTTGCAAAATGTAAGCTACAACAGATATGTCATTGGAAAACTGATTGTATTTTGAACCAAAACATGCCTTAAAAAATATAATTTTTACACTTTACATTTTTTTTATTATTTACTTATTTATTTATTTATTTCATACATACAAACTCAAAAATAATACAACTAAAATTGTAAAAACACCGTGTGATTATAAGTATCAAAACAAACTTGTTTGACAATTTCAAAAAATAAAAGCAGATGCAGTAATTGACACAGTTGTAGAAAAAGTTTACATTGAAAAATGGAAACAAAAATACGAGTAGACACCTAAGCTGAAAGCTTGTGTGTGTCATATACTGGATGGAAACAACTAAAAGTGATGGTCATGGAGTATGTATATACACAAGAATAAGACAGAAAAAAAAGTGATGATGAAAGAATTTACAAGAAAGTGATTGATAGGCACAAGAATAATTACAGCACTCAATTAATGATTGAAATAAGCTTATTTAAATTCGCATGTTAGTGGTACATTTGAAATTATATTTTGGATGCATATACATCTGTGAACTAGATACCGAGATATTTGCATAAACTTCGAATGCACCAAAAAATATGAACACAAATTCACCCGTGAAAAGTGATTCCTGTCTCCTTCCTACTCCTGTGGCTTTTACAACCGTAAGCTACACACCCTACCATTATGCACACCACAATATTTTACAATTATTGGTTTTAAAAACGCTAAATATCCCAAAAAAATACTACCGTACCAAATTATTTGTTTTCCACCAAAATTTTGACAGCTATTCGTTTTCTGTCACAGCTAATTCATATAGCAATACACAGGCGCGCGGTATCCCCTCTCTTTCCTTATCTAAGATAACATCACTGTCATAAATTTGGTGGTTGAATGTTCAAGGCACTGTTGACTATCAGAACGGCCTATGGGACCTTAGTTCTTGTGACATAGCATATAATTTGATACTTTGACATGTTGCTACTATCCTTTCATATGGAAATGCAATAATTAGAAGCAAGGTAGAATAATGAATCTCAGTTGATAAAGGGTAACTAATATTACACCGATTCACGGAGCTTCACTCGCCCACAACTAAAACCACATCTGTTGAAATGAAAACAATCCACATTTCGGCCACCTCTAGAGCTTTTATCAACGTCCAAGAATGAGTGACATTACTGCCTCCTCTTTAGTAAATAAATTGGACTACTCAAATACTATTCCTAAGAACATTCCATTCAGATTCGCTTTTTCGTTCACTTTTTGTTAAAAATATCTTAAAAAAGAATAAAAATGTCTCAAACCTAGTTAGTGGTAATAACTTTATCTACGACCGTATTACCGTAGTAATAAATAATACGATTTAAATACATAATAATTACAAACTATTGACATCTTAGGCACATTTTTTTCATTAAAATATCTACTTTACACCATTCGAATTAGCGTTAACCCTTTAAATTTAATAGACGTTTGTAGTTATTATAGCGCTTTTTTAAACATTATGCATTCCCAAGAGATCAGTAGGCGGAGAGTGAGCTATGAAAAATCATTCACGCTTTTATCTATAGGTAGTATTACCAGTTTACAAGTAGTTTTGTAATCGCTCTACTTTAAAATAAAATTTCCCCTATTTCATCTTTATTTTTCCCCGAGTGAATTTGAATATACTATGTACATGTACATACATAGTAGAGATGGTGGATGTGCAATGTAGTCATTATGGCTCATCATTTTTCAGTCCATATAACGCTTCCACCATATTTCTAAATACTGCACTCCTAACATAAACAAAATCGTTTAACAGAACAAACCATCAATGAAGGACGCGTTCTATATATCTCATTCAGTGTTAAGCGCGAATTTACTCTGTGAGACACTATTAAATATAAATATGGACTAATTTTCATATATCTTTACTCTGAACTTTTGATGAGACAGGTATTGGACAACTGGAATGGCGGTATAATTACTGGCGCTTCTCAGGAAGAACTAGTAGCTCTATTAAACATCTTAGAACAACACAGTGCAGCATATGGTCTTAGTATTAACCACAACAAGACCAAGACTATGATCGTAGATAGAGAGCGCGATAATCATCGAGAAATAAAGTCAGTAGGCTATAGTGAAGTAGTTCAAAGTTTTGTGTACATCGGTTCTATGATCGACAATTTGGGTAGCTGTGAAAATGAGATTCGACGGCGCATTGAACAAGCACGCGGGGCCATGACAAAGCTTACTAAAATATGGCGTGACTATAACATCACTAAAGCTACCAAAATGTCGCTGGTCCAGTCTTTTGTGTTCTCCATATTTTCGTAGGCCTCGGAAACTTGAACTGTTAAAAATGCAGATCGAGCTCGCATGGATGCTTTTGAAGTGTGGACGTGGAGGAGAATGCTGAGAGTTCCGTATACCGCCCATCGAACTAATGTTTCCATACTGGATGAGCTCGGTAATCCAAAGATAGTATCCTCCATCATGTCGAAGAGAATGCTTACATTCTTCGGACATATTCACAGAAGTGGTAATATGGAGAAACTCGTAGTTCAGAGTCACGGCCCGAGTGTGTGGCGCCGTGGCCGTTCTCCTAGCTGGGTGGATACGACGAAACAGTTGCTGGATATGAGTATCGAGAGTGCCACTAAACTGACAGTAAATTGCGAATGACGGCGAGCTTCAGTAATAAAAACTATTGATAATATTCGTATCGGCAATACTCTAGCTCCGAATTAATGCATTTTGCGAGTTCACAACATGTCTGTTAAGACAGTGTGACTATGATGATGAAGAAAATTCAGTTTTGTTGTAAATTCCGTGTTTTCTAAAGCTTTAAATTTATGGAAGCGTATAGCTGGATCTATCGTAGATGTTTGGTGTACAAATAATTAGCAGTTTAGCGGAGGTATGTGGATGTGTAGAGATATGGAATTATTTTTCGTATATTGTAAAATTGGTTTACAAAACTTGGTAGGCCATTTATCTTAAAATGTTTGAGGCTCGTGCCTACTACCGAATTACGTTTGGATTTATATATACTTTATTTTCTTGAGTAGTGGTACATAACTTGTCCTCTTCCATTCCTTTCACTGTTTAACGCATAACGCATTTTGAAGGAACTTTGTTTCTTGTAATAATTGATCGACCTTATTTTTGACTGCATTCCATTAGTTGCCACAATTATCAAGTGAACAAACGTGGTGTGATATAAAAAGGATATAATCAATGTGGTCGAATAATTTGTAGTATAATTTATTTGTTAACAGTAACTTCTGTTCATCATTCTATCATTGCTGAGAGACTTTGGTTCTTATTCGTGCTTGACAGCACTCGCTCAGGGCTGCGAATGGCTACGAAACTTAAACTCAGACATTAATTCTATTTTTCAATGATGATGTATCTTACACCTAGGAACTACCCCCTCTCTTCCGGTCATTACGTTTCCTTAAAGAGGGGATACACGTACGAGCAAGTACGCGTACTTATGGCTCGATGACCCTTTTCGCCTATGTGTCACCATAAGTACGCGTACTTTAAAACCGTCGCGCAAACCGCTGGCGATCCAACTGGTTTGAAATCTTGCTCACAGCTTGTCTCTGCTCGTACTGCGAGCCGCGAGCCACCAACTTTGTTTCGGCAGGCCATCGATGCGCTCGTTGTGTTTGGCGTTTGTTAAAAGTTTTGTTTATTTAGGAAAATTATCAAAATAAGTGATTTCAGCTTCACGTGTCTCACCGACGTCGAGTACGCGAACTTAAAAACCGCGTACTTAAAATTCGTACGCGTATCACCCCTTTTAGAGATTATAATGGATCCCATTTCGGAGCATGCAAAAATATACATATCGGTTCTAATTTATTATAACTGTTGATAGCATTTCTAAGCATCTTTATTCTAGTTCACGTAAACTCTTTGTAACCTGGTATTGAACGGACGCTCTTACCAACACGAAATCTCCAGTCGCCTTGCACGAAGTTTCATAAACGTGAATAAGTAGGTAACTATCAGGATCATATATTCAGTGTGGTAGAGAATCCGTTTGTTTTAATTGAAGGCAAATTATCAGCAGTGCCCCAATTAACGTTTCGATTATGTTTTGATATATATCTATAGGAAACCCTTGTGGGTATTAAATTAATGAGTCTCAATTATTATCATTTCAAATACATCAGCACTGGTATATAGTACTTTGCTCTACGGTTTTTTGTTGTGTATTTACTTTGGCCAAATATTGTTATTGTTTTTAGTGATTTATATTTGAATAAATATTATCCTGGCCAAGTACAGGTTTTTATGTTATTGAGTAGGTATATTAAACAAATGACAAATGCAAGTATCATCGTTCCACTTGACTGCTGTCCAAAAAAAAATACATTACAGGTTTATTGGTAACTTGATAAAGATATTTGGGGAGGTGATAATAGAAATAGCATGCTATAAAATTGACCATATAACACCACGTCCATGTCCTCTAAAAGCATAATGAATCCCCTAGAGTACAAAGTTTCAGCTTTAGCGTACGTACGTTTATGATCGATCCATAGCATGCTCACATGAGATATCATGCTTAATTTTAGAGCTACTTCATTCCGGATTATTTACGACTTCTCATTTATTCATTAGCGAAAATCTGCGGATACTCGATACTTCATAATGTGTCTTGTATGTTATGCTTGATTACCTAGCAACTTTTAAGAGATTACCTAGCGACTTTTTAAGACGAATCCATTTTAAATTACATCTTGAATATTTCTTTTAAAATTATACAATTTTGAGACCCTATACCAAAGCTTTGGTTAACCGATCGCTTTTTATGAGTAATCGTGATGTAGTAGCCATAGTATTTAAGCACACATAATAGAAATTAGACTTCCGATGACAAATTTTTGAAACTTGAAACTTTGTACTCTCGGAGATGCTTTTAGAACTTAACTGCCTGTGTTTACCACATATACAACAAGCTTATGATACCAATGGATAACCAGGAAGATGGGTATGTCCTTACCGTGAAGTGCAATGTTGAATATTAGGTGACATTTTAAGATAGATTCATTTTTTTATAACGGTTTTTCAAGTCACTTTTCAACACATGCTGATTTTAACACCATCTCGTCAAGTGTTTGATACCTGATCACTTTACTTTTGTCGATAATGACGTGATAGCATATTTTCTAAGGAGTAATGCCGAGAGTTCCAAAATCCGGTAATAAAATAATAAAAATTTATCTTCCCAAAATATTTATATCAAATTACCAATAAGCCTGTATAATACTTTTTAGCAGCTAGAATCAACCGACTGAGATTTAGATTTCCTGATAAATAAATTGAAGCGGTTCAGGGAAAGGTACTTTTCTCCGGTCCTCTAGGCAACTAATGTTTCCCTACCAGTTGACAGTGCCTTTGCAGAATTTTTTTTTTATTGGCTTTGAGTGTATGCTCATTCAGCCAGACCACAACTCAATGCGCGCTAACCTAACCAAAAAAGACCTTAAACACAGACGGGGACACTCGCTTCACGCTAAGGGGTCTTTCAAGGCGACTTTTAAAAGACAAACAAAGAGGACCACGGTATAGGATAGGGGTAGGGTTGCACACATAGGAACGACATCTAACCTAATAGAGATGTGGTCTATCATAAAGGCTTATATGAGAGGTTGATGTATCTAAGGAATTTCTTTAGGAATTCTGTATTAGAGTTTAGGAGTACGGCCACACTTACTGCATTTGATGGAATTTCGTTCAGTTCTGTCAATATTGAAAATAAATACTCGTTCGCATTACTGTTGAGTGTACAAGAAAAAAGGTAGTGATTTAGATCTGCATATGACTCGCCATTGCACTCACAAGTTGGTTGTGGGACCAAATTCATTTTATAAAGTAAGGAGTTGCAGTTGACAACTCCAAAGCATATCCTTAGCAGCGTCACATATACTCTACGTGAAGTAGAAATCTTGCGGAAGATAGGGACACTTGGTATATTGGGATTTGCTAGAGTGTAATGGCATGGGTTGTTCAAGGCAAAATTGTTATAGTGATCAGCAAATAAATTTCTGCAGTGTAGTCTGATAAGGGGTATCACATCATGCCTAAATATGTGATCAAGTGAGTTATTTGGATTAACTGCATCTTTAGCCATACCGTCGACCTCAATGTTTCCAGTGACACCACAGTGCCCTTTTACCCACAAGAACTTCACCTTTATACTCTCTTGATGAAGTCTGTTCAATTTGGTCAAAATATCTGCGACTAACTCGTGCTTGCATACATTTTCAGGTCTTAGAGCTTGAAGTACCGATTGGGAGTCGGAAATAATCATGTAGTTTTGATGAGTCTTGGTTATTGATATGTATTCGAGTGACTGGTTTATTGCCATTGCTTCTGCCGTGAATATGGTTGTTGCTGGGTTACATTTGTAAAGTTGGTGGATTCTGTGAGATGGTATCCAAAATGCGCAGCCTGTTCCACTAGGGCCTTTAGATCCATCGGTGTATATTGAGCAAATTGGTTGGTTCTGCTCCAGTATGCTCTTAACTATTGCATTGTTGCTTTCTGGAATTTCTGAGTAAGTTGGTACTACAATTTGGGGGTGATAGAAAAGTGTACTATAATCTACTCTAAAGATAGGCAGTCTGCTATTTTTAACTAAGTTAGCACTGTACTGCGATAGATGTGTGAAAGCGTCTGTGAGTGGAGGAGAATTTTTATGTGCCCAGTATCTGTTTGTGAGATTGAATGTGCTTAAGTCTGACAGTTGTTTCCTGAATCCGGTGTTATCATATGACATTTGTTTCAGCACGGCCTTCTGGGAAAGCAATTTTCTTCTTATACATAGCGGGGGTTCTCTGCATTCCGCAAGAAGAGCGTTGACGGGTGTTGGTTTCATAGCGCCTGTGACGATTCTTAGGGCTTTATGTTGGATACGATCAATCTTTGCCAACCCTGACGATGTTGCTGAGCCATATAAAAATGAACCAAAGTCCAGAATAGAGCGAGTATATGCTTTATAGAATATTAGGGCTACCGTTGGGTCACTTCCCCAAAATTTCTTGGTGGTTACTTTCAAGATATTCAAGCTCTTCTCTGCTCTATCGAGTGTAGTTTTAATTTGGGCGTCCCAAGTTAGTTTTTGATCCAGAATAAGACCCACGTATTTATGTTGGCTGAGCCACGGCACTTCCTCCTATGCTCACGTAATCTCTGACATTGAGTCGGTGTCTTGTGAAAGTAACAAAGGCCGATTTGTTGTAAGATATTTCAAAACCGTTGGAAAGAAGGTATTCGTCTACAGCAGACATATCTTCACCTATTTCTCTTTGACAATCTTCCAACCTCTTCATGGATTTGTATAAGCAAACATCGTCTGCGTACTGTATGACTCTTCCATTCCTTCTCATGGAGTGCGGATTTAGTGTAAATATATTGAATAATGTGGGACTAAGAACTGATCCTTGTGGAAGGCCAATACTTGATTTCCTTGGTCCGACTAGTGCCTCTTTGGTTGCTACGTATAAGAGTCGGTCATGAAATATTTTGGATATGTTTATAGCTAGGACGATAGGGATGCCTATATTATTCATCTTCTGGATCAGTAATTGGGGGAGAACACTATCATATGCTGAAGATATGTCTAAGAATAAAGCACAAAGATATTCGTTGTTGGAAAAAGATATCTGAATGTCATTTACTAAACTTGCCAGGCAGTCTAGTACTCCTCTGCCCCTCCTAAATCCATATTGGTTCGCAGGAAAAAAATGATTCGTCTCCATCCACCATTCTAGCCTGGTCTTCACAATCCTTTCAAAGGTTTTCATTATACATGAAATAAGCGATATAGGTCGGAATTGGCTAGGATCACTTAGTTTGTTTATAGGTAGGACGATTATGGTCTTCAGTGTCTCACAATCTTCGCCGTTGATTAACATTTTATTGAATGCAATAACTAATAATTTTTTTGCATTTTCTGGTAACCGGGCTATCATGGAATACGTTATACCATCTTCACCTGGAGCAGAGTCTTGATTTTTAATACATGAATTGAACTCTTCTAAGGATATTAGTTTCATTAAGAAATGATTGTGGTAAGTTTGGTCTACTGGCAATGGCAAATTGGCTGAGTCTGGGGCCATTTTCTTGGCGAATTCTTCTGCAGCTTCCAAGGACATACTGTTACGAATTTGTGGATTGACACCGCGGCTTATAGCGTTAACTTTTTTCCAAATTTCTGCTGACGATGTTTGAGCATCCAAAGAACTGCAAAATGTTGACCAGCTTTTCCGAGATTTGATTTTGAAAATCTTTTTCGACTTTGCTACTGTTCGCTGATAGTTAACGAAGTTGGACAAGTTGGAATTGTTTTTGAATGTATGTAAGGTGTTTTTTCGATCTCGCGCCAGTTGGGTGCATTCTCGATCCCACCATGGTGGTGAAGGAGTCTTCATAGATAAGTTCCGCTTTTTCTTAAAAGCTGTATCTGCTGCCGCGTGTATACTTTCTATAACTTTTTTTAAAATGGAGTTAGCGTTGGTGTTTGGAGCTATATCGGCAGTATATGCATCGACCAGATCTGTATATAGATTTCAGTTAGAGTCTGGAGTAATCTTCCACTTATATGTTGAGAGATAAGAAATACTTTGAGTTTCGCTTTTGTTTAAAGTTATACATATTGGGTAATGATCAGAACCATAGGTGTCATTTAACACTGTCCAACTTGAATTGGGTATGAAATTTGTTGACATAATAGTGACATCCACTGCTGAAATATTGCATCCCGGTCTGCTGACTCTGGTTGGCTGTCCCTCATTTCTGATTATGAGGTGAGAGGCATTATCTATAGCATTGACTAAGCTGTATCCATGACTGTTATTGTCCAGAGATCCCCACAGGCGATGATGCCCATTGAAATCGCCCCCAATTATGCAATATTTCTCTAGTTTATTAAAAATTTGGGTGTAGTCGCTAGCAGAAGCAGAAATGTTAGGTGGCCTATAAATCGAAACCAAAGAAATGGTAGTACTTTCTACATGTATATTTACTGCGCATTTTTCCAAGCTGTGGTTTCCGAGATTATCCACGTTTACTATGGAGAATGGAATCCCCTTTTTGATGAATATAGCAACTCCTCCTTTTCCATTTTGTCTATCTTTGCGTACGATATTATAGTTTCGCAGAGAGATATTATATGTTGGTTTATACCATGTTTCACTTAAGAGAGCAATATCAAAGTCGATATCAAAAATTAAGTTCTTCAGTAAATTATGATTTGAGTATGCAGACCTGGCATTCCACTGAATTATTTTAAGTGATCGGTTGAATGTAATTGTTGAATATGTCCGACAATAATGTTTCAACTATATGCTCCAAGTTGATGCTGTCTATAACATTTTGGACATGGCTATGTTCTGTTGGTTGTAGTACGTTCGTAATGTTAGTGATCAATACTCTCATTATATTGTCTTTTATTATTTGAAGAGAAGATTCTTGTGTTTGTGTGTTAATGATAGGCCTACCAGCGAAAGTCCATGGAAATTCTCTACGTATTGGGGGGAAATGTGGCTCTGTTTCGTTGATTTTTCTTTTTTTATTACTTCCATTACTTGATGAAGCGGCTGGAGCTGATGTAATATTTTGGAGGGGTTTTGGGTTAATAGGCGTCTGCTTGGTTGGTAATTTGGGAAATTCCAATTCTGAGGTCATAAGTGGGGCGTATCTATTTTTGGAAGTTAAACTTGCGTAGCTTAGATGGTCAACTATCTTTTCAGCTTCACTAAATGAGACGTTGAGATGAGACATAGCCTCTTTTGTACGCTTTTGTTTCTGGAAAGTAGGGCATTTTTTGTCTGTACTAGGATGATTTGAAGTTTGACAATATATGCAAAAAGTGGAGCAGCTACTACAGGTGACGTTATCATTATTTTCTTGGCCGCAGTTTTTACATTTCTTTTTACTTTTACACTGGGCAGACGTGTGGCCGTAGCGCAAGCAATTGTAACACATTAATACGGGTGAGAAATAATTATCAACGGGACATCTAATTTTGTTAATATATATGTATTGTGGAATTTTCAGTTTTGCGAAGGTAACGATGATCATTTGTCTAGGTACACGAACTGACTCTTCACCATTTTTTACCGTTTTAAACATTCTTTTAACTGACTTAACTGGAATATCAGATTTGATGATTTTTAACAGTTCTTCATCTGAGTAGGTTGTATCAATCCCCCAAACTACCCCTTTTTGTTCTGTCATGTGCAAAGGAATGTAAGCTATCAGTCCATTATTCTCAAATACTGGATTTGTAATCAATCTATTTGCAACTGTACCTGAGTCTACCACCACTACTTTTATCCTATTTCTTCCCACTACATTGATTTCAATTATGTGTTTCTCGTCTGCTCCTATCTCTAAGAGTTTTTCTCCCAGCCTTATGGGGTGCAATCTGCCTACGTTCAGATATTTGTGTTCCACGAAAACCAGAAACGGTCCTGGACTATCTGTGTTGTACGTATTGTTTATGTTGATATTTTTCAATCTATCTGACACTATTTGGGTTGCACTGGGACCGGTCAAATTATCTACAATTTCCTCATCACTGATATGAACTATATCTATTTGCTGAATATTTTGACGTGGTGTAGAACTGCCAATGTCGGGGGGTCGACCACCCCCCGCTTCAGCGGGTTTGGTGCTCGACATTTATCGAGCACCTTTGCAAAGTAAATAAATAATGTACTTACAGTAACTTGGTGATACGAAACGATAAACAGAAATATAACGAAATTATTCTACCGGCGGAAGAATGCGGCAAAAACACAAATACGGAATCTCGCTCTCCAGCTGTTCACTCGACGGAGGTTAGACACCGACTCCCCTTTGCAGAATTAAATTTATGATTTGGCTTAGATATTGCCTCAGCAATTGTCAGTAGAAGCTTTTCCACTTTCAGATTTAACTGGAGTCTGATTTGAGTAAAACCCCCAGCTTTCGTCCACGATTGCACGGGACATGCCCCTACAGCTGGTTTCATATTAGAACATTTAGTAACATTTGAATGACCTGAGAAACTTAAGGCACATTCTGTTTCAGTTGGTTATTATCAAGACTCAAAGGGATTACTTGTCCTTTCTTTTGAAGTGGTGGCAGCTCCGAGGGCTAGATCAGCTATGGTTCAGGAATGCTGTGTCGCCTTTGAGAAATTATCAAGTCATAAAAAGGTGATCCTGCTGAAGGTCCCTGGACATATTGGTGTACCAGGTAATGATAAAGTGGACCGATTGGGTAGGATAGGGGCCGGTAGCCCCTGCATGGGGCCAGAAGCTATGCCATGAATTAGCTGGCGCCAGGTCAAGGTTGACCTGGATGACTGGTTCTATAAGAAACTGGCGAAAACCTGGTTAGAGAGTGACGACTGCAGCCAAGCTAAATGATTCATAGCGGGCTCTGATAAACGAACGCTATTTCATCCGAATAAATGTAGAGAGACTCTGTACCATTGCCGCCTGAACAGACATTTGTCACTCATGAGAGTGGTAGGAGATCCACCTGCTTCAGATGCTGGAAGGCAGACGAGACAGTCATGATGTCATCAAGAAGGCCGGTAGGTTCGACAAAGAGCTTTCTAGGATGTAGAATAGACGTCAATTCAGTACAAAGTATCCAGAAAATAGTATACTTGTTAGATTCCTAACGTCGCGTCAATGGAAACGTAACATGTGTCAAGTACACTGTTTTAGTGAGGTTTATAGTCAGAATGTAATCATAAGCAGCTTAATACTTAACTCTTAATACGTTACAATGAATGCTTCAAAGTAATATTTTTTGGATGTAAGGGTCCTATTGGAAGCATTTTCCTATATCTTTCTGGTGTTACTACAGAGAGACTCCAAATTATATTATTCATCCGCATTACAGTTGTTCTGTCTAAAAAGTGGTATAGGTAAATAATAATAGCTTGTCAATACTTCTAAAAAATTGCAATTTCTTTTTATTGGAGCTTCTTTATCGACGTTTTTGTGCCATTTAATAGCTGCATTTGGCAGCGCCATCTATACTATTCTCTTTGTGTGTACAACCAGCAAAACTTCATAAATTGAAAGGCTTCTCTAGTCTCGAAGTTGTAATCACTCTGCCAAATCAATTATTAATCTGTTCGTCGAGAGTTGCTGGCCGCCTCAGTCTTCTTCGGTATTTATTATGAGAAAATGTATAATGGCGAAATAAATTGCATTCGACAGAAATCGGGATTGAGAAAATTCTCTGCCATTGAATTACGGACAAAATCTTCTGGAGCTGACCACCGGAATGGTTTCCTGAGTGGGGTTCAAGGACTTGCAGATACTGCAAATAAATTCTTTGAAAATGCACAGATTTTTACGATACAAGATTACCATCGATATAAATCATACAATGTTTACAAATTAGGTTAGATATAGGATGAAAAAGAAGTTCGTGTCCCAAATGCAGTTTAATACCTCATTGCCACAAACTCACTACATTAAGATAAGTTCGGGCTATAATAGAAACTATGAGTTCGGCTTATAGGACGATTTTATTGATTACTTAGCTGATCGAGAGCTGTTTGCGATAAAAGCTACGATTTCAATGCCTTCTCGGATTATCTTGCAACAACTATTGATTAACAATAACTTGCCAACCCAAACGAAAAAGAAAACGGATAATAACAAAACAAGCTATGAAACTACAGTAGATGGTAATATGTATTTTCCTTGAACGTAATTTACATGAATTTTGTAATATTTTTCCTTTCACCTACTGCCCTTGAAATGAATAGACATAGTCTTCCACGTTTCCTTTATTTCCGGGAATTACTTCCTATTCCGACATTCCACTTTCTGATAAATAATCCTAGCTCTTGGTAAATTATTTTCAAGGAAAATTGAGAACCTTGGATAATGCTTTTTTATTCCCACTTGCATTCTACATAATAAACTGAAACAATGCCATAGAAAAAGATAATAGACTAAGTGCCAGGAGATGCCGTTTTCCTCAGCGGCTGTAAAACTTAAACGAAGGTGGTTTTATGGGTTTGTGGTTGTTTTAAATTCACGCGCTGCAATTTAGTGGCAAGATGTGATTGCAGAATCAACATCTTATGAGATGGCCAAAGTGCGGTGGTTCTGTATCTCACTAGTCAGAAGTCTGCTAAAGTTACTTATGGGCCTGCTATCTGGCTAAAACACCTTCAGACGTCATTTGTATGTGATGGGGGTGGCAAGCAATCCGACTTGTGCAGCTGTAGACACTGTGGTGAATAGGATGAGCCTTCGGCACACATTCTACGACTCTGTGATGCCTTTGGGTATCACAGGCAGACTGTACTAGGTTCAACGTCTTTGAACCTGATGAAATAAGATAGGCAGGACACAAGGCTATCCTCGCCTTTGCGATGACTGAACTTGGGGACTGGAGTAAGAAGAGGTGCAGAAGGGCCCTGTTGTACGCCTATGCACGAGTGGCTCTTTTCCTTAGAAAACCTCTCTCCTTCACTCATCCATTCATTCATTCACGTTTTATAGCAGTACCACTCCCGTTAACTGCCATCAGTTGGCAATAGCAGTTGAACAGATTTCATACTGTCCTAAACCACCTTTAGCGCAGAAAAAAGTGTTATTTCGTCAGGTGCATAGGTGCGTACATGCTACTATGGCACAAATTCATCAATTGGGACATTTATCCACCACATTCTACAGATTTAGCTCTATCAGGCAACTTCTTGTTTCCAAGCCTGATGAGGCAGATAGATGGCAGGAGATTCAGGTCTAATCGTTGAGACAAACGCCTTGAAAAATAAAAAAAAAATATTAGCACGTTGACAAATTGTATCGTGTTACGAGAAGATGTAGAAAAATAATATGACTTCTCTGTCGGAAGAGTATTGATTTCCTTTGAAAGTGACAGAATTATCAGACCACTCTGTTACAGACGTTAAATAAATAGGATAAAACTGTATCAGGACTACTGATATAAGATAAATTATTAAAACTGTATGCATTGTATCGTACTAAAATTTTGTGTGATTTAGAAATAGTGAAACATTCTAGCAGATTATATGAATGATATGACTTTATATTTAACCTTATTGATGACATTCCTGTGTAACTCAAATTTCGCTCGCTTAAGTGATGTAGTATCTTCAATCGCAACGTCACCGAGGATAGCTCTGATACACAATGAAGTCATTGGTGATACTTTTAAAACATGTACTTTTCCCACAAAACCTACTATTTTTGTTTCTCATTTTTTATTATCCAATGATTACGGTTTTCTTTTAAGGTATAACAGGCGAGACGCCTTTCAGTTTGCCTTGAATATTAACTACAATTAAACCATAGCCAAACCCTAATTAACGTTAATATTAGAAGACCATTTCTGTCCGTTACCAGATCATATATGCCAGGAAAGTTGTATCCAAAACAACGAATTCGAATAGGCTAGAAGAAGTAAACAAATATGTTGTTTGTTCCATCCTGCTTGATGATGGTAAATGATGGTACAGGATCTTGCCAGATCTACTCTGGGTAAAGTAATTGTATTTTCTTTATATACAAGTCCATAATGTAAATCCCAAAGCTGGTTTAACGATATATTGCAGTCATTGCAGTAATGGTAAAGTGGCTAAGGAAGCATGTGAGGAAGATCTCAAAATAACCTGTTGCCTCAAAGGAAGATAGTGTGACTGTTATTAGATAGGAAATTAAAACAACGTTGTTAATCCGATAAAAACTACGCTACCCATAGTATGTGCTATTTAAAAAATTCAAGAATAATTATTGGGACTGTGGTACAAGACCTTGAACAAACAGTTATAAACAACACATCGTGATAGATTTCGTTGATAGAAAACGAGAATTTTCAAGGACTAAATTTCATTATTCGTTAAGCCCCGGCCACAGAAACAAGCTTTCCCTCGTACTTACTAGTGCAAACCAGTTTGTATCGGGAGGCCCGTGCGTGTGGACGGTAAGGGTACGTCCAAGATGCACGCTGGTTTTCTGAGTCAGACAGTCAGCGCCGATCGCCGCCGACTCTGCGTGTCTATCGTCCCATGTCGCAAAGCGGGACTGGCCATAATGCACCTGCGTGCCGACCATCTGCGTACTGGCAGTCTGACTCAGATCTATACCAGAATGATTTGTTCATTCTGGTTTCAGACAACCTGCCGCTTGTGCTGTATTTTTGTTTCTTCTAGTGTTTCAACAATGAATAACGAGGAGTTGATCGCAAAAGTTCATGTGATTCCTCCAATATTTTTTCCAAAATAAAATAAAATGTATCTGGGCTCATTCTGAGATATTAAAAAAAATCTGATTTCGTCGGCAAGTAATTGCGGAAAAAGTTTTTGTACTCCTGGTAAATACTTCTTAATTTATTTATAGGGTGAACTCCGCTTCTTATTAGTTTTAACTTAATTGTAACATTCTCACTAAGCAGCAATAAAGCTGCAACCTGTTTTCTTGTAAGGTCCATGGTACACTGCTGTTTTGTTGGCAAGTTCTGTCTGGTCTGACAGTCTGCTTGCATATTGGCCACATCTAACCTGCTGCCCGTAGTCAGACAGTTGGCGCTGAGAATCCGCGTCGAATCTGCTTTTACCAGCGTGAATCTTCGACGCACCCTCAGACGGTAGCTCGCGCAAACCGAAAAGCGCGGCTTGTGTAAATTTCAATCTGCTGAAGGTTTTGGCTTGCGCAAACCAGTCTGCATGATAGGGTTCAGTTTTAAGGATATTAGCACCTATCTGAAATAGTCAGTTTACCTATTATTGAATAGTGTCAGACCTACCAAGTAACCCCAAATAATTCATTACAACTTTATTTATTTCTACCGTTCATTACCATGTCTATAGAAAACTAAACCAAAGGAATATTTTGATGGGATTACGAAAAATTAAGCATATGATAAAATGGCAGAACGGTTTTTCCCCTTAGTTCCCTTATTAAATTCACATAGAAGTACGTTTCAGGAACCACTTTTCGCTTCATTTTGAACTGAGTTGCGTACTGCTCTTTTTCTTTACTAATAAACAATACAAGAACGCATTTAGCAAAAGTAATTCATCACCTGTCCCCGTTACTTTTTCGATAAGCGAGCCCAAATCTGTTCAACAAATCTCACTGAAATGAGGTTTGGGCAAGCTTGCTTGAATGGTGTGGACACTCAGCGGTGTACTGTCCTGTTTGCGCAAGCTTTTTCGTGCAGGCTGTTACAGGTTTAAAAATCGTAATCAAAAATAGGAAAGTATCTCACCTTTTTAACTGCAATTTATTGCCAATTTGTTACTTACAACGGGTCTATTTACAATTCACTTCTAGATAAACCTTAGAATTAGCCGTTCATCTGTTAAATAGAGTTTCAAGTACCTATTTTGAGCCTGCTAGTAGATCTAGGGTTCAGAGATCTCTCTTAGCACCACGGTAATTAAATTTTGAGGCTGAAATGAAAAATATATTACTTCACCTAAGGCAAGAATATGCAACAGTCGACTTACCAATCCTTGTCAACGTTGCTTAGGCCCTCCTGATCATTACAGCTCCCAACATCGAGAGTTTGATTGTTTTGTTTTGGGTTTCTTAACCTCAGTATTCATCAGCTGTTCTGTCAGGTACGCCGCCATCAAATCCCCTCTCGAACCAGTTCCTCATGAACCGGTGACTGTCATTTTTCTAGAAAACGGTGACTTGCAAGGTTCCTTCCCCCAGATAGCGGCTAGTCTTGTTTCTTTCCGGTTGCTACCCTTGAAGGGAATACGTCGTTGTGACGGATTTTTACCGAAAGAAGAAGCCACCAAATTCAGGAGTTTGCTACTCACTCATATTGAGGATTTTGAGTTTGGCAATAGCATCAGATATCAGATGCCGTCTATGGTATATTCACTTTTAGGCCACCCTCGAACACAGGCCTTCGTTTTTTGGACCCCCTTTTGCGTAACCTTTAATTGCATCTAATAGATATCACCTTAACTTTGTCTACGTTAAGGGTTGGGTTTATGTACCCTAACCTAAATTTCACTTGGAGCTAAGGTTTAGCCATTTTTGGTACCTATCGATTTCGTCAACACTCTGCTGTTTGAACCTGTTTGGGATATTCTGAGACCGCTGAGTACCTCAACGTAACTACCAAAGGACTGCTGAAGGACTATCGAAGGACGTATCCCGTCGTAGATATAAACCATTGAACTACTCCCCCTTTTTATACTTTTCAAATAACTAGAAGTTGATCTGTAACCCGAAGGTATGCATACCCCCGGAGATAGGTGGTAAGTGATAGTATTTTGAGACATTTTTGGTCGATTTTTCTTACTTAGTGAATTGTTTAGTTAAATAAATCATTGTTGTTTTTGAAACCCTCTCTCTACAACACAACATAACCCACTCCCTGACAAACTATCACCACAGGCCATCAAACTGGCTTTCAACCTTCACAAAATGGCGCCCAACTTAGTGGATGTTGTGTTCTAGAATCTCAATTTTAATTGTGCAGTGTAAAATTTCCTTTCTCTATATTATATTGTTTATACTTTTATACAGGTCCCCCCTTATAGATAAGATTCAGGCACGTCCTTTGGGTGGTACGTCGAAGCAGCACTGTAGCGCTGTAATCAGATTTTTGACACTTTTGAAACATTATTTTGGTCGAACCCGAATCTAGACATAATAATCACCGGTATGATCACAGGTTCAATAGTTGGTGGTACCATGTTACCGCTATCGTATGTTTTGTAGTATCGTGTGGTACCACATGACATTTTGGAGTTTTGTGCTCATCCGCTAAACCTTGCGTATAAGGTTGGTCAAAAAGTATCTATAGGGTTAATCAGAAAGTTTTTGTTCGATTGCCTGTTGATTTTTAGATAGTAGGACTGGTAACCTGAAAGTTCATGGTAATAATTATGTATAGATGTAATAGTGACTGACGACTTGTCGTATTTTTAGAGAAATCTTTCAGGTTGTGGCCGTTTAGTGTTACAATACTTAAGCGAATCGAGAAACGACTTGTGTCGAGTGGTCGTGTTGGTGGTTTAGGTCGCTTATTGTGGACTTAGGTTGTTGCCTTTTTTTTCCTCATCCGAAGACCACTATAGTCGCAACCGTAGACGCGGCGTGCAAGTGTTGGAACTGCGGTTCGACCCAACACAAATTTAGGTCTTGTCCCGATTCTCGAAAGAAGTTCTGCTTTAAGTGTGGTCATCCCAATGTTACATTTACCTATTGTCCAAGCTGTCGAAAAAACCTCCCGAGGAGCCAACAGTAAGCCGCGCTTTGGATTCCTCCTTGAAAGCGGCTGATGTCTTACTAGATTTTATTGTGTCCCATGCGAAGGGAGATCAACGTCCCTATGTCAATGTAAAAATTTATGGATTAAGTATTTTAGGTTTACTAGATTCTGGAGCTACTAGGACTATTCTAGGTGGCCCAGGTTGGGAAATTTTGAAAGGTGTGTGTAAGTTAGGTAGTTGTAGTGTTAAAACTGTTACAGTGGCTAATGGACAACCATGTGAAACTCTGGGTTCCATACTTGTACCTGTACAACTCGAAGACAGAGTTAGGGTTCTCGAAATTTTGGTAATCCCTTCTCTACCCCATCGCTTAATTTTGGGAATAGATTTTTGGAAATGTATGGGGATCATTCCTGATCTGTTTTCGGATGTGTGGTCTTTCAGTGCCTCGGAGGAAGTTCCTGTGGTATCGGCGATCACCGATTTAGACACTCTCCCCGAGAATCAGAAAGCTGTTCTGCATTCCATAGTAGAAAGGGCTTTTGCCAAAATGGGCACCAAGTTAGGTTGTACGACCAAGGTACAACATGTTATTAAAACAGAGTCCCCTCCTATTCGTCAACGATATTACCCCATTTCTCCTGCTTTGCAAAAGCAAGTTAATGAGGAGCTGGATAAAATGCTCGCTGATGACGTCATAGAGCCATCTAACTCGTCATGGTGTTCTCCAATTCTGTTGATTAAGCAAGACCAAAAATATAGATTTGTTGTTGACTTCCGAAAACTGAACCAGGTGACTTCTAGAGACGCTTATCCCTTACCTCTAGTAACCTCGATTCTGGACAGGCTTCGAGATGCCCGCTATTTATCAACCCTTGACATTAAGTCTGCGTATTTCCAGATCCCTTTATCAGAGGATTCCAAGCAGTATACGGCTTTTGTAATTCCTGGTAGAGGATTATTTCACTTTAAAAGAATGCCCATGGGTTTGCATAACGCGCCCGCCACTTGGCAACGTTTCATTGATAATGTCATCGGAGCTGACCTAGAACATCATTGTTTCGTGTACCTAGATGATGTAATCATATGTACCAGTACTTTCGAAAAACACGTTGAAGTGTTATCCAGAGTTCTAGATAAACTAATTGAGGCAGGTCTCACTCTTAATAAGGAGAAGTGTCATTTCTGCAAATCAGAACTTAAATACCTTGGTTATATGGTAGGTCCATCTGGGCTTATGGTAGATCCGGCCAAAGTAGAGGCCATATTACAAATAAAGGTCCCTTCGACAGTGAGGGAAGTTAGACAGTTTATTGGGCTTACATCCTGGTACCGGCGTTTCGTGCCTAACTTTTCTTCTCTCACTGCGCCACTATGTAATCTTTTGAGAAAGAATCACCCCTTCAAATGGACCACGGAGTGCGACAGAGCATTCCGAGCTTTAAAGGAATGTCTAGTTTCGTCCCCAGTCCTTAGCTGTCCCGATTTTAGTCGGCCCTTTGTCATTCAGTGTGATGCGAGTGACTATGGTTTAGGTGCGGTGCTCACCCAGGTAAATGATATGGGAGAAGAGACCGTCATAGCTTACTTGAGCCGATCACTCAATAAGAATGAAAGAAAATACTCGACTACGGAGAAAGAAGCCCTATCGGTGATTCACGCGATAGAAAAGTTTCGACCTTATGTAGAAGGTACCCGGTTTACAGTTATTACTGACCATTACAGCTTGAAATGGCTGAACAACATCAAAGATCCGGTTGGTAGAATTGCGCGATGGGCAGTTCGACTTCAGATGTATGACTTTGACATCATTCATCGCAAAGGGAAACATAATCTAGTCCCTGATGCTCTATCTCGATCTGTGCCTGTTGTTGAGGCAGTGGATCAGATAGACTGTGAGCAGGAGACTAAAACTGATGATCCCTGGTATGGCAAAATGTTAGACAGGGTGAGTAACAATCCCACAAATTATCCGTTATGGAGGATTGAAAATCAAAGGCTCTATAAAAGGATCAATTTGCGTTACCCGGACCTTATGGACAAACAAGACAGCTGGCTGCGTGTGGTTCCAAAACACGAAAGGGAGAGCATAATCAAGAATAATCATGATCCTCCGACGTGTGGTCATTTAGGTGTTTATAAAACCCATGCTCGAATCTCTTCAAGGTATTATTGGCCAAAAATGCGCGCCGACATCTCAAGGTATGTGAGTAGATGTACGGTTTGTCTACAAACGAAACCGGAGCAGAAGAGGTCGGCTGGATTTATGTTGAGTACCACCCCCACTCTCAGTCGACCCTGGCAATTACTAAGTTTAGACCTCACCGGTCCGCTTCCCCGTTCCACCCATGGATACAAATACATTCTTTCAGTATTAGACCCCTTTTCTAAATTTGTACTGTTCTTTCCTCTTCGGAATGGTACCGGTCCAAGCATTTGTAAGGTTCTTGAGGAACAAGTTTTGTTAGTTTTTGGAGTACCTGCTAGAATAATTACAGACAATGGCACCGAGTTTAAAAACAAAACGGTAGCTGGCCTTTGTGCCAAGTATGAAATGGAGCATCGTTTTACGGCTAATTATCATCCTCAAGCGAATGCGGTGGAAAGAACTCACCGGGTTCTTAAGACTGCTCTTTCAGGTTATGTGCGCGATAAGCATAACCAGTGGGATAAGTTTTTGCCACAAGTTGCTGCTGCAATGAGATCAGCCAAACACGAAGCAACTGAGTTCACTCCCAATTTTGTCATGTTCGGTAGGGAAGTAGTTCTTTCAGGAAAGGAGCATAGTTCCGCCGAGCTTCCTAATTTCGAACCACGGAAGCGCCACCAAGCCTTGCAAGATGTCTTTCGAGATATCCAATCTCGGTTGTCTCAAGCCTTTGAGCGTAGTAGTCGTCGATATAATCTTCGACACCGACCTGACACGTTCCGTCTACATCAAAAGGTTTGGAAGCGACAGTTCACTTTGTCTGATGCCACAAGAGGTAGTACCTCAAAGCTAGCTCCCCGTTTCGATGGCCCTTACAGCATAATTAGAATCGTGTCTCCTTGGACCTATGAATTGGGGGACGAGAGCGGAAGATCTAAAGGTGTTTGGTCTGCCCACGATTTAAAGGCTCACCCTCCCGATGATCCGACCCTTCAAGAATAATGATGTTTCTGTTAAAAGTTTTCACTTGCCGTTCAAACTTTTCCGGGGAAAGAGGGGTGTGTTACAGGTTTAAAAATCGTAATCAAAAATAGGAAAGTATCTCACCTTTTTAACTGCAATTTATTGCCAATTTGTTACTTACAACGGGTCTATTTACAATTCACTTCTAGATAAACCTTAGAATTAGCCGTTCATCTGTTAAATAGAGTTTCAAGTACCTATTTTGAGCCTGCTAGTAGATCTAGGGTTCAGAGATCTCTCTTAGCACCACGGTAATTAAATTTTGAGGCTGAAATGAAAAATATATTACTTCACCTAAGGCAAGAATATGCAACAGTCGACTTACCAATCCTTGTCAACGTTGCTTAGGCCCTCCTGATCATTACAGCTCCCAACATCGAGAGTTTGATTGTTTTGTTTTGGGTTTCTTAACCTCAGTATTCATCAGCTGTTCTGTCAGGTACGCCGCCATCAAATCCCCTCTCGAACCAGTTCCTCATGAACCGGTGACTGTCATTTTTCTAGAAAACGGTGACTTGCAAGGTTCCTTCCCCCAGATAGCTGCTAGTCTTGTTTCTTTCCGGTTGCTACCCTTGAAGGGAATACGTCGTTGTGACGGATTTTTTACCGAAAGAAGAAGCCACCAAATTCAGGAGTTTGCTACTCACTCATATTGAGGATTTTGAGTTTGGCAATAGCATCAGATATCAGATACCGTCTATGGTATATTCACTTTTAGGCCACCCTCGAACACAGGTATGTTGGCTTGCTCCGCCATCTTGGGAACCATTGCTCATCGTGTGTCCCTTTGTTTCAGGCCTTCTTTTTTGGACCCCCTTTTGCGTAACCTTTAATTGCATCTAATAGATATCACCTTAACTTTGTCTACGTTAAGGGTTGGGTTTATGTACCCTAACCTAAATTTCACTTGGAGCTAAGGTTTAGCCATTTTTGGTACCTATCGATTTCGTCAACACTCTGCTGTTTGAACCTGTTTGGGATATTCTGAGACCGCTGAGTACCTCAACGTAACTACCAAAGGACTGCTGAAGGACTATCGAAGGACGTATCCCGTCGTAGATATAAACCATTGAACTACTCCCCCTTTTTATACTTTTCAAATAACTAGAAGTTGATCTGTAACCCGAAGGTATGCATACCCCCGGAGATAGGTGGTAAGTGATAGTATTTTGAGACATTTTTGGTCGATTTTTCTTACTTAGTGAATTGTTTAGTTAAATAAATCATTGTTGTTTTGAAACCCCCTCTCTACAACACAACATAACCCACTCCCTGACAAACTATCACCACAGGCCACCAAACTGGCTTTCCGCCCTCACAAGGCAAGGCGGTGTCATATATGGCCGCCGCTTTAAAGTCGCAGTTACACATTCGCACGAACTGCGAGCCGAATCGCGAAGCGAGAATATGTTATCACCTCGCTCGTCATTCGCCTCGCCTCTCGCCTTGTGGTTCGTGAACTCGCGTCGGAAGCGGTCCTTTGGGGACAAGTCAAAGGGCCGTAGTGATGAACCGATGAGGCGAACCTATCGTTTACGTATTCGCTGGTCAGGCCAATACGGGTATTCATTTTTGTTATTTAAAGAAAAAGAACTGGAGTGGAATAACGCTGAAGTATTTCAATTTTTGGAACACTATCACGGAAAAGGTGCTAAGTGGATGACTGCGACCTTTATGGACGGCTACTGGCAAAGAAATTGAGGACCTATTCCACCTATGAACTGCATAAGATAATGCACACTAGAGACAGTAGATACTTGTCAATACTTAGCAAATGTAGCGTAGATGCTACTACAACTTCCAGGTCATCCATAGCAAGAGCGAAGCGCGGCTGCGAATGTGAAAATACGTTGTTCGCTTTTCAAATACGATGTGCGAATGCATTCGCGAGTGACTGGGCGAAACGCGAGTGCGAATGTGTAAATGCAGTGTTAGAGTGCAGTGCGAATATCTCCCACCAGCTCTTGAATCACCGTTGCATCTACGCGTAATAATGAGGGTCGTTCTGCCGTTTGCTCGTTCCGCGAATCCCTGAAGACTTCCTAGAATTTACAACTGAAACCGGCGGTGCGGCTCGGCGTGGCGCTTGGCGACCCCGAGCTTGTTTTATTTCTCAGCCTGGCAATTTTTAAATTGAAAAATCGTTGCTTTGTCATCTACAACGAGTAACGCCGCGCTGCTCTTAAACTTTTATCTGTTTACAAGCAAAAAAGTCGCAATCGCTTGCAGCGATACTAAAACCAGTGGTGCAGATTTATGGAAGGGATGCTGAGGTGCTGATCGTCTTACTTGGTAAGGTAAATGAGCTTCCGGAATTATTGGAGAGGCCAGAATATCGTGAAATAAGTATATGATGTGCGAGTTATTAAGAACCTTATGCGATAAACCTATCGACGTCGTACTTGGCGATGAGCAGGTCAAACCTACGTCTCACAGTAGGATTCCTGACTGGCCATTGTCAACTCAGGAAACACCTCCACATTATGGGGTTAAGTGACACACCGAAATGTAGAATGTGTGAAAGCGAAGACGAAACTGTGAAACACGTCACTATGTGAGTGCTCAGAGTTTTCTTCTATTAGAGAGTGTGCGTTCAATGAGTGTTGGTCTACGCCTGCCCATATAAGGCAGATGTCCCCTTGCGATTTATCCACCTTCCTAAAATTGGCAGTATGGACGATGACATGAGGAAACAACTTGCTGATAGGATGCACAATGGGCCAGTTGTTGCCTAAATGCAGTGAGTTTACTGTCCCTCCCGACTCTACAGATACCGATACAGATATCTGATAAACCTGTTAAAAAAACAAAAAGGTAAATATGGCTATAATGTTAACCATTTGATCAATTTTTCTTTGCACACTGTCGACGAGGGAAGCATTGTAATCGTAATAATTTTTGGATTTTGTCAGTCTGTTGCGATTTTCCTCATAGTTTGGATTAAATTTAAGGTTTTAGATGATGTGGGGACATAGTTGGCCATGCTGCTATATCTTTGAGAAGCGGTGAAGTAATTAGCAAAAAAAAATGTACAATTCTCTTAACTGCTCACTTTGCTTCTATGCATTTTCTGTGAACCAAATGATTGGAATTATCTCTCTCTTGCGGAGTAAGCAAACACCTTTCATTCCATGAAATCCTGGCCGACTGAGGAGTCGTAAGAAAGAGAGCTGTCGTGCAAATAGCGGTGGGATATTCCTTGTCGTCGGCGCTGTTATCGTCTACATCACGGGGGACCGTAGTGTAGTTGGTATCGCGTCGGCCTAGAATGCCGGAGACGCTGGATCGAATCCAGCCGGTACCCTCCATTTTTCCGATTTTTCTGTGAATCAAATGATTGGTACATGATATCTGTTGCAAATGTGGCGAGAAACCGCAGTTGATTGTGTAAAAAGGATGAATTGGTTGTGTAAAGATGCCCCCTAGAAGACGACAGCCCCAGTTTACGCAGTTAATTAGGCCACTTTGAACGGGGTCGGATTGTAAGCTAACGAGAACGTGGGGCTTCTTTCAGAGCAAGTGATGTAACCATG
The DNA here is from genome assembly GCA_951848785.1 of Callosobruchus maculatus. NCBI lineage: Eukaryota > Metazoa > Arthropoda > Insecta > Coleoptera > Chrysomelidae > Callosobruchus > Callosobruchus maculatus. Next base: position 24,368,621 of record CATOUR010000014.1, on the reverse strand, counting down.
GGGCGTAGCTTAGCTTAGTTGTAGCAACATAGCACGCGTGGATCGCAGAAGGGCGAATGTAGTGCGCTAGAGGTTCCGGAGCATGTAGAAAAACCACAGACCGGCAATATCGTCATTTACGACTACTGACCTTTCGAGACAGAATGCGATCCACTCGATCTGTTGCTGATTCTTGGTATGCAGCTATAGAGAGGCCCATTCGAATCCGCACTGTGTACCACTTATGGGGTTAGGATCGTATAGTCCGTCTGCCTTACTGCAACTCATCGTCGCCAACGGTTACATTAGTGCCAAGAACACCGATAGTGGCATTCTGAGCGGCATCGGACGGCCTTTTACGACGAGTTCAGGTTTTGTCTGGGGGCACATGATGGACGCCAATGCGTAAGACGACGACGGAGTGAACGACGTGATCTCCAGTTTGCTTTTGAGCACCGTCCTATTAGTTTGATGGTTTGGGGTGCCATTGCATTCAACAGCAAGTCACCTTTACTTGTGATTCGTGGCACAATGACTGCGCAACGTTATGTGAATCAGGTGTTAGAACCAATTGCGGTTCCATATGTACGAGGCCTCGAAGAGGGTTTCTTCCACCAGAGATAATGCACGTCCTCATATCGATGAGGTTCCTACAGAAACCCCTGGCCTCCAGGATTACCCGATTTATCTCCAATAGAAAAAGTATGGGATTGGATGGGTCCATACATAGGCGATTTAGCCTATCTTCTGACCACGCTGGACGTACTGGAATATGATGTGAGGGCAGCTTGGGAGGCTGTACCTCTAGAGTTTATCAACAACCAGGTTACGAGCATGCCGCGTAGGCTGGAGGAGTGCATTCCTCAACATGGAGGGTCCACCCATTGTTGATCTGTTTTATTTTTTTATAAACTAATCATGGCAAATGAGTTCGTTCATTATTGTATACAGTCCTACCGCATTCCATCAACTGCAACCTTTTCTTCTCAGTGTTCGGGTTTCACTTGCTACTACTGGTAAAAACTACAAACTGTAAATTCAAAATTGATAGTTAACGAAGAGAATTAAGGCTCTACGTACCTCAAGGTGTGAATTGCAGATTGGACCACTAAAATTTGATTATTGTAAACAGATCTGGTTTAAGGATGATCGAATACAGTAACTAAAATATTTGCCAGTATCAGTAATATGTAAAAGATGCACTACCTGAAAATTGGCTGTTGTGTCATAGCTCCACGTTATCCTGAGTGAGATTCCGGATTACATCTTTAGTATAAGAAATGAAAAATCGTTGTAATGATTAAGTTATACCTTATAGTTGTATGTAGCGTTTCACTATTCAAAATGTATGCATAAATGCAGCAATATCCTAATATTTATACTATAAAACTCAATTCCAATAAATTTTATTTATTACTGCAACGAGTTAGTTTCCAAGGCAGAAGTTAAAAAGGTTGGTATTGTAATTATACAAATATTTTGAAAATCATTCAAGTATCCATAAACTGTGAATGAAGATAACAAGTGCCTCAAAAACAAACTATACCGATAATAGCAACTTAAGGGGCCTGAGTGCACACATTTATACAATATATTTATGCACTTGCCATGTAAAACTCGGACTCGCAAGTACACGCGCAAACTCACTTGTTTTTCAAACCACATTCATGAAATTTTAGAAGATAATAGTTGTTAATAACTTAGTGTGCACAAAACTCGCAATGCAAAATGATAACATTCTTCAAAAGTCTGTAATTTTACAACCTTATCAAAATAAGGCCTAGCGTTGCCCTAGCGCAAGCTTTCTCTTAAGTTTAATCTTCGGACTTACCTCGCCTCATTTTATCTTAGACTCCCATACTTGAGATACGAGAATACGTATTTTCTTGGATTCTAAAAATCGCGCGCTGTAGACGAATAGTCAGTCATTCATTGTAACCAGGTACAGCATTCACCATTTTTAGCAAGGTAAACTTGCAAACACTTCCACCGTATTTTTAAATTGATCATTCGTATACGTGTAAGCTATGCATAAGCAAATTTTTCAAATAATATCTAATGTTTCATGAGAAGTGGCTATCATGCGATTATTTTTGCGCAAAACTAGATCTTTGCTATCGTTTAATGATGACAGCTGAAATTACATTTGGATGTCCATGTCTAAGCAGGTTTTATTTAGTGAGTGAATTGAACATTTTTTATGAAAAAAAAAAACTTTGTAAGACTACAATGTGCTGCTAACTTTTTAAACAGGATTAATCCTGCGTTACAGTTAGAACTCGAGCTCTAAATATTGCTATCTATTGACCATTCGATTGAATAAATGCTGCATTTTTATTTGAAAACTGGAAAATGTACCTAGAAGTTAATTGATCTGTATATTCGAGTTATGGAGTAAAAAAGGGGTAGCATAAGAAACGCACACACTGCTGTAGTAGCATTATAGATATTCACATCGTGCAAGTATTCGTGCAATAAATGTTTACCCATTTCATTGAAAAATAGAAACAGAGACCATCGAGTAAGCATCCAAAATAAAAGTTTCGAATATAGGCAACTTAGTTGCAAAGACCCATTACTCTGCAGTCCGCGCCGTAATCACGTTGGGCGTTCGGTAACAAATCGTGCACTTTAGTGTTAGTCCCAGCGCGTGTCCGAGCAACATGTAACATATTGCAGTCGTGGCCGTAGCAAATTCTTCCTGTCACCTCCCCCTCCCTCTTCCCAAGCACCACTCGTGCACACGTTGTGGCGCAACATACGCTGCACCGTCTCCGACTGCCGTTTGTCAAAAGCAGATCGCGTCACAAAGACAAACTTCGCGACTTACCAGTCGTTTGTAAGGCGGATGTATCCACTGCGACAGTTGAAGGCTTTCAGTGATGTTTCTGTCATGGGCGGAGTACACTCTAAAAATTGTCTAAAAATTACTAACAATATCGTAGGTTATTTAGTGCCACCGATTTTGTTAGTAATATTACAAATCAGATTTGTAATTTCATTTAGCAATTTTCTAATATTGTAAATTCGCAAAAACGAATTTTTGTAATATCACATTTGTGTGTGATATAACATGATAATTTGTAAAATTATTATGCGATTTTACACAATTTTAATTTTTGTAATATCACATTTGTGTGTGATATAACATGATAATTTGTAAAATTATTATGCGATTTTACACAATTTTAAGGATATCATATTGGTTTTTTACATATTATATTTTCATTACAAATTTTTTAATGATTTATTTTGTAATTTTACCTCATTTTATGAAATTACTTTGTAGACTTACAAAAAAACCTAATAGGTTTTAAGAAAAGGCTGTCATTATAAACATCTCATTAGAAACATATTTTTATTCTATGTATGAAAATAATGTAACACAACATTAAAATTCTATACAAACACAAAGTAGAAAATCAACTGTTTCAGTCTTATCGGCAGACAAAAAAGCATATTATATCGGCTTGTTGGCCAGGTGAACAGTTAGTTAACGTGCCAGTTTATTAATAAAAGAAATTACTGTTTTCCTACTGGGACTGTGACTTGACTTGCTCCTAAAGTCAAGATGCACTTCAATAAAATATGTTTGAGTCATTTCCAAAGTTACCGAAGTATTTTTTGGATTTATCCGGTTATAATTAAAATATATGACAAATAGTACTTTTATTGCTTCTTCAAAGGAACTTGCATTGATAAGCTGGATCTTTTCATTGTAAATGGAAATTTTCTTTTTTCCTTCTTCATCTGAAATTAAAGAAAATATTGTGTGTAAGTATTATGACTCGAAAACTTTTTCATTAATTAACCATATCCTAAATAATCCTAAATATCCTAAATAAATTTGGTATACGGGATGGCCATATTTCCAAGCTGGCGGCTTACCTTGTTTAAATGCACTTTGTATTCATTTTATCCAATGAATCTTCAAACTTCGAACACAAATAGCACAGCTACTCATTATATACCGGCACCTCCAAAACAAAATTCATAAAATAACGACCCGTTCGCTGTTTCTCTATTCACACAAGCCGATTCTTCTCGCCCGCCAGTGCTACCTTTCATCTGCAACGCGTAATCTGTACTGAGGGCAAGTGGCCATATAAAGCGTTTCAGTCAAATTACCATTGATACCAACCGAATAAATCAAATATTTTACTAACATTATTGAAGTATTTTTCTAAAATAGTTATAAATTTACAAAAGAAGACTGTAAAAAGACAAAAATTTTGTATAATGGCAATTATCTTGTAATTTTGTCTTACAAAAATGCAACACAGTTTTGTAATTTTACAAATATTTTGTGAAAAAATGGATTATTTGAATTTTTTGTGAAATTCTCAACCATTTTTACAAAATTTGGTAAATCTACAAAACTATACCAAGGCAAGTGTTTGACAGGGTGGATTATTTTGATAAGCTTGACGAATTCACTCTTTTCACTCTAGTTAACCTAATTTAACAACAAAATAATGAAAATTCATTCATTCTTTATTATTTTTATTTGCCAGTAATTGAGCTTTATATACACTATTTGTATCCTCAATCTTAAGCGATTTGTCCTGTGATGCTCAAATTCTGCCCCCTCCTCCATCAGCTCCAAGGCTTCAGCATCAGCAAGTACAAATTCCATCTAAAACAAGAAGCACATGTTAAAATATAACACAATAGGAATTTTTCTTCCATTGCCATTCAAACAATAATTTATCCAAACACAGCGGGTGCTTCCTCATAATTCGCCACCACTCTTAACTTTTTTATTTGTAGAGATAGAAAAAAGTTTTTGTATGAAAGTTTTATAGTTTTTCGGATTAGATACGAACAAAAAGAAAAAAAAATAGAAAATCCTATTTTTCGTATAAAGTTATAATTTTGTGGGAAGGAAAGAAATATATGTTTCTCTTGTTGTGAAAAATGTAGTGTTCGTTCACCTTATTTTCAAAGGTTCTGGAAATATTTAGCTTCAAAGTTTCTAAAATGTGGGGGTTAACCTCAATCCACTATAGCCACTGTGGCTGAAAAACAATTAAATACGGTAATGTTTTGTGTCATTCTTACATTTTGCTAAGAAAAGGCTATAAAACCTTCATATAAGGACTTTTTTTCTATCTCTCCAAATAAAAAAGATAAGAGAGGTGGCGAATTATAAGGAAACACCCGGTACACAAGTTGTGTGAACCTGACACGCAAATGTGTACGGTTTGGTTGTGAAAACACGAATACTTGAGGAATACAGAGACCAAAATACAGCAAAATAGACTTACCTTGCTTTCAAAAACTCACTTAAAGGTGAAAACGATACAAATATGACACGTTTTCAACAATGACACTACGTCTATCCGCACTCGGCACGGCGTTCCGCGGCTACGAATGCAACGGAACGCGGAAAGGGGCAGATCGACAGCGGGAAGTGCACGGAAGCTTACAGAATGCACGGCGGTATTCCGTCCGGAAAGTGACGTCACTCCCGGGCAGTAGGGGACTTTCCGTGTCGATCTGCGCGGGAGGAGAGATAGTACTCACTTGTGCACTTGTGCTTAAAATGCGCCATAGACAGAAGTGCAAAGAGAAACTGTCATCTTGAGGTCCACCTAAGACACAGGTTGACCCATCCTCTCACAAATAAAATGTGCAATCACAATAAATTCACGACGTAACAATTTCACTTCCCGCCTTCACTTCTTCCGAACACTACAAGCATACTTACTACAAGGTGACCGACTATTGTGGTAGTAACCACGGAAACGAAAACGGGAACGGAAACGGATTGGCGGCGGGTGGTGGACGGCGGAACGGGAGCGGGAGAAGCAAGATCGACAGAATTACCGAATAGAGTTCCAGTACAAAAACTATAGCCACAGTTATTTCGTTTGAACATGTTTTAACAAAAAAATTAGACAAATGTTTAGTGAGACTAAGAGTATTATTTTTTTATTCTTACATGGTGAAACGGCTACTAGCGATCATCATCTTCTTCTTGTACGTCACTAGGATCGAACCCTGAATCGGCTCCAAGATACCCCAGTATTCTCACCTTGAAGGGAAAAATATAAATGGGCCATAATTTTTGAATGTTCCAAGGACAGTGTGTTTCTAAGAGGCGTGCGAATGTGTCCCCAGTTTGAGAACAATCGCTCAAGTTGGGCAGACGAAGCCGGAATTTTTAGTAACCCTCCTGATACTGGGCACTCCATCTGAGCCATCCTCCAAAATATCAAATGTTTGCATACGTTTTTGTCAAAAAGGGTAGCAAATATTGGTGAAAAATGTCGCCAGTCTCACAAGAAAGAAAAATGACAAAGGTGTGTAGGTACTGACGCAATTTGATGGTTTTAGTGTTCCTAACTTCCAGTAAACTCAGTGATAATTTTTGGTAATAAGTCAAATACGTTACTTTTTCTAGTATTGAACTTATCCCTTTTCTGTATGCCTTTGTTGTCAAGCTGTCTAAAGAGGAATGCATTTATTTTGGCGGTGTGCCACCGAATTTTAGTTTATTACAGCTTGTATTGCACTTCCTGCCACTCATTTTTCAAAGTTCACAATTCACAATCTAACACAATCAAAACAAGTGACCGCAGCAATCGGATAAATAACAAACCTAACCTCAAACCTGCAACAATTGTTGACATTGTCGACGGATTGTCGACATCGTCGACGCATTGTCGACATTGTTTACATTGTCGACGCATCGTCGACACGTCGAGGTTGACAAATAAAAGTCGACGCGTCGACGCCCAACTCTGCAAGTCACGAATGCATTCAAGGAATCTGTATACCGGGTGTTCCAGAATAGGGTACTTGCAGAAAAAAATATTATGTCGTTTACGCGTTCCCTAGAGCCTAGTAAACATGACAAAATCACTTGTTTAGTTTTTTGGAATCGGCTGTGAGAGATATTCCAAAAATTATTTCAAATGCCGGAAAATGCCGCGCAAACAACCTCTGACGTCAGTGATATCGTACAGTGATGGGATGTAAAGTATTGATATTCGATATCGATAGCCAGTGCTAACCTAACATTTTGACATTGATCATTATAACCACAAAACACAGTCACACACAAAAGTACAAAAGTTAAAAGAATAAAAGTTAGGCTAGATTACTAATTCACTTTGTAGGGATGGGCTTGAATTAGATTCTATCTTTGGATTCATTCATAATGGGATGCGCCGAAATAAAATGATAGCTTCGATTAGTTGCGTATCTCGGTCACAAACAGGATGAACTGTGATACCTATCAGATATAAAAATGTATTGCAACGAAAATACAAGTGGGTTAATTGCCTGTTTCAAATATGTTTAAGTATCAATAAATTGAGTCGCATTGTTAAAGAATTCAGATCATCTCTAGTTTGCAGTTGAATCTCACTGACCTGCGCTGTAGCAGTATCGATTGTCGATATCGATAAGATATCTGTGACGTCAGCCCTTGTTTTAAGTCACGTGAAAAATTTTGAATATATCCTTATTTTATTTTGCAAATATCTTTGTTTGGCCGTCAGTAAAATCATGTTTTTGTTTCCTACTGCTTCTTGATATGGTTTTCTTTACGCTTTGTGTACTCCCGAGACAATTTCACGACATCTGCAAGTACCCTATACTTCACTCGTGGTATTTCCGTAACGAGAAACGGTTCAGGCAAGAATTGAGTTGTAATTCTGGAGGTACTATAGCGTCTATCATACCATACGTTTAAAAAAAAATTTTTGGTTACCCCGAAACCTATGGGATGCTATTTGAAAGAAAAGTTGGGGGTGAGTTTTAGAGGTTGTAGTAGAAAAAAATGTTTCAAAAGCATATTATTATAGGTCATTCTGTACCTCTGAAATGCCCACTTAGTTTTTTTTATCCGTTTTTCTCAAGAAAATATAAAAATAGGTTTGTGTATAGAATCAAATGTACTACAGGGTTTTAAATAAAAGGGGGACCTAATTTGGGTAGGAAAAACAATCGGCTGGTATTTGAAAAAATGTTTGGGGTCAGTTTTAAGGGTTGAAGTGCAAGTACAAACACTTAATTCGTGTAAAAAAACTATTGGGTGCTATTTGAAAAAAAAGTTGGGCGTGAGTTTTAAGGGTTGAAGTGCAAAAAATTTTTTGAAAGCGTGGTATGAGTACTTTCAAAAATTCCATTCAGTTTTAATTTAAAGCTTTCTTTGTTACGAGAAAATCGCGTGTCAAGGAAGTTGTGGGAGACCCTGTATACTTTATACACCAAATATTGCATCTCCTTTTTATAATAACTATCTATAATGTGGCGGTGGATATGGTCTAATCACTTGCCAAACCCGACAGTTGTTTCGAATAACTATGTTACATCTTAAGGGAAATATTTACGGAGTGCGCCATTTTTTATGTCGGTATTTAAGCGTCGAAAAACTTTGACATTTTTCCATTGATTGACTTGATCAGACATGTTTTTGGAAGGCGAATTCATTACAATTTTAACTATGAATCCTGTCACACCGAAGCATAGCGCTGAAATAGTGAAGATGGACATTGAAAATAGTCATTAAATTGTATTAACTCAACGGACGTATCGGAAATATCATGGCAAACCAAAATCCTCTGACAACACTATTCGTTGTCTGGTTCCAATTTTGTTGAGCACGTGACAGTCAGAGATTGTCAACATGCTGTTCATCAACGAACAAGACGCTCTAATGAGCTGGTTGAGGGGGTCAGGAAAGCATTGCTCAAGACAAATAGTGTCGTATTTTAGCGTCAATAGAACCACCTAGCGGCGCATTTTGAATGATGATTTGCATTTCTCCAATATCAAGTACAAATAACAGAAAAATATTACTGACAGACAGATAGACAGATAAATTTTGTTCCTGTGACTTTAGGGCCTTTTTCACCCTCTCTAACAGCGTTAATAAGCAAAATCGCCATCACATGGGGGAACCTAAATTTCATGAAATGTCATTGTATGGCCAAGCAGCCACTGGCAGCGCTTACGTTAAATACGACATTGAGCCTTTTTCAATCGAGAAAACGGAACAGTCGATAAGAGTCTGTGTACGTGGACGCTTACTACAACAAATGCGTCAAAAGGTTCTTGTCGGTTACTGATTTCAACAAGATGATGAGATTTGCCACATTTAGACCAATTCAGTTCCTACAGCAAACGTTCCTGGCCGTCTGTTTTCCAAAACAGGTGGCCCTGACTAGTAACCTACATCTCTGGATTTCAACTCTTACTTACTTTTTTTGTGGGGTTTCTTGAAATTATTGCTATACACTTATACAGTCCGCGTCGGTTGAAAAAGATACGAATAACGCACCATTTTGCGTTGGCCAATCCAGGCAGACGTGATTGATATAACAGTGAACATCGAGGGTTTATAACAGGCCCAACAGCGATGTCCACTACGGTTTTGAACAAAGGTAGAGCGACGCTTATCCTTTTGGTGGAGGCACTCACACATTTGTGGCTCATGAGATCTGCGCCAGATGTTGAGAAGAGGACGAAACAGCATTTCAGTTCCTGGTCAGATGTGCAATATCTCGCAACCCCAGGGTTCCGATATTTGGCACGATGGTGTTTGGAGGAGTCACTATACTCAGTGAGATAGATATACTTACGTTAGCCAAGAGATCCGGTACGTTCGACAAGGGGGAGTCTTCACTGCTAGTTCCGTGGGGTATGCAAAAAGGGCCAAAGGTAGCGTCGTATCCGGATCACTAATACTACTATTACTGAGTGAAGCGCAATGAATCAGACCACATATTTTTAAATAATTATTGTGTTGTACAATTCACTTGATCTCTCCTATGTACGTCCACTCGAACTACTCTGATGTTTTCAGGCAACTCAACGAACCAAAAAGAAAATTTGCAATTTCTTTCATTTAAGCTCCTCAGAGTTTTTCCCAACCCTGAAATAAGAGAGATTTGTTATTTCTTCTGCCTAACACGTACAAGACATAATCCAAGCTTTGACTTGTAAATTAAGCTGTTGCTTTCCTTCGATGTATCCGATGTACCTTTTGAGCTCTGACTGACCTGAAGGAACGAATATATGGAATATTAGATATGTCGGTCCTGTTTTAAATTTTTTTGTGCCTGAAGCGTGAATAACAGCAGGCATTTTCAGTGAATATGTTTAACCCTGCATATGAGAGATTGCCTGCAACTTTTATTTAAAATGCGGATTTTCAAGTTCTATGCGAAATAAATAATTAGACTTGATATTATGCATATTATTATTATATGCCTTCAAAAAGAATCTTGTCTCTGCGAACCGAATAGAAGGCGATGTAAAAAATTTGGATTTAACTTTTTGAGCGTTCACCCTCCTAAACGCTTCTTGGACATGTAAACAGTCGATAATTTCGTCTGCAGATCAGTTTATCTCTGTCAACCTTGCACGCCCTATTGAATAATTAACCAGCAAATCATCACATTTTATCGAATAGCTTATGTTTTAATTTAATATTGTTCTCTACTGATAATCACTATAAGAAAAATGATTTACAACGGATGCTGTCCAGGAGACGATATTTTACCTTATCATATTGTTATGTCATCCTCTGCTGACACTGTCACTTTTGATGTATTTCGATGTAGTTCCTTTTTAAATATTTATTGAGTATCTATATAGTTTCCAGATAAAAGATAAAAATTTCTAATACAGATTAAAAACTCTATCCTAGTTCATTTTGTTCCACTGAAATGTTCTTTTAATTTGTAAAATCTACGGAAGTGAGGGTGAAAGATTAAATAGATTTCTTTGTCTTGCAACGAAAAACAGACTGCACCTTATAACGAATAGATGACATATATATTCATAAATATAATGTTCTATATAGGTATGTATCCACTGGCCATCATATTATACACCAAGCTTTAGCATGCTAGCTGTAAACAGTCCACTACACCAAGTTCCAAAGTCGTAGACAACCAGCACTCAGATAACTCAGATTGTAGGAATGCTAACGACACTTCGATAATTTTGCACTAACATCGAGTATTTTTGTCATCGATACTTTTTGAGGCATTCCAAGCTGGTATCGATACTTTTGCATCGGTATCGAAAATAATTATATGATTATTGAGGGGTGTAATCAGTTGCACAAAATGCTCTGTACGAACCAAACGCACCTATTTGGCTAAAAAATATCGAGTTGGTACAGATATCGATATTTCCATTTTCGCATCTCTACCCAAACGTCACATCCGTAAAATCATCCCAACGTCAGATTCTGTGGGAACCATTTTTATATGAGAAATCCTCAGGGATATTATGCTGGTTGTTTACTGTGCTGTGTTCGTAGTTCAGCGACATAATTAACATCAACTTTAACTAACATCAAGTGTATTTGTTATCAACAGGCACTACGTTTGACCCAATTTCGATTGTTTGTGGGACTGATGACATCACTCACCTTCCCCTGGTACGCAATTCGCTCTAGATTTTCACCAGCTTTGCGCCACTGTCTATTTTCTTTCACCTTCAGACAATCGCAACCCATTACAAAGAACCTTATGAAACACGACAAGGAAAACTAGGCCATCGTTAATCCCACTTGTTATCAGAAAATACGTATTATCAAACCCTCATCATGTCCAAGTTTAGCAGCACCTAACAAACCAAACCGCTAACATCCTGAAGCCGCAAAATCCTCCCTCACGTCCCTAGCCTATTATCCCCAAGGCAATTGCGTGGTCTTATTACCGACGGAGTGACATCCTCCGAATGCAGAGGTGGGTATCACGAAACTTGACGGGGGAGACAGACATGTCACGTCCACCCTCTTGCTTCTTCTCTCTCACTCTCTCGTTACCTCTGTTTATAGCTTTCTCTCTTCCGAAGGGTACCTGCCGTGAGGATACAATATCTAAATGAAGGATCACAAAGCATTTTAGTCCTTTTCAGGGTATTGCTGACCAGTTCTCTTCCATAATTATACCATCGCGCTTCACTGGTGGATCGATAAAAAACCACATATAGTTGAAGGTAAAGTTTACTGACATTTCAGCCATCTCTGTGTCAGTAAGGGTTACCTTTAAGTATACGTGTCTTTTTTTTATCAGTGGGCCTGTGAAGTGCACCGGAACAGAGAGGTAACCATAAGGAAAGTTAGCAGCAACATTTAGATATTGGGAAGCGGTACTTTATGAAAGTATTGGTCACCATCTATCAAAAAGAGTCTGTTTGTTGTCGTATCCGCAGGTTCCTATACCTGATGCTTTTAAACGGGTCACATAAACAGTGCTCGGTTCCTCAGATTAAACGCTCAGGTACGGGCTTTGGTAGATAGATGGCGAACCAATACTTTCTTAATGTACTGCTTCCCAATATCCATATGTTGCTACTACTAGTACGAGTTTTGCCAGCTGGGCACTAACAGGTAATTTCATTTATTCGTCTGAGACCTAAATCACACTGACGAGCTTTAATAAAAGCTAGACGACGTTGTCTGTGATTGGTTTCGGAAGAATGAATGAAATTGCTACTCTTTAACATAAGGAAAGTTTGAAAAATGAAATTTTGCTTATCCTTCAATCATGATACCGCCCAATTGTGGTCCTTTTTGTGCACTTCTCATATTTCATCTCACTGAATGATAAGTTTTGCCTGATTCGGTAAATATTGGCATACACATAATAAAATTAGTTAGATATTTTTATTTATTTAAATAGAGGAGCGATAAAGATTTAGCCGCATGGCATTCTTATCACTTAGCTCTAGTAATTTGTAATCCATATACACATATTATTCCAAACAATGGAAATACTAAGGAAAATATCTAGTTGTGGGAATAGCAGGCTAGTATTGGATAAGACGTTTGCCACAAAAGAAAATAGTAACGAATTGGATGGTTTAACGCTGTTTAAACAAGGAGTTTTATAGACACTACTCAGTCTAACTTCTAAATCAGGTATGTGTTTTACGAAGTATGTCGTCTTCTTCAGGGAAAGATTGTGACAAGTCTGAAATAAACACTCAATATATCCAGACATAGTAAAGTGAGAGTAAGCCTCTACATTGCAAAAAGAAGATTGCCGTCAAGAGTAACGTCGCTTAGACATGACCAATATTTCCAATTTTTGAGTTACATGTATCCGCAGACTTCAAACAATATTTTCAGAACTTACTTATGAAGCGTAATAATGTTATTACATTTTTGCTGAGAGGCTACCAGGTAAAGCTCTTAAGAAGTAAGTATTTTTACCAAGTTCTGAAATTTTGAGAGAATAATGATATTAAAAAGCTCGTGTTTTGAGGTTTTCACTCAAACTTTTTTCATACAGTTTTCCACATGTTCCACCTTTTCCATTTATCACCCCAGAACACAAATAATGGAAATGTATAGCACCAATTCTTAGTTAGAGGGAGAAGTTGGTGGGCTTTTGTAAGCAAATTCAGATGTTTCGCTGATGCTCACGTTCACGTTTATAAAATTTAACAGGCTTCAACCTTCGTAATGTTATAGTCTTGAATAGTATACTGTAGTATAGTATAATATTACATTCCAGCACTTTGATAGAACTAGTTTTAACCTACAAAGCATGAACTTCCTTGAACAAACTACGAAGCTTGAAACTTTCCAAACTTCCAAGCTTTCTTGAATTTTTTCTATATCCAAATCAAACTCTATCGATGCGGCCATCGTCAAAAACAGTTAACT